>JASKUP010000019.1:2400000-3047500 GCA_030448955.1 Trichopoda pennipes | reverse complement strand
GATCTAATTTCACTACTATCTGACTGGTAATTTGAGCACGGGAAATTACTTATGTTGACTCTCACGTTTTATTTTTAATAAAACGTAGACAATATACAACATTCATATAAGAGAATTTCATATTTGACAAAAAGGTGGAAATAAATTAAAATTAGTTGAATAGTAATGTGGGAAAGAAAAATAAGTAAGCAGTTTGCTTTCGTCTTAATTCTTTTACGACTCTTTTTATTTTGGTAAAAAACAAAAAGAGTGAGAAGAATTAACATATTGTGGCTCCTGGGGGATCGTCGATATCAAGAGACACATAACTGAAAGGTTTTCGGCATTTTTGCTGAAATAACTTATACGACAGGGTCTAAAGAACTATTGCAGTTTGACCTCGGTGACGACTGTGGTGCTGTGTGATTAGATTTACATCTGCGCCTGGCCATGAAGCCTTAATCAGATGGTGGATCAAACCACTGCATAATTTGGAACGTCATGCTTGTCCTAGAAAGCCGAAGCTATAATTCTATGCAACAGAACTTTATAGTTGCAACTTCGATGATTCCAGAGGAGGGCTGTAAATCATCACTCCTTGCTTAAGAGTTGGAGAAGAGATCGTCTAACTAATTTTTCATTCTACATCCTGTTGATAATGTAAGCAGTCCATTTCCTTGCTAGAGCTGATAACTACGTATGCATACCATGCTTACGTTGAGTGGATGTTGAGTAGCGATTAACCATTGTCTCCTTTGATGAAGTTGGCACCACACATTATCATTAAGTAGCACTTCGGTGTTGCAGCTTGAACCTGATTCGTTGTTGAATAACTGTATTTCACAGCGACATACTGGTGATTCTAGGGAATTAATCGCTTGGAGCTTTGTACATAAAAAAATCTCATCCTCAAGTATGTTGCAATCGTGAAGGTTGTGGTTATTAATTAAGAGGATTTCGACTCGGTGAGGGTTGAGAGCTATCGTTTTGGTTGTAGGAATGAGTAATATAAAATAGGTCGAATTTCTCATTATGTGATAGTGGAATGACCAATGTGTAGATAATATGTTGGTTCGGAATGGCTTTAGTCGCTGTCAGCATACCATACGGATGTATGACATCCGTGACTGGTAGTAGTAAATCTGAAGGTAGGTTTGTTTTTATGCTATCTACTTCCGTAGGAAATTGCTGCGGTGTCAATAGAGAGGGGCTTATTCTACCATGATACGTGTCGGTTAGCAGATTCATCACGCCTTTTAGCATCTTTTGCACAATGCCTGATACGATAATCAACTAAATGCTAAGTGATACAGTCAGTTAGGACTGATGGGTATCATTTACTGTAAAGTTCTCTAGTCTCTTCAGCCTAAAGTCTAGCTTATCGAATCTAGCCTGAGTAAGAGCATCCGTTTGCTTCATAACATTAAGAGTAGAGTCGAGGAATGATGGCTGATTACGTAGAAGGCGTACTAAGTGATCGTGATTTAAATTATTGATAGTATTGGCCGTCTTTTCGGCATACTCTGAATCTGACACTCCGAATAATGAATTTGCTACATTTCCTACGACATCAATTGCCCCTTGTTTCTCTATAATACTATTGAACCTGTAATCCACTTTCAGTTTAATGTTGCTGATTGAGATCGGAATTGGGGCAAATTCTCATTAACGTGTTCGGCTGTAAGAAGTTACAATTCATTGAAAAGAGGAGCAAGTTCGAAGTATACTAGTAGTTTCCATTCTGAAATGACTGGTTCAACGTGACCAATTTGTTCAAAGTGGAGACCAGGAGAGCTAGTAATTCTTGTGTACGTGGCTTGTTGGCATAGAATGAATGGAACGAATAAAGTGAAGATCAATAGCAGGCTTGCTGGAGCTAAATTGTACAATTTTGTCGATGATGAGTTTCTGAATTTGTCAGGTTGTGACTGGGTTCTTGTGAATTTAGACCTACTTTCGTTATTTTTGTCGGTAGATTTTTGATTTTTCTCTAGCGGCTTCACTGGCCGTTGCGGTTGGGGATATATCGAGTGGAAGTGGAGCGAGTGAGTAAATTGCCCGTTAAATGTTACCTGTAGCTGTTTCGACCACTGCTGTCCTAACGATACCATCGGGTGCGAGGTATGTTTCGTTCACTTATCCGATTCGCCACGTCATTACAGGAGTGTGGTCCTTAATTATAACTATAGTACCCACCTGCAAATTTTGAGATCTTAATTGTTATTTCATTTCTAAAATTGATGTTTTATTTAAATATCAACTCTCATTGTTTGCTGATTGGCGGTGACATTGGTTGTGAGATTGCATCTACTTGTGCCGTGAGAGGTTCCCCAATCAGTAAATGGCCAGGCGTCAGAGCAGCTGCATCATTTGGGTCATTTGACAACGCGGTGAGAGGTATGGAGTTAAAAATGGCCCCTACCTCTATAACAAGAGCTTCCATTTCCTCATAGGTTAGGGACGAATTTGCTATTTCTTTAACTTATAGTCGTTTGGCTGACTTAACGGCTACTTCCCACAATCCTCCGAAGTTGGGTGCTCAAGGGGAGTGAAATGAAAAGCAATATTTTTATTTGCTTTTGTCCCAAAAGAATAAAATAGGGCGATAGAACCTTTTGAGGTCGTCTCCCTCGAGTTTTATACTGAACACAAATTGGGCCACAGTATTCCACTCCAGAATTAATAAATGGTTTCTCTTGCTAAGTGCTTTCCCTTAATGGCCCAAAAGCGTTGTCGGACAGTTGTAAGGAGAGCTTGAGCTCCGCAATGTTTATTGTCCTTGTGTAGTGACTCAAATAAGAGTTTGCTGATTACTTCATTATACGAAAAGGAGAATTGGATGCCTTGCATCAAATGGCAACGTAGATTCTTCTAGTCTGCCTCTGACTCTGAGAATACCATTTTCATTCAAAAATGGTGATAGATTTTTGATCGAACTGGATACTGTAAGCTCTTCCTGTTTTTGCAACCGCCTGATGTCGTCTGCGAACGCAAACCGTCGAGTTTCTCTAATAATTATAAAAAGTGAATTATGGTGCTCGACAGGTGTCAAAGTTCGTTGACTTTATCGGTCTGCCTTAGGAGTTCTGGCATTTTTTATAAATCTAGAGACGTATCCTATAATACGTTGCAGAGTGTTATGGAATTCCTATTCCTATGGTATATACCATGCCAGAAGGTTTCATTTGGTACAGAACTCATTGAATTTTACAGATTTTTCTTTTGTTCAGGGATAGGTGTATCGGAATTTAAACAGAAAACAGGTGGCCAGTGTTTCTCATCTTTGTGAAGAAAGAATGGCCCGTACATACCTGATAAGTTTTACATCTGCACCTAGCTCTGTAAGCCATAATCAGATGGTGGATCATACCATTGTGAATGAAATGTAGCGTCTTCCTCGCCCTAGAAGGCCTTCAGACACGTATATCCTCCGGTCACTCCTAGTTGCAACTTCAAAAGCCTGAAGTACGTCGCAGCCTTCACTCCTTGCTGAAGAGTTGGGGACTCTCCAACTCCTGGTCCAGAACGCATGAAGCTTAATATAATTTAAAACACGACGGCATTCATGCTCACTGGACCTTTACCATTCATTGTGTTCATTGTGAATGATCTGACCCACAAACTCAAACGAGAGCCTCGAAACACATAGCTACCACGATACTCCCGAAGGGCCAAGCTCAATAATCAGTCAGAGAACAGCTAAAAGGCTAAAAAGACAAATAGCGGAACTCTGGGGCTTTATTGATTCCCGTGGAAATACAGTGGATTGTCCAGTTGGCTCCTGCTAGCCTATTAGGGGACTGGGCTCCCTTTTACCCCCGAAGTCACATGTAAGGACGGTGGATTTCCTTTGATGAGCTATACGGAATTTCGCACATAGCAAGACATGTTCTGGCATAGATTACGGCACCATATGCATCTTTTGAGGCGTCTGTAAACACATGAAGTTGTGTATATTGCATGGTAGCAATCCCTTCTATATATATCGATGAGCGTGAAAAATTTCGATTTCATCCAGATTATCCCCAAAATTTCGCCAGCGTGAGTCAAATTCTCAAGGCACTGCCTCTTCCCATGAAATATTCAATTTCCTTAATTCCTGGATGAACATTTTTGTCTTGACGACGACTGGGGACAATAAGCCAAGTGGGTCGAAGATGCGTGCTAAGTCCGAAGTGACTGTTATTTTAGTCACAGCCTTGATTGGCTGTGTATTGACCTTAATTTTAAGTAGATCATCCCTTGGTAGCCATACTTAATCCTAATGTTTTTGTGCTGTCGGTTTCGTCTGTGTAGAAGTCAAGATTAACCTCTTGATCGTCATTGGAAATATTGCGTAGCAGTTGGGTAGTGCACCATTTTCGTAGATGAAAACCGTGTCTGGACACGACACGCTGTAGCTGACGTTGAATTTCTAGGGCTATGTTCAAGCTATCGGAGCCGCCCAACACATTATCGACATAGAAGTATTTTTTTTTAAGTTAGCTGCTAAAGGACTTTGTGTCTTGTTATCTTGGCTTATATCCTTTAAGCATTTGATAGCCAAGTATGAAGCTGGTCTGGTTCCATAGGTCACTGTGTTTAATTGATAATAACTGATGGGCACAGAGACCGTATTTCGCCATAAAACCAGATGGTATTGTCGGTCTAAAGGACGGATCAGGATTTGTCGGTACATTTTTTCTATGTTTGTCGTGAACACAAAACGTGCAAGTCAAAATCGCAGAAGGACTGTAAAGAGCTAATTTTAAAGTGGTGAATCAATGTGCAGAATGTAGGTTGCCAGATATATTTCCCGATACTGTCCAGCTAAAGGTTGTTTTTGAATTAATGGAAGGCCATCAGCAAGTTTAATTTGTCCTATAGCGAGTAATTAATGGTAATATTCAGCTCCTAAGGAGACACCAATTTTTTCTGGGTGATTAAATTGTGGGTCTTCCAATGTTACATTGTTGGGAATTGCCTAATTATCGACGGTGAGCAGTTGAGCAGGTTGCGGAGAAATGATTTGTGCCTCAAGACGTGTTAAAAAATTGTTGATTCGGGATTGAAGTGTTATGTTGATAAGTGACTAATAGTTATAAGTATAACTTAGTCTTTACACATGTATTATATGTGTGTATGAAACCCTATTTTATGTTTTTAATACTTGTTAATGAAGTACTTTGTTTGTAAAATATTTTGTTTATCATAATATCATAAGAAATTGATTACATGTTATGACAAGTGTTTAGTTTTAAACTGAAATTCAAATAAAACATTTGAATAAAATAAAATATAAAAATAAAAATTAATTTTATTAATTGGCACAGTCAGTAGAATCCTGTTATTAAAAAGGATCAGTAATTCGGTCGTGTGTATATAAAAAAGAAATTTTTGTAAATAATAAATTAAACCTGCGAATCCTACGACATCCTCCAGGATTAAAATAATGATTTAATAAAATTATTAAAATATTTATATATTATAAATGCAAAAAAAAGGCAAATAAATAGAGTCAGAAAATAAAACAGAAGACTAATATACAAATGGATAATAAAAAAAATCCAATTAAAAACTAAAAGAAAAAATATAAAGGAACTCGAACTACAATATTTGTGTAAAAAAAAGTTTAATAAGAATAATTTTGATTGCAACAAAATAAATGTGAGGGTGATATATAAACTGAAGAAATTAAAAATTATAATCAACAGATTATAATTTTTCTATTATAGAAAACAGAAAAAACTAAAAAGAAATGAAATAATATAAGAATTAGAATAATTTTGGAAATTGTTGCAATAAATAAGAAATACTGAACGGTAAGTAAAAACTAAATCATCAAACGTTGTCATCGATAAAAAAATCAATATAAAAACAAATTAAACACATCGTTTTCAAAAAAAAAACAAAACAAGAAAATATGCTAAGAAATGATGAAAATGAATTTATAAAATCGAATGTTAAAAAATAAAAAGATAAACTGAAATACAAAAATTTTAAGTAAAAACGATGAACTTAAAAAAATTTCGCCGTAAACAAAATATGAAAAAAAACTAAAAAAATAAACAATTTTAAATAGATATAATCTTAATTTTATAATCGTCCGATTCCAAAGGGATTGTTATAAGTGTTTGTTTGTTTATATAAAAAATATTGTTAATAGATTAAGTAATTATTTAAATTACTTTCCTTCGCATTTATATGTGCATATAAATTATATTTTCTTATTTATCGTTAATAAATCAGCCTTTTATTTCTTTTATTTGAAAAATTTTATAAAATATTTATTGAATATTCAAAAACGACACATACTCTAGACCCTGTTAAATTTTTGGGACGATTACCAGAATTGTTTGGGGAGAGTAATGATTATATACTTTCATATCACTTGTTGATAAAATTAACTTCCTTTTTTTACAGTATGATGAACCTTCCCAGCTATTATTTCTCGATTTGATTAAAAGTAAAATTAAAAGTAAAGCCAAAGAGGCAATTGAAATTAATTTTTATGTGCGACCGTGGCCGGAGATTAAAACAGTTATGGTAAATTATTTTGGGGAGAATAGAAGTGTAGAAGTGCTTTATGACCAACTTCGTTCTGTGATTTTTAGAAAGAATGTGGTTTATTTTTGATAATGAAATTAAAGATAAACTTCGAAGTTTAAATAATAAGGCAGCTTCAGATTTCGGAGTAGATGTAAATAGTGAGCAAATTGCTAAGAATAATTTGAGAACTTCTCTGGATACTTTTATACAAGCAACCACAACAGAAAACAACTAACAAAGAACTGAATGCATCAAAACTTTTAATAAAAGAATAAACGTAATAATATTATTACAATATTTTGTAATAAATCATATTATATAAAATATGAAATATTTTCATCTTGAATGTATTAAGCCTAATAAAAATCAATTTTTTTTTGGATTAACCTCATGTTATTTTACTTTCACAAGATTTTAATGATTTGTTGTTTATATATTCTTCTCTCTTAGGAACCCCGCAACTCAGCGCTTCCACTCGATATGTTCGATGATTCTTCATCACTGCAAAGTCAAGATATTGAAAAATGTGAGTACGATTAATATTTTCATTCTTCTAAACACTGATTAAATATCAAAATTACAGAAGTACTGTTCAGTCAAATGAAAATTTAAAAATTCAAGTTATTAGGAAAATGAACTACAGATTATCAATCAAAAGTTTTTTATTGAAACTTTTTGAATAAGAAATGAGTTTAAAAACCAGTGTAAACATGTACAAACCAGTGTAAACATGTACGATATTTAAGCAATTCAATGGGCGCAAGAATATTTAAATATTGGTGCTACAAATATTAAACGAATTGCTGTGTTTAAACATATATGCAACACAGGAAACTGTTGAAGATTTAGAGAATGCAACGAGGAAATAATCTTTAAAAAATAGCAGTTGAATATTTCCCCCTGAGATTCAGTATTCAGTTAAGCAATCAACCTTTTTCGATCGGCTGTACAACAGTATAAGAAACCTTTACAGAAATTAACAAATAGCAATTACAAAAAAAGTATTGTCGTGAAAAATATCGGAAATGTGTAACAATGTGTAGTGGGTGTTGAGCGAGAATGAAAAAACATCACCTAAAATACAGTGACAGAGAGTTAAATATACTGTGAGGAGGTGCAACCACATTATTTTTTCATTTATACTTAGTTGTGTCGTGGATCCGTGACAAGAGCGTTGTTATTGTAATTATTATTAGTTATTTTTAAAGTTTTTGTTTATAAAATTTATTTATAAGCAGCAGACAAATGAAGCCACAGGTATTTCGCCCATCTTCTTGTATATCAAACCACTTGCGTTGAGTGGTGCGCAAATAATAAGTATTTTGCTATGCACTAATACATTCTCTATACGTGTTGCCTCAAAACGTATCTACTTTGTTCTCATTTTTGTCTGTTTTTTGACTTTTCTTTATTTCTAATTTGTAATTGTTTCACTACTACAAACATATCAATTACACAAACAAAAGTATTATATAGTTAACTTTTGTTCACTGGCTAATATTATTATACTGAAAACAAAATAAATGCGGAAGTTAAAACTAAACAGGTTGCGTGAAGGGAGAATACAGAAGATTGGGCTTCTTCGCAAGAGCGATGGTCAAAGTGTAGTGGAACCACCCTAATGTAAATACCTAACACAACAAACTAAAAGTTTAAATCAAATTACTCAAGTGCAATGCACTTATGTTTGTTGTTGTTATACTTTACATACATGCAACTGATGAATGGCCTTCAACGGGCATTTACATAGCGTGTGTGTGTCGATCGGTGAGTTTCAGGTGACACATTTATTTTGTGGAAAGAAATCCCAAAATGAATGCAATAAGAACCAGGTCACATTTCACTTTTCATAATAACACTAATATTAATAATATTTATAAAAACATTTGTATATAATTAACATTAATAAGTTAAGTACTAGATTATTGAAATTCTTCTCATAGTCGGTATATAAACGACTGCAATTGGGAAGATAAAAAGATTCTTTGTTAACACCTCTAAGCTCACAGTTGAGCTTAAAAGAATCTTTGTTCACTGCTCCTCGCTGAGCAATCAAAAAAAATAAATAAATAAAATACAAAAGAAATAACATTTTTTATTTTATTAAATAATAATAAATATCTTTTTTCTTTTTTAAGATCTTTTTTATATATTTTTTCTTCTCAATATTTGTTTTCAAATTTTGTTTTCAAAAATATAAAAATTTTTTCCTGAAGAAATAAGAAAAAATATATAAAAAAGATCTTAAAAAAGAAAAAAGATATTTATTAAAGATAAAAAAGATCGTTTAAAAAAACTATAAAAATTATTAAATAATAATTATTTTATTTTATTACAAAAGGACTCAGGCAATAAAGGAAACATTGCAGTTGCTTATGGAGTTACGCTTTCCTGTAAGCTTCAGTTCTATTTTCCAGTTGAGCAATTAAAGTTTCAAATTGCTAGTGGTTATTATTTTAAGCTTTTTATTGGCAGTAATGAATTGGCTGCTCACAAAATCTTCAAGAGCTGCCTAGTGTTCTATGGGTTTGTAGCGAACAGAAGAAGTGTTTCAGAGGCTTAAGGAGCTCTTGTGTGCAGTGCCAGTTCTCACCTATCCGATAACTGGGCATAAATTTGTATTGGACGCGTAGCAAGCAGTTACAAAATAGTAGGAGTGCTTTTCAGGTGTTTAATGGGGCGAAATTCAATGGTTACTACAGGAGCCCAAAAAAGTTGTGTTACTCGACGGTAGCTTTTAGCCGTGCTGGAGTGTGTTAAACAATACCACAAATATTTGTATGGTCAACTCTTTATCCGAAGAATGTATCACTCGAAGAGAAGGTTGCACGGTGGATTGAACGGTTACAGACCTATGACTTAAGTATTGTGCAGGCCATATTTTGGCAACAATTATATCGGCTAAGGGGGATAATAAAACATCAGACCGCAATGCAGCAAACCCACTGCCAGGTACTGGGCTCAGTACGTAATCATATCGTACTGTTGAAAGAACACAAACTTGTTTTTAGCGCTTGTGTATGTGTAGATAAAAAAATACCGTCCATAACGGTTCTTGGCTGATAAACACAAACACTAAAATAATGAACTGTTCCTTTTTTAGTGTATTTTAGTGAACTTTTAATGTATATGTACTGATCTTTAATAGTTTACGTAGTCAACTTTTATTGGTTGCATTGTGTTTTTAAAGTATTTTTAGTGTACTATTAAGTGGTTGCGTTGTATTCTCTAATGTATTTTTAGAGTACTTTTAAGTGTTGCGTTGTTTTCTATACGGTATTTTTTAATGAACTTTAGCGTAGATTTTTAGTGAACTTTTGTGTATGATCTTAAGCGTAGTTTTAGCTATCTTGTAAAGTATTTTTAGTCGTCTTTTAGAGTATTTTCAGTTACAAATAAAATTTCAGAAATTGATTCTGTTAATTATGTATTATTCAAAAATTTTAATTTTTTTATCCTTTAAAATTTAATTTCATCAGTAAATCAGTCATTTGTTGTTTTTGGGTATTGTTGATGTTATGACTTGCAATGTAAGCATTACTAAAATAAAAAATTTTGAAAGATTGTTACACAATTATACCTTTTATAAACGTTTTGTTGTGGGTTCTTTATTGCAAAATAAATAACGCCAGTTTTTGGAGTTTTTAAATTAATACAATTTCATTTACTTTAACTACACAAAGTTGACACTACAGAACAATTTACTTAAGATGCACGTCTTTACTTCACGAGATTTATTTTTCAACTAACTTACTATCCACTCAGACGCTCCCCTTTTTTTTATTTCTCCCTTAAAAGTCTAGAAAATTTAAGAATTTTCTACTCCCTTCGTAACACATTTTGTTGTTGTATGTTGTTTATTCAATGTATAGGCGCCTGTATGTCTGTGTGTATTTTTGTTTTTGTTTTTATACTGATAAAGTTTCTTTTTGAGATTATTTTTAAATATTTGTTGTTGTCTTGTGTAGATAAGTTTTTTCAGAAAACTACGCAGTTAGTAAACAGCATAGCAAATTGCAGTTTGTAACTAGAAATTTTTTGTTGTCTTGCATGCCACACAGTTAGTAAACAGCATATCAAATTGTTGTTGCTTGCGTGTGCAAAATTTCTGTGCAGTTTGTAACTAGAAATTTTTTTGTTGTGCATACGTTTTCTTAGCAAGCCACGCAGTTAGTATACAACGTACCCAGTAGTTTGCTTTATTGCTTTATTATTTTCTTTTAAAACTTAAGCAAGACACACCCGTAACAATATTAAAAGAAGAAGAAAATGGATTAAAATTTTGTGAAAAATGATATTATTTTCGTATTATTACAATAAGTACCAAAGTTGTCGACAGGATAATTGATAATTACTCTAGGTATTTTTCTTTATATGCATATATATATATATATATATATATATATATATATATATATATATATATATATATATATATATATATATATATATATATATATATATATATATATATATTTACATTTTAAGATTTGTTTTATTCTTAAATCATTTCGAAGCCATAAAATTTTCAGATTAATTTGGTGTATAGGCTTGTAATCTATTGAATGAAACAAATAAATATATAACAATATTTCTTTTTTTTAAGAAGAAAAGTTTTGACAAATTTATTGTTATTAAGAACAGCTTAAAGTATATAGAAAATGCAGATAAACAGCGTTTTGCTTCTCTCTAAAAATGTTGTTCATAAATTTGCATTTGGAAGGAATATTTTCAGTGTTTATATCTTTTTCACATATTGGCATACGCAAATATAAAACATAAAAGTTTGATTATGAACATAAAATTCAAATATAAAAAGAGCTAACAAAATGTGAAGATTCATGGAATACATTATAAGTAACTGTATTCTACGATTTAAATACGGAAAATTTTAATAAGGAATACAAAATGTGGGTTTGAAATATGTATATTTGATTTTAATATTTTATAATATTAGTGCCTTAAAAATAATATTTTATCAGCTTTATTTAAAATAATTTTGGCAGTTCCATGTACAAAAGTAATCGTATAAAGAGTTTTTTCAGCTTTAAAATATATCTTATCCGATCAGCAAAATAGGTTAACCCCATTTAATGTAGAACACATATTGATGGTGAGAGTAAGTGGAGGATTTAGTTAAATAAACGTTGACGGTTAAATCATTTATAAGTAATAAATGTTTTTCCCATTCGTTTATTAGAAATAAAATTAATTTTGTTTTTGATTTGCTATTATACTATTACATACTTGATTATTGAGAAACAAATAAAATAAAAACTGTAATAATATTACTAATTATTATAAAAACCATAATGTAACAAATACTGAAAATATATACGTACATATATGTATGTATACGCGCAAGTGAAGAGACGAAGACGCATTCAACAGAACATCGACAACACTACGAACCTAAAGGAAGCCACGGACAACATAAACACTAACTACAGTGTTGCAATGACGAAAACTTAAACGGTCATATTTAATTTAAGTTGTGTTTGTTTTTACTTAAATTTAATTGCTTTTGTTATTTGTCAAAATATTAAGTTAGTAATGTGATCAATAGTATATTGTAAGTAATTTATTTTGGTGTATTTAATTGTAATAATATAAGATTTTAATTTTTAAATAGACGAAGCCCTTGAGGAAGTCAACAAAAAATTGACGAAACGTTGGGTAGAAGTGAAATAAAAAAATATATTAGGCCTGATTAGCTTAAGTTTATGAAATCAACAACATAAAACTCTGAATTGGCCAATGAATACAAACAAAAAGAACTTTTATTTACACGCGCGAAATAAATTTTCAACCGACGTTCGAGCGTTTTTTTAAGAAAATAAGTAAGAAACAACTTAGACACTTTTCTTTTATTTAATTTATTTTATTCTTGTAGTACAGTTTCACTTATTAATATTTTAATATTTAATTTTTCTTAACATGACATGACTTTACTACTTCAATGACAATTTAATAATCTTCTATTTTCTTATAATTATTTCCTTAAATACTATTTTGTAAGGATCCTAAATAAACACACTACGGTCCACATGTGTTTGCACTTCTCTATGATTGGGAAAAACACAGAAGAAATTATTTGTGTTTATTTAGGATTTTTTTGTTTTTCAAAAATATTTATTATGCTATATTTGTGTCTATTTTAGTTGTTATATAATTATCAAATTTTCCACAATCTAAACGTTTTTTAATTACAACATTTTCCATGTTCATTTGAACAGTCTGGCTTTATTAATTTGATGTAAGAGGGTAGTTTTTTTTCCAAATTTGAAAATCAAATCAAAGAAGTAAAATAAGACGCTGAAATGAGTTCTTTAAATGATTTTGAAGACATAAAAATTAACGTGGCAAGTGCAAAACGGATGACATACGCTTCTATACATAAACTAATATTTGAGAAAATGGGTGATCGTGCTAACCGAAAACATATACGCGAGTTCAGTGTAGTCAACGAAAATGACGACGAGTTCAAAGGCTGTATGTAATGTACTGAATTTGGATTACAGTAAAGACGACTTGTTTTTGTTTTATAAATATAAATATGCAAACAAACAACAAGACCACGAAACAAAAATAAGTAAAGTTGAAAGGACTTCGTGTTTAAATACGCAACGTTTTGCAATTAACAATAAAGACGTTGAAGAATCTCCTCATTTGATGGTGAAGGAAACATGCCGGTAGATTAATGGATAGACGAATTCAAAGAAACATAATCTATAATGGGTTTCGACGAATTTTAAAATTTTATTTTTACGAAAAAATCTTTGAAAGCTTTATTTCTAGCGAACGTGGAATAACAAATTATTCAAAATTAAAAGACGCGCTGAAAAATGAATTTTGAACGACAGTGAATGTATTAAAACTACATATGAAAATTAAGAAGGACGAAGCGGCATATGATAACTTCTGCTGTATGAAAGAGTTGACCTCGCGGGGTAATATTGATGATAGCACCTTTATGGAATATGTCATCGACGGAATAAGCGATTTGACTGTTAATACATCAATTTTATACGGTGCAGCCAATTTAAATGATTTTAAATTAAAATTAAAATGTTACGAAACCACTGTCCATCGGTCAAACAAAAATATGAAAAACCATTAACGAACAAAATTAAAAAGCGTGGCAAAGGCCACGAGTCGAAAAATTGTATCAATAAGCATAAAGGTTACAAGTGTTTTAGTTGCAACAAATGCGGCCATATTTCCTCAAAGCAAGAGAAGGCAAACATACGTCAATTGGTACCAGTGAAAAGAAATCCCATGGAATTGGAAGTAAAATTTTTAAGCAATAAACCGTTTAATGCACAAGCTCTGTTCGACGAAGGCAGTAAATTCGAATACTACATATAAAAATTAAACTTTCCTAAACTAAACAATTCAAATTTTTATCTTGTTGGATTTGGTAATAGACATGGTCAAAATAAAATAAAACCTATAGAAAAGTTTAATCAAATTGTTATCATTAACGATTATAATACGTAATACGATTGCATAGATTATGACTTAATTTTAGGAAGTGAGTTCTGTAAAGTTGCCGAAATTAAAATCACATCAGAAAGATTGGAGAATCAAAAAATTCAATTTGAAGCCGACGACGAAGTTGACAATATGCTGCTATTAGTGAGTGCAGTGAGTGACTCATAGTGATGAAGTTGCGATAGACATCGACCAATGCGCAAGTTAAGGTGCTAGAAATACGGTAAAAGAACTAATAAAGAAATACAGGGTTGCTGATGAAAGCGTAATAACTCATTTTCTGTGTAACGAAGCTATTCCATTTTTATTTTTTTTTATAGATTGATCTTACCAAGAATTTCAATAGTGCAACATTTTCACGCTTTAGAGTCCGTAGTTTCCGTCCAAAGAGAATAAGCGCGCGTTTGGTGCCTCCTAGCAGATTGGACTATAATGAGGCTCGTGAAGAATTTTGCCGAGCGTGGCACAATCGTAAGAAGGATTTATCATCGAGATCCCTCAGTTCGGACGCAGAAACTATCGCTGCTGTAGCTGCTGTTATACAATCCAATCCTCGAGTTTCGACAAGGAGTTTACCTGCTCAAATGGGTGTCAGCAGACAGTCACTGCAAACAATTTTGCTCCAAGATTTAAACTTATTTCCATATAAGATTCAATTAGTTAACAATCTGAACCCAATTCCCGATTCGCTTGGAATTTTGTGCAAAGATCATTCAAATGGCGTCAGAGAATGAAAACGTCTTGAACTGCATTTTTATGTCTGATTGGGCCCATTTTGATTTATAAGACAATGTTAACAAACAAAATTGTCGAATATGGAGTAATTCTAACCCACAGATACTCCATCAGATGCAATTACGTCCACTTCGCGTCACAGTGTGGTGTGCAGTTTCTTTAAGGTTCATTTTTGAAAAAAAAAACGGTCTTACTGTTACGGTCAATAGAGACCATTACTTAAAGATGTTGAAAGAATTTTTCTTTCCGGAATTACGGCGAAAGAAAATCCCTTTCAACTCTGTTTGGTTTCAATAAGATGGAGCAACTTGTCATATAGCCACGCCTGTTATGACAGATTTCACATTCTCCACATGCCGTTGGCCGCCCAGGTCTCCTGACCACACTACACCTATTTTTGTTTTTTTGTTTGTTTGTGGGGTTATTGCAAAAAGAACTTTACAAAAAAAACCGTTCAATTTTGATGATTTAAAGCAATCCATTCGAACGGCAATTTAGGCAATTCCCGCTGCAACACTTCAGGCAGTAATGAATAAGTTTTTGATAAGATGTCGCACATGTGCCACCGAGGATGGAGGCCATTTGAATTAAATTATTTGCAGAACTTCATGAATTACGTTAAGTATTATTCTTCAAATGAATTACTAAAAAAAAAAATTACGTAAACTTTACAAAAAGTTATTTGAGTTTCTTTATGTAGCAAAATTTATCAGTAACGGACCGGTACGAAAACAACAAATGTAGAAATGAAAACTATTGTAAAGGAGCATACACCAATATACTGCAACCCAAGACGTTTGCCGATAACCGAAAGAAATATCGACAGCCACGTTGAAAAATGGTTCCAAGAAGATATAATAAAGCCATCTGACAGTGAGTACAGTAGGCCTGTAGAGATTTTCGGAAAATAAAGTTATTGTGAAGGATAGATTCCCATTACCATTAACAGAAGATCAAATAGACCAGTTACAAGACACAAACATATTTTCAACAATAGATTTTAAGAATGGTTTCTTTCATGTATCTATTGAGGCAACGAGCAGAAAATATACATTATTTGTCACACATAGTGGACAACATGAATTTTTAAAAGTGCCATCCGGTTTGTCAAATTCTCCTGGAGTTTTTCAGCGTCACGTTAATGCAGTATTCCGAGACTTGACAAGAAAAGGTGTAGCCTTGTCCTATACAAATGACGTGATAATAACAGCTAAAAACGAAGACGAAGCAGTAGAAAATTTGATAAGCGTTCTAAAACATTGTGAAGAGTATGGTTTAGAAACTAATTTAAAAAGATGCCATTTTTTTAAAAAAAGAATTCAATGAAATACTGGCTCACAGCTACTTTTCCTCAAATTGTAAAGTTGCTAGGATTATTCGGATACCAAAGTCAGGCTCTGAATATAGAGCAATCGCCATACTGCCATTTCTTTCAAAAGTCATCGAGAGAATTATGCATAACCAAATAACTCGGTTTTCCGATGGGAATAATTTAATAACGGGCAGGCAGTCTGGTTTTAGAAGGATTCACGGGTGTGTTTCTGCATTGTTATATGTCTCCAAAGATATCCGGATGGATAATGATGAAGGTAATATGGTGTTTTTGGTTCTTTCGGATCACTCTAAAGCTTTTGACACCGTCGAGCATAACCTTATCTGCTACAAACTCCATAACTTCTTCCATTTCTCATCCTCCGCTATTAGGTTAATATCAACTTATCTATCTAACAGATTTCAATATACACAAATACTTGATAAAAAATCAAGCCCTAAGCCTTTTTCCAGAGGTGTTCCGCAGTGGTCAATTGCTGGACCGTTACTATTGTTTATTCGAATTATCTTCTCGGAACTTGACGGATTATAAAATCACACGATGTCCAACTATATACATTTTGTAATATTGATATGGTAGAGCAGCGCATAACTTCGCTGAATCGACAATTACATGGTATTAATACATGGGCTTCTGGAAACGGTTCGTCTATAAATCCCTTCAAGTCTAGACGTATTGTTATGCAGAAGAAACTTTCACGATTCATAATTAGTCCTGACATTTATATAGACATTCAGTGAATTGAAATAGTTCCATACGCTAAGAATCTGGGTGTTTTCTTTAACAGATCTCTTACCTGATCTGACCATATCAATTACGTATGTGGTCGTTCAACATCCATGCTGAGGGCATTATGGTCAACACGAAAGTACACACCGATGGGAATTAGAATACTGAGTGCAAAAACGTATTTGATCCCTGTATTGTTATACGGATGTGAACTTTTTGCCAGCTGCGACTCAATCAGTAAAAAGGAGTTAATAGTTACCTTTAACAATGTTGTTCGAGTTTTAATGTTTTGTATGAACTGTATGGCGTCTCCTTTTGCAATTTGCTTAATGTATAAGTTTTTTGCATAAAATAATATACACATATTATCTTTATGGAAGATTAACCTTTGGGGAAGATTGTAAAGGTAGAAAAATAAGGACACTTGGGTACAGGAGCTTATTGACACAATGGCATTTCTATATATTTGCAATATCTCTATGGAATTCGATCCCTCATAGGTTAGCTTTGTAAAGTCCTGCTTCGGCTTTGATAGTATCTATTGTTTTATTTATGTATAATTATTTAGCGTTATTCATATTGAATTATTGTATTTTACTTTATACTCAAATTATCTTAATTCGTTTCATCATTAAACTTATTTTTAATATATTTGGGAGCTTTCGGCTAACATACTTTTTTTTTAATTAATTAAAGTCCTTGTTACAATGACAATTATTTATTTTGTGTATAATAGTTATTTATTTAAATGTAATAATATTTCATGGATGTTATTGAATAATTAATTTTTATGTTTCATTTTAATATATTATCAAATATTACTAAAATGGTCAAAGATATAAGTAGTATAATATCTAATAGTGATTTTAATTATAAATCTATGAGGGATAGTCAAATAAGACTAATGATAAAAACAGTCGATTCTTATAGGAAAATTATCAAGTATTTGGAAACGAAAGCTATTAGCTTTCATACTTACCAATTAAAACAAGAACGCTCCTATCGTGTAGTTATTAAAGGTCTTCATCATTCTACACCAATTCCTGACATAAAAGCTGAGTTGTTAATTGCTGGGCATATGGTCAGATCTATAGTTAATGTGAAAAGTCGAGTAACAAAACTGCCTCTTCCTATGTTTTTTGTTGATTTAGATCCAAATCAAAACAACAAGGAAATTTTCAATATGAAGAGCATAAATAATGCAATTATTTCAGTTGAACCTCCAAAAAAGACTGTAGACTTAGTACAATGCCACCGCTGTCAACAGTTCGGTCACACAAAATCATATTGTCAGATGCCTATTCGGTGTGTTAAATGTGGACTAAATCATCAAACAGTAAATTGTACCAAGGATAGTAACGTTCCCCCAAAATGTGCAAATTGTTTGAAAGATCATACTGCTAATTATAAGGGATGCCAAATCTATCAACAACTCCAACTAAGAAGAACCCCTAGTCCTAGAAAAGAGTCGCTAAAGGAAACCACATCAAATCATCAACATTCATTTATAGATCCACAAGCGAGTAGCGCTCAAGGAAATAAAAACTATAACATTTGCAATAGTGGAATGTCATATTCCGATGCAGTTAAAGGTACCGCACCTAATATGGAAAATCGATTCATGGATCGCTTAGAAAGAATGATGGAAAAAATGTTTGAAATGATGACACAAATTTTGCTTAAATTATGCAAATAAATCCAAGGTTTGCAGCATGGAACGCCAACGGTGCTTCCAATCATACAAAGGAAATAGAAATTTTTCTTAAATCCAATTATATAGACATTTTATTAATATCAGAAACACATTTTACAACTAAAACCTTTTTTAGAATAAAGAACTATGATCTAGTGCAAGCGAATCATCCTGACGGCAAAGCACATGCTGGTTCTGCAATTTTAGTACGATCAAATATAAAGTATGAAATTCTAGCTTCAATTATAAAACCATCAGTTCAAGCTTGCGGTATTAAAATAGAATGTAATAACATATGCATATGCATTTATTCAGTGTACTTCCCACCCAGGCATAGTTTATCGTATACTGATTATGACGACTTCTTCAAACAGTTAGGACCAAGATTCATTGTGGGCGGAGATTTTAATGCTAAGCATCCGTGGTGGGGTTCAAGACTTGTAAATCCGAAAGGAAGGGAATTATATAAAAGTATTCGAAAAAACAATTATAATACGTTATCTACTGGAAGACCCACATACTGGCCCAGTGACCCAAATAAGATTCCTGACCTGCTGGACTTTTTTATATACTCAGGCTTACCGAGCCAACTTTTAAATATTCAGGACAACGATGACCTAAGCTCTGACCATACTCCTATAATTGCTTGTTACAATACCACTTTGCAGACTGTTTCGCAAAACATAGAAATACTTTCGCCCAAAACTGACGTACATTTCTTTAAAAGCTGGCTCGATGAGAGAATTCTGCTTAACGCTCGTATAAAATCAGCAGATGAGCTCGAAAATTGTGTGGAATACTTTAACAGCCTGATTCATGAAGCAGCACTTTTGTCTACTCCTCAAACACATTCTCAAAGAAATGCATTTTCTATGTCTGCGGAAATAAGAGAGCTAATAAGGAACAAGAGAAGACTTCGAAGAATTTGGCAGCAAAGCAGACACCCATTAGATAAAACTAATTACAATTACGCTACAAATCACCTGAGAAGACGTATTGCGCAAACTCAAAATGAACAGCTGTCGAACTACTTAAGAAGTCTAGGGGTTACAACTAATAGTGAATATAGTTTATGGAAAGCAACAAAATATCTGAAAAAACCAGTATCCAGAAATGTCCCCATAAGAGATCAAAATGGTAGCTGGTGCAGGACCAGTAAAACTAAAGCTGAAGCGTTTTCAAAGTATTTAGAGCATACATTTCAAACATGTTCATCAACATCTACAGTAGAGGAAGACCAAATTCTAAACTTCTTGGATATACCATGTCCAATGGACTTTCCCATCAAGAGTTTCTCGACAGCTGAAGTTGAGAGAGAAATTTGTAAACTCAACAATTTAAAGTCACCAGGTTATGATAAAATTGGACCAAACGTTGCAAGGTCTCTGCCTAAAAAATGTGTTATGTTCCTAACCTTATTATTTAATGCGGTAATCAGGCTATCACATTTTCCGATTCAGTGGAAATGTGCTGAAATAATAATGGTTCAAAAACGCAGTAAGCCAGAAAGCGAGTTAACTTCTTACAGACCTATTAGCCTTCTGCCAGTTTTTTCCAAAATATTTGAACGATTGTTTAAAATTAGGTTAACACCTATTCTGGAAAGTCATAATATTATACCAGATCACCAATTTGGCTTTCGCAATCAACATGGAACTCCTGAGCAGTGCCACCGCATAGTGAAAGCTATCTCAGACTCCTTAGAGAGAAAATATTTCTGTTCTGCAGTATTTTTAGATGTCAAACAGGCATTTGATAAAGTATGGCATAAAGGACTTCTGTTTAAACTTAAAAACATTTTACCAACTCCGTTTTATTTATTTTTGAGATCATACTTAGAAGATAGAACCTTCTATGTAAAAATTAATGATGAAAGGTCCAACATATGTAGCATCAGTGCAGGTGTGCCGCAAGGTAGTGTTCTTGGGCCTCTTTTATACACAGTTTATACCTCAGACATACCTGTAAATGAAAATATAACTATGGCTACTTATGCAGATGACACCGCTATTTTATCTTCGAATCAGTCACCGTACGAGGCTACATTATTAATTCAAACACAACTTGATGCCTTGGAAAATTGGTTGCAAAAATGGAAAATAACCATTAACTCACATAAATCTTCTCATGTAACATTCACCTTAAGAAGGAAAGAATGCCCAGCGGTGTTTTTGAATGGGTCTGCAATACCAAAAACTGATAAAGTAAAATACTTAGGAATGCACCTTGACAAAAGGTTAACATGGAAAGAACATATTAAATCTAAAAGACAACAACTAAACATAAAAACGAAAAAACTGTACTGGCTACTTGGAGCTAAGTCTGAGCTAAGTCTAGAAAATAAGATAAGAGTTTACAAGGCAATACTAAAGCCGGTATGGACATATGGTATCCAACTCTGGGGTACTGCAAGTAACTCAAATGTGGAGATTTTACAAAAATACCAATCTAAGACACTAAGAACGTTAGTCAATGCTCCCTGGTTTGTAACGAATAAACAAATTCACAAAGACCTCAAAATCCCTTTAATTAGAGATGAAATAAATAGATTTAGTCATGCGTACTTGAATCGATTAAGTAATCATAGCAACATTTTAGCAATTGCTCTTTTAGATGAAACAGAAGAAGTAAGAAGACTGAATAGATTTGATGTACTAGATTTACCTTATAGAAAATAAACTTATATATATATATATATATATATATATATTTTTAATTAATCCAAATCAATATTAGAACTTAATATTTGTTTAAGCTATTAAGCTTGCTGAAGCTTATAGCATATGTTATGTTTCTCTTTTTTTTTCATATTATTATATTTGACCAAATTTACTCATTATTGTAAAAATAGATTGTAAATAAATAAAATGAAAAAAAAAAAAAAAAAAAATTTTAATATATTTTATTTTAACCAATGTGTAATTTTGTAACTAATTCAGTTCCACACTGAAATATAAAACTAAAGGTCTTGTGTATGGGATGATACTTATGAATAAATAAAATAAAAAAAAAAATGAAAATAAAATAAATATCCATATTTTTTATTAAAATATGTATAAAAACAACTGGGTTTTTTTTACGGATATTTCGTCCAAATATCAGAAATTTTTTTGTATACTTGAAAGAATAAAAATAAACTACTTGAAGAAACAAAACCTTGGTGTTCGCGGTGTAAAAAAATGGGACACAAAATTGTTACTCACAACCCTGTAAAATATAAAGTTTTCTAGTTTTCGCTATCAATTTTTCTTAGCAATCTTTATTTGCGCATTGAATCTAATTTATTTGAAAACATTCTGAAACAAATTTTAAAATATTATAATCATTAATATCTTTTTAGCACCAGGCACTCCTACTTCCTTATCGAGAAGCAAAACAGACGATTCTCAATTTAATAATATACAAAATAAACCACTATCAGTCAATGATACTTTGGCTGATGAAATTTCAAAAATAAGAGCATCTAATAAATTAAAAATCAAAGGGGATGAACTAGAAGAGAATATTAGTTCTTCATCTATTGTTTCAAACAAATTAAATCGTCCATCACAGTTACAAAGTGTTCAAGATCAAGACCAAGGCATAACGGATTCAGCGCCTGCTCAGAGTTCTACAGATGGAGATAAAAAGGCAAGTATTACCAATAACATTACACCTTAATATACTTCAAGAAACTTATATAAAGTGAATGCTTTAACATATGATACTTAGGGCGCGTGGTTGCTCAGTGTTACTAATTGCGGCCTGATTAAAACCTTGTTTTTATGAAATTTGCTGAAGATTAGCTAGAAAAATTTATTTGTCTTTATAACTTTCAGTACCAAGAGTTCTAAATAAATAGAAAACTTCCTTGTCATTATCAGCTTGTGAACACAACGGTAACCATTTATTGTAGGAGTTTCGATTTAGCAAATTAAGAGGTTGTGTTTTGCTCGGTGTGATTTCTAAAATCAGTTTGGATGTGACCTGGGGTAGCCTACCAACCTGATCAGCAAAAATGTTATTGAATGTGACCATCTAATAAAGGTTTATAAAGAAAATACAAAAACTAAAGTCCAATCTTCAAATTTCGTACTTCTGTTAGTTTTTTTTTAGCAATGTCTGGGTTTTCTTTTCATTATAGTTTTTACTTTATTTAGAATTAATTTTATGTTAGGCATTAATATTTCTGTTTTTATTTTAGCCTACTTTAATAACCTGATTTTTCTTAGCATTGACGTACTTAGCATTAATTTAAATTTTGAACTTACTTAAGTAAATTGGCTAATGTTACCCTTACTCATAATTTTTATTTAACCTTGTAGTTTAGGTTAATATTGCTCATATTCATCATTTTTATTGAAGTTTTTATAATTGCCAATTTTTCATTTATCATATAATTCTATTTATTGCATTCCTTGTATTTTTCACCGAAATTTAAGTTTTGCATTAGTTTTGTTTATATATAAAAAGGCGAATTAAAATGAAAGAGTCTGAATAGTGTATGGAAAAAGGCGAGGTTTTATTTAAACACGCAACATAAAAATTCATAAAATTTCTTTTAAACAACCCACAACTTTAAATTGGCGCATCCTCTGACAATAACAAAACCACCATCAACACCTTCTTATCTATGGCAGACTTAACCCAAGATTAAATAAGCGCATCCTTGGCCGGTATCCTCCCTAATCGTAACAAATCGAACCACATCGTTGTCCCTATGAACGGTTTGTCACCAAGATTCACTTTTGTTCTCTCCCTTTATACTCCCTTATAGTTTCAATTTTACGACACGCATATTTTTTAGCTACTGTTTCTTCTCTTTACTTTCTACAGCTCTCTTTTAGTTTGTGCATACACAATATGTTCCCAGCAGTTAGCCCAAACCCATCATTTAATAAGAGCAGAAATTCCTTATGTGTTTACTTTTATTGAAACATGGTTATTAAAATTCATCTACGTATCCAATAAGACAAAGTGTAATTTGCATCTGCACACTGGAGAGTTTTTTAAATTTAGGAAAATAATTTTAAAAAAGTAAGAAGAAGCGGCCAATAATGACTTCCTTGGAGGCACGCCAGACAAAACAAAAAGCAAATAGCCAATAAACATTATCATTCAACAAATCATACTATTTTCAAAATTTGTATATCGGAATAATAAACGATTTTTTTTAAACATGCGGCCAAATTTAGCTGCGGCGAAGATTATTAGCTTTTAAGTTTTATTTAACACAATGCCTTCAGCACCATTAGTAATATATTTACAATAATCATAAAGACGAATACATTTTTAGTAATTTCTGTATAGTTCTTCTTATTTTTAGCAATGCACTAACAATTTTCGTCCTGAAGAGGTCTACAAGGTTTAAACAAAGATGTTTAGAAACGCATTAATAAGTAAATTAATTTTGACATAGAGACGATTGCAACGTTAGTAAAATCGGCCTTATTTGGTTCTGGTTTAAGATTTTATTATCATTACCATCATCCGAAGGCTGTAAAATAAATTTAATAAAAATAGATAAATTAACTGTAAACGGGTATCGACGACCTTAATCGAAGTCATCATATTTATAGTAGAAACTAAGTTTAGTTTGCATTTTTTAAAATTATTAGTTAACTGGTGGATGTTATAACAAATGAATTACTTACTTTGGCTTGATATTAATTTTATTTTAATTTTTGAGAAATCAGGAAAAATTACGCACAGTTACATACTGATGCAGAAAAAAAAAACTTTACAAATTACATAAATTTATGTATACGAGTATAGTATAAAGTAATTCAAAAAAATTAATTTTGTAAAACTCATTAGTAAAGAACATAACCATTTGAATATTCTTTTGTTTTATTTAAAAAAAGCCAGTCAATCATGAAATCGAGATCATTAAAGTGCACAAAGTTTTAAATAAATTATAGTTTACAAAGTTAAAAATTTATGAATGTTTTGAAGAAGAAGAAGCTTCTTTATTTTCAAAAGTGTTTGATTTGTATACGAATTGAGACTGTTGTAACACTTAGTCGACCTTTTGTTTTCGTAGATTCTAGAAATGGAGGAGAAAATCTGTAAGTGAATTTTTCGGTGAAATGAATTTTTCTAATTCTTTTTTGACTTTGGCTCGTGGTAGAGACTGATATTTTTAGTTTTTACGGCTTTAATTCTTCCGCATCAACCAGTGTCGTATATTTGGTATTATTGTTTTACAAATTTCGTTTTTCATGTGAAAACATTTTACTTACTTTCTATCCAACAAAATAAATAAAAATGGTAAATCGCTCAATAAAAATTTTAGCTTATAAAACGAAAAACGAGATATTTGAAAGAAGAATGAATATAATAACAGAATTAAGAAAGGTCTCATTACCTAGGTCTATAATCGTTTAAAAATCGGTTAAAATAAGTTTAAAAGTATGAAACTTGAAGTACGCAACCTGAAGTTTTTGGAATCCGACCAGACGATTGCAACATATTGTTACGGTTGTGTCTTGCTTAAGTTAATTATTAAGAAAATAATTAAGCAATGAAGTAAACTACTGGATATGTTGTTTACTAACTGCGTGGCTTGCTAAGAAAACTTATGCGAGTAAAACAACAACAAATTTCTAATTACAAATTTCGTAAAAATTTTATACGCGCAAAACAACAACAATTAAGTATGCTGTTTACTACTGTGTAGTTTGTTACAAAAACTTGTGCACGCAAGAAATTTTATACACGCAAGACAACAATAAATCGGTATGCTGTTTACTAACTGCGTAGTTTTCTAAGAAAACTTATCTACGCAAGACAACAACAACTATCTTAAAATAAATTCCAGGAAGGAACTTTATCAGTATAAAAACAAAAACAAAAATATACACAGATATTCAGGCGCCTATACATTGTATGAACAACATATAACAACAAATGGTGATACTAAGGGAGTAGGAGATTCTTAATTTTTCTAGCCTTTTAATGGGCAAATATAAAAAGGCAAAGTCTGAGTGGATAGTTAGTTAGTGTAAACATAAACTTCGTGAAGTAAAGACGTGTGTCTGAAGTAAATTGTTCTGTAGTGTCAACTTTTGGTAGTTAAATAAACTTGTAGTTATTTTAAAAACTCTAAAATCTGGTGTTATTTATTATGCAATAAAGAACTCACAACAAAACGTTTATAAAAGGTATAAACGTAACAATATATTGGCTTATGAGCATAACAGAGTAAAATGTCAGTAATTTTCAGTTATGTTCTGGGGGTGTGAGGTAGTTAATAGTATTGCCAAACTAAAATAATATGAACTGGTTTCAAAATTTCTCGTTTTTATACAAAATGTGTATTGTTGAAAGAAATATATTTGAAATGTGTTACTGCGGGGGAGGGCTTAACCATGTGGCCATTTCACTACTGCTAATACAGATCATCAGCGGATTTTAGCCCAAATTTTATATAGAAAATTCAAGAGTTTGATTAAATGAGATTTCTCATTTAAACAACACACCAAAAAAAAAAAAAACATCTAAACATCTAAACAAATATAGCAAACATTTCGGAAACAAAATCACTTTATTTTCAATCTTTCTAAATGGTTTCCTTTTATATGTAATTTGAAAATAAAGCAAAAAATATTTGTATATTTTTTTTGCAGAGAAGTAGCAGGCAACAATGCCTATTTAGTCAAGTACCGTGTTACATTCTATAGGAAATGGATAGAAAGGAGATGAGACAGGTGTTGAAAGTAGCCCAGCGACCAGTGACCACCATCACTGAGCTGCCCCACCGACAGTAAATTTTGTTTTGTAGTGAAAAAAAACAGCCAAGGTCTTTGTTGGGAATCGAGCCTCCAAAAAAAATTGCAAACAATTTTATAAAAACGCATGTGCTCGCAATGGAAATAAACAATATTATTTTTTGGAATAGTTTTTGAATTTAGTCTATGTTAATTTGTGCTTGGCTTGTAAAGATAATCCTTATGCATAAGAATGAAAATAAAAAGTTATTTTGTTTTCGAAATGCTTGCTGTATGTTTGTATAGCAGTGTTTTCGAGTTTTTTTTTTTTTTTGTTTGTTTGCTGTGCTGTGCTGCTTAGGCGAGAACTCTTCATTTAATCAATTTGGCTTGCGGTGTGGGGCTCTTAAATCGTAAAAATCCACTGAGGATCTATGTGAGTAGTAGTGAAATGGCCATACGGCTATGCTTTTCCTCGCAGTGGTACAATTCAAATATATATATTTTTTTAATAATAAGTATTTTATGAGAATATAATAAAATATTTATTAAAGAAATCAAGCACAAATTAACGTAGATTGGATATTATCTTACGCTGTTTTTTTTTTTTCGTTTATGTTAGTTTTTTAAGATCGAATTCAACATGATTATTAAAAACTAACATATTAATTCTACAAAATGTTTAATATTTGGTAGAATAGCTCTTTTCCTCTAACACAGCATAATTCGTTAAAATTTTTGGTTTTAGTAGTCGTTATGCGTTATGTCGTGGCATGTTTTGTTCTGGATATGGCATCATTGTACTTAAAATTATATTTTTGTAAACGTACGTCCGCGTATCAGTTTTGATATTAGGACTGACACCGTTCCCAGTAAACTTAGCCCTAACCAAAACATTTCCATCACCACGGTTCGCGGCCTTTGAAGTATACCTGGGGTTGTGTTGGATATTTAAAGGACGCCATACATATCGTTTTCCATCAAAGGTTATCTATCCAAAAAAAGCAGAGTCTTTTTTAAGTGCTGACGAACGAATGATATTCGGGACATGTCCGGCTTCTGTCGTATAATCATTGGAGGTTTCAAAGGGCCCCGAAATTGAAGTTCTGAAGTGCTTTTTCCAGGCCTAGTACACTTTGGACCATTTTTGTGTATCTCATTGTCTTGAGTATGACTCAGTGCATTGTACACTATCTATCTGGGCAGTTTAACGTGGAAGCGCGAACAATCGGTGCTTCGTCTCTATGTCACTTGATGGGCAATCTAACGCTGCTCTTCTAGGCACAACTTTCAATAACCATATCCATTTTTTTATTTTACGAAACAACTTACGTAAAAAACCTATTGTAGGAGAATTGTTTGTCCAATTAAATTTTAAGTATCTTCACGATTGGAAGTGGCACAAAAATAAAACACTGGAACTATATTCATATAATAATTCATTAAAACTTATTTTATGAAGATATATTAAAAATATTTCTTTATTAGAAATTAATCACGTCTTGTGACTGAAGACGAATAAACTGTACTCAATGTCTTGTTACAGTACTCTTTTATAACAGTGATGATCTGTTGTACATCTACTTATTTTTAAATTTTGTTATTGTTACATTACTTTGTTGTAAGTTTGGTTGGTTATACATTTGTTTGCTTGTGCATAAAAAATAATACTGTTTAACAGGTTAATAAACAAATGATAAATCAAAGCAAATAAGAAAACAATATTTGTTAAACTTAAAACTTTTGCAGAGTAGGCAATTAGTTTTACTTTGGGAAAATTCGCAAAAACCTATATACACCTTCCGAGTGAAGACTCTTTCGCTACACTATGGTTGCTAACCGTACATATTTACATTTTCTTTAATAATATTACAGACATATTAAGAATAATTTCCATAGTTGTACGTAGTTTTTATTCGGGTATCATTTTTCTGAGTTTAACAACTTTACTAAAGTTCAACAACTATTTAAATATAGGAATGTAATTTTAGCTAGCTAACCACAATTATAATTAAACTATTTTTTTTATTTTACTGTTTAATTGTAAAACATATTATTGCAGTTTAAGTATTGTTAAGCATTTTTTATTAGATATAAAAGAAGGTAAAAAATATATGTATTTTAGTTGTTATTATAATACACAAATTAAAAGGTATTTTTATGTGACGGCTGATCTTCTTTAAGTTACAAGTGCTTGAAGGACACAAAAAAAATATTAAACTTAGTGTCAGTTCAAATTTATGTGTTTGAATTGATCAGGGGTGCCCCTGTAGGCTAGTAGGTAGTGTACTAGCTTGTCAGTATGGGGGTTGTGTGTTTGATTCCCAACGAAGACCTTGGTTTTTTTTTCACTCCAAAAATAAAAACTGTCGGTGGGGTTGCTCAGCGATGAAGGCATAGTCACTGATCGCTCTGCTGTCTTATACGGCAGTTAATTTCCGACTATCCTTCTACTTTCACCACCTGTTTCATCTCTTCTCTATCCCTTTCATAAAGAATGCAGCACGGTACTTGACTAAATAGGCATTGTTGCCTGAAGTGCTACTTCTCTTGAGTTAACATTCAATTAACATTTTGATGACCCCTAGTTTTGAGTTTGCACCCACCAGTGGTTAGGAACTCAGAAAACGCAACCGGAATCAGGACATCAGCAGTGTTTTGCATCAGCTAGGGCAACAGTTCCAGCAAGCCATCAGTACACAAATTTGATGAATTTGAACACAGCCGAAGGCAGGACAACATCATTGGCATCAGGACACGCTCAGTCCACATATCTCAACAAGGATAACATTCCTATCCATCCGTATCATCATTGACATTTCAGCAAGACATCATCAGTTAACTGGAGTCGTCAGCTCAACATCAATCAACTCACAATGGCAACCATTCAGGATTTTATGATGCAGCAAGAAGGGCGGGCAAGCGAGATTGAAAGAATAATCTCGGGCATAAAAAAAGCACCACTCGAAAGAAGAACCGAGGAAGTGAGTTTATTTCTATATGGCAAACGTTTGACAAGACAGAAAATAAAATTCGTTATGCCGCCACGCTGTTAGAGCATGATCCTTATATTCTCAGGGATTTGTACAAAATCACTGGCGAAAAGCACAGCGCAACGATTGAGTACATTGATTCCCAATTAGCAAAATTAAGGGTTGCAAGTACAAAACCAGTACCAGCAATACGAAAAAAGACATCAGAAATTCTAGCAACAGACCACATTGATGTAGAGCTGCAACCAATTCATGGCACGCATGACGGCATTAAATCGTTTGCTACATGGTTTAGAATCGCTAGAGGAAGGTCAGCCAAAATAATTTTATCAACTCAAATCAGAGACGATAAGAAAATTATGGAGCCAAATTGAAGATTTATATGACAATATGTGGGAGCAGAGTGAATATCCATCAAAGTTGGGACTAAAACAAACTGAATACAACGAGCTGGAAGATTTGGTTCAAGACTATCTTGTAAAACTTGCATTATCAGCAGACAAAAGCAGAGAAAATGTCTCTTGTACACCACATGTCGGAAGTAATTCAGAAGCACACACCTCGTTACCGCTGTCAAAAGTAATAATACCACAGTTTAATGGTGACTGTATGAAGTGGCGTTAGTTCTATGAACTTTTCTTGGAAATATTGGATAAGCAACCTCTCCCAAAGGTCCAAAAGATGTGGTACCTTAAAAGAATGCAATTTATCAGGGGAGGCTAGCAAACTTATAAGCCACCTAATCTTGACTGAAGAAAATTATAAAACTGCGTGGACGCTTCTTCAAGAGCGATACAATAATAAACAAATGCAAGTGGCCACGTTAGTAGAAAAAATTCTAACTCAACCAAAGGGAACATTAACTCCTGCATCTATCAAGACTATTCATGACACAACAAAAGAATGCATGTTAGCGCTTAACAACTTAGATTTACAACGTCCTGGGATGCCATACTAATCCAAATTATAATGAAAAAACTGGATCAAACACTTTACATTCGGTTTATGCAGTCATTGTCAAGGCCAAAGGAAGTGCCAACAATTAAAGAACTATTTTCGTTTTTGGAGATACAGTTCGAATCAATGGAGTCTTAGACAAAAATCAGTTGTCCACCAGGGTTCAAACTGGGTTCTTTCTTCTGGAGGATAACATCAATTGCAAACTGTGCAACAATGGTAAGCACCGTATTTATCATTGTAAGCAATTCATGGCAATAACTGAAAGTAAAAGGCTCAAATGGGTGCAACAATAGAAACGGTGTGTAAACTGTTTCAAGTCTGATCATGTGGCCAAGACGTGCACTTACAGCAAATAAAGAAAATGTAATAATAAACATAATACATTATTGCATTTATCGAAAAACACACAAAATACGTCTAATCAAGGTACACATATAAAACGCGATGCAACTCCAGGCGGACTTAACAAACAACAAACAACTTCGGGTCCTAAAACAGTAACATGTGCAGTCTTCTACAGTGAAACCTCATTAGAAAAGACAATTGAACAGCTATGGAAACTCGATGAGGTATAATCAGGCGATAAGACACTATCTCCAGCAGAAGGTCTATGTGAGCCACACTCTAATTAACATAAGCAGACGGACGCAAATGGCCGCTTTATTGTCACCATTCCATTCAGGGAAAATCCATCAGCGTTGGGACAATCTTACCAAATGGCATACATTAGGTTTATGAGACTGGAAAAACGTCTTCCGACGTAAATACATCTAATTTATGACAGAATATGAGAAGCTGGGCCACATGCAAAAGGTTAATATACACGAGACACCTAATCCAAGCTATTTTATTTCACATCATTGTATCTTCAAACCCGATAGCACGTCAACAAAACTTAGAGTTGCGTTCGATGCATAACCAAAACCTTCAACTGGGTATTCGCTAAATGATTTGATGCACATCGGTCCTACAGTGCAAAGCGAGCTATTTTCAATTTTACTCCGATTTCGAATACCAAAATTTGTCTTCACAATCGACATCGAAAAGATGTACAGGCAAATATTAGTTAATCCAGACAATCATCAATACCAATTAATCGTGTGGAGAGAGAACTCTTCTGCACCAATTCCCTACTACTTACTGCACCAATTCACTACTACTACTTAAATACCGTAACATATGGTACACGAATCGCAGAAGAAAATAACGCGAGGTACCCGCTTGGATCTCGAATGTTAAAAGATGGATGATGGTCTTGGTGGTTGTAGCGGACCTGACCACTGAGGCTTTCATTGGGACTCTTAAACGCTTTATTGCACGTCGCGATCACTGTCAAGATATATATTGTGACACCGCTACAAATTACGTCGGAGCCAAAAATAGCTTATCGGAATTATCTGAGTCGATATATGCGGATAAATCTCAGGAAAAAATTATGTCAGCTTCCAGTTCCAAGGGCTTACACTTTCATTTTATCCCATCAATATCAAAAAGGGCGATATGGTTATTATCAAAGAAGACCAATTCCCCCCGATTAGATGGCCATTAGAAAGAATTGTCAATGTTTTCACTGGTGACGACAACGTGGTAAGGGTGGTCGAAGTAAAAACAGCAACTGGAATATTTATGCGACTCATTCACAGGCTGGCCTCACTCTTGTCCGAAAATGATGTAGAAGTCCCAGTCAAAAAGCAACGACACATATCAAACAATGATGAAAAAGAAATCATTCCAACAAAAAGGTTTCAGCCCGCAGTAATCTCGACAGCACTTACTATGTTCATATCCCGGCTTCTTATTCCTGTTATTCCATGCAAAACTCTAACAGTTACACAGTTTAACAATGATTCAGGTCTATACTTTGAAGGAACAGACACAGCACGAATAACTGCAGCAGAATGGAAATTAATGGTGTAAATTTTTATTTTAATAAAACACTTTCTTTTGAATATCAATTTAATACTAAGTTTTATTCTGTATATTATTGTGCGTAGATACTATTTTCTATCCTGCTTATCATCTATTGTGTGCGAATTTATTTGTTCTATAAGAATCCCAAATAAACACACTAAGTAGGTAAAAAGGTCTTCTGTGTTTTTCCAGTTATTAAGAAGTGGAAACACAAGTAGACCGTAGTGTGTTTATTTAGGACCTTTTTGTCCATTCATCAAAATATCTAAACGTTTTTTAATTAAAGAATTTTCGCATGTTCATTTGAACATTCTCCAGGGGGCATTAATTCTAGATTAGTGGACTGTATTAATGAAAACTATTAAATTGTGACAATTTTTAACAATCTACGATGCAAATTCAATACTCTTCATCTTCTAACTATTTCCTTAATGATAAATTAATAAATACTAAAAAAATAATAAAAAAATAATAAAAATAATAAAAACTATGATTAATTGTAAGTGTCCGCTGGTATGATGACAAGCCGCGAAGTTCTAAATTTTACATCCTAATGTCTGCTGGCTTATCAATTCTCTAATCGTTATGGGGTCCAATGTTATTATTTTAACTTCGGATTTCTGACTGACGTCAGTTGTTAGCGCTGCTACTTATCATCCTTTCTTTTCGGTTTCATTATGTATGGATTGTTAATTGTTGCTCCCAGTTTTCCTCTTTCTTCTAAAACATTTACCGGTGTTGTATTTGATTGGCTTTCTTTTCTATTGGCGTTTTCAAGAGGACATATTTTTGTAATTGGCCTCTTTATTATGTTATTTTTTGTTTTTATCGTTACTGCTCTTACTAGTCCATCTCTACCGGGGTGCACCTCTGTAATTATACCAAGCGGCCATCTCGCAGGGCATGTGTCTTCATTTTTTATGATGACGATCTGGCCCTCCTTTAAATTTTCTTGGACAGTCTTCCATTTGTACTTTTGTTGCAGAGATGTTAAATAATCCGCAGTCCATCGCTTCCAAAAATGACGTTTTAGTTTTTGAATCAGCTTCCATCTATCTAAGCATCCGATTCTGCTATCATCACATGGTTCAGGACATTCTATTAAGGGACGTCCGATCAAAAAATGACCAGGAGTGAGATAATCGATATCGTTTTCACCTAATGCTTGTAGCGGCCTTGAGTTCAATATTGCTTCAATCTGAGCTAGCAAGGTACTTAGCTCTTCAAAGGTAAGCTTTGTCTCGCCAATTATTCTTCTAAAATGATGTTTCATTGATTTTACTGCCGCTTCCCATATCCCCCCAAAGTGGGGGCTTGCCGCCGGAATAAAATGCTATTTAATTTTCTGTTCTTCCAGAATTGGTGCCAGAGTTGAATTTTGATGTATGGCTTTTTTAAAGTTTTTATCCAACAGTTTTGAAGCTCCGATGAAGTTAGTGCCATTATCTGAATACATATGACTGCTCTTACCTCTTCTGGCGAAAAATCTTTTCAATGCCGCCAAAAACGATTCTGATGTTAGACTACTGACTGCTTCTAAATGCACAGCTTTTGTGGCCATACAAATAAATACTGCTACGTAACCTTTGTACGCCCTTTGGCGTCTTCCGTTTGAAAATTTTATTTGTATGGGTCCTGCGTAATCAACTCCACAGCGATCAAAAGGAGCAGAAAAATTTACACGACATTCTGGAAAACTACCCATCAATTGTTGTTTCGTGTTTTGCTTATATCGTATACAGATCGTGCAGCTTCTGATGAATTTCTTAATACAAGATTTAGCATTTATTATCCAAAATTTTCTCTTGATTGTACTTTCGACAAGACGGTACCCACCATGAAGAGTTTCTTTATGAGCACCGTTAATAATTTGGTATGCCAATGATGATTTTTGTATCAATACAGGATGTTTTTGATTTTCAGTTAATTTTGAAAAGTGAAGTCGTCCGCCCACTCTCATGAGACCATTTTCGTCATTATATGGATGCAAGTTTGCTAACTTATGGCAGTGATTAAGTTGCTTTTTATTTCGTAGTTCTATTAGTTCCATAAGCCATTCTTCTTCTTGATGAATTTTTATTATGATTATTTCTGCATTTTGGATTTCGTCTGTTGTTAAGTATTCTGGGAAAATTTTTATGCCTTTGAGTTTTGTGATAAACCGGAGAACATAAGCTAATACTCTTCTTAGCTTTCTGAATGATGAATATTTCTTCAATATTTCCAGCATCTGGGTTTTCTGGGTCGTATTAATTGTTGTTGTCTTAACGGTTACACACTGCTCTTCAGGCCACTGATCTTCTGGATTTTGTAGCCATTCTGGGCCATTCCACCAAAGTGTTGTTTTGTATAGTTGTTCTACTGGAATACCTCTTGAGCCCAAATCAGCTGGATTTTCTTTTGATGCGACGTATCGCCATTTTGCATTCGGCATTGTTGTTATTATTTCAGTCACTCTTGTTCGAATGAATTTGTCTTTGTTTTTGTTATTTTTTATCCAAGCAAGCACTATCATTGAGTCGCTCCATAAATAAACTTCTACGTCAGTGTTGATTATTTCTTTAACTTTTCTGCAAAGCTTTACTAAGAGTTGAGTAGCACATAGTTCTAATTTTGGAAGTGTTTTTCTATTTTTTATTGGGTTTACTTTTGATTTGGCAGTTAAAAGTGATACTTTATTGGAAGACTTTACATATATTACCGCTGCATATGCTTTTTCTGATGCATCTGCGAATCCCAGAAGCTGAAGTTTTTGCATAGATTTCGTATTCACCCATCTTGAAACTTTTATCTCCTCTACGGCACACAGATTGTCGATGAGCTTCTTCCATTCTATTTGTAAATTATCATTCAGTTCCTCATCCCAATTTACCTTCAACATCCACAACTGCTGAATGAACAATTTAGCCGTGACTGTTATAGGTGTCAAAAGTCCAATCGGGTCAAATATTATTGCTAAATATGACAACGCCATTCTCTTCCTTACTTTTATCTCATTTTTGGAGCTGATTTTGAAGGAAAAAAACCTTTTGAGTGATTCCAATACATGCCAAGTGTTTTTATGTTGTCACTTTCTTGAATATCTATTATTTCGTTCTCTTCTGTTAATTGTTGTTGGTCTATGATTTCTTTACTATTGAAGCACCATTTGCGAAGGTGGAAACCATATTTTTTCAGTTGCTCTGATATACCCTCTTTTATGTATCGGCATTCTTGTATTGTGTCTGCTCCTGTTAGTAAATCATCCATATAAAAATCTTCTCTTATTATTTTTTTCAAATTGTCGTTGGCACATTCATTGGCAATTTCAAACAATGATTGAACTGCTAAGAATGGAGCTGCAGCAGTCCCATAAGTAACTGTTGTTAATTTATATTCTTCGATAGGTTCTTCTGTTGATTTTCTCCATAAAATATGTTGATATTTTTGGTCTTCTTCATGAACCTTAATTTGCCGATACGTTTTTTCTACGTCAGCTATTATCGCAAATTTATGGAATCTGAATTTAATCAGTATATCATAAACATCCTTTTGAAGCCTCGGTCCTACATATAAAATATCATTGAGACTTTTATTGTTTGATGTTTTTGATGAAGCATCGAAGACAACTCTTAATCTAGTTGTGGTACTAGACTCTCTTAGCACCGGCTGATGTGGAAGATAATATTTCGCATCTTTATTATTCGGCACTTTTATCATGTGTCCGAGTGATATGTATTCATTCATAAACTGCACATATTCTCCTTTCATCTCCTGGTTGGCATTTAATCTTTTTTCCAATCCCATGAAGCGTGCCATTGCCTTCTTGTACGAATCTCCAAGAGCTTTTTCATTCTTGAATGGCAATCTAACGATAAATCTATTTTTTTTATCTTTTTTTGTACTGTTTTCAAAATTTTTCATACATATTTCGTCTTCGTGAAGTACAGTTTCGTTGTTATTTGGAAATTCTTCAATTTCCCAAAAACGCTCAATACTAGTTGCCATATTCACAAGTTTATTATTTTTGGATTTCTTAACCTGCAATTGGCCTGATAAGATTAAACCCAGCTTAGTCCTTTGCCTAAGTATTCCATTCTTTTTGTAAACACCGCTTTGTAAAACAAACAAATCAGCACCTATTACGATGTCTATTCTTTCTGCTTTATCAAAATTTGGATCAGCTAACTTATGTTTACTCCATTCTTTTATTTGAAAATTTAGGGAAGGATCTGGATTAACATACGACAAATTTGGTATGATCAATGCTTCAACTTTAAATCTTTCATTACTTTTAAATCTAGGATATATCTCTATTTCCGCTTTACTTTTTGATATGCCAAGTAAAGTATCTCCAATTCCATGTAGTTCAGTACTTATCTTCATTCTTTTCAGCTGTAAAGTTTGCGCAGCTTCTTCACTAATGAACGTCGTCTGTGAACCTTGATCAATAAGTGCTTTTAATGTTATTGTTTCTCCTTTTGCACTCTTCACGTGTACCTGTGCTGTTGCCAATAACGCATTTTTTATTGATCTTGTAGCGCATGATTTTGTCGATGCTGTTAAATGCAATGTTGTGTGATGCGCCATTGCGCAAGTTGCACATCTTAGTTTGTTTTCACATTTTGAAATAAATGTGTGATTCAGACATTTAAAACATACCTTTTCAGTTCTTGCCCACGCATGTCTTTCTTTTACTTCAAGTGTTAGAAATTGCCTGCAAATATCTGTCGTATGTCCTCCTTTTTTACAATAAAAGCAACCATTTTTTTCCGTTATAAAATTTATCGCTTTTGATTGTTGTTTTCTTTCATTATGATCGTTGTTATAGTTGAAATTGTAAGATTTTTTGTTCTTTGATGCTTCTAGGGTATGGTATTGTTGTTCTAAAAATTCAAGCACGTCAGAAAGCGCTTGTATTTCTTTCGATTTCCTTGTATGTTGTTCGTACAACATTAACCCTTCTTTATCAAATTTTCGCATTATTATGCAATCAATAACTGCATCTGCATCTTCTATCTTGTAGCCCATTGTCTTTAATCCTTGAACACATTCATTGGTTGTGTCATGTAATGATTTAATCATTGATGCGTTGTTGTTGTTTATATTTGGTTGATCCAATAATCTATACATAAAAGATTGGAACAGCATTCGTTTGTTATTAAATCTCTGGTTCAATATTTCCCATGCTGCATAGTAATTTGCCTCAGATACAGCTAAATGTTTAATAATTTTAAATGCTTCATTCCTAACTAATGATTTGAGGTGACACATTTTTTCCACGTTCGATATTGTTTTGTCCTCATGTATCAACTTTGTATACATGTCGTGAAAGGTAGACCATTCTTCTATATTCCCATAAAAATGTGGAATTTTAATGTCATTTATTTTCACTACCTTTTTTTCTGCACACAATATTTCCATTTTTTGTAGTACTTTTAGTTTAGCTAATCTGTGCTGATTCTTGATATCTTTATAGGCATCGATTACTGCTCCATCTGACACTGTGTGATCAACGAGAAGTTTCATATACATCCCGCTTATGTGATTTAGTTCTTCTTTCCAGGACACTAAAAGTTCTTCAAGCATAAATTTTGTTTCCATTAAATCCACTTCTTCTGAAGAATTCTGTCATCAGCGATCTTGTTTGTTTTCTTGTATTAGTTGGTGTTGTTGACTCTAAGAGGTTAAGAGGTTCTTTTGTTTGTGACTGCAGTTCCATAGCTTTTGAACTTGACAGCCACTTTATTTTTTCCGCTATCTTTTCTACCATGATTTTGATATTTTCGTAAGTTTTATTATTGCTCTCCAATCTTTCCAAATTTGGTTTTAGTTGACAGTGCCTCGTGGTTTTAATACCAGCCTCGATACCTTCAATCGCAGATTTTAGTTCACTCTGCTTTGAGTAATATTTGATTCTGCTGATCGACATATTTATTTTTTAATACGTTTTGCTCTTAGATTTGACCACACTTTTGAGTTATTTTTTGAGCATTTTCACAACTTGCCGCTGTTTGTTAGCCACGACAACGCTTGTTGTTTTTTTTTTTTTTTTAATTTGTTACACTTTGTCGCTCTTAGCCACGACAATTCTTTTAACAATATTTTTTTTTTAGTACTTAATGGCTCGATTGACCATGTAAATTTTTGTTTTAATAAAACACTTTCTTTTGAATATCAATTTAATACTAAGTTTTATTCTGTATATTATTGTGCTTAAATACTATTTTCTATCCTGCTTATCATCTATTGTGTGCGAATTTATTTGTTCTATAAGGATCCCAAATAAACACACTAAGTAGGTAAAAAGGTCTTCTGTGTTTTTCCAGTCATTAAGAAGTGGAAACACAAGTAGACCGTAGTGCGTTTATTTAGGACCTTTTTGTCCATTCATCAAAATATCTAAACGTTTTTTAATTAAAGAATTTTCCCATGTTTATTTGAACAAATGGTTTACTACGATCTTGCTCCATTTTCGTCAGAACTAAACTCGCTATCAATAGGTCTGACATCATTACTGCAACTATGTAACACTATCAAAGAACACGCAATGTATACCACATTGGTGAACAATTTAATGCAAATTCAGAATGGATAACTTTAATAAGATGATCTAATTAACAGTAGACGTATCAAAAGGCCACCATTTAATATAGTAAGTAATGTTGCTCGTTTACTGTTTGGTGTACTCGACTCGGAGTATGCAGAAGAGATGTCAAGGATTATCAACATCGCAAAAGGGGATCAGGATCATATTGTGACACTGTTAAGAAACTAAACATCAATTATTAATTCAACCATTAATGTAAAAAAACAAAAGAAAGTAGACAATAACAGATATTTTAAAAAGAATAAATCAAAACGGGAATGAGCTATTTAAGGAATCTTCTCAAATTAACAATACGCAAATTATTGCAATCCTATCAATGCACTTAACATTGATAGCAATAAGCTTGCAAAAATCGAAGCTGAGATCATAAATGTACTTACCGACGCACATAGCGGAAAAAAAAGTCTGCTGTTACTGTCCCTCACCAATTAAAATACGAAATGAATACAGTTAAGGCTCATCTTCCAGCGTCTTATACACTTCCAGAGCAGACAACAACCTATTGGAACTATATAGGCTTATAAACGCCAAAGGATCCGTGACAAACGGAAAGATAATTTTCGAAGTAAAGATTCCTTTGGTTACTCAACAAACCTTTGAAATATTTAAAATAGCACCAGCTCAGAATAATACTCTAATCGCTATCAAACCAGATTTAGCACTTTTTGCTACTGACGCTCACAGAAACGATTACATTCATTTCACGGCAGATGGAATATCAAATTGCTTGAAAATCCATGGTGGGGAGTACATATGTACAAACAAGCAATCTAAGGTCAAAAGAAATCCACATACTAACCTTTGTGAAATTAATATATTTAATAACCAGTCTGCAAACAAATGCAATCTCCAGACGATTCAAGGAAAAGTATTTTGAAATCAATTAAATCAGAAAAACAAATGGACCTTTGCTACCACTACGGACATTGAGTCATCTATGGTATGTGGCACGCAAAGCACATTTTTTCTTCTAAAAAATACTGGAATCATGGAAGTCGGTCTCAATTGTGTTGTTAAAAATAAGTTCGTAAGTTGTTTATTGCATTCATTTTGCTTAATAATGAATATTTTGCTTCTTCTTTATTTACTCTATTTTGTTTGGGTGTCAATTTTCTGAGTTTAACAGCTTTACTAAAGTTCAACAACTTTTTAAATATAGAAATGCAATTTAAGCTAGCTAAGCACAATTATAAATAAAATATTTATTTTTTTATTTTACTGTTTAATTGTGAAACACATTATTGTAGTTTAAGCATTGTTAGCATTTCTTATTAGATATAAAAGAAGGTAAAAATAAATATATTTTAGTTGTTATTATAGTATACAAAATAAAAGATGTTTTTATTTGACGGCTGATTTTCTTCAAGTTACAAGTGCTTGAAGGGCACAAAAAAAATATTAAACTTAGTGTCAGTTCAAACACTACGGATTCAATTAACAATGGTTTCGGTTATAATTATTTCCAAACTATTCGAATTTGTTAATACACGTTCATGTCATATGGATTGTAGTAACTTTGACTTTTTTTGTAAACGTTGCTAGCTTCTTTATTAATTTCTACAATTAAATTATTTATTTACTATAATTAGACAAACCGGACCGATGCGGCCCGCAAAAAGGATAAACAACATCAACACTTTTTCATTTATTGAATGATTTGTTGTTTATATATTTTTTCTTTTCCTGAAAACGCCACCCAATGGTGTGGCAAAATATTAAAAATTAAAATAAATATTAACCTTTAATAAATATCTTTTTTCTTTTCTAAGATCTTTTTTATAATATTTTTTCTTCACGATATTTCGCTTTCCCTTGGAAAGCTTCTTCAGGAAAAAATTTTATATTTTTGAAAACAAAAAAAATATTAACAAATTGAAAAAAAAATGTTTCAAAACATTTGACAAAAAACATAAAATATTTTTTCATACATACACACAAAAATTTTTCAAATTTTCAAATATTCAAACATACAAAAACAAGGAAACGGAAATAACAAATAAATAACAAATAACAAATTCTCTCGTATGAAATGATTATAACAAATTGTGTCTTTTTAATTAAGTACCTATAATTCTGAGCTAAATTGTCTGTGTCTGTCTTGAAATTTATTCTCCTTACATTTGGTACATTAGCAATTTCTAACATTTCCAACATATAACGTCTCTTGTAGTTTTTTTCTATATCTAATACTGAAGTTTCATCAAACTTTGGATAATGATTATATTTCTTACAATGTGAAGATAAGGATGTCTTCTGTGTTGAAATATTCCTATATTTTTGGTCACACCTGTGACCAGCTAATCTTGTTTTAAGTTTATTTTTTGTTGTCCCAATATAAACTTTGTCACTGTTCACCTGGTCATTTCCTCCACATGGTGTCCTGTATACTACATCAGATATTTCCATTTTTCCTATTTTATCCTTCATACTGCTAAATAATTTATTTAATGTGTTATGTGTTTTGTGTGCAATTATATATTTATCTGTGTCATATATTTTACACTTTGTTAATCTTTCTGATATTCCAGGAACATAAGTTAATGATTTATAATTTCTTGGCTCTGCCGTAGAATTTCCTAAACTATGCCTATAACTACCATATTGTCTAATTAATCTGTTAGTTAATTCTACTGGAAAATCATTGTCATTAAGTATATCTCTTATTGTATCCCTATTCTTCAAATGAAACTACAAGAGACGTTATATGTTGGAAATGTTAGAAATTGTTAATGTACCAAATGTAAGGAGAATAAATTTCAAGACAGACACAGACAATTTAGCTCAGAATTATAGGTACTTAATTAAAAAGACACATAATTAATCATTTCATAAGAGAGAATTTGTTATTTATTTGTTATTTCCGTTTCCTTGTTTTTGTATGTTTGAATATTTGAAAATTTAAAAAATTTTTGTATGTATGTATGAAAAAATATTTTATGTTTTTTGTCAAATGTTTTGAAACATTTTTTTTTCAATTTGTTAATAATTTTTTTGTTTTCAAAAATATAAATTTTTTTTCCTGAAGAAGCTTTCCAAAGGAAAGCGACATATCGTGAAGAAAAAAATATATATTATAAAGATCTTAGAAAAGAAAAAAGATATTTATTAAAGATAAATAAAAAAAAGATCGGTTAAAAAAACAATAAAAATTATCAAATAATAAATATTAACTTAATTTTTTATACAAAGATTTTGTGTTTGAACAATTATTTAAAAAAACATTAAAAAGGTCAAATAACTATATTTATTATTAATAATAAATCGTATAAGGTATGAAAATTTTAATTCTTTTATTTATTTTTTTTTTCTTTTTTGTTTTTATAGATTCTTAAACGAGAAAAAGGGAAAGCACCACCACCACCGGCTTTATCTAAAGCAAGAATTACAGAATTATCGGACTTTACGTCTAATGGTGATAGCGAAGAAGTAGCTTTGAGTTCATCCAATATTAATTTGAGCGATACGTACAATAATGTTAAATATGAAAAGAAAAATTCTCATGAGTACGAATCCAAACAGCCACCATCTCCGGTGTCCTCTTCATCGAATTTTTCTGCTCAATCTGTGCCATCATTAAATAAAAATTTGGATGAAACTGGGATAGGCCTTAGTTCAAGCACTTCAAAAGTGACTCTTGTTAGTGATATGTACCCTCTGAGCTGCCAACCAGAAAAATTAGTTGCATCGCAAGATATATCACCTAATAGCTTGGAGTCTGGAAGGTCTCAAATAACGGTTGTGACGACTATACACCCCCCTGTTATTATTGATAGCTCAGTAAGTCTTCCCTTGGCGCATCAAAATGATATTGTAATTATATCCAATAATCAAAATGAAAACATGATGATAAAAGATTCTTCAACTGATGAGGAGTATTCTTCGACTGATGATAGCATTGCTAAAGCTTCATCACAAACTTTCCAAAACCAAACGTCGACGATTGTGAGATTAACAAACGAAGTTGATCTAAAAGAAGAACCTGCTTTTTCAACGTCAAATCGGAAAATTGAACCTAAGGGAAGAAAATTGGATGAGAGCGAAGTGCTCATTGTTAGTTCATCTTTCACTGATGAAAATGATTCTATTTATAATACTTCGTCAGAAGGCCTCAATGAGATGAAACTTGTAGATACAAGCCACGTATCAGTTATAACTGTGGGTGATGAAATACTTGTAAAAGACAGCAGTCATCTACCTAAAACTCCTCTGTATCACTCTAATACTTTAACTGACGACATAGTTGTAATTGAAGAAGACCATAATGGTCCAGTAGATAATTGCCAGCAAACAAAATTCCCGGAAACTGACGACATTAGCGTAATTGTCAATCGTACTCCAAGACAAGAACAATCATCTCACCAAAATGATGGGAGCGAAGGTGATTCCTTTCCAACAACCACTGTCAGCGAAAGTCAAATATTCCGTCGTAGCGCAGAGGTTCAAATTGAAAGTTCAACTAATAAAAGTGATGCAGAGAGTATTTCTACCACAGCTAGTCATGACAGTCGTATTGATGTTGAAAGCTATAGAAAGGAAATTCAAGAAGAAGACGATGTTATTATTCGTCGCAAGAAAAATGCTGCTGGTTATAAGATTGGTTATAGTGGGAGCCCAGGTCTAAGTAAAGAGGAAATAGAATTAAAAAATCTTCGAAAGAAAACTAGAAAACGTACACGAAAGTTTGAAATAGACGGTGTTCAAGTGACAACAACAACAAGTAGAGTTATTTATGGCGATGAAGAGACTGGTCGCTTTTACGATGACCACGTTTTTCGGAAGCAAGAATTACGAGAGTTAAAAATGCTTCAGAAACAGGAGAAAAAACAGCAAACTGACCTACAACTGAAGGAGCAAATAAGCAAAGAACAGCAAGACCGCAGATTTGACCAGGAAAGGACATCTCTAGAAAAGACTTATGAAGCTGACATGGATGCTTTAGCGCGGCAACATAAGCAGTTAGTAGACAAGACAGAACAGAGTCAAGAACATGAACTACGCTCATCTTCGAAGCGTATTCGCGCTGAGCAAGAAAAAGAGCTTAAAATTTTTCGAGAAAATCTAAAGCAGGAAATTCACCTCCTTAAGCAAGAAGTTGATCTTTTACCAAAGGACAAACGCAAAGATGAATTTAAACAACGAAGATCAGTGATGGAGCTAGATCATGAAGAGAAGGAACGGGCATTTTTGGAGTCACTTAAAGAAAGACATGAATTATTGTTGAGACGAATAAGTGAAAAACATCGTGATCATCTTGCCACAATGCATCGAAACTTTATGCAACAGAAGCAAAACGCAATGCGAACACGTGAAGCGCTTTTATGGGAGTTAGAAGAAAAACAACTTCATGAACGACACCAGCTATCGAAGCGGCATGTTAAAGAAATGTGTTTCATGCAACGCCATCAAATGATTGTTCGGCACGAAAAAGAGCTTGATCAAGTAAAACGAATGCTTCAAAGAAAAGAAGAAGAACTTCTAAAAAAGCAAGCCCTAGAAAAGAGAGCCTTACCAAAAAGAATTCGTGCAGAAAGAAAGGCTCGCGAATTAATGTTTAGAGAGTCTCTAAGAATATCTTCAAATCTTGACCCTGAAGCCGAACGTGAACGATTGAAGAGGGTATGTATAATTTTTATGATATTTAAGAAATTGTAAAGTTTCTAATCTTCTGGCTCCATTTATCTGATACTTAGACCCAGCTTTAAAAGTCTTATAGGTTAAGCAGCAACGAGTCTACAGTCGGCCAAAGTTATTTATCAAGCGGCAACTTTCTTAAATGTTATCTGATTTCAAAAATGTTTTGTAGAAAATATTAAGAAATAATGTTCTCAAGTTTTTTTATTTTATATTGTTGAGGTACAACAAATGGCTGTCTTAGAAATTTAACTTTACGTTTTTTTTTTTGCTTTTTCCTTACAAATTTTAAGATATTATCTGATTTTATTTTGTAGATTCTTGATAAAAAACTAAAAACTGTAAAAAGTTTTTTAAAATTTTTAAGCTGACGTAGGAAACTTCTCAACAAAACTTTTCAGCCTATAGCCTTTTTTAATACAAAGAAAAAATCTTTGAAAGATCCTAAGAGACCCTGGAGTGCGAGACTTAAACACGATAAAACACCGTAAAAGTATTTTCTGAGTAGGTTTAAAACCACAACTAACTTTGGCTTTGCCTTCGGACCTTTTTCAGGCGTCGAAGTTTCATAAGAGCTACCCTCCCTAACATATTCATAAACATAGTGCCGGTAGTGTAGTGATGACAACATAATTCGTACTATGTTGCCTACACACATACCCCTTTCTAATAAATATAAATAAAAATCTTTAATAAATATCTTTTTTTCTTTTTAACGATGCGCATAATTTTTTGCGAATTCCTGGCCCACAATTTGTGATGTTTATATATGTTTTTATTGCTTTGTCCTTATTTTTAATCGAACAAATCGTTGATTTTGCAACTTGATATTTTTTAGCTAAGCCAGTTAGTTACACTACCACCTTTTTGTAATAGGCAACAATATCTACCTTGTCTTTCAAACTTTAAAACTTTTGGGTTTTTAGATGACATTTTTATTAATTATTAGCACTCAGAATTCAAATTTGTACTTTAGCAAAATACGTGTAATAATATACTGACAGGTTGTGTTTATAGATCAAATGTTATGGCGCAACTAAATCAGTAAAGGTACATTCATATACATTTGCATTTATTTGTGAAAAAAATCAACGGAAACATAAAAATGTGCTTTGGGATTCTTAGAATTAAAAGTAAATAAAAAAAAAACTCAGAAAACTTTGTTCACGTTTTAGAGCTTTCAGACTTTGTTCACGTTGTAGAGTAGTTCGCGAGTTCACTGGTACTTCTACAGCTTGCTGGCTTTTTTCTTTTCCTTAAAAGTCTGGCGGTATAAGCGGTTGTCCATTGCACCATGAGATCATACGTGGTGCTTTCTGTCCCGAATACCGTTCTGTCAGAGCTTACTTTTTCATCGTTTCAGCAATACACAGGTGATTTATTAACTCCTCGTCTTCGTTTCCTCATGCAGGCGTTACACGATTGTGTTCCGCGACATATAATCTGCTCAACCATGTTTTTGATCGTGCCACCTAACTCTAAGTCTTCCTTAAATATAGAGAACATTTGCCTTTTAAAGGTATTGATTTTCCAACCTAGTTAATACGGAAACTACACAGCCATATTCCAAATACATAGTCCTCGTATTTCACATAATTTTTCTACCTACAAACCAAATTACAGATGTTTTAGTGTTACCACTGATCCAGGAGAATGGAGAACTTACATTCTTATATTGTTCGCTTACAATACATATATCCACATCCAAGTCCGGGACACTTGTTCTAATTGCTCCAAAACATCTTTTTGTAGTGCGGACAGACTGCTGCTACGACTGCGTAATGATCCAGCCTGGCCTATAGCCTAGCCTGGCCTATAGCCTAGCCTGGTCCATAGCCTAGCCTGGTCTATAGCCTAGCCTGGCCTATAGCCTAGCCCATAGTCAAGCCTATAGTCTAGTCTGGTCTATAGCCTAGCCTGGTCTATAGCCCAGCCTGGCCTATAGCCTAGCCTGGTCTATAGCCTAGCCTGGTCTATAGCCTAGCCTGGCCTATAGCCTAGCCTGGTCTATAGCCTAGCCTAGCCTGGTCTATAGCCAAGCCTGGCCTATAGCATAGCCTGGCCTATAGCCTAGCCTGGTCTATAGCCAAGCCTGGCCTATAGCCTAGCCTGGCCTATAGTCTAGCCTGGCCTATAGTCTAGCCTATAGCATAGCCTGGCCTATAGTCTAGCCTAGCCTGGTCTATACTCTAGCCTATAGCCTTGCCTGGCCTATAGTCTAGCCTATAGCCCAACCTATAGCCCATAGTCTAGCCTATAGCCCAGCCTATAGCCCATAGTCTCTAGCCAATAGCCCAGCCTATATCCTAGCCTATAGCCTAGCCTATAGCCAAGCCTATAGTCTAGCCTATAGCCCAGCCTATAGTCTAGCCTATAGCCCAGCCTATAATCTAGCCTATAGCCCAGCCTATAATCTAGCCTATAGCCCAGCCTATAGTCTAGCCTATAGCCCAGCCTATAGTCTAGCCTATAGCCCAGCCTATAGTCTAGCCTATAGCCCAGCCTATAGTCTAGCCTATAGCCCAGCCTATAGTCTAGCCTATAGCCCAGCCTATAGTCTAGCCTATAGCCCAGCCTATAGTCTAGCCTATAGCCCAGCCTATAGTCTAGCCTATAGCCCAGCCTATAGTCTAGCCTATAGCCCAGCCTATAGTCTAGCCTATAGCCCAGCCTATAGTCTAGCCTATAGCCCAGCCTATAGTCTAGCCTATAGTGTAGCCTATAGCCTAGCCTATAGCCTACAGTTTAGCATATACTGTAGCCTATAGTGTATCCTATAGAGTAGCCTAGAGAAGAAAATGGAGGGAGAATTGCACGAATTAAAAATGGAATGGGCGGAAATGAAGAAAGTCGTGTCTGCGCATGGCAACAAGATGAATACTTTGATGGCTTTGATGGTAGCGCACCTTTTAATGTGTTTAAGTTTAAATTTGAATCAGAAGCCAGCGAAAATGGATGGGGCAATGAAGAAAAACCTGTAGAGCTAATTCTATCATTAAAGGGTGAAGCGACCGACATCCTTAAAAGCTTACCAGCTAGTTGTAGAAAAAACTGCGGGGACATAATGGTGGCCTTACAACGTAAATACGGTGGCGAGCATAAAATATAACTCTATAGAATGGAGTTACAAGACAGGGTGTAGAAGCAAATGAGACGCTGCAAGACTTCGCCATGAAGATTTGAACATTTGGTGCACATACACAGGTAAACATCGTCCATACCTGGATCAGTTTAAAATTTGTGAATAAGGGATCCAGATGGTAAATATGCGTTGCAGCGCAGAAATCATTCTTTACAGTTGCCAGAGCAACTGCAGATCTGCAAGGAAAAGGTCAAGATCGTCGCCACCATGGGGCAACAAACGGGCGAATAATGCCAGATCGCATCGACGGTAAGATTAGATCCCACAACCAATGGCCCCACAATCTGCAATTCCACTATATGACAACAGGACAACAGAAATTTTAATGCGGGCTGATCAACGGAGAAAACCGTGTTTTAGCCAGAGACATAGGGGCGTCGCAGTACATAATAAAGCCCGATATAGTTAAAGAAGCAATGCAACCGTTAAGTATTGTACGACCACTACCACTGGGGAATCAACCACCGCCTATGGAAGAGCTAGGGAGAGACTGACTGACGATAATGCTGATGACCTTTCGAGCCGAGCATTAAACGTAAAGTGCGAGCACGGCTTAAAAGTGAAGAAAAAGGAATCCATCATTGATGTGCGAGTTACAAAAATTGACTCAGGTAAAAACTTAGAATAATAATCGTTGAGTAAAGACAACAAAAATACAATCGTGTTAATTTTGTGTGTATTGAAAGTAAATAAGTCGTTTAATTTAATTTAAAAGTCAGAGAAGTCAATAAAACGTTTACTAAAAGAAATAAACCTAACAGTATATATATTAAACGCTAAGAAATAAAACAACGATGTAAACAAATAAACTTTTTTTTAATTTTTAATACAATGTCGCAACCTTCAACGACGAATAAAGCTATTAAATAACTTTCCTAAACCTTTTTGTAGATCTGTATGCCTGCTAAAAGTACTAAGTAGTTTTACAATAATTTTTTTTATTTTTCTTTTATTTTATTATTTTTTGAAAATAAACAATGTTTTTTGTTGTTTTGAAATGTTTTGCTGTGTTTGTATAGAAGTGTTTTTGAGTCTTGCTGTCTATGCTGACTTGTACTTAATCCTGACAAAACAAAATTTTTACGTTTTAGACCTAACCCTTCTCGTTATAACAACTTTGTTGTTCATATTGATGGGAAGACTTTAAAGGAAACAAATGCAATTAAATAGATAGATAGAGGTTTCTAACATTTTGTTGAAATTTCAGCTAATATTGGAGCGATTTCATATGCACATTTCTTAATGAACTTAGGTGATATATTATCACAACATTTATATTTACTTTGTCCAATTTAAAACGGCAAGGCATACTAATCATAGTTTCTAATGAATTAAATGTTTCATTTTGCCTCACTTCAATTCTTTCTTTAAGATTGTCAACAGAATTTGTACAATAATTATTAAAATAATTAGCTGTAGCTATATCTGAATCTATTCCTGTCCTTGATGATCAATCAGATTTAGCTCATTACATTTAATCGGGTAAGCGTAGTGTTGATGAATTTCCAACATCTTTTCGAATCGTTTCTAGCCTTGTTTAATCTTTGAACATAGTAGGTATTCCTACTTTCCCTGCTTGCTACTTTAATAATCCTGCTTAACCTTCTTAAAATATCCTCAAGTACCTCGTCGTTTTTATTTTTTCGCCTTTTTTTTAACATTTTCTGTTTTATCAATATAAAACTTTGAAGTTTTTTATCTATCCAAGGCGTTAATTCAAAATGTCGTTTCATGCGTTTGTGAATTATAGTTGAGTTATTTATTGCTACCTTCATACAAGAAACCAAGCTATTTGTTAGGTCGGAGACGTTCAACGTTACAACATTATTTGGCAAATTATTTTGTAAATATTCTTTAGCTTTGGAGTAGTCACAATATGTTTTGGATATTTTCAAATATTTTTTGGTATACATTTTACCTTTAATTTTACAGCACAATATGTTATGGTCTGATATGTTATATTCTATAGAATCTACATAAATTCTTTCTGCAAAATTACTAAAAACTTGATCTATAGATGTATTGCTAACTGGCCTTGTTATCATATTATGTGCACTAAAACAATCAAAATTTGAAATGTTGTAGATAAATCAGTATTATACTGATTATGAAATAAATCAATGTTCGAATCACCAATTATAACTATTGGGTTTTGCGCATAATCATTTAAATTTACCTCAAGTATGTTTAAAAAGTCCCTTACACTACATTTTTGGGACCTATAAAATGACGCAAATGTCATTGGTTTATTATGAACTCAACAAAATTGTCACTCTTACACATTTCAACCGAGATACACAAGCTTTTGTTAATATATAATGATATACCTCCATAACTATCACCTCTACAGCAATGAACTACGGATAACCCAGGAATTGAATCTAACTGTGTCAAATTGCTTTCATACCATGTTTCCTGTACAGCTATTATAACAGGTAATTTAGGATAGCCAGCAATTAATGATTTAAACTTGTCTAAGGAAGAAGCGTTCTTATATTTAAACTCACTATTTTGAAAAAGTTGGTACTGAAAATTGCATAAAATATTAAGTTTTAATCATAAAAGTATTGTTACGAATGTGTCTTGCTAAGGTTTTAAAATAAAACAATTAAGCAATACAGCAAACTACTGGTTACAAACTGCGTAGAAGTTTATACACACACAACTACAATTGGATATGCTGTTTACTCACTGCCTGGCATGCAAGAAAAAAAAAATACATGTATGCTGTTTACCATCTAAACGCGCAGGACAAAAACTAATTTTACAACAACAAATATACATGTTGTTTACCATCTGCGTAGTTTTCTAAGAAACCCTTTTTTACAAATAACAACAAATGTATTGAAATAAATCCCAAGCAGAAACCTTATCAGCATAAAAACAAAAACAACTATACAGACATGCAGGCGCCTATACACCGAATAAACAACATACAACAACAATATGCACACAAAGGGAGTAGAAGATTCTTAAATCTTCTAGATTCTAATTGGACAAGTATAAATAGGGAAGCGTTTGAGTGGATGATCGATCAGTGTAAAATTAAACCTCAGCGAGTGAAGACGTGCATTTTAAGTAAATTGTTCTGTGTTAACTTTGTGTAGTTAAAGTAAATAAATATTCTATTATTTAAAAACTCTAAAAACTGGTGTCATTTTGCAATAAAGAACTCACAACAAAACGTTTATAAAAGGTATAAACGTAACAGTATAATAAAATTTAACACAATAACAATATAACAACAAATTAGAAATATATTTTCCGCCTTACAATGGAGAAACATAAACCGCACCGCCACCATCATTATCGCTAGAATCTTTAGGATCTTCTGTTCTATTTTGAGCAATGCTGGTTTGTTGTTGTGATTAGTAGCATTTCATCAATATCCTATCCACATTTAATTAATTGCGGCTTTGAAATATCACTTTTTTACAAAAGACGTTTTCATTGCGTATGTAGACATGTTGATAACCAATAGCTTTTAGGGATTTAGCATGCTTTCAAAGATTAAAGGTTTCCTTGCTGTGGAAGTCATTTACAAAAACTTTCCTTGTTTTTTCGTTTTCTCTTAATTTGTTTAGTTTATTCTTATTCATTTTAGATGAAAATTTTACTACTATAGCTTTTTTTTATATGTTTCTCTATTTTTCTTTCCTACAATATAGGCTTCCTCAACATCATTTGGCTCAAACTCAACTCCAACATCTTTTGATATTCCAATTATTGCTTCCATAGCATTAACAACGTCCATAGCATAAAATAAATGTCGCAAGACATGTTTCTAATTATTGCCTTTCGTGGCATGTTATCAAAGTATGAATAAAGTTTTTGGAAAATATAATGAAGATAATTTTTTTTTGTTGGAAAAAACTTGGTTTTTTGGATTAATTCTGAAATTATATTTTTGCTTAACATTTTTTTAAGGAATGCACATAATGAAAAACCTTTTTATTCGCTTGAAGTTATCAAATTACAAAATAAAAACCAGACAATAACAAAACATATTACACAGGTCTACAAAAAATTTGATGTTTTAAAATCAACATCCTTCGTTAGGTAATTTAGACCTCCTGAATCCGAAATTGACATTACTTTTTTTCTGTCACCTTCCAATTTTTTGCAAATCGAGATCTTATAAAAATTCCTTGATTATAGGAAAAGTTTACATATAAAATTAGAAAAACCATTCTTAGAAAAAATATATGGCGCAGACAGTTGACCAAAAATATTTAAATAAATGTCTGTGAATTGTGGCAACACTGTAAAATTAGTGAACTAGTACAACACCGCGGCTGCACCTCTTCCAGTCAGTTGTTATTAGCCGTTCGAGGAGATTTATCGCTGTGTTTCGAATTAGTGCTATTTATTTGTAAATTATTCTATTGTTTTTTGAGCTATGGAAAGGAGACATTGTGTTAATAATGCAGACTGCTTTTGTTATATTTGTGGAAGTTTTGTGGTTACAAAACAAAGATATAACATAACCTCATTTGTTCGTAATGCGTATTATGCCTATTTTGGAGTGAAAATAGGAGAAAAAGACAAATCTTGGGCACCACATATTGTATGTAAAGTTTGTATAGAAGCTTTACGAAGTTGGACAAAAGGAAGAAAAAAGTCATTGAGTTTTGGAGTTCCCATGGTGTGGCGTGAGCCACAAAACCATACTGATGATTGCTACTTTTGCTCCTGCGATTTAAAAGGATTTAATTGTAAGAATAAAAAAGTATTATATACCCGAACCTAAAATCTGCTATTAGGCCTATTCCTCATGGCCCTGATCTACCCATACCTATTCCACCAAAGGAGTTAGAGAATGTGTTATCATCTGATTCGGAACAGTCTGCATTTGAGTCCACAGATCCCGACTTTACTTTTGAAGCAGAACAAGGACCACAACTATTTAATCAAATGGAATTAAACGATTTAGTAAGAGACTTAAATCTTCCCAAAGATGCCTCACAACTTCTAGCCTCTAGACTTCGTGATAAAAATTTGCTGGCTCCAGGTACGTCAACCACTTTCTACAGAAATCGAGAAAAAGACCTGAGTCCATATTTCACCCAAGAAGATTCGTTAGTATATTGTAACAATATCTCTGAGTTAGTTATTAAGCTAGGGGCTACCTCTTATGAAAAGGAAGAATGGCGACTATTTATTGACTCTAGCAAAAGGAGTCTAAAAGGTGTTTTACTGCACAACCGTAATACACTGGCTTCTATTCCCGTCGCTCATTCTGTTCACCTTAAGGAAACATACGAAAACTTGGAACTTCTATTAGAAAAAATCAAATACCGAGAACATAAGTGGATGCTTTGTGGAGACTTAAAAGTTCTGTGTATGCTGCTTGGGCAACAGTCAGGTTATACTAAATATCCTTGTTTTATTTGTGAATGGGACAGCCGAGCACGAGATAAACATTGGACCCAAAAGGAATGGCCTACAAGAGAAAATCTTACTCCAGGAAGTAAAAACATAAAGCACAATGCCTTGGTTGATAGTGAAAGAGTTTTATTGCCCCCTCTGCATATAAAATTAGGTTTGATGAAGCAGTTTGTTAAAGCTATTGATAAAAACGGAGAATGTTTTAAATATATTTGTTCAAAATTTCCCAAGTTGTCTGATGCAAAATTAAAAGAAGGGGTTTTTGTTGGTCCCGACATTAGATTTTTATGCAGAGACGAAAACTTTCAAAATTCTATGACGCTTATCGAAAAGAAAGCCTGGACTTCATTTAAAGAAGTTATCGAAAAGTTCTTGGGAAATAACAAAGATCCAGACTATGAGAACATTGTCACACAAATGCTACAAAATTTTCGTATTCTAGGATGCAATATGAGTTTAAAATTACATTTTTTATTCGCTCATCTAGACAAATTTACAGGAAATCTTGGAGCTTGTAGCGAAGAACAAGGGGAACGTTTCCATCAAGACATTAAAGAGATGGAAAGACGTTATCAGGGTAGATGGAGCGTATCCATGATAGCAGACTACTGTTGGATGCTACAACGTGATAATCCTGCCAAAATTTATAGAAAAATGTCTACCAAACGCAGTTTTTTGACAAAAAGGAAAAGATTTCATTAAGTTGTGCGTAAAAAATATGTAGTTTTCTTTATTTTGAGCCCACTATTATTTTTAAAAATTTTAATATATGTATTTATAAGCAAATTTTGTGTTTTTTTATTTTCTAATTTGCAAAAATATCTTACGTGATAGAAAAAATTGGTTTGCAGATTTGGAATTAGCGCACCAAAATTATATAAAATCAATTGTCAAATTTAAAACATCTTTGAAAAAGTTTTTTTTTTGTAGACCTGTGTTATTTGTATTATATATTTTATTGCAATTACAATGTTTGAAATCAAATAGCATTTAAAAAAGTTACAACCGCCATAAAGCTTTTTGCAGCCCAGCTGATATATTTTTGGCCTAACTGTAACTTCCCCTCGTGCTTAAATTATAAGACCTCCTAGATATGACTTTTATAGCATAAATAATCGTCTAAGAGTATTTCAAGTTTCGGGTAAATCCAGTAGTCAAACTTTCCAAATTTATTAAGATTTATTTTGCGAAAGTCCTCAACCTCAGTTACAGAAATTTATGCAGTATATTATATAATTATTTACATATTTTTTTATAGTTTCAAGAACAGGATAAAAAACGATACACTCAAGAAGAGAGACGTTTTGAAATCAAGCATCAAAAACAACTAGAAGAATTAAGAGCAACTAGAGAAAGCACAATAAGGTAAGTATACTATTTTATGTAAAAAAAAAAACAAAAATAAATGACTGTAATTCTATATGAGAATAGGGAGAAAATAAACAACAGAAAAGAAAGTCTTTCACCCTCATCAACAATGAGAGAATAAAATAAAACCCTATTCTCTTTAGTATTGTTAAAATGAAACTACTACTTATTATTTTTAGCATTGCCATGTGCTTATTTGCACATGAACTGTTTCTCAGTAATGGAAATAAAATAAAACTGTGTTGTTTTTTTTTATTTGGACAGCTCACGTGTGTGAGCATTAGGGCATCGTTCAAGTGACTGTCTAGGGTTTTCAATTTTGACACATCTATTTGGGAAGTCCATTTGCCAATGGCTTATTAAAATAGACCTATTGAAAAGATAAATTATATAATTATTTAATAGCATGATATCCTTCATTGGATTTAAATATTTTTTAGTCTATTTTAATAGATATATATTAATAAATTAAATATTTATATATCAGTAAATATCTTTTAATTCTATATGGTATATAGACTAAAATTCAATTTTTGACCTCGTCAATATAAACATTTTTTAACATGAAAATTCTATTATTTGGAAAAATGTAGAAAAAAAACTTTAAATCTTAAGTATTTTATAAAAAAATATATTCTAATATAAAAATTTTTTCAATAAATTTATTTAATTAAATATTTAATTAAATATATTTAATTGAAAAATTATTAAATTTTTAATTAAATATATTTAGTTGAAAAATTATTAAATTTTTAATTAAATATATTTAATTGAACAATTATTCAAATTTGAATGAAATATATTTAATTGATAAATTATTAAATTTTTAATTAAATATATTTAATTGAAAAATTAATAAAGGTTTAATTAAATATATTTAATTGAACAATTATTCAATTTTTAATTAAATATATATAATTGAAAAATTATTAAATTTTTAATTCGATATATTTAATTGAAAAATTAATACAGGTTTAATATATTTAATCGAAAAATTATAAAATTTTAAAATAAATATATATAAATATATAATTGATTCGGTATCAATTCGTTATCAAAGGTTTAGTTGTGGTGGTTTTTAAACCAAACCGAAAAGTTAGAGAATTGGTAGGACTTAAATTTATTCTTAAGCAGGTTGTATCGTGGGAAATTGTAACTCGTCCGTATGCCTGTTTGAAATGCGATGAGACATGGGTCGGGTGAGTGCAATTTTGTATCAGTAATGAATTGCCTTTTTGTGTAAATTGTAATGAAAGGGGACACTCTTCGAATTACAGAGGCTGCTCGGCGTACAAAAAATACGTAAGCTGTAAGAAGAAGGCGTTTTTGGAAGCAAAAAATAAAAAAGCTTTAGCTACGGCTAATGTTTTCCAGGTAAGCATTTCGCTAGCTTATTTGATGAAGTTCCAAAAAGGAGCAGAAGAGAGAAGCTTTCTTTATATTAGGAATTTATGAGGGTAGCAAATATATGCAGTGCGGATCCATTAACACTGGAAGATAGAATTCAAAATTTTTTGGATACCTATCAATCCCTAACAAAGGATCAAGCCAAGAGGGAGTGCTTGAATTTAATAAAAGATATACAAGTTTATGGGCCCTAACGCGTTGAATTCGGTAACATTTAATGTCAGTTCTCTTGTCCACAGGGTAAGGAGAACTGAACTTAATATTATATTGAATCAATTAAAAATTGATAAAGGCTTTTTACAGGAATTGCATTTGCGTTCGGGTTTGAATATATATCTTGATACTTTTCATTTGTTAAAGATGACACGCTATTAGGCGTTGCCATTGCTATTAGAAAATCGGTGGATTATTCACTTATTAGTGTACCTGGTCTTTCTTTTCCAAATTTATTTGTTGAAATGAAAATTTCGGTGAGTGGAGTCGTTCGGATTCGAAGAATTCTTTGTGGTTCAATCTATTTCCCGAGTAACTTCAATCGTCTAGGTATAATTAACGGCCTATCATCTATCCTAAATTTTTCTATTGATTATATTGGGCGGAGATCTGAACGCAAAAAATAATTTGTGGGGTGATTCACTCAGCAATTTTAATAGTGAAGTTATTTCTTCGTGGCTTCAGAACGAAATTTTGTCTGTCATCAGATTGTGTGATACTCTTCCTACATATCATAGTGGTTCGTCTCGCTTGAATCATTTTAAATTGAGCCTAATTTCAAAACGGAAACATTACCCACATTTCCTGACCATAATCCTTTAGCTTAATCTATATCGTTGTCTAACTTTGAGTTCATAACAAGAATCCAAAACAGCTATCTCTGTTATAAGAACACAAATTGCAGTTTATTTTAAGCTGATTTAGCTGGTACAATACTTAGTCATTTTTCTTCATCTAATTGGAACCTATCAAATGATGAAATAGATAAATTTATACACGAATTTACTAAGTCTGTTACCGTTGTAAAGAACAGACATTCTAAAACAGTTGACAGCAATAGAAACGCAATTATTGCTTCCGATAAATTATGGAAATTGTTAGAACCTAAATATACTTGGCAGAAGGAGCTAAAACTATTGTTTACAAAGATTTTTAATAGGCAGCATCCTCAATATTTGTTAATTTACAAACAAATTTCTTTGCCTAGAATTATAATAAAGGAACAGATTGCACAAGAGCAGGCAATGTTTTTTAATAACAAACTGAGAAGTATTACACCAGGACCATTTGCCTATAAGGAAGTTTTCAAAATAATTGGAAATAGAAAACGCCCGGGTGTAAAAAATATTTTAGATGATGGAATAACGATTTCAGAAGACGATAGAAATTTAAAGGGTTTAAAAAATCATTTTACAAATTTTTTTCAGAATCCACCGCCCAATAGGGATATTACTGGTATTAAAGAAAGTATCGACAATACAGTTATTCAAGCATCTTCTACAATATTTGATGACGACAATACTTCTCTGAACAACTTTAGAAGTTTAAAATTTACAAATATGGGTGGTCTTTTAGAAATTTCTTCAACTTTGAACAGTAAAAAGTCTTGTAGATTGGACCACATTTGTCACTTTCTCATAAAAAAATGTCTTTTTAAGGCTTTCGAATATGTGACAATATTGTTTAACAACTGTTTAAATAATTGATATTTTCTTCGGCTTGGAAAGTGGCGAAAGTTGTACACATATTCTCAAAGTAAAAGGTGATAATAATATCAGCAAATTAAATATTTAATTAAATATTTAATCCTCTATAGTATATAAACTAAATTCAGACATGAACCGCATATGCTAAAGGGTTAAAGAGGGGCTTTTGGGTATGCCCTCAGAGTTGGCTACCTCGGGCATACAATTTTTTGGAAATGTAATATTTTAAAAATTTATTTATTAGTCTTATATTACGAGTTCTTTAAATTAAGTAGACCTTGATATCTACAAAAAAAAAATTATATATATATATATATATATATATATATATATATGTATATATATACAATATGAATTCACGCATATTATATATTATTAAAAATCGCAAAGATTGATTCATGAAGTGCTAAGAGGATTACCACTTGCTTTCGCCTACTTAGACGATGTTATTATTGCGTCACCTTCAGAAGATGAGCACATAAGACATCTCACAACGGTTTTTCAACGATTTAAGGATTACAACTTAACAATTAATATCTCTAATCTGAATTTGGGTTAACGGAACTTAAATTTTTAGGACACTTGATTACAAAAGACGGCATTCGGCTGCAGCCCTAAAGAATTAAAGCGTTAGTCAAATTCCCTCGCCCTAAGGTGGTTAAAGAATTGAAGATATTCTTGGCTATACTTAATTTCTGTAGACGTTTTTTTACCACGATTAACGGAAACAAACGAAATGAACGACGCCAGTGAATTGGTCTAGTGAAACAATAGACGCTTTCGAGAAATGTAAAATACAGCTCACAGAATGTACGATGCTATCTCACCCACTTCCAGAGTTTGAGCTTTCGTTATGGGTAGACGCTTCAAATTTCGCCGCAGGGGCTGTTCTGAACCAAATTGTTGACAACGCCATGCGTACTTTTCAAAAAAGTTCTCATTAACAGAAATGCATTACAGTACCTACGACAGGGAGTTAACAGTAGTTTATTTGGCAGTGCGTCATTTCAGATTCATGATCGAGGGCCGTTCTTGTCACATTTACACGGACCATAAGCCATCAATTTATGCATTTAAACAAAAGCCAGAGAGAACATCCGATATGCAGGCAAGACAATTAGATTTTATCGCTCAAATCACTACTGATATATGTCATGTCGAAGGTGACAAAAATATCTTAGCTGATTTGTTGTCGAGAATTGATGTAGTTGTTGCAGCACGAATCAACTACAATGAATTAGCAACAGCTCAGTCAACTGATGAAGAACTATAGTCTATTTTAAATTCCAGCGCGCAGAGTTCATTAAAGATTAAACCTTTCATCATTCCTGGTAGCTCAAAAACTGTTTACTGCGACACGTCGTTTGATCGAGTGGACTCTTTATTACCAAAGAATTGCGAGAAAGATTTCTACATTCCACCCATGATATGTCACACCCAAGCACAAGTGCTACAGTTAGATTAATGACTGAGAGATTTGTTTGGCCAGGTATACAAAAAGAGAGTAAAAACTTTGCACGAAATTGTTTGCATTGCTAACGAAATAAAGTAACAGGCCATTCTAAAACTTATTGAACATTGCTATTATCGGGCTTATTTGAACATTGCTATTATCGGGCCTTTTCCTCTTTTTTAGAAGGCAATTGTTATTGTTTGGCAGTGATAGACCGATTTTCCAGCTGGCCCAATGCCTTCCTGATGCCGGACATGACTGCAAAAACGGTAGCAGAAACTCTCGTTAAAGGATGGATATCACGATTCGGTTGTCCAATCGACATTACGACCGATTTATGTCGCCAGTTTGAAAGCACACTATTTAAAGAACTTTTGCGTTTGCTGGGAGTACATCACTTAAGAACTTCGCCATATCATCCTCAATCAAACGGCAACATCGAACGATATATATATAGATAATTTATAATTCATATTAAAGAAATATATAAATTATTTATAATAATAGTAATTAAGTAAATATATCAACTATTATTAAATATAACTATAAATATATTAATTTTTTCATACTTAATATATTAATAATATATAAATATTTAATAGCATGATATCCTTCATTGGACTTAAATTTTTTTTTTAGTCTAAATTATCAGATATGTATTAATTAATTAAATATTTATATATCAATAAGTATCTATTAATCCTGTATAGTATATAAACTAAATTCAATCATGAACTGCATATGCTAAAGGGTTAAAGAGGAGCTTTTGGGTATGCTCTCAAAGTTGAGTACCTCTGGCATTAAATTTTTTGGAAATGTAATATTTTAAAAATTTATTTATTAGTCTTATATTACGAGTTCTTTAAATTAAGTAGACCTTGATATCTACAAAAAATGTGCTTACATGCCTAGGTTACATCTTTTAGTTTGGAAGAAAATCGGGCTTTGTATTTTGGTCTAAAAGAAAAATTGCGTCAAAAATTATAAGGGTTCACCTTTCAGCCCTATTCAAACATAGCCAATTTTAAAACAAAACTTAAGATTTACCCCAAAATTCCTCGGAATGAAAAGTACCGATTTAAAATTATTAGCAGATTATTAAAGCTTCAGCTCTTGGCTACATACTCCAAAAAGGATATGACAACCCCAGGCTAACCAGTTTTATTTTATTTTAATAAGGAATTTATTAAAATAAAAAAAATTGATTATTATTATTATTCGACCTTTTTTTTTCTTAAATATATAAGTATGAATCGTAATAATGGTCTTTTTAAATAAATTTATCACATATATTTTCAATATTGCGCTTTCCCTTGGAAAGCTTCTTTAGGAAATTAAATTTTATAAAAACAAAAATTATTAACATTTAAAAAAATTTTTTGAAACAATTGACAAAAACATATAAAATAATTTTCTTCATACATACATACATACATACAAAATTAAAATTTCAAATATTTAAACATCAAAAAACAAGGAAATGCAAATTAAATAACAAATTCTTTCTTATGAAATAATTATAACAAGTTATGTATCTTTTGAATTAAGTACCTATAATTCCGCGCTAAATTGTCTGTGTCTGTATTGAAATTTATTCTCCTTACATTTGGTACATTAACAATTTGTAACATTTCTAACATATAACGCCTCATAGTTTTTTTCTATATCTAATATTGATGCTTCCTCAAATTTTGGATAATGATTATATTTCTTACAATGTAAACATAAGGATGTTTTCTTTGTTGAAATATTCCTATATTTTTGGTAACATCTGCGACCAGCTAATCTTGGTTTAAGTTTATTTTTTGTTGTTCCAATATAAAATTTGTCACAGATCACCTGGTCATTTTCTTCACATCGTATCCTGTATACTACATCAGATATTTTCATTTTCCCTATTTTATCCTTCACACTGCTAAATAATTTATTTAATGTGTTATATGTTTTGTGTGCATTTATATATCTATCCGTGTTATATATTTTAGACTTTGTTAATCTTTCTGATATTCCAGGAACATAAGTTAATGATTTATAAATTATTGGTTCTGCTGTAGTATTTCCTAAATTATGCCTATGATTACCATATTGTCTAATTAATCTGTTAGTTAATTCTACTGGAAAATCATTGTCATTAAATATATCTCTTATTGTGTCCTTTTTCTTCAAATGAAATTCTCTTATCACTTTCAGTCAATATTCTGTCTATTCATATTTACTCGACATTATTACTACAACATAAAGTTTTGTGTTGTGTTCTTTAAGAAACCTCCAATTGTTGGAGAAAAGAAAAATTAAAACTATTGTACAATTTCTTGAAGCCTACATCCAACTAACAGTTTTAAAACGCGGATTAGAGAATATAGAAAATAATGTCAAGTTTTTTAAACTGAAGATGAGGTGTGTTAATAACAATATATCAAAGTTTCAAATAAAATTTTCCGAGTGGGTGAATATTCATAACAATGTGAAAAAAAAGATTATCGGATTATGGCTTCACTGGTTCTATTGCGCCTAAGAAACGATACGACTTCAACGTATGTTTGGGTTAACTCCACACCAGGAACAAAAACGAAAATAAGTTAACTACAAAACAATGAATCAACACGGTTCAAGAATCTACCGAAAATGTAAATCCAGTATGCATTAAAATCTACGGTTATTATGTAAATGTAAGTTTCGAGCTCCAACTGACAGTGATAGATGGGAAGGTGAGCAATGCCATTACTGATACGGATACCTTCTGGAAGTGGTCAATATGTGGATGAAAAAATTCGGAATTTTTTCGGAGTTCTGCTGATATGAAGAATATAACATCTTTTAATAAACAGGTATTGTAGTTCGGTATGTCTCCATTGCATGCTCGTATACGATTTTTTTAATATATGCTGCATATTGCGTATGATCTTAAATAAAGAAACGTACCCGGGAATCAGAAAAAAGTTTAAGAAAAAACAATAAACTAAAAAATGAGGGCCGATGAAAAGAAAGAATCCAAGAAGAGTTCAAAGTTATGAGTGGTTTAATTGTAGATAAGCCGCTTGTTGGCTGTGGCTCCACAAATTATGGAATTGCCAAAATTACGAAATAACCTCTCAAATTACCGGAATTAGCGAGGAAGTTCTTAGAAGATGTCATTATATATTATCGGCAATAAATATTAAATAGAACAAAAAAAACTAAATTCGAATTGTATGCTATGGATACTTTAAAGATTCTAAGTTCTTTATATGAATGGAGAGAACTCACACCAACAGTACATAAAGTACTTTGCCATGGTCGTGAGATAATAGATTCCAATTCTCTCCCGATAGGTGAACTTACAGAAGAGGTCCAAGAAGCTAGAAATTCAGATTTTAGACCCGTTGTTATGCGCTGGCTAGACTTTTAAATATGATATTTTTTTATGTGGTTCTTAACCCTGGTTTTAGCGCATAATAATATAAGTCTACTTCTCATGCCGTAAAATACCAGAGTAGACTAAATGTTACTAATAAAAGAAATTTTATTTAGCTAGATATTTGACCAAAGAGATACAATTTTTATTCTTTTTTCTTGTTAAATTAAGAACTAATATTCATTTATTTTCCAAAAACAAAATGTTATACTTTCAACAAAGAATCAGAAGAAGAAAAAAGACAACAATTTTACATAAAATGCTCTTTGAAGATCGTATTTTTACAAAAATACCAACAAAAATAAATTCTGGAGGAATAACATTTACAATTCTTTTGGAGCAGACGAAATCGGAATTACTTATTGTAAATATTGGTAAGAGTAATAGTAATTAATCAACTGCTCATTACTTACAGAATCTGCAAAGATGTTGTAGTTGTTATTTACTTCCTAATTTTAAGTTTTCTCCGTGTTCTGCAGTTGGGCCCAGCGGCGAAGCAGGATAACTCCTCTTAATGAAATAAAATACTAAAGTTGGGATATTATAATTTGTAGAGTTTACTTAACAATAAAGAAATATTTTGGGGTTAGTTAATTCATTGAAAGTGGGAGCTCTAAGATTAAAGTTAATTATTAGAATAATTGAAACGCAAAAGATTTATGTGTAATTAACTTTTCTTAAATGTGTATGTATGTCTACAATATTTTTAAAGGGTTAGTTATTTCTAATATTTCATTGTTATAATTTATAAAATAGACTAGAAAGTCTTTATTTTAAATCTTAAATTTAAATTAATCAAAATTTTAATTTCAAGAAGAATAAAAATTAATAACACTTTAACTTCTTTAGCAATATCACCATTTTTAAGATGGTAAAATGTTTTAAAGATTTGATTTAGAGATTAACTTAAATGGTAAATTTCGATACTATTTCGTTAATGGTATAAAAACTATAAATTTTCTTTTAAGGTTATTTTATTATATTCCTATCATAAATATAATAGAAATCTTAGTTAGAATATTTTTTTGTTTTTTTACTTATATAACCACGACTAAGGCTTCAGCACGTGTTGAATTTCACCCATTTGCAATATACCTAATTTGAGGTTAGAAAGTTTGATACCAATTTAATGATGAACCAAATTTTGATGACTCACGAATGTATTTTGTAACGACACGTTCTCGTGTTATGCTTGAATAGAGCTCGCGGCGTCCAGGGTTTGTTACAAAAAAAAAAGTTTGCTTCACTAATAACACAAGAGACATTTTTGTTTTACTAATAAAATTTTTTATTATAATCCACTCTTAAACTAAGTTAAAATTATACTACAGCACTACTGACCATGCCAACGACGATCCACCGCTTCATGGACCTCAAGAGTTCTCTCCGCCGGCTAGCCTACTGCTAAGATTCTGAGACAACCTTTCCACGTCGAAATTGGTGTTAGCCTTTTGACGATCTTGTTCAGCAAGGGCGAATAAAAATCTGGCCTTGCTCTGGCCTCCGTTACCTGGGCGAATAAAATTCTGGCCAGGTGAAGCAGCGACAGAACTTGCTTGGCTGTAGACCTGAGCTATACTCAATTAATTCAAAGTTGAAAAAAATTCTGACTCTAATTAACTGAGCTAAACCTATTGGCAAGACTATTTTAATTAAGTTGAATAAAATTCTAACTCACTTAAAAGAAGTCTTGCCCGGTTGCTTGCCCGTGGCCAACTCTTCTCATATACGTAATTATCTCGCTTTTATATATTTCTGCCAGGCACACATACACACCCATACCACTAAACGACAGCTGCTTGCGACTGTTCAGGGTTGTGTTTAATGGTATGTTTTCCTTACGGATGTATCTTTATGTTAATAGGTGGTGCTTCTTAACGGCTATTATAATTTCAAATATTTCATTAACAAATAATAAATGTACTTATAAAATATAACCATGAATTATATAAAATGAAAAGTGTATAATAATAATGTTCTCTTTTTAAAAAAAATTATGAAATTCATTAAACAATAAATATTCAGAAATGTAAAAAATGTAAAAATGTATGAAATTCAGTAAAAAAATTAAAAAATTTTAAAAATATATATCTATATAGTCTAATTGCTTGTGATTTAATTGCTATGTGATCCAAAAACAAGCCTGCCGACTTTTGGTCGTCACAATTTAACTCCTGCTAGTGGTTAGGGCTGTGGCGGTTTTGCCAGTTTTCTAGTATATAAAATAAAACGCAGTTTTTAACTCTTAACTTTATTATCAAAACAATTATTAAAATGACGAAAAAGCGTGTTCAGGTTAACGTAATGACAAGAAAAAAGATTTTTTTCTATATCCACGTTATGACCTTGACAGTTGTCAAAACTCAATGTTTTTTTCGATTAGCAGAAGTGTATGTAGGGGGATGTATGCCACTACAAAATCGTATCTTACGTCCATGTCGGCAAGTGATAATTTTGGGCTCTCCGGTTGTGTCCAGGAAAATACCAGTTTGTTTTTTTGAAAACTATTTTTTTTAATTGGTGTTTCTTTGGTCTGTTGTTTCTTTTGAAGAAGCTTGTTTTGATTTTTCATTTTCGACTTCTGCAGAAGTTTCTTGGCTTAGAATACATGCTGCTTTTAAGCGGTCTATAGTAATGCTCATTTGTTTGCCTTTGACATTTTAAAACAGGGAAAGTTCCTTCGTAAGGAGCTTGTAGCGGCTTGCAAATCATGGAATTACGTACTAATACTTGTGGCGAAGAAAACAAATCTTTTGCAGTGAAAGGTTTGTCTTTGGCATGTCACGATGTTTTGGTTGGCCATAGGTTGTTCATGAACTTTTTTAGTTTTTCAATGAACTTGTTGTGGTTCTTAGGTTTGTTGTACTGAGGACTTCAGTCAATTCTTTAAAAAAATTGCATTCGAACTGGCGATCTTGGTTCGTCGTTATTCGAATGCCGAATCTTGAGACCCATGTTGAACAAAAACCAAAAGCGACGTTTTCGGCCGTAATGTCCTCCAACGGGCACACCTTGATCCAACGCGTAAAGCGGTCAATCATCGTCAGACAGTATCGAAACCCTCTAGACTGTGGAAGTGGTCCAATTATGTCCATGTTGATGTGGTAAAAACGGTCGGCTGTGGCAAATTATGGGACAGTGGAGCTTTGCTGTTGCGATATATCTTTGCTTTCTGGTAGGCTACGCAGGCCTTTGCCAACAGTTGACATTCACTTTTCATACCTGGCGAAACGAATTTCAGTTATTAGTGTCGTTTTCTTGACACTTGCATGGCATTAGGCTTGCCAGATTTAATTTGCCAAAAAGCTTGGCATTGACCAAAAAAAACTTGACTTAAAAAAAAACTTGACAAATAAAAATACTTTACTTGTATCTTATTTATTTTTTATTACTTTTTTTCATAAAAATTATTGCAATAAAAATAAAAATACCATAAAAAGCGAAAATAACAGAAACAATATAAAATAAACAAAAAACAATATAACAATACAAACTCAGTCTTTATATATTTTAAAGAAAACTTACGAGTTATTTAAAAAAAATATAGGTACTATCTTAAGAAAAAACTATAGGTTTCATTTATTTTGCCACATATATTTCGTATTCTTCGGGTGTTGTTAAAAAATTTTTAAAGTTTTTGGAACTCGTGCATCACATAATGAATGAAATATAAATATGCCTCGGATAAACCTTCAAATGTGCATTCATCATCTTCATTTGTAAGTTCTATGTCGGAAATTGCATGTGCTACGAATTCCCAAAGAACTTTTCGGCAATTTTTCTTACCTTTTTGTAGAAAATATCTTTTTACTGCCGGCCAACAATATAACAAACGGTCAATTGCTGGCAGAAGTGAAAGCCATCTTGTAGGCACATGTCGAAGGAGATTTTTGTACACGATGTTTGCAAATTCAAAACATTGTTTTAATTTTTTTTGTAGCCCCAGCCGAAGAGCTAAATTCATTATATATTTTGATCACAATGTTTTTAACGTTAACAGATAAAGCGTTAAGAGCATATTTAATACAATTACTAATTATATGGCAATTGCAATTTGCTTTTATAATTTGGCTATTTTCATTTTTAAGTTTTTGAAATACAGAATTATATAAACCGTAATTAACATTTGCATTATCAGCACTATATGATGTAATTTGTTCAATTTTTAATTTATTATCATTTGTAATTCTAATAATATTACCAAATATATCCTTAGACGTTTCATCAGGATCTTCGTAAAAATCTAAAATTTGTTTACGTATCCCAGTTTCGGGATCAAAATATTGTACAGCATACGGATAGGTTTTTACGTTACCGATATTTGACGCATCACTACTTACGGAATAATACCAACATTCTTTTAATGCTTTAGCAACTTTTTCTTGCGAATACGGACCCAAAACATTTCTTGTTATAGCTGCTGATTTTGTACGTCCACATGTCATTTTGTTGGCAATTTTACTATCGCAGTATATAGTAGAAATCATTTTCATTTGGCAATCTAAGCTGTTATAGCTGAGGCCATGTAATACGTTATGAAATAGACATAATAGTTCAGCCCGTGCAATTTGTGTTTCAATTGTTGTTTCTGCTGAAACAGTGAAATTCGAAATGCTCCGGGACATTTTTTGTGACAATACGATTTTAAAAATGTTTTTTAGTGTTCATATATCTATTTAATGCCCAGCTGCCTTCATATTTTATTGAAATTGCTGTCTGACATAATTTACACAATGCAGTGTATTGACCTTTCTTTTGTATCCAATTGGAATATTCTGGTGCCACATGCCATCTATCCAAGTAAACAGTATATCTTGGTTTTTTGATGGTCCAGCATCTTCGTTACAAAAATTGTTATATTTTAACTAATCCAACGTATCACAATAGATTATTCTGTAATAATATACTCGTTAAAACAAATTGACAAACAAAAATATAAACTCACTTTTTATTCCAAAACTTCAATGTACGTATTGCAACTCAGCTGTTCAATGTTGTCAATTTACTAGTGTTGAGTAATTGGGTATATATCAGTGTTGGCACTTTTATTATAATTGCACAGAAAAAAATATGTATCATATTAGTATTTAGTTCTATTAATAGTAAAAATATAGGCTTTAGATTTGTTTTTTTAGAAATATAAACTTCCTTTTTTTAAGTATTATTGCGTAGCTAGAACAAATTTGAGAAAAAAAATTAACTTACAAAAAAACTTGACAAAAAACTTTTTCACTTGACACTTGACGCGCATTAAAATACTTGACAATCAGGCCAAATCTGGCCCATCTGGCAAGCCTACATGGCATAGATTATGTATGAAATCAAATGCAACTTTACGAAATTATTTTGTTAAAAAAGGTTTCACGACACCTCTGGAAATATCGCAATAATTAGAAAAGTTAGTGTTGGGCAATACATATTTTTTTAGTTGAAAGCCCGATGCAGTGTTGAGTAGGGATTTGATTTCTTCGTTGACGTGCTGGAGACAACACAACTCTTCAAAATTTATTGTTTCTTTTACGTGGATGGCTTCTACGCGTGACAAAGTATCGGCAACTATATTTTCTTTGCCGCATATATGTCTAATGTCTGTTGCAAATTGGCTTAAAAAATCCAGATGCCGGATCTGTCTTGGGCTTGCCTTGTCGAGTTTTTGTTTTTGTATATACAAAATTCTTGGCCCTCTAACATATACTGGAAATGTTTGCTTTATATGCATTCAACTGCTCCCTATCATGAGTGCTGTACTTACGTTGAGATTCGGTAACACGTTCCGAATAGAAGCCAAGAGGTTGAACACTATTGTTTGCCATCTGTTGCAAAACGGCACCTACCACTATGCTAGAAGCGTCCACCATGAGTATCAGTTGTGAGTTGGATTTGGGAAAAGCAAGGAAGGTTGCAGCACGTAGATGTGTTTTGCATCAAATGCGAGTTTTCCTTCCTCCATCTATTTAATCGGTGATGTGTCATTTTTTCTGTTTCCGAGGATAAATTTGAATAGTGTTGCTCGCTGTGTGGCAGCGTTTGGAAAAATTTTTCTGCAAAAATTTACTATCCTCACGAAACGTTTAAGTTCGCAAACACGCTCAGGTAATTTGTACTTAGTTATTACTTCTACTCGTTCCAAAGGTGGGCACGTGCCGTTTTTGTTAACTGTAAAGCCTAGGAATTTCACCTATGTCTTACCGGATTGATAACAATGCCATACTGTTGAAGTTTATTAAAAATAATTTTTACATGTCTGTTTTCTTCCAAATGTTTTCAGGCGGTCAGTATGTCGTCAAAATAAGCGTAAGCGAAGTCTACGTCACGCCTTTCGGCGTAGTTGTGGATGTTTGCGGAGCTTCAGGAACTTGGTTATATGCCCTTTTTAAATCTATTATCGAAAAAGTTTCGTTGCCTTCCAGTAAATGCGTAAAATCATGGATGTGTGAAACCAGGTATCGGTCGGACCACAGAAAAGGTCGCCCCGGGGCCTCCACTCACCGTCATGGGCTGGACGAGGGGCGGCAAATTTCGGCATCGAGTAACGAGCTTTGAGCATATAAGGTGCGAGACGACGGGGTTTAGTTCTGTTGTGATAATGTGGTGAACGACATCGTGTGCGGGTGTTGTCATTTTTTGTTACATTTCAGTGATTTCGGGGAAAATTTTCAACAGCATTTGAAATTCGTCGTTGTTGTTGATAGTAAGTAGACCTATGACTGGTGACTCGATATTCGCAATATCACAACTGCTTACCATCTTAGTGTTACCGTCGAAAAGTTTGCGTGACCGCATACTAATTGTCAGATTGTGATACGCTAAGAAATCTGCGCCTAAAATGGGTTGAGAGACTTGGGTGACTATAAAATTCCATGTGTGATACCGACGTAGGGCTATATTTAATGTAAGGCTTTTCTCCCCAAAGACTTATTTCTGATCTATTTGCGGCAAATAAAAAATGTTGGTGTCTGGACGCCCTAATTGTTTACGGATAGGAGGATTAATGCATACTTCGGCTCCAGTGTCTAGGAGAAAGTAGAAAAGTAGAAAGAGATGACTGTCTGTCATGCACCGTCACTAGTGACAGACTTGTTAGTTTAACTTTTCACTACATGAACCGCGGCATTTTAGTGCTTTCGAGCCGAATTTTCTGTGATATCTGGGATGGCCGTAAGTCCCCCAGTTCGATGTCTTGCAAAAGCTTTTTGAGTCGTCTTTTTTTAAAGTTGTGTGTTGATTCTCTGGTGGCATGCTCAATGGAACCTCACTGACTTGGGATAGAACTGCATTATCAATAGATGCTACCATTTGGTTTGTTCACCTGTTATGCCGTCAGTCGCAAATTGTGAGTCCATTTGGGCGAACCAAACTTCTGGCTGAGAGTGGCAGAATGGTGGTATTTTTATTGAAATACATGCCAACTCTTTACGATGATGAGTAGTCATTGTTGGAGGTGTTTCCGTTGTTCCGGTAGCTTGTGTGTGATTGCTAACTTTTGTTAGTAGTTTGTCGGGGTCACCATATGTAGCGGTTTTGCCAGCTTCCTAATATATAAAATTAAACGCAGTTTTTAACTCTTAACTTTATTATAAAAGCAATTATTAAAATGGCGAAAAAGCGTGTTCAGGTTAACAAGTTCGTAATGACAGGAAAAAAGTTTTTTTATACCCACGCTAAGATCTTGACAGTTGTCAAAACTGTCTGCTGTTTTCGATTAGCAGAAGTGTATGTAGGGGGAATTATACCACAGGGCACAGAAATGTCCGTTCGGCCATGTTGAGATCTGACTGCATCCTACCGACGTTTCAGGAATATATCTCTTTATATAGTTGTGGTGAATTCAGAACTCGGGATTTTCCAGTGACACTATCTTTAATATTTTGGAGTTCCTTTTTTATCTTTGCCTGTTTAATTTGCTGTATTACACGTTAGAAAAACACAAGGATCTTTGTAGCGTCAATGATTAAAAAATTAAATAGTTTTGTAACTTTAATTTTCTGTTTTACACATTAAAAATACACAATGACTTCTTTACTTTAGGAATGTAAAATTACAATTAAACGACGATAGTTCATAAAATAATTATTAAGTCAGAATTTAGGTAAAGAAATGTAACGAGTCACATTCCTTGAATCTCTTTTAACTGTATGTATGAATGTCTTTTAACTGTGTGTACTTTTTCTTATTCTTATAATTTAAGAAAAGGGAATTTTTATAGCATGACAATAAATTTGTAAGCGAGTATGCACTTTCAAGTAGGGTGTCCAATACTTTTACGTCATTACGGTGTCATTTACCTTTACGTAAATAGAAAATAATTGATTGTTTTAATCATAGACTAAGGACAGGATAAAATCGTTATAAAACTGCTTCACCCAGTAGTCTACGATCGATGGGGGACATAAAAGATTTTTTTTAATGGAACAGAAACAAAAGTCAATGCTTGGCTCGACCCACGATAAACCGGGTAATAAAGATTAAGGTTTTAAATCAGAAGTTTGATATCTTCCTATGTATTCCCCATTTAGGTTTTCAATGTGATATAAATTATTACCTATTTTGTTCCGAATTCTAGATTTAAGGAACTTAGACATAAAATTGTTATTTATAAATTATTTATTTATTTATTTATAGCTTTCGGCATATTAATCACAACATGAGTTTTTCAGTAAACAAGTTGACCTTTTCGAAATTCTATCGGCCTTGTTTTTAGGTTATACCTTTTACTAGATCTTTGGTGAGCCTAAGTTAAATTCTGTCGTACTTTATTTCTAACCTTAATGTCAATAAAATGACATTAATAAAAATTTGAATATCTTTTCCCGTGAAACATCCCAAACTTTCCAGAATTCCATAAGCAGAACCATGCTGGACCATGTTTTGTCTAAATGTGGCATAATAAGACGAACATTTGATAGAAGATTGATAGTCGCTCTTAAGTATTGACAAAATCTGAGGTATATATTTGCCTCAATTTCTTTTTAAAAAACATCTTAGTTTGGTTATTAACTCTCTATTTATGCGTTCTGACGCGTTTGCTTGGGGAGCGGAAAATCCAGTCCTTATATGGTCAATTTCAATTTCATGCAAAACAAATTGTTTCGCGTTATCACTATGAAACCATCTGGGTACACCAAAGGTTGAAAAAATGTCTGTTTGGAAGAATGAAATTACATGCCGCTCTAAATGGCTTTAAAAATATAAACTTTAACCATTTCAGAGTTGAGTGATCGGTAATGATTTTAAATGAAAGCCCCTCGATATACGGTCGAAATCGGTTTACGCAAACAATTGCGGCCATTCAAGCTTACTGCCCGTATAGTTTCGCTTGGATTTAATCAGTTTTTCAGAAACAAAGGAAGTCGGATGTTCTTCGCCATTTTCATCACATTTAAAGAAAACTCCGCCAACTCCAACTCGTGAAGCATTACATTGAATTCTAAATTCAAGATCGAATCTTGGTTGGGTCAGAATTGGAGCAGTAGACAACGCATTTTTTAACTTTTCAAAAGATAATATTGCATCCTGCGTTGAAGTGAATGGTTTAGATGATTCCTTTAAGCAATCTCTGCAAAGTTATATATAAAGGCTCTGTACCAAAAAACAAGAGAATAACAATCCTTTTTTGTTACGCTATTAAGCTTTCGCGAATCAATGCAAAGACGAACCTTGCCAGGATTTTGCACTGAAACCATAAGTTAACACCATGGCGAGTTTGATTCTTCGATAACTCCCATACCTAATAGTCATTCTATCTCCCTATACGCCTGCTTCTGGCGAGATGGAGACATTGGGAATGCCTACACCTGATTGGAACTGCCTCCGCAGTATCTATTTCATGTTACATCTATGTCTCGTTATAGACTCGGTTGAGTAAAGACGCACACAGAACGTTAAAATCACAAACCAAATAAAAGGAAAAAAAAAAAAGGAAAAAAGAAAAAAAAAATTAAATACAACAAAAACAGTGTCTAAAGGGATTAAGAGTTAATCCCTTTGTTTACTTGAAAAATAAAAACACACAAATATAAAATAAAACAGCAAAAGCGAAAAAAAAACATTGGGAATGCCTACACCTGATTGGAACTGCCTCCGCAGTATCTATTTCATGTTACATCTATGTCTCGTTATAGCCTCGGTTGAGTAAAGACGCACACAGAACATTAAAATCACAAACCAAATAAAAGGAAAAAAAAAAAGGAAAAAAGAAAAAAAAAATTAAATACAACAAAAACAGTGTCTAAAGGGATTAAGAGTTAATCCCTTTGTTTACTTGAAAAATAAAAACACACAAATATAAAATAAAACAGCACAAGCGAAAAAAAAAACAAAATCAGTGAATAGTGGAAAAAAGTGTTTTAAATAACAAATGAGTTTAAGAGAACCGCCGAAAAGGGAGAGAAGACTCAGCATAAACAATAGAAATGCATATATTGTGGTAAACTCTCAATAAAACAGTGAACAAAAAAACATTGCTGATGCAATGTTAAATAAACACAATTTAAGTGCAAAAACAAAAAACACAATTTTTAGTGCAAGTGCTCCTGAACTTAATGATAAAAATATTGAAACTGCCTCGCCAACGGTAAGCAAAAAAATATCCAGTGAAACGGGTACAATACCAAAAGCTACAATAAATAAACCAAACAAAAAAGTGTTAACTGGCATGGATCAGTATATTACAATTACCAAACGTAAGTCTAGCCCTCGGTCAGCTATATTTGAGCCGATTTCTAAGCAGCCTAAAAACTCCGCAACGGCCCAAAATCGGTTTGCAATTCTTGATAATGCTAAACCTGCTGAGACTATAGCCGTGTCTACAAAAAATTTTAAACCGCCTCCACTATACCTAAGAGAGGCCACTACCAACGAATTGGTGAGCAAGTTAACAAAGGAAATCGGTAAAGAAAATTTTTACGTTACATCACTGAAAAAAGGCAACGTACTTGAAACAAAAATACAGGTAAATAATGAAACGATGTATAGAAAACTTGTAAATAGTCTCGATTCTGAGAATAAGAACTACTACACGTACCAGCTAAAAAGCGCTAAGGGTTTAATTGTTGTTATCAAAGGCATTGATAGAACGGTGCCGGTAAAAGACTTGAAAGACGCCCTGGACAACGAGGGCTACGAGGTAAAATCAGTTCACAATATACTGAACAAGGACAAAATTCCGCAACCAATGTTTAGAGTTGAAATTACCTTCAACTCTCCACACATGAAAAAAAAGGGCGACCCTCACCCAATTTATAACTTGAAATATCTTCTCAATCGTAGAATTTCAGTCGAAGAGCCTATTAAACGTAAGGGGCCTCCACAATGCCAAAATTGCCAAGAATTTGGCCATACAAAAACTTTTTGCAAACAGAATTCTTAAGTGCAGCAATTGCAGTGGTAACCACACTGCAAACTATCGTGGCTGTCAAGTTTATTTGCGACTTAAGCAAACAACTGATAAAAGACCTGAATATAACCAGTATCGTTATAATACTATTTCGCAACAACAAATCCGTGGTGACGGAAACGTAAATCACCAGCAGTTGTCTTATGCACAGGCTTTAAGAAAAGGTGCAGCTGCCCCTGCAAACACAACCAGTGAAAATGATAACAAACATTCAACCCATTCCGAGCAAGATCAAAATAATCAAAACTCCATTGATAAATTAATACAAACAATGGATCGATTAATGGCAAGCATGGAAAGTATGTTCCAGCAAATGTTACAAAATCAAAGCATGCTAATGCAGATTTTGCTAAATAACAGAAAATGAACCAGTTGCAAATATGTTTCTGGAATGCCAACGGCTTAAGCCAACATAAAAACGAAGTTCAACAATTTCTGTACGCACATCAAATAGATGTTTTACTAGTCTCAGAAACTCATTTTACGATCAAGAATTGCTTTCGGATAAATGGGTATTATACCTATGATACACAACACCCAAGTGGTAGAGCCTGTGGAGGATCAGCAATCCTTGTTCACAAAGATATTGATCATTTCCCCATGCCGGCATATCAAACAGATTACATACAGGCCACAACTATAAGCATACCTGCCAGAGGGCTCACCATTTCGGCAGTATATTGCCCTCCAGGGCACAGCATTAAAAAAGAGCAATTTCATAATTACTTTGCGACGCTAGGTCAAAAATTCTTAGCAGCTGGAGACTTTAACGCTAAGCACACGCTTTGGGGCTCCCGTCTTATTACTCCAAGAGGTAGGCAGCTATTTGATACAGCCTTGTGCAACAACTTGGATGCAATATCAACAGGACATCCTACCTACTGGCCTACGGACTTAAAAAAAATTCCTGATGTGATTGATTTTGCTGTAACTAAAAATGTGAAACGCGAACAAATCTTTATGGCTCCTTCTTTTGATCTCTCATCAGATCATTCGCCTACGTTGGTAACGTTATGCAATAATGACGTGTGCTTGGACCAAAATTGTATTTTTTTCCAAGTAAAAAAACAAATTGGCATAAGTACAAAATGTATGTAAGTGCACACCTGCCGCAAAATATTTCGTTAAAAACGAAGGATGAAATTCAGTCGGCTGTAAACCAATTTACAAATATTCTGACTGACTCTGCTAGAGTAACAACGCCCAAGCCCTGCCCACGTACAAAAAGTTCTATCAACGTCTCCAGCAATCTTCAATCTCTAATACGGGAAAAGAGACAATTAAGGCGGCAATGGCAGGAGTTTCGTTCCCCATTTCTGAAGACACAACTGAACCAATGCCAAAAGAGACTGCGTAAAGCACTTAAGACAGAAAAAGAGTTGAATCTTAAGATCTTTTTACAAAACTTAGATGCCACCCAGAAGACTGACTACAGCTTGTGGAAGACCGTGCGAAAAATGAAAAGCCCTATTACTTACGAAGCTCCTATTCGCCTTCACAATGGAAAGTGGGCCAAAAATTCCAAAGATAAAGTGGAAGAGTTTGCCAACCACCTTGAGAAGGTTTTTATTCCAAATGAAACAGACTCTACGATAACACCAGTTGCTATTCAAGAATCTGTGTTAAATCCGGAAAAATTTTGCTTACCTGCGCTCAAAGCAGTTATAAATAAACTGAATCCGAAAAAAGCTCCTGGTAGTGACAAAATCACCAACACTATGGTCATGAATCTGCCTAATTCGGCGCTAAGAACTGTTATGTTTATTTTTAATTCAATGTTAAGAACGGGTTACTTCCCATCATCTTGGAAACAATCTGAAATAGTTATGATCCCCAAGCCCGGCAAAGACATTACGCAGGTATCATCATACCGTTCGATAAGCTTATTACCTGTTCTTTCTAAAATATTCGAAAGGTTAATTTTAAAATCATTAGCGGCGCATGTTATTTCAAGAAATATAATCCCAGACCATCAATTCGGATTTAGGAAAAAGCACAGCACTATTGAACAAGTACATAGAATCACAAATTTAATTCGAGAAACCTTTGAAAGGAAGCATTACTGCTCTGCACTATTTATAGATATATCACAAGCATTCGACAAGGTCTGGCGCGAAGGGCTTCTATATAAAATTTCAATATTTCTCCCGTCAAATGTACTTAAAATGCTCGCGAGCTACTTAACAAATAGATCTTTTGTAATAAGGTCGAAGAATACTTATTCAACGAGAAAACAAATTTCAGCTGGAGTCCCGCAGGGAAGTATACTCGGGCCATTCCTGTATCTTTTGTACACCGCAGATTTGCCCACATGTTCAAACACACACACATCAACATTCGCAGATGATACAGCATTTCTAAGTATTCATAAACAACCAGAATTGGCATCGCAACAACTTCAAACCCATATAAATGAGTTGGAGAAATGGTTACATAAGTGGAAAATAAATGTTAATGCCACAAAATGCGTTCATATAACTTTCACGTTAAGAAAAGATAATTGTCCAGCTTTAATAATAAATGGAGCTAGCATCCCAGAGCAGACCCATGTAAGGTACTTGGGAATACACCTCGATCGGCGTCTCACTTGGGTACACCACATTGCAGCTAAAATCACACAGCTTAAAATTAAAACCACCCAACTTCTTTGGCTAATTGGGCCACAACCTTCACTTGTTTTGGACCTCAAAGTGCTCCTTTACAAAGCGATTTTAAAACCTATATGGTCCTATGGAATGCAGCTATGGGGGTCCGCCTCCGCATCAAATGTTGAAAAACTACAAAGACGACAATCAAAGATTGGGTGCTCCATGGTATATACGGAATCATAACATCCATAAAGACCTCAATATTCCTACCATTCGGGAGGAAATTAGAAGGTCATGCACAAACTACGTTGCAAAAATCACCAGTCATCCCAATCCGCTTGCGAGGAACTTGTTATTATTTGAGGGCCACAGGCGTCTTAAAAGGGTGCAAACTCTTGATTTGGCAAGACAACAATCATACTGAAAAACGCGTTGAGTACTACAGTGGCAGTACCAACCTAAATCATACATAGATTAAGATTTTAATACATATTGTAAATGTCATACAGACAGATTCAATATTAAAGGAAAAAGAAAAAAAAAACAAAAAAAAAACTGTTACAACAGGTCTGTACATCCTAATCCCATCTTTTCATGACCACACGATCTGGCTGGCCATTTGATTGCTGATTATCGTGTTATTATGGGATCCGAAAATTTGGATTGTTTGTGCTACCCACTTCGTCATTAATAAATCAAAATTGAGTTGCTAGCATTTTGAGATAGCGTGATCCATTAAACGTTACTGCATTTACAGTATTGTTTTCGAAAAAGAACGATCCAATTACTCCTCTACACCACATAGCGTACCATAAAGTGACATATTGAGCATGCAAAGGCTTCTTAATAATTGTTTTAGGTTTTTCAGAAGCCCAAATATGGTAATTTTGCTTCTAGACATACCCAAGTGAAAAGTGCTTCGTCTGAAAAAAGTATTTTCTCAGAAAAACCAGCCGGTTGTTCCTGAATGAATTGAATCTACCACTATGTGAATGGTCGGTCGGCTTCAACTCTTGCGCCGGTTGCACCTTGTAAGGCTTTAAAATTCGCCATGTGTGGTTTTGGATAATCCTAATTGTTGAGAATGTACTAGGCATTGACAAATTTAGATCTTTAACATTGTGGCTCACGACTGCGTGAACGACCCCGTGGAACACGCGTTGCTGTTCGCACATTTAGCCTGCCGACTCAAATTTAACGACCAAATTCTTAAAGAAGATATGACTAATTTTACGAAATGTAACTTTAACAGAACCACGATTTTCATAGTGGATTTAATTATTTTCGTGCAAAACTGAGTTTATTGTAACAATTGCCAATGCATCTACTACGAATACTTCAAAAAATTAAATGACAAAACTGTCATGTTGTTGGTGTTGCCACAATTGAAAAACAAACTTCTTGTTGAAAAACCCGATACAAAAGGTGTGCATAGGAAGCACTAAAAAATTAAGCTAAACAAATCTGAAAGATGTCCCCGTAGAATACCTGTCATTATTTGATTTCAATGATGCTACGAGTGATTATGACTTCTTAGCATTTATTTACATCAGGTGATAATCAGAAATTATAAGTAAATCCTTTGTTTATTTATTATTATTAGTAGTATCTTTAATACTTTCATATAGCAATATATATTCTTTCGCAAGTTACATCAAATCTGCTCCAAATTAAATATTTTTTACAAAGGTTACAATTTTTCTTCTAAATACATTTGGATTAATTTCATTCTTAATATTATTTGGCACCAAGTTGTATAGCTTCAATCCTTTGTATAACAGTGATCTTCGCATTGTATTATTATCTGGTCGTTGTAGTCTAAAATCTGTTGCATTTCTCAAGTTGTATGGTTGAATATCACCAACGTATCTGAGTTGTTCCACTAAATAATCAGGCGCCTCTCCCGTTTTTATTTTCTGAATAAAATGAATTGTGTTCAATTCTAATCTTTGTCTTATATTAAGCCATTTGAGCGTATTCAACATATGTCCCACTGAGGTAAATCGATTGCATATGATTATTGCGCGCATTGCCTTATTTTGTAGTTTCTGCATCCTTGATATCTGCTCTTCTGTACAGCATGTATATAACACAGTAGATCCAAATTCAAAATGTGGTTTTATCGTCGTATTGTATATGTTGATTGCCGTTATAATTGATATTTTGTTCCTTATACGTTTAAAAAACCCGATTTTTCTACCAATTCGTTTACATATGTATTCTATATGTTCTTTGAATTTTAAGTCCTTGTCTATCAGAAAACCTAGATATTTTATATTATTAACTTTCTCTATTATTATATCATTAATTTTAAATATTATATTAGTATTCATATTTATTTCCATTATTTTAGTTTTGTTCTCGTTTAAATTTAGTTTATTCATTCTCAACCATTTCCATATCATCAGAAAAATTAGCGTGACATATCTCCTCTGTTGCCGCTTCAGTAAAAATCATCGTATCGTGTGCATATAAAACAATTTCACATTTTTTCAAAACTTTTTCCATGTCATTTATGTATATAATAAACAGCAGCGATCCTAAAATTGAGCCTTGTGGTACTCCGAAGTCATTTCTCGTAGTATTTGATAATGTGCCATTCACCTTCGTAAATTGTCTGCGATATGTTAAATATGACTCAAACCATTTCAATGCAGTATCCTAAATTCCATATTTATAAAGTTTCCGTAATAAAATATCTCTTTCAATCGTCTCAAACGCTTTTTTAAAATCTAAGAAAATTGCTATTATTTTGTTATTCCTCTTCATAAATTTCCACCTATTTATGACATAGTTGACTGCTGTTTCACAAGAGTACTTTTTTCTAAAACTCGACTGATACTTTGAAAGTAACTTGTGTTGTTCAATATAACATTCTAATTGAATTTTAACACTCATTTCAATTATTTTCTCAAACGTTTTTAACATGTTTATTGGACGGTATTCTTCACATTTGTTAGTATTTTTAACTTTTTCAATAGGTGTAATCATAGATTCTTTCCAATTATTTGGAAATATTCCAGTTTCTAGTGATTTGTTTATTATATTTAGCATAATATTTCCTATTGTGTTCAAGTTATCCAAAATCATATTGATTGATACTCTATTGTAGTCAGGTTTTTTCTTAATATTCTTACATGTTATTTTAAGTTCTTGTAAAGATATTGCACGGAATTTCAATTTTAAATTTATTGCAGGTATTATATTTTTATATTGCACATATTCAATGGAGTTTCTAATTTCCTTAATGCTATTGATGAAATAGTTATTTAAATTTTCGGCTATTTGAAAGTTATCCTTATATTCTATTTGTCTAAATATCACAGTTTCTATCATATTTCTAGGTCTTTTTAATACTAGATCTTTTATTTTTCTCCACATTTCCTTCTGGTCTTGAGCATTATTTATTTGATGATTTATGTATTTATTTTTCTCATTTTCGATTTTACCCTTGTACTCATTTCTAATTATTTTATAGTTATTCCATGCTTCGCTGGTGGTTTCAACAATTGCAGTTTGATATTTAAAGATCTTTTCCCTTTTCAACATTCTGAGGTCATTGTTAAACCATTTATTCTTTCTGTTTTCATTTATTTTTGTTTTAACACTAAATTTTCGTATAGTATTTTCAAAGACATTATCAAAGTTGTTAACATTATCGTTAAGGTCTTTCTGTTCATCATATTGTAATGCTGTACTTATTTCATTAAAAAATCTGGATCTATTGTATTTAAAAATATTTATTTCCCTAAAATGTCTTCCGTGCTCTATATTTTCGCATCCGATACAAATGTCTATAGATTCATGATCTGAAATTTTGTTATTTATATTATTTTCCGCTGTGATCCATTCATTTATTATTATATAGTCTATTAACGTTTTTGATCTTCGTGTTATTCTAGTATATTCATTCATTACATGTTTAAGGCCATTATCATTAAGTATACTCTCTAATTTACTTGTATAAAAATCCTGATTCCGGCTATTAAAACAACAAAATTCGTATCACATATTTCTTCCATAAATTCTTGAAAAATATCACAGAATTCTGCTTTCGAGGCACTTGGTGATCTATATATTATTACCATTATAATGGAAGTTTTTCCATATTTTGCCATGTATGCACTAATCCAGTATTCTGAGTCTTTAACATTGTCTTTATTGACCTTCCAATGTTTTTTTAAATATATTATTACTCCACCGGATCTTGATGAATTTGACAATGTGCTATAATTGTTATATTGTTCCATTCGTATTTCAGTTTCATCTATTTCGCTAGTTTGATGTGTTTCCGTCAGTATTATGAACTTGGGTTTTTCAGTTTCTGCTATTATTTCCAGTTGGTTAAAGTTATTAATTAATCCTTGAATGTTGGTATATATTCTACGTATTTTAGTTGATTGTTAGGCTAGTAATCCCATCCTTCTCTTTTTTAAATTTAACTTATTCCGATACACTGGACATTCACGGTTGTTGGTGACGTGATTTTCATCAAGTCCTAAATGTAATCTGGTGTTTTCCTTCATGCAGTTGACACACTGCACTACTATGTCCTTATTACATTCTCTACTCTTATGGTTTCCATGACATTTGTAGCATACATCCTCATTTCTGCATTCCACCGATTTATGGTTATATCCCTGACATTTATAGCATTGTATTACATTCGTACCATCGTATACCCTGCATCTATCCCATCCAACATTAAGTCTTTGAGCTGCTATTACTTTCGGATACGATTCATTGTCTATGTTCATTTTTGCATTAAATATTGTTTTATTATTTCCGTTTGTTTCAAATATTTTAACTACTCTTAATTCACTATTTTTTAATGTTTCATTCTGTTTTTTCAGTTTTTCAATTATTTCTTTATCAGGCCATTTAAAGTTTAAATCAGTTATTATAACTTGCATATTAATTTCTTTTGGTACTTTTACTTCGTAGTCTGCACTTATTTCGCTTTGTATGGCTTCTTTAATTTTTTCACGTTCTTTGATATTTTCACTGTGGATCACTAATGTACCATTTTTTCTGTTTTCCACATTTGTAATTTTAAAGTTGATTGGATCAACTTTTCTGTTTAGTTCAGCTTTGGTTTTTTCCACACTTTGTTTTTCCTTTGGTTTAATAATTAAGGGTACTTTTTTCGATAGATCTGGCATCATCATATTATTAGCCAAAGTTTGTGCATATGACATTTTTGTTGTGTTTGTATTTGTTTCCTTTATAACCTTTTTTATTTCGTTGCATATTTTTACATTGTTCTTTTCGATCGTATCTTTGTTTTTGTTTTCAACTTCCGTTATATTTCCATACACTTTTTTTATTTCTTGGACATTTTTTTCACATAGTTTTTGTATATTACCTATTTTTTTAAATCTATCATCATACCGTCTTTCTATTGCTTCCAGCAATGCCTTAATTTCATATTCATTTTTCTTCAGTGCACTTTCAAAATCATTTTTATATTCCAATAATGTTTGTCTGTTTTTCTCGACACTATCCTGAATTTCCTTTCTAACAAAGTCTACATTTTGAACATATTGCATGCAATCATCGCATACATATTTTACAAAGCCTCCCTCAGCAAATATTTTTTCCGAAGCGATCACCAAAATATGTTTATCTTGCGTTCAGTTTATCGTAACATATTTATTACTCGCCTATATTTTGGCCACTTTATACAATAAAGAATAAATGAATTAATATAGAAAATTTGCCTACGTAGATGATAAACAACATGCATGTTTGTTGTTGTCAAATGTGTTTTTTGTCTTGCATATGCCAGACAGTAAGTAAACAGCATATCAAATTGTTGTTGTGTGTGTATAAAATTTCTACGCACTTTGTAACCAGTAGTTCGGTTTATTGCTTAATTATTTTATTTTAAAACTTAAGCAAGACACATTCGTAACAATATACATGTTCAGTAAAAAAATATTTTTTTCTTATGTGATGAAATTTTTATATTTAAACGTTTTAAAACACATTTTTTTTACAAATTAATGGGTTAATTGCAGAAAATTAAAAGCTAAATCATGCCTCTTTTAGCGAATGAGTCAATAATTGGTATTATTCATGCAACATTGGCGTTAAAATATCAAACGAACCAGTTAACAGCAGCTCAGCAAACTCCTTAACTGCAAAGCTTGACTTTTAATAGCCATAACTGTAAATGCAACCTGAATGTATAAAAAAACAACAGCAAAAAACACAACACTGCAATAAATACTCCAAAGTGCTTATTAAAATATTGCAGTCTTTAGATTTATAAAAAGATTTTCATACTTTGCTAAGTCTGTGTAAACCAAATACTATCGCTTGTCATTTAATAGACAAGGAAAAATTGTCAATTATGTGCTTAAGCGCCACAGGCAATGGAGTTTTTGTTTAATTTAAAAAAAAATTTGTTTGCTAGTGTTAAGCTTAAGCTCATTACCAATATAGACTTTTGAACAAAAGTTTTGTGTGACTTTAAAATTTACATTAACAATAGGAACGTGGTATTGAAGCGGCTTTATAACGACAAGACGTTGAAAAGTAAATTTTATACCAAAATTTTGATAATTTTTTTTTTAGTTTGATTTGTTAAATAAAAATTTGCTATTAAAATTTTTACAAATATTGGTTAATTTAATTAACTGGATTTGTTTACATTTGTGTTTTTCTATAAATAGTTTAATGTGGCAATGATTTTATTTACTAATTCTAATGTTTCTTTAATGACTTGTCGTGGCTTAAGGTTTGGTAAAATATTATTAAAATATTCATTCATGAAATTATCTATACTTTTCAATAAACGGAAAACTCTTCGTCTGCTCATGGCTTAAAAAATATTGTGGGCGTTTTTCTAAAAAAAAATATTTTTTGAAAAACATGTATGTATGTTAGTTTAATTAAGTTGAACATCACCTTCAATTTGGCAAGATCATGGCTAAATTGTATATAAAATATATTGAGCAAACACTTTGTATGGTAAAATTAAAAGAATCAAGTTAAAACCAAAGTATCAACAACCAACACATTGGGTCATCCTCTAAAATAGCTTTCTCCAAAATAAGCTTTTGCTCATGGTAAAGTTCATGGAATTTTGCATCTCCACCAGAACATGGTGCAGATTCGAGGTGAAAAGAGGCAACTGTAGGAATAATTTCAGGTGCAAGCGCAAATTCTCGAAAAAATTTGTCCCAAAATACGCTTTCTGGCTAAGCGAAGGAACTAAATAAAACAAAATATCTTTGGTTAAATTTTTCAAATGCATTGGTAATTTACAGTATCCCAAAATGTTTTGTTTCAAGCCGTTTCCAATTAACAATGAAGATTTAATCGACTGATAAGCATTATTACATTTTAGATTTTTGATACATTTTCGTCCCAAAACGGATACGTTAGCTCCTGAGTCAAGTAAGCCAATAATTGTATCATTAAAAACACCTACTTTTACAAAAGGCCGATCATCTGAACCATGTAAAATAGTTGATTCCAATAGCTTTCGATAATACCTAGCTTTCAGCTAGCATAATTTAAGAAAAGGGAATTTTTATAGCATGACATAATAAAATTATAAGCGAGTATGAACTTTCAAGTAGGGTGTCCGATACTTGAATCATATTTATTTTTACATAAATAGAAAATAAATGATTGCTTTAATCATGATTAAGGACAGGTTAAAATCGTTACAACGTTCAGAAAATGTTCGAGAATGGCTCAAAACCAGGATCTTATGAATTACCTTATCCTATCTTCTGAACCCGTCATTGTGGAATTATAGTTTTATTCCTTATGAAAGAAAATAACTCTCAGAACTTCTACAGGTGCATTCTGTTAAAAAATAAAACATTGGAAAATAAATAAATAAATAAATATATATATGTATATATATATATATATATATATATATATATATATATATATATATATATATATATATATATATATATATTTTTATTATTGTATCTTCTAAAAATTTGAACTAAGTGTTCAAATCTTATCCTAAAAATGTTCTGTTAAGTCCAATCAACGCTAGACCAAATGGAAAAGTTTCACTGCTGGTGGTAATATAGATTCGTGTTCTCGGCAAAGAGCAAGAGAGCCTTGTTGCATGTTTTATGAATTCAGCTATAACCAAGGGAACATTTTGGCGCCTCTGAAGTTTTTATATGTTTGATGCTGCGGTAGTGCCCCATAATTGAGTACCGTAGTGCCATATTGGTTTTAAAAACGCGTTATATATTAATAATTTACAGTCTAAACTTAAAACAAAGTTTCTGCCAATAAGTCAGTTTAAATGGGCTGATTTTAATTTCATCTGAACCAATTTGGAATCCATGTGTAACTTCCAATTAAAACGCCTATTCAAATGGATACCTTGGCGTGTTGTATTATTAGATTATTTAATTGCTGGGCAGGATTCCTTCCGCAATGTAAAAGAATTATGTATACACTTTTCTTCATTAACTTTAATAATCCACATCTTTAACCAGTTCTCCAGTTTATGAATTTAAATATCGAGAGGCTTGTTGAAAACTTTCATGAGGGCACAGAAAACTGCATCATCTGCAAATGTAGACGTATGAGTATTTATACTTCTAGGCATATCTGCGTTATATATTAGGAATAAAATTGGTATAAATATGGTGCGCTGAAAAAGTCTCTTTCCTTTAAGACGAAATTTCGGTCAGATATACAGCTTTTCAATAACTTGTGAATATTAATAGGTAGGTTTAGCTTTATCTTGTAAATTAGACCCTTATCAAGTGCGTGGGAAACGTCGATAAATAGAGCAGAACAATATTTTTTTCTTCGAGTGTTTGTCTGATTGTATTAACGATCCTATGTGGTTGTTCAATCGTGTTGTGTTGCCCCTCTGTCACTTACTATTGTGGTAAGTTTTGCCATTAGCTGCTTTTCGAACAGTTTCGACATTGTAGGTAGTAAGCTTATAGGTCTAAATGAAATGTAGACGAGCAGCTTGTTTCAAATATTTGACGAGACTACTCACAGTGACATCCACATCTGGCCGACTTAAAGGGATATTATCTAAGCAATGAGTGCTGATATATTTTTTTTTTATTTTAGCCATATATTCGTGACGAAATCGAACCGCCAGACGGCGCCATCAGTCCTAGCGGTTGGCGTAGTGTGACTAGAGTGGTCGGAAGAGAGTTCTAGTGAAGCCTCAACCTCAATTAACTCTTTGTGAATATTTTTTACAATACCGAAATCAATAACATCTGGAATTTTATTTCTATCAGTTGGCCAGTATGTTGGTTGTCCACTAAAAATAAATTTCAAGCCAATTTTTTAAATCTCTGTGTATTTTTTTTTTGTTTATAAAGAGAAGTAGCACTTCAGGCAACTATGCCTATTTAGTCAAGTACCGTGCTACATTCTTTAGGAGAGGAATAGAAAAGAGATGAAACAGGTGGTGAAAGTAGAAGGATAGGCGGAAATTAACTGCCGTATAAAGACAGCACAGCGACCAGTGGCTATGCCTTCACCGCTGAGCAGCCCCACCGACAGTCAGTTGTTATTTTTGTAGTGAAAAAAACCAAGGTCTTCGTTGGGAGTTGAACCCACAACCCCCATACTGACAAGCTAGTACACTACCTACTGGCCTACAGGGGCATTTCTGTGTATAGAGTGCGCCCCTTAGAGGAAATAAGACACGATCCCCAATAGGTGTGTTTTGCGTTGTAATCGCCAGCTGCTAGGAAACAATTACCCAGGGCGTTGAAGAAAGAACTATATTGAAAATCTTGGGGGAAAATAGATAGAAGAAAAGTTTTCAATGCAAATACTTGTTCGTTGAAGATAGTCTTTGCACACATCTCCCATTTTATGATGTTTACGCCTATACTTGATTTATATAGCCGAGCCACCACATGCTCTACCACGGGCGTCTTTTTAGTGTCGTATAATATGTAACCATTAATTTTAAATATGCTACTTGATGTCAAATGAGTCTCAGAAATTAGCATTATGTTATCTCGTTCGCCATAAGAAAAAACTCAAGTTTCTAAAGAATTCATCGCTGACGAAGTAAATCCTCCATCATTGTGTTCCGGAGGGCCAGCATGTGCTGCATGATACTTATCATAGATGTAGTGAAGTTGTTGACTGTTTGGACAATTGTAGCCAGTGGTTTTGTTTTAATTTTAAAACAGCACAAGAAACTTCGCTTAAAGTATGCGGAGATAAGGCGGGGTATTTTGGGGCATTTTGAATGCGAGGGACTTCGTAAACAAGGCTCAAAAGGCTGCGTGATTTCCACCGCAGTTGGTGCATTTTTTTACGGTTGTGTCCGATTTTGTTTTATCGCACTGTGTGAAGTTCACCACAAATAACGCAAACAGGTGACAGCTTACAGTAAGCCTTGCTATGTCCATATTCTTGACAATTCATGCATTGAACGGCCCCGATCATTTGTGTGGCTACTCAGCAGTGATTTTTCTGTGTAGAAGAAACTTAAAGATGGGTTTCATTCTTTTTTAATATGATATCACATGGTTCCAACTCAAACCTTGAAACCGTTGATTCCCAAGGCACTCTTGATCTCTTTCTGTTCAACACAGGAGTCAATTCATTTGATGACCACCCTAGATCCTTTAGCGCTTTTGAGTTGGTAGGTATAGACATTTTTACTACGATTTTGTAGTTCTTTAACAATCTTGCGCTTATCGTCTTCGTTTTTGATTTGAATTTTCGTTTCACTTATTTTCTCCGGTGCACGAAATTAAATCATTAATAAATTTATTGGAGTTTTGTTCCCTAAAGTACATTGGTGGGGGTTTATGTATGCTTTTAGTTTTAACGTTCCATTCTTTTCTTCTTGAAGAATGGCGAATCGGTTTTGTGATAGCAACCCTCCATTTTTAATCTCCTTGAGTATTTTTGCTGTTGACGTAATTTGCGAAGACTTTGGACCCCGTTTTAGCACAGTGACACTCACCGACAAAACTATTCTTTGGAGCCATTTCTTTTGTAGATTCAACAAGCTCACGCTCGCATTTATTTGCATGAGTGAAACTCATAAAGAATTATCACTTTAAAAGCTTGTTTTTATTATTTGTGCTTCTTATTGTTTTTGTACACAACAGTGAAGATGTATGCAAACAGTCTTTATTTAAAATATTTATTTATTTATTTTTATGTATAAAAAATTAGTTTTCACGAGTAGACACTATTTGCGTGATCCGCCCGCAAAAAACACAGGCGTTATAATTTGGCATCGCTAAAACTGATCCGCAAACAGATTCTATTACCGTCGGACTTCAACCCATCCGAGATTATCTCAGGAGTCCTTAGAGAAACACGTATGTCAAATAAATAATGACTTCAAGATAACGATCTTTTTTGTACTCAAAATATCAAAGAAGCTATTTAAGTTTATTTATTTTATTTTGTTAATAACTCAGGTATTTCGCAACCGAATACGAGGAATATTCATAATCAACCAATTTAAATGAGGTTAAACGAAGCTTAAAAATAACTTATTTGCATATGTATATATGTATATATATATGTATATATATATATTGTCTCATACCTTTGTCGTTGCTTTCTCAAACTATGGACTTAACCACGCTTTCCTGCTTTTAAAAACGCCCACAAATATTTGTAAAATGAAAAAAAATTTCAACATAAGCTGAATTCATAACATAACAATTTCATTTGATATGTCAAATAGTTCAACTAATAATTTAAAAAAAATAATATTAATATTTCGTTCGTAGTGAAATAGGGTTCGCCAAAACCTTCGACGATCGGCGACAGAAAGACAAATCCTTTTGGAGGGTGGGACATTCTAACCCATTCAGAATTTAAATTTAACTAACAGCTGACGAGATAATAAGTATAATTTGTTTTATAAGGTTTTAATGTAATATTTTTGACATATTGTATTTACTAGTTTCTTTTTTAATAAATGACGAAAAAGTTGGGTAAAAGTTACTTAATCTTGTACTTGTTAACTGGGACAGTACCAGAAGATAGCTGCGACAAGAAATATGAGGGCTTAAAATAAATAAGTCTCACAGAAATATGAAAATATTTACTTTCATTAACCTGTCAGACGCACTTTCGACATAATAGCAAACTCGGTTCATAGATGGTAGAACGTTTAAAAAAAGGAGTGTCTCTATTTAAGGTACTTTTTTTACCATGTATTTATATATTAGAGTGGTAAATTTTTGTTTGTAAATAGGCGACTGGTAAAAATGTAATGTACAAAAATCTTTATGAAAAATTGTCTACTATGTGTCTTAATTCAAAACCTATTGTGTCTAAAATCAAAAAAAAATGTGTAATGTCGTTTAAATTTGACATAAACTGAAATTAAAGCTAAATTTGTTAAGTAAGAACACAATTTTTGTAATAATTAACGTTTTATTTCTTAACATTTTTTCGCAAGTACTCATTTTGAGACATATGTTTAAGACTGCACATTGCGATCGGTTCAATATCTATGTCGACTATATCTATATAATCTGTGCAATTGAAATTAATAAGATTTTTTTATAAACCCTGATTTGAGTTGAGTGATACAATTGTTTGCGATAATGGCTCTTTCGCATACAGGTTGCTTTCCCTGAGCGGGTAAATAGTTTTGTTTGCAATTTCTGGAAAATATGATAAAAACTGTGTTGATGTAATAAATTTATATAAAAGCGCAGCGCCAAGTACTACTGAATTATAAAATTTTACATTAAAATGCATCTGTACATAAACTTTTATAATAAATTTAGCATATATTTTTAAATTTTTTGAATGCGCACTGGGTTTTGTCAACCAGCAAAAATAAATAATTTGTCGCAGTTTCACGCTAGCTATATTCGGGACACGAACGAAAGTTTATTAAGCAAAGCTTCAAGCTTTCATTCCAGTATTGGTAGGTTTCCCGTTTAAGTAGTTTCCCTTGAAGAGCTTACATATTTTTCCCGTCAGTGCATAATTTATTTTTACTATCAAAGCAAAAAGCTAGTAAAATATGTTTTGTATATCATGAGCAGGAAGTCTTGCTTTTCATTTCTTCACGACTTTCTTTGCTAATCTCTTTGAATAAACCTGTAGGAAATATTCTTGAAACGTCGAAACTATCACACATCATAGCAAAATTAATTGTATCACATCTGTTATCGCAATGCCCCCTTTCGGTTCCCTTGCAGTTGGTACTGAAAATTGTATTTCAAAAGCGACTTCCACTTGTGAAAAGTTGAACCTACACAAAGGATTTAAGCCAGCTGGTAGTTCGTTGGACAGTGGGCGGCCTACTGTATTTAATACGAATTATATTCTTTGTCATAATCAACATTCAAGGATGTCTTAAATATTGCAAATGTTTTACTTACTATGTTTTTTACCTCTTTATGGTATTTTTCGAGAAATGTATTTAGTTTTTTAAAATGGAAGTTAATAACCGAAGTTGTACTATTGTCACAGAAAGAAAAAGGAAATGATAGCCCAACTCTAATAAAATAAATCGAATATTAAGCCATTTATATGCTACGTTTTGATTTTTTCAGAACAGAATAGCTAGTATTTTAACGCAATTTAAGATAGAGATTAGCTATTGTGAACATGCAGATAGACTAAAGTGTGATGTTTCAGCAAAACAAAACCTCTGTAATTACAGTTGCCACCATTTAAATAAAGTACAGTGAGCGAATTAAAATACCACAAGAATACAAATGATTAAATAAAATACTTTGTACACATATCGAAATACTTTAAAGCTCCGGGAATTGATGGAACCATCTCAATTATGATTAAGAAAAATGCGTAATACTTTTTTGGTCGTCATAACAAAACTTTTTAGAACTGTAAACATTATACCGATATTTATGCCTGGTAAAGATACTAAACTAGCTAGTAGTTATCGTTCTATAAGTATGTTAATTTGTTAGATTATTTGTTCTACAATGGAGTTAGCGTGAAATCCAGAACCTAAAAGTCTTCCGATTCAAATGAAACACGGTGTCGTTTTAATAGTTTATTTCAATGTGTATGTATACTGCTAAAAAGGATTTTAAGAACAGAAGGTTCTTGATATATGAAAAGTTTAAAAGAAAAAAGGAATGAACAATATCTGCAATATTTTAACGAAGCAAATTTGACATATTTAAAACATAGCATTTGAATTGTATTAGGGTGATAACAACTCTCAACATAATTTGTCCCGGTAAAATACTTAAAAAAGGTTTACTGAGGATGCTAAATGAGTTTACTGAAAGTAAGGGCACTCTGCGAAAAGAACAGCTTGGAAAGTATACTTTACAATCCATCAATTAAAAAAAATTATTAATTTCACATCTCGTAAGTGAAACGAAAAAAGAGCACTGGATTGCCTGATTCGATTTGTTCCGATGGTCTTATTTATAAGCTTACAGACTTTTGCTATTTGCAATCCAAAAAATGTGAGAAGTTTATTTCCGTAAATCGACCCTCAACCGTAGAAATAATAATCTACTTTACAGAAGATGTATACAACCAATAATGAATTACGAGTGTCAATTTTGATCAACAAAAACACATTTCAAAAAACTACAAGTTATTCAAAATAAAAACAAAAATTGTTTGTGAGTTACCAAGTGTAGCCTTACAGTCTTTATCAGCTTCGGAAATGAAGTCGAATTATGAGTGATAGTTAGATGTTTCTTAAAAAAGGTTTTTACTATCTTTTCCTTTTAAATGTATATATTTTTAAAAGTAAACTATTATTATCTAAAAAATATGATAATATTTGTCGCAACACTCTTTGTAAGTCAATTTTCAAGAATATTAATAAAGGGTTTTTCAACAAGAAGTTTACTTTCTAAAACAAAATAAAACAAAAATTTTTGATTAAGATGGTTCAAATTTGTATTGTATTACGACGATTATGAGGGAAAAATGATATCTGGCAAATGTCCACCAGAACCACGCTGACAGATGTTCTATTTTGACAAAATGGCGGTTCTATTTCGTTAATTACATCGCGCATTTTGTGTGTTAAGGCTAAAATCCATTCGATTTGCTCCATATAGACTCTGTCCTTAACATAATCTAGTGGTGTTAAATCTGGCTGCTCGCTTAACTGCTGATTGTCGTGAAATTAAGCGATCGGGAAATTTGGTTTGCAATAAATTGATGGTTTCATTGGATGTGTGAGATGTGGCCCCGTCCTCTTGAAACATGTCAGTGATACCCACGTTGTCAATAATAGGCAAAAAAATTAGTTCTTAGCTTCGCGGGATAGTGTGATCCATTGACCGTTACCGCATTTCGAGTCTCATCCTCGAAAAAAAAAACGATCCAATCGAGCCTGTCGACACAAATTTAATGACCAAATTCTTTTAGTGATCTCAGATGGACTATTATGTTGTCTGAAAATATCACGAGCTTTGCGAAATGTAACTTTAAAAGAACTACCATTTTCATAGTGGATTTGAATTATTTAAAAGCGATCTTCTTGCGAAATTGAATTCATTATAACAATTGCCAATGCATCTACTACGATTACGCCAAAAACCTAACTGTCAAAACTATCAGGTTGAAAACCCCGATATAAGTATTTTTTGTTATAGTTTAATTGTAAAAATGATGGAATAAATGAGATAATAAAAAAATACTTTAAAAAAATAACTACCAATTAGCTTTTTAAATATTGAAGGTTGCCTCTAATGCACGTTCAATTCTATCGATTTTATGTTCATTATGGACAGAATTCGTTTTTAAAGATTTCCAATGGCAATATTTCCGTTAATTCTTTTAATTCTTCCTATTTTTCACTCTTTTACTCCATTTTAAATTTTTTTTTTTTTTGTCAAAGTTTTAGACCAAGAACTTTTTGAGGTCTTGTGTCCTATAATCTGGACCTCTCTTTTTCTATTAGGTACCTGTTCTCTATTATTCGTATCGCTACTGCTCTAAAAGTAATGATTCACATTCTTTAATCAAATCCATTTGATGGTCAACAGAGTTTTTTTCAGAAAAATTATCTTCGAAGGAGTCATGCTCTCACATGTAACTTTTATTTTATTTTAAAGAACATATATAATTTACTTTGCCAGGATACACAAACATGAGTTTTAAACTTAGCACATCATAATGGGTTTATATAACATTGCTATTAAACAAAACACTATACCGTTAACTTAAGTGAAAAACGTGTAAGTAAAATCTTTTTTCCATGCAATAAAGAAAATAGGTCTTTTTACAGTTACATAATCAATGCGGATTATTTGCAGTTATACAAAAAAATACACGATGTTAACTTTACCACTCTAACGGATAAAAGTTGCTGTATCAACTTTTATTTCTTTTATTTCTATTTATTTCGTAAATGAGGGAGCTTTATATACTGTTTTGAGGGGGTTCTAAAAATTACTAGGAAGCTATAATTCTCAATATTTGGAAAGTTCTACAATTGCATTTACCACATATACTGTCGTTATCATTATTCAGTGTAGGTTTTCGTTTTGCTGTTGTTTACGTTATGTGTGTGTTGTGTTCAAAAGATTTCTTAAAAACTTACTTTTTTGTGATAATTCAACTGAAACTAAGAATCTTCGGAATATTATATTGTAAACAAATTTGGCTGCGTTTTCAATATAACTTTAAAATACTTTCCCAGTAAGATCGGAAATAAAAACACACTTAGGTTTAAACAAAATTTCCTTTTGTGACCAAAATATCTGAAATATGTTAATTATTTTAAGTTATTTAAATCAATGCTCGTACGAATATAGTTTGGTTTTTATTTTATGTTACTGAAACTGTAATTATTATTTTTATTCTAAAATAACGAATTAAATTTCTTAGTGAAATGTAATAAATTTTGTATTATTACAGAGAACTGGAGCAATTACAAAATGAAAAAAGAAAAGCTTTGGTAGAACATGAACATGCTAAATTAACTCAAATAGATGACCGTTTGAAAATGGAACTTCGAGAATGGAAGGATCAATTAGTTCCCCGTAAACAGGTAAAAAATTTTGTTACACATATATTTTATTACAGTTATTATTCAAATGTGGTCATAATATATTAAAAATTAGCTTAATAGTGCATAATGCCCAAGAGTACCTGCAGTGGATAACAGTTTAAATATTACTTACTTTTCTCTTTTATAATTTCTCAATGCTGCTATGTGGCTATAATTAATTGGAAAACATTAATACCTCCCAACTAAAACAATCGTTACATTGATTAAAATAATACTACAACTACTAACAAAATGTCGACTTGATTGCATGCTTCCTGTCGGCGTGATTGCGTAAATTTACAAATTTCCTGGCATGATATTAATCGATACTAACACATACGCTTTAAAGAATTTCATGAAAATCCTCTATGATATGTATGAAATGTTTAGAAGAACGTACGGTATTAAGACGGATAAAGATAATTTCGATAACGATGTACAAACTTTAGCGAAATTGCCATTGCACCTGGTTGGTATATTTAACGAATCACCGCGTGTGTTACCTAGGGGAACATTTTTGGACAATATTAATCATACGGCACGATCGCACACTCAATCATTGTTTTCTTTCCAAGGTTCAATTTTTCGTGGTTCCGTACCAGATTTAAGTCAAAGTGTTCCGACAACTACTATGTTAAACATGGCAGACGTATTGAACAACAGTTTTGCATCAGGGCAACGAAACCTATACAAAAATGATAAATGGGCATTGGACAATACTACAAATATAATGTCCACACCATTTCACGACAGTAAATATAAATTAATTGATATAAATTCTCCCCATAATTCAGACGTTGATGGTATAAACGAGAAAAATACTACTCCAAAATTGTTGACGTTTCAGCCATCTGATTCCCATACATCTACTACTTTATCTAAATGTGAAAACATGGTGCCTAATCGACTTTCAGGAAAAAATATGAATATAGTGCAATTGGGAAAAGAACCCAATTCTATATTACACTCTTCATCTTCTTTTATAATAAAACGACCATCATATACACCCAAAGTTAATAAAAAAATGGTTAATTTACATTCGACTCAAAATCTCAAACAAACTATAACATTGGAAAATGGTATCCAGCTGCAGAGCCCTAAAAGAAAAACAAGTCTCGCCGGACAAAAGGCAGCTGAGCTACTCGCAGAAGTACAGCCAAGGCTTCGGGCATCTACAAAATACGATCATAGTTTAATTTTCACTGGGGAAACATATGACGAGTTAATATTGAAAAAGTCTCCAAAATATGCAATTCCAAGAGTTGTTACCACCAATACAATTCAGAAAAGAGAATGTAATAATTTGGATTCACTTTCCGCTTAGTTAACGTTGTATAAAATTGTTAAACTATTATTCTATTTGCTTTGTATGGTTTTTTGACTTTTCATAACACTTTTTTCGTAACTTAATGTAAAGTATTTGTTAACATATATTAAATAAAATGCTTATTATTACCGTGAATTATCTATTGTATATTGAACTTTTTGTTAAAAACAGAATCAGTTTCCCCTTTAGGAAAAAACGACTACCGTTGAAAAAAAACTAATTAAATCAACTGAGAGAAACAGAAGAGCCAAAGGTAAAAGAAAGTATATATTTTAGAGTTTTTGAAAAGAAAAAACTTCTATAAAATAATTGAAGTGCTCATTACTTAAAAGCTTATAGTTTTATCAACAGTGAACCGATACGGGAATGTCAGAAATGGCCTGACCTGAACCTTACAGCAAACGGAACCCGTCTTGTCTCATTACATCAGCCCACAGTGAAAACGAAAACATTTTGTTTTGGAAATAATTCAGTAGCTCATGAAACACTAAACATATCCTAATGAAATTTCACGGAGGCTAAGCAGAATTATTTTTGAATGGTGTTGCCCTCTACAGTAAACGGGGACTTCTTGATAAGTCCCTAAATTCATAAAAAGTTTATTTATTATTTAAATGAGTAGAGTTTTTAAACTTAAGTAGAGACATTGAAAATGTCTATAAAACTAGCTTACATGTTTGGGCTTGTAGCTTGGGAGAAAGTCGGGTTAGAATATTTTTTTTTTAATTTTTAGCCGACCGTAACTAGGCATTTTTCACGTGGTGTACTTATTTATGATCGGATTATTATTTTAGGTATCACATTCATTCTTCATAAAATTTAGAAAATTTGGTTGTAATAGCATGTTTTCTTAAAAAGTTATAAGCCTCTGAATCGGGAAAATATAAAAACTACCGTTTTTTAGGATTTTGTTTTACATTGTGCTGATTTGTTGCAAAATACAATTGATTAATATCTAACCTACATTCATTTGTACTTTATTCCTTTAATAAATATTTTATGATATTCTCATAAAACATATATGATATTCTCATAAAATATTTATTATTATGGCATATCCATATGGCCATTTCACTACTGTTCACGTAGATCTTTAGTGGATTTTACCCCAAATTTTGTATAGAAAATTCAAGTCTTATATTGTAAGCCAAATTGATTAAATGAGAGTTTTCATTTAACAACAGAGCTAAAAAAAAAAAAAAAACTCAAAAACACATCTATACAAAGCAAACATTTTGAAAACAAAAACACTTTTTATTTGCAATCTTTCTACATAAGGGTTTCCTTTGGAAGCCATTCATATGTAATTTGAAAAATAAAGAAAACAAGAAATATTTGTAAAGAATTCTACAAAAACGCAACGAACACTTGCAATAGAAGTAAACAATTTTATTTTTTAGAATCATTTTTTAATTTAATCTACGTTAATTTGTGTCTGATCTATATGAGCAGTAGTGAAATGGCCCCTGCAGTAATACGTTTCAAATATATTTTTTTAATAATAAATATTTTATGAGAATATGTCTATGTCTTCCTCCTATGTTTAATAAATTAACTTGGTCCTCAGAATAAGCGAAAGTAATAGCAAGGTCTCTAGAGGGGGTAAGGGTGTCATTCTTTTCATTTTGTTCATCTGATAAGAGATAAAATCCCTGTTTCTTTCTACCGGAGAGAATTATGTTGGGTAGTAAGTACCCACGGTTCTCATACGTACATCTGTGTCAACCGGTTGTAGTTGAAAATTTTGATTAGGTTGAAAGCATTGTGACAGCCATGTGTTATTTTACAGCCCTAGCAGTTAATTTGATGGTCCATGCCAACGAGCACTATTTCTAGTCATATTATTGTTTTGATAATTAGGTACGAATTAAAGACGTGCACAGATATATCTGTTTATATCAGTTTTTGCGTGTCTACTCTAATGAGTGCGTATAGATAAGTAGTTTTGTCTTTTTGATATAAGTTGATACTGATACTACTTCTCATTGGATGGATACGAATGAGGATGAGAGTAACATATCTGTTCTTCTATGTTTCGCACAAACAGATATAAACAGATATTGATGGTTGTACCATAAGTATGCTGCGAATCATGCAGTATGAGTGTTGTATTGGTTTATTAAAATTACAAAAAATAAAACGTTATGTTTTTAAAAACAAAGTAATATTGTAAATTTTTGTATTATGTTTTATTCAAATTAATTTATAAAACTTAATTCTTTCATTTACATTAAAAAAAAAACAATTATGGAATTTTAAGATTTAATAGATATAAATATATTTAAAATATTACTATGGTGATTTAATAACTTTCGGATTTGTTGTAATGTAATAAATTGTTCATTCCTTATTTCGGAAGATTTTTTTCGTTACGATACGATAAAGTATGACTATATAACTAGAGAACTATTCTTTATGAATAAGTCTGCAAATAATAATAATTTTGTTTAAAAATAACTTAAATGTCTAGTAAAATGGAAATTAGTCTTTTGAATTAATATTTACGAATAAATTATTGTCAAAAGATTTTTCATTATAATCAAGTTTTGATCTTTTGTCTGTTATTAGAGCTTTAGAATAGAAAATGTCCTTTCTAAAGGAGCACTAGATGCTGGTATAGAAATAATATAAGAGAATTAATTTAATAATAATTTAATAAAAGAGAATTAATTTTTTCTATCATGCCGCCACTTCAAAGTATTAAAATTATTATCTAGACGCACAATAGTATATTTATACTTAACTATTTCATTTTCTATTATGGTCTGGCTAGAAAAAGCTTTTTCTATGGGTTGCACATAATCTTCAAATTTGTATATATAAAAATGAAATGGTCCACGTATGTAATGTAATACCGTGAGACCGGCTCGAGCGATTTGGCCGTTTTTTTTATTCGATTCGTAATTTTCAGGAGATGGCTTGTATGAAAAAAATTATAAAATTTCGCGCAAAACTTAGAAAATTCATTTATTCATTTTCTTTTTGCTTTTGTTGTTGTAAATACAAATAAGTTAATTACGACTCGACATGGTCGTTGGAACTGGTTTGACGAAGCTATGTGGTTCTAAGTTGTACATTTTTCTTTTTAATTTTACTGTTTGTGTTTACGAGTTTGTACACTAATGAGTTTGTATACGTGCAAACACACTGATACATTCTTAGCATATGTTAAAAAAAAGCGTGGATCAAATAAAACAAATAAAATAAAAGACCAAATAAAAAGAGGCAACATCTTCAACTTCGGCCAAACCGAAAATTGTTCTAACATGTCAACAGTCATGTACGTGTGTTTTTGTTTGAAGATTTTTTTAGTTCATTACTATGCATAGCTGCCATATTTTTTAGAGGTAAATTCGTCACAATTTAGGGGAAAAATCTTACTTCAATTGAAATTCACAATTAAATCACATGTACATATGTATGTCAATAGATTGCATGTTTTTCAATATTTTGAAATATGTATATTGTATGTAAAAAATAAAAAGTTCAAATCCTTTGGTGAATTTGTTTTCAATTTAGTAAAATATGCGTTTTAAGTTTCATTTTTAAAACTTTTTTCCTAAAAGGGTATAAATTTATACCATAAAAACATAATTATATGAAAAATAGACTCACATATGTACATATGCATACATACATACGTTTTAATAAACATCAGCAAGTTTTGCTTATGTTACAGAATTTGCCAGGAGAGCACAACGAACATGATACGTTTTCAATAACTAGACTTTATTTCGAAGTGAAAATTTAAAGAGCAACTCGAATAACTAAAGTTTTTAACACACTCTAAATATGTACATGAGTTTTTAAGAAAAAGTCTTAATTTTTTTATACATGTTTCTTTTTTCAATATGCTATGTATTAAATCATATTAGTGAAAACATAAATAAATCGTTTTCACTTCTCAATTTTTTTTACTTAGCCTACGTTTAAACTTTATAAAGTTCCTTAACAGTGCTCAATGATTTAATTTAGACGTGTTCGATAATTCTACATACATATGTATGTATGCACATTATCTGTGCATTAATAGTTTTTATAAGAGAAAAACAAAACTTTGAAATATTGGATAGTGAGGGTTTCAAAAATATTAAGTCACGGACAATTACACTTCACTTTGAAGTTAAAAAATAATTTTCTATTCGATGCAATTTTAACGATTCATACAAATGTATATCGCTTATACGCTGAAAAATATAATTCTTTTGTTCTAAAATTTTATTACTAAAGTAAACCAAAAGCTCAACTGCGAACGATTTTGTTAGCAGTCAACATTTCTTAAAATTTGAATTATTATCTACATCTAGGTTTATCCATCTATTCTTATATATTGTTAGACGTTAGCAGTGGAAAAAATCGACTGAATCTACAACTGGCCAGATTTCCTTTCCAATAGGCTCTTGTGAATTCACAACGTCTAAAGACGAACTAATTGCAAAACTGTTCACATACATTACTCAAAATTATAGCGATTAACTTTGGTTATGTGAAACAGCCATTTTAGCAGCAAAATAAACAAATACGTGGATGAAATAAATTTAAAAATCCAAAGCTTAATTAATGGCGAATTGTATTCATATAAATCGATTGATTCCATTACCGATCCTGATAATATTGTTAACCACCCTGTAGAGTTCCTGAATTCATTGGACTTACGAGGAATGCCACCACATAACTGGCAGCTTAAGGTTGGAGCGTCAGCACTGTTTATTTTCTCTCCCAATGGAAAAACAAAAAATATTGTTTACTATTAAGCTTTGAAATGAACTACATGCTTACCTTTTTTGTTGTGTGTTGATTATACCTAGAATCCCAATGTTTTTCCCACAGGCAATTGTGTGTTGCATGCTCGAGAGTTGGTACACCGTCAGCACTGTTTATTTTCTCTTTTAAATGAACTATATGCTTACCTTTTTTGTTTGTTTATTTTTTAATGAATTACCTTACCTTAAACAATAAATTGAGAAAAATTTGTGTCTTCTTTGTACTGAAATTATTTTTTTCTAACTCCATATGAAATATTAATCATTAGCAAGTAGCTTCCGAAAGAAGCCGGGACGTACAGCTAGTAATGAAAAAATTTTTGAAGAATTTGCTTCAATGAGCAAAGTAACTCAAAATGTGTTGTTAGAATAACACCTCAACAAGGACTTGCACTGGATTTTACTTCTAGTCGTTCTTCAATATTAAATTGGGATAATTGATTAGCTGGCGGAAATAAAAATGTAGCTAATTTGTTATTAATGGTAACCTTTTAACTCAGTTAAAGTTTTGAGCAATATTTTTGTAAATTCTGAGATAAAACTACGTTCATCATTATTTATGCTTTTACAATTGTTTTTAAGTTTCTTTCTGTGTGGGTGAACAAATGACATGTTACGTAGGAGCTTTAATAGAATATTGAACCGTATTATGAAGCAAGTCACTTATACAGTTAATGTTTTCGTAATCTTTTAATGCTGCCTTTATATTGCTTCCTCTATCTATGACAATAACTATCTAAAGAACAGTTGAAATCAGCGAATAAATTATCCAATTTTCGTTTAATATTGATCCATATGTAGCAGATAAATTTAAAATATGTAAAATTATAAGCAGTAAAATAAAAGATGTGGTTTTCTGTATTTGGGTTTTAACTAAAAGATAGTGATATCTTAGTTGCATTCGAAATTCCTTTCATTGACTTCACTCCTAGTAGCTTGCATTCACATTACCCATCCATAACAAAATGACGCGTAATGGCAAAATAGAAAATTTTGCTAAAATTTTCTGTCCACAGATCACATGTCAAAGTATAACCTATTTTTTGTATTGATAAGATTTCTGATTGTAACTTTGTCAACTGCATTGAATAGCTATTCTCAACGTTTCGGTGAATTGCTGTTAGATGTGGTATTAGAGCATCTTAAGACAGGCCCGAATTTATTAATTGGTAACATTAACTTTGAATACTCTTTTAGTCCACAATCTTTTGCTAAAGAGTATGGGCGAATATCTCCAATAAACCTTTCCGTCAGAATCTCAGAGCAAAGTCTTGCTATTTCCCTTTTTTAATTGTCACTTATAAACACATAAACATGCACATTTAAAATTATTTATTCTATGTTAATGAAAATATAACAATTCCGCAAAAAATAAAACATTTTGCGGCAAGCATTACTCATTCCTTTTTTAAGCACAGGTATTTTTTGCTTTTATGTTGTTGCTAAAAATCCGATAGGATGAGTTTTAATATATATGATTTACCAAGAGTTATGCTCTACTAGTATAACTTACATACTTTTCTATTGTTAACCTAAGTATGCAACATTTCGCAAACAATCACAGCGTACCAAAAAGTCCGTTTCACTCTAATGGCATCTTAAGTTTTTCCTCTATAAAATTACTCATAATTAATAACGAGCTTACGCCATAATAAAAATAACTAAATATAGTTTTTTTTTTTTGTTATTGAAATTTTTAAACCTCTGCTTTTTTCTACATATGCATGCACATAATGGAAATTTTCCATACTTTAATTTTAACTGTTTATTTCAAAATTATATACCTTGTATGTATTTATTTCTTAAATAAACAGATAATAGAATTACTTAACTCATTTAATTGTATCCTCATTATTAAGCGTACAACTAGACAAAAATCTCTTAATTTTTCATTTGTTTTAAAAAATGGATATTTCTTATATTTCTAATTTTACCTTTAAAATCATATTAACTAATTAGTAAAACTAAACAATAATAATTACAATTCGGATTATTACGTACGAAGTAAAAATACTGTTTATTAGTTCTCGCCTCTATCAACAGATAAATCCAAATACTCATGGTACAATATATATTTGAGAGTAAGAAACAGATAACTCTCTCACTCTATGCAAAACCATAAACAACTGTTTATGTTTTTATCCATGCTATGAGTATGCACAAGCAAAAGCATACAATATCAGTTATGCTCATTTGCTCTTTTATATCTGTTGTAACTGTTATGAATATGATATATCTGTTTTTGCCGAATGTCTGTTGTCGTCTAAATGGAGAATTAGAAACTGATGAATTTTGGCAAGGAAGTCTTAATGTTTTGGTCCATTATTGGATTATGATAATCACTACCACGTGGTCTGTTTGAACATTCACTAAAAACTCTAACAAAACGATATCTACTTTGGATTTGTTGACATTTCCTGAGCTAATAATGCCAAAAGCATGTTAACAGGTTTGCATGACATGAGTGGGGGTAGAAAGCTCCTGTTCAAGAATAAAAACGGTTCTTTTGTCTGCATTAGCAAAATCTAATCTGGCTAGAAATTAAGAACTGTATTATACGAAGTCAAGACTGTGTCCGCATTGCCGACGGTAATATTTTCAGCTTCCAATGGATCTCTCATAGAACTTGTGAGCAGTAATTGCAACTTGACGCCATGAAATATATTTAGCTGTATCACCCTTTAATTCTGATACGGATATTACTACGTCTACCGTTTTATTACATTTAACGCCTGTAACTATTTCAATTACCCTGTACTCTTCAATAACTATAGGGTTTTCTGTTTCCTGTTTAACTTATATAAACTTTCGATTATTTAATATATATTTTCGTAGCAACTTAGTGCAATTATGAGAAATTAGATTTAATTTAAGTTATTGCTAAAACAATTATATTAACATTTAACAATATTATCTTAAAATACTTTGTAATATTATGTAAAAATACGAATAGAAATAGTTATACATTTTTCAACTTAAGAATACGGAAGAGCTGGGTGATTCATGTACTTCAGGGCTTCAAGTGATATGCTTTGCTTCCATCAGATGGGACCAGATCAGATGTTATTCCATTTTCTGTAAATGTAATTGCTTCAAAAGCCGTTGTAAAAATGTTTTACTTTTTTCACTACGAGGCAGCTCAGCTTAGTTTTTTCACTGTGTAAAATCTGATTTTAAATCGTTTTTTTTCCAAGAATTTGTTTACAAGTTTTTTTCATTACACGTGGAATTGTTTTTAACATCTAAATTTAATTATTTATTTTTGTCAAATAATCTGTTTGAAAAGTTGTTCAGAAAATAGTATTTTTATACTATGTAAAACGTAAATTTAAAATATTTTGGTTTTTATTTATTTTCACGATCACAAATATTTTTTATTTTCTGTTTAATAATAGAACGTGGGTTTATTTTAGTTTGGCGCCAATTATGTTTACTTATTTTTATGTATTTATATAATATTTAATATCTTTAAAATACTTGTATTAAATTTAAAATTGTTTTCCAATATGTGGAATTTTTAATTTATTAAAATTTTTAGCACCTTCTGTGCTTCTTTCTCTGCAGACAAATCACAAGTGGGTGTTTTAAATGAAACGTAAAGCTCTTAAGCTTAGCTTTTTAACATTCCATTAACAACAGTACTTTATATGAATATATAGAGTCAATGGCTTAGCAACAGAATTTACAATACTTCTAGTTTTTGTTATTGTCTTTTAATCTTAACAAAAAAATATTGTAGGAAAAATCAAAGAGAAAGATCAATTACCGTTTGTTATTGAACGAAATAGGAAATGTAGGAAATGTATATATGCTGTATATATAGTGTTTCAAAATTTGATTAGCTAAATACCATTAAAGCTAGCTTAAATACGTCGTTACCGATAGTATATAGCATTCGAATAAGTGAGAGAGAATATTTTAATACATGCCTTTCTTTGTTGATATGTGCCGTATGTAAAAAAATTTAAAGAACTTGTCTAATCTGGTTGTAAACATTTGTCCACTGAACTAAAATATATCTATGTTTATATTCTTACCAGGTTTTGTAAGTATTGGTGCTTTCCTAATAGTAATTTTAAGTTTTCTGCCGTATATGCGGGTTGGACATGACAAGCATCATTAAATTCGTGGCATTATTTTTTAATATATCATCCACTAAATTGTTCGTTTCTACAAATTTTTCTGTAGGGAAAGTCTTTAATATTAAATATTATTGCTGCACCGACAATACAGCAAATTTTTTTATAAATTTCCTGTAATAACTGACCAAACCTAAGACGAATCTAACCTCTTTTAGTGTAGTTGGCTTAGTATAACCTCTAATTGTCTGTAGCTAAGATAAACAGTGATTCCATTACGTTTTCATTTGAAATTCTCAGATTTGCCTTCTTCAGCGTTGACTATCCTTACAATGTGTTCAATGTGGAAGAATATATAGGTATGTCAATATAAACGCATAAAAACTAACCTATATATGACCTCAATATTATCTACGCATCTTTACTTTATTTATGAATATTTATATTCACATCTGGAATCATATATCTACCCGTAATTGTTTGTGCATTTAGTTTCATACCATATAGGCTTACCTTGGTCATTACTACTTTTTCTTGCTACAATCCACACTATTGGAATGACTTTTCATTATGGGTTTCTTTATTTATATACGGATTTCTTTATTTATAAATTCATTATCAGAATACGGATATACATATTGTTTTGTCCATATAGATTCATTTAAATTTGTTCTAATAGTTCCTTCAATCGTAGTAGTGTATGGTAGTTTTTCATTCGTCTATGAGTTTTTATTCATAATTTCTTCTATTATTTCTCTGTATTCCTTGTTTTTACTGAAAAATTTATTTTGTACATTTTTTTCTTACATTTGTAATTAAGTCTGTTATTAACTTAGTCTATAGTTACACCTATTTATTTTAATTCTTGCATTTCTAATATCATGTATGAATTTGTCAGTGAAACTATCTCAAAAAATGTGAACTCATAATTCAATAGGTTTATCAGCGTTTTACCTTTAACAATCAATGCCTCTGTAATGTTCTTACTTTTATAGGAGTATCTAATATTTTATTATAACGTATTTTGCAGTTTATTTCCATATAATTATTAAATGCACTGCAGTCTATTAATATATTTATGGTTTTACCCGATTCCCTATCGTGTCTTTGTAGATGAGGTCGGTCATCCTTTAATCTACAGAAGCTACTTTATTGTCCTTCATCTTCATCATACTCAGCCCTAGTTGAATTTGTTTCATTTTCCTTTTGAGTATGGTTGATTCACTTTTTGCTAGGGTTGAAATTCTTGTGGGTGTAGTTAAATTCTCTGGAGGGGTTTCAGTTTTTTGAAGGGATTTTTGAACCTTTAGCTGTTCCCTTGGAATTGTGTTGGTTGATGTAGATTGTGTCTACTTCCATTAGTTGTACCTGGGGTTGTCTTTAAATGTATGGTGTCTGTTTAATTGGGTTGTATAGTACATTTGATCTGCATTTTCGCTGTGCGAATTCTTGATGGTGTGGATTAGTTTGAAAGCGCTCATGAGTCACTGGATGTAGTAGATACGGTTTTATTGGTGTATCAAACTGCAAACTTCTGTCCTCGTTGTAAATAATACTCGCGATTGCGATTACATATGCGGTCTTTTAATCTTTTGGTGTATTTTGGTTTAAGCCAGTAATAAACGTTCTTGATTAACGAAAGTTTTCATCGTTTTATAGCCTTATTCCATCTCAATTTTTGATAGAAGTAAATTCAATGCTTCATTGATGCATAATGTGTTATTTCTCCTAAACTGTACAGCTGGTTCTATATATCTTTTATAAACGTTTTGTTTATAAAACGAGTTTTTAAATTACTTACAAGTTTATTTACTTTAACTACACACAAAGTAAAATTTGTACGTTGGCACTACAGAACAATTAACTAAAGTCTTTACTTCCCGAGGTTTATGTTTTAACTGACTAACTATCCACTCAGACGCTGTCTTTTATATTTGTCCACTAGAGGTCTAGAAAAATTACGAATTTTCTCCTCCCTTTGTATCACATTTTACTGTTGTTATATTATTCAATCAATATATAGGTGCCTGTTGGTCTGTGTGTATTTCTGTTTTCGTTTCTAGGCTGCTAAAGATCCTTCCTAGAATTTATTTTAAGATAGTTTTTGCTGCCTTGTCTGTATAAGTTTTCTTAGAAATCTACGTAGTTAGTAAACAACATACCCAATTGTTGTTGTTTTGCGTATATACAATTTCTACGCACTTAGTAAACAGCATACCCAGTTGTTTACTTTATCACTTAATTATTTTATTTTAAAACTTCGCAAAACGCTTCCGTAACAGTGCCGCCGACTTAAGCCTTTTTGTCCCGAACAGGCTCAATATTCCTTCGGCCAGCCACTCCTAGTGGAATACTTTCATCCACGTCATTCAATTTCTTTATCTATAATATAAAAATAAGTCGGGTTTTCCTCCCTGACGCTTAACTTCAGAAAGCACGAACCGATTTCCACGGTTTTGCATTCGTTGAAAAGGTCTCGGGTCTCAGAAAATTCAGGAAATATTTCAAGAAAAAATCAGGAAGACAGGGAAAATCATTTTTCACATACAGCGTTATCTCTGATGTATAGCATGTACTACAACAGAACCAGTACGTGGTGTATATCACGCAATAAGTACGTTTCATTTTAAGTAGATGGCGCCGTGCACACAAAAATTTTAATATAAAAATCGATTTTCTGTAGGTGATCTAAAAATTAGGCTTTTTTTTGCGAAATTCCTTTTATTTACGGAGATACAGCCATTTTAAGTTTTTTTTTTTAACTCTTTTTATTCATCAAAATTATTAAATATTACAAAAAATTTGTGCCTCAGCGTCCTTATGACATTATTGAGGCGAGTTGGCAATAAAGTATTCATAGATAAGCTTACAAGCATATTCATATATATAAAAAGAGTGAATTAATTTTATTTTATTTAAGTTTAAGTAAATAAGAAATGTATGTAAATAACATACATATGTCTATGTGTTATAATTTCATAAATATAAATTTTCAAAAAAGCATTTCTAAATTTTGCAATAAATATTCCTTTAAATTCTTTTTAAAAACTGAAATTCTTTCGATAGTTCTTATATATTGAGGAAGGTTGTTATACTCGAAACTACCCATGTGCTCCACTCGCTGCTTTGTAGTTTCTAATCTGCATACGGCCACTCGGAGATTCATATTATTTCTTGTATTGAATGTAGTTTGATTTCTAGAGAATGTTATTGTGTGGTGTCCAATGTTATGTAACGATTTGAAAACATGTATTAAAAGTTGCATTTTATAAAGGCCATGAACCGGCAGTACGGTAACAGCAATATCTTTATATAAGCTCATTGTTGAATACCCCAATGGCAAATTATAAACAGTTTTCAAAGCTTTATTTTGAACCCCTTGAAGTGTTAAGCTCATTACTCTTTTTGTAACCATAGATGATAGGCACGTAATTTAAATGGCTATGTATTAAGACTTGGTAAATAATCAGTTTTGTTTTTGTGTCAAACTTGTTTTTGTTGTATATGAGTATCCCATGATAAGTTATTCTCTATGTGTACTCCAAGGTATTTCGTTGAATTGCTTTCATAAACTTCCTTTCCATCTATACATATGCTAAATTCGTTAGTATTAGGTGAATAAGGTTTAAATCTTAGTATTTTTGTTTTTTCAGCATATAGAATTAACTTGTTTATCCTCAAGAACTCTGTAATTAATGATGCATCACGTTCCATACTTGTCTTAAGAGCTATTTCATGTTTATATGGGTAATGCAAACATATATCATCGGCATACAAAAATAAATTACCAAACAAACCAAGATTCATTATGTCGTTAATATAAATATTAAATAAAAGTGGACCTAGCACACTTCCTTGAGGAACCCCATATTCTACTAATCCAATGTGACTTTTGCAGCTATTCACTTCAACAAATTGTTTTCGACCAGTTAAAATAACTTTTTAGTAAAAGTACTGCTTCTGAGCTCACACCATAAAAATGCAATTTCTGTACAAGTATGTTATGATCCACGAGATCGGATGCCTTGGAGAAATCATAAAATATTCCAGCTACTTCTCTAAAACCTGTATCCAATCCTTGACAAATATTATTCACAACATTCACCACAGGCTCTTCAGTTCCACAACCCTTTTTAAAGCCGTACTGATATCTGTATAATAAATTGTTTTGATCCAAATACGAGGAAAACTGTTTATGCATATTTTTTTCGAAAATTTTATCTATAACAGGTAGTAATGCAATTGGTCGCAACTTATCTATCTGATTAGCGTGAGTCTCCTTTGGTATGGGAACTACCTTCACAATTTTTAAACTCGTTGGATATACGGAATTATCAATCATACTGATAAATATACTAGAAAGATATGAAGAAATTCAATCTTTACATTGAATCAACATTTTTGGCGAGATTCCATCGTAACCACAGCTTTTAGTTGAGTCAAGATGTGAAATAATTTCCATAATTTCTTGCGCAAAAGTATGATTAAATTTAAATTTTTGTCGGCATTGATTTAAAGTTCTTAGTCCATTGCAGTTTTTAGTGAAATTTTCATATAAAAATCGAAACGAAGCCATCTGATGGCAAACGTTTGCCGGGTGCTAGTCACCTTATATTTTCCTTCCCAGTTTATTTGCAGTTTGGGCGACAGTCCTTTTTTCCATTGTGGGTAAAATAGTAGAACCAGTTGTTCTCCTTCCGTATTTACTGCTCGATCATACCTGGCTTTCGTTCTGTCGCTGAACATTTTAATTTGATTGCGGACAAATTCATGAAGCTCGTGCAGGTCTTCTTGTATCTGAGGAACATTTTCAATATCTACGTATGGAGGAATTTTTTAACGCGAAATTCTAGTAGTTAGAGCTAGTAGTTTTAGCTCTGTCCCAAACACGATTTTTGCTGGACTGCATGATGTTGAATCGTGGATACTGAACGGTATGCCAGCAGAAACTTTGCTACATGCTCGTCCCAATCCTCTTGATGTGTACTGACCCTTTTCTGAGATTTTCTTTCAGGGTGCGGTTGAATCTATCTACCATGCCATCAGACTGTGGATGCAGTAGAGTCGTTCTTGTCTTTCTAAACACATAAATATCGCAGATTTCCTTGAATATGGCCGACTTAAAATTTCGTCCCTATCGGAGTGAAGTACTGTTGGAACACCGTATCGACACACCCAATTGCTCACACATTCATCTACCACCGTTTTAAACTCTAGGTTTGGAATGGGATATGCTTTGGCCATTTGCTGAAATTTTCCACTACTAGCAGATACCGATTTCCACCATTGCTTACGGGGACTGGGTCTGCGATATCAATCGCTATCCGCTCAAAAGGGGCGCTTGCGTTGTACTGTTGTAGCTTGGTACGACTCTTCCTTGTTGGACCCTTGACTGCAATGCGCTTCTCGCAGTTAGCTATCATTTCGGCTACAGATTGTAAACAGCCTATCCAGTAAAATCGCTATTTGGCCGCCGATCATTATGAAACTACTTTATTACACCTTTTTTCCGGGAACTTGGCAAGACGGTTGATTCGGTTGTAGTTTTATCATCTGCATTTTCCCAATTTCGATATCGGCAGCCATTTACTACTTTAAGGCTATTCTTCTAAGTCCACTACGATTTTGCTGATATATCATTACGGTCCGGTCTTATATTCTCCGGCTTGGCCAATATAATTTTTGACAAACTGGGATCCTCCTTTTTTGACCTAGACCAGTCTTTTCGTGTGCTAATTTGGTTACGGCGTACATCAATGATGGACTCCTTTTCCTGGACTTTTGTTCAATGCCTGCATTTTACGTTGCACGGGCGCCTTGAAAGGGCATCTGCATTATTGTGTTTTTCACCTTTCCTGAGCGCGATGCTAATGTCGTAGCTCTGCAGACGTTCAGCCCAGCGTACAAGCTGCCCTTCGTGGTTTTTAAATTGCAGCAACCACCGTAATGCGGAGCGATCCGTCCTAATAGTAAAGTGTTTGCCATATAAGTATTTGTGGTAATGTTTAACACACTCCTGCATGGCTAAAAGCTACTTGTTACGAAATAAATTTTGTCGGGCTTGGACAATACTCTGGTATAGTGAACTCCTCCTATTCTGTAGCCGCTAGCATCTGTATTCAATATAAATTCATGTCCAGCCATCGGATAGGCGAGGACTGGTACTGTACACAAAAGCTCCTTTAGCCTCTGAAAAGCCTGCTCTGCTGCCCAACTTCAGTGGTATGGGTTGGATTTTCTGGTCAACTCATGCAAGGTGGCAGCCACTTGAGCAAAGTTCGGCGCGAATCGCCTGTAGTATGTGCAAAGCCCTAGGAAACTACGTAGCTCATGAAGATTTTGTGTTCGAGGCCAATACTTTATCCTCGTCAGTTGATTCGCTGTTACATGATGCCCCAAGTATTTGACCTCTTTTTTAAAACAGCGCGTATTTCTTAACATTTAATTTAAGTCCTGGAGCCGATGTATGCCTAAGAACTACATCTAGGTTTTTAAGGTGTTCGTCAAAAGTCTTTCCCTTCACGATTATGTCATCCAGTTATACTAAACAAGTCTTCCAGTTAAGCCACTTAAGCACACGTTCCATTAAGCTCTTAAAAGTAGCTGGAGCATTGCAGAGTCGAAATGGCATCACTTTAAACTGCCACAAAACATTGCTCGCGCTAAAGGCAGTTTTCTCCTTGTCTTTATCGACTATCTCCACTCGCCAGTAATCACTCTGCATGTCCAAGAAAACCATTCCGTTTCGGACAAAGTGTCTAAAGTATCTTCAATGCTAGCTGGCTTTCTTAATGACGTCACTGAGTTCTCTATATTCGACGCAAAATGTGGTGCTGCCATTTTTCTTCTTTATTAGCATATTGGCGAGCTCCATGTACTCGAAGATTGTTACTCACTCCGTTCCCCTCTATTTCGTCAATCAGTTCTTTGGCCTCGTTTCATTTTGCAAGGGCTACACTCCTGGGTGATTGCTTTATTGGCCTCGCCTCGCCAGTATTTATTACATATTTCACCACTGAATATGTCGCACAATTAGTTACGACTCCTACCGACTGATTTCAGTATTTTCGCTAATCACCTTTTCGCTGCTGGACAGATTTAGTACTCCCATAGGGACACTTCAGTTGTTGCAGCTTTTCACGAGAGCTTTAGCTGTTATGACAACGTTTCTTACGTCTTCTGGTTCTACCAGCCACAACCAGTTGTCCACACAATCCGCCTCCACACGCGCCCAAACTATAGCTTCCGCCAGAGGTGGTAACTTTTGGCGTGCGACGGCAAATAGTTTCCTTTCTGCGTCCCTGCTCTCATATCCAAAATTAAAGAGGATCTCCACGTTGTACCAGATCATAATCCGCTGCCCCATATCCAGATTAATACCGCGAGCTAGCACCGATAATAAGTTCATCCAAAGTAGATTGCGGGCCCATCGGCTGTGGGATCTAGCTTTTGCTCCTCAGTGCTAGCTCGTTTTAGTGTAAGGGTGATTCGTGCAATTTGGTGTTGTTTGCCCGTGTGTTGTCCCTTGGACGTGAAGATCTGCATTTGCGCTGAAAATGTCCGACCTTACCGCAGCTGAAGCATTTTAAGCGCGACTTACTTCTTTCTTCCAGTAGCTGCTCAAGCATTTCTTTCATCTCGTTTCTTATGTTTCCGCAACTTTCCACATCAGCCTCAATACGTTGTACCTTGTAAACTTGCGGCTTTGAGATAACTTTGGCGATCTCCTGGACCAGCGCGTAGGAGATAGTTTTGGTCAAGGATGCTTTCTGCGCTGCACGAACTGCATATTTAATACCTGGATCCCTTATCCCATTCGCAAATGCTTCAATTTTAAACTGATCCAGGAATGGATGATGTTCACCTGGATTAAGTAAGCTGCACCAAACGTTCAGTCTGCATGGTAAAATCTTGCAGCATCTCATTTGCATTCTGCACCCTGCCTCGTAACTCCATTCTGTAGAGTACTCTTTTATGCTCACCGCCGTACTTGCGTTGTAGGTCCAACGTTATGTGCTCGTAATTATTTGTGCAGGCTCCTGGAAAGCTTTCGCGGATTTCGCCAGCTGCACCGTTTAAGGTCAGAATTAACTCAATAGCTTTCTCTTCATTGTTCCATCTATTTTTACTGGCCATTGTTTCGAACTGGTACTTAAACACATTAAAGAGAGGACTCTCAACGGTCCTTCTTGAATATGGAGGTCGTCCATTTTCGTTTTTGGTTCATGCAATTCTCCGTCCATTTTTCTTTCCAGGTCAGACAATTTTTCATAAAATTCGCTGACTCTCTGTTCAACAGCTTCTACTCGTTTGCTGAACATTTCTAATATTTCGTAAAACTACTTGTTTACCTCACTCACAAACTTTTCTCCGTTGGCTCTATAGCTTTTTTGAGTTACCTCAATTTTCGCACTGTTTATAATAGGCTTTCTTGAATGACGCCTAAAAGTTTGTCATTTGTGGCATCAATTTTCGTACTGCTGGCTCTAGAGCTTTCTTGACTGGCAAGTTTGTCATTTGTGGCATCCATTTTCGCCATCATAGCCGCAAGTAGTGAATCCAAGTTAACATTGGTGTTTGCTGATGGGTTACATACCTCAACCACTTCTGTGTCTCCAAATTCGAATGTCCCAATATCGATGTCATGCTGCTTGAATTCATCAATTCGTTGTAATTCCGCCTTACTTTCCGTTGTTGGCAGATCCAACTTATTCAGCTCCTTCTTTAGCTGTTCAACCTTCAATTCTTCCAATTTCATTGTAGTTTAATTTTTTTTTGCAATTTCACTTCTGACACCAGTTGTTACGTTTATACCTTTTATAAATGTGTTGTTGTTGCGAGTTCTTTATTGCAAAATAAATAACACCAGATTTTAGAGTTTTTAAATTAACCACAAGTTTATTTACTTTAATCACACACTAAGTAAAATGTGTACGTTGGCACTACAGAACAATTTACTTCACGAGGTTTATGTTTTAACTGACTAACTATCCACTCGGACGCTGTTTTTTGTATTTATCCACTAGAGGTCTAGGAAAATTAAGAATTTTCCACTCCCTTTGCATCACATTTTGTTGTTATGTTATTCATTCAATATGTAGGCGCCTGTTAGTCTGTGTGTGTATTTTTGTTTTTATGCTGATAAAAGTTGCTTCCTGGAACAAATTTTAAGGTAGTTGTTATTGTCTTTTGGGTGTATAAAATTTCTACGCAGTTTTAACTAGAAAGTTGTTGTCCTACGTGCATAAGATTTCTTAGCAAACTACGCAGTTAGTAAACAACATACCCAGTTGTTTACATTACTACTTAATTATTTTCTTTTAAAACTTAAGCAAGACTCATCCGTAACAATATATATATATATATATATATATATATATATATATATATATATATATATATACAGTGATCTCGCAGAAACGTGATCTAATTTTTACCGAGGGTGTTCACGTTTTCGAGTTTGTTCACGTTTTAGATTACATTTTTTCTATAACATATTTTAGTCTCTTTTTGATTCTACTTTTTGTAAGTTCCTGCCATATTTTAATAAATGTACTATGCTACTATGGGTTGCAAAAGGGTTTCTAAGATACTAATTTCTAAATTAGTACAGAGATCTTTCCATTTTTGAAAGCTTCGAAGAATGCAGTGTTTTTCGTTTTCCAGGACCCGAAAATGTATTACCACATTTTGAAATTAAATTTTTTTTGTTTTTTATTGAACAAATCGTCGATTTTATACTTTTTCGTCAAACCAGTTACAGGTGCACCTTTCCATAAAAGCTCTAAAATATCTGAATTTTCTTGAAGAGTTATACTTTTGGTTTTTTATTAGATATATTTTCAATAAAAATATATTTAGAGATCACTTGTTTATATTATTTATATGCATAGTCAGCACAGAGAGATGGTTCCAGTAGAACTGCCGCGGTAATACCAAAACTACTTATCCTGCAACAGATGTTGTCTACAACAAACAAACTACGATATTCTTCTGCGGGGAATCCCAAAATGTTAAATAAGCTTACAAAATTGAATTTTAACGTTCGATAAAAGTTCACGTTTTAGAGCCTTCAGCCTTTGTTCACGTTTTAGAGTAGCCAATGTAAGAAAAAAAATGTTCATGTTTTTGGATGTTCATGTTACTGGGTGTTTACGTTTCTGCGAGTTCACTTTTTTAATTTTTAGTCAATATTTAAAGAATTGTTTGTTTTAAATGCATAAAGATCTTTTATTTAATAAAACGAAACTAAAATTGTAGCCTTTGTCTTTGATCAAATACTTTTTGCCAAAGAAAACACTAAAAACACTCTCGGTTTTTCTTGCAAATTAAATTACTCTTTTTATAGTTTATAATTTATTTATTTAATTTACCACAATGTTTACTTTTAACTACAATTAAGACTACTTTAACGTTAAATACGTTAGATATATAAGAGATTAGTCTATTTTTATTTTTCTTTTCAATATAAATGCTTTCAAGAGAATATTGATTTGCTTTATTCTTATTTTTTGTTGAAATTTTTATTTGTTCAAATGTCTGTACACGTCAACCTCTACGCTTCAACTAACTTTTCTTTAAGTCCTTGTCCTAGTCTTCTTTGTCATGTTTGTCATTAGCCCTTGTAAGTTACTTAGCGGTCACTTACGCCCTTCCTACATTCGGCCCTCCTGACTACGCGTTCGGCCCCGAATGTGGTTCCCAATACTTCATATTCTCCGTCACTGCGGTGGTCTTATTTGGGCCCTCACACCGATTAACCTTCTCCACCTCATATCGGCCATGGTTTTGTTTTCTTGATACCTTGTATGGACCCAGAAATTTCGGCCTCAACTTCATCCCTGCACCAAATTGTGTGCGTTTTATTGCAAATAGTTCTCCAACTGCGTAGTCCGTGTCTGGAACCCTATCGTTGTTGAATGTCTTTCTATTTTCCTGTTGGATGCGGAGTATATTTTCTCTGGCATGTTTCTTTATCGTATCACGGTTATCGTCAAGCTCCTGAATCCACAAGTCATTCAACAAGGTTCGTAAGTCATTGTCTTCCTTATGCCGCATATCTAAACCGGTGAGTAGTTTGAATGAAGTTACTCCCGTGCTCCTTGGTGGGGTGCTATTTATTATCCGTTGCACTCGGTCTTTGTGCTTATACCAATTCTCTGGCTTCTCTAGACAAACTTTGGTAAGCATTGGGACGATAGTTTTGTGCGCCCTTTCGACCTGACCATTTCCCCTAGGGACACCCGTTGCGATCAAGAGATGGTGAATACTCTCCGATTCGCAATATGCCTTGAAATTGCTTGACGTGAAAGCCGCTCCCCTATCTGTTACTATCTTCGCCGGGTTTCCAAATAACGGGGCTTGTATTTTCAGACGATCTATGACTTCGTCACTACCCGTTGGGTATAACCACACAAATTTAGAAAAAGCGTCATCACTACTAAAATGTGGTTGTATTTTTTGTGGGTGTTTTCCATGGGCCCTACGTGGTCCATGTGATATGTAACTAACGGTTTATCGGTTTTATCTATAGGATTTAATAATCTATTTGGGTACGGTTTTCCGTCGACCCTCGTCAAATTTGGTTTGTGAACAAACCGGTTTCGGCCGTTTGCCATCTTCAGTGTTCTTTTCGTACTAGTTGTGTTTATATAGTTCGTGTCTCCCTTCGTGTTATTGCGTTCGTCACTTACTGTCTTTTTTGCCTGCATCTCTCTCTCTCTCTCTCCTTTTTCATTTGTCTCTTTTTACCTCATTTGTCGTCCCTTTTTCATTCGTCTTCTTTCCTAACTAAATCCTTTTACGATCATGCTTGTTGTCCGTTTTTGTTTATGTGTGAACCTATTGGGTTTTTTCCTTTTTTCCTCATGTGACATAATAATCTGTAATTGTACGTTTATGATGTTCTTTATTGCTTTGGTCTTCTTTCCTAACTAAATTCTTTTACGATCATGCTTGTTGTCCGTTTTTGTTTATGTGTGAACCTATTGGGTTTTTTTTCCTTTCTTCCCCTTTTATGTGACATAATAATCTGTAATTGTACGTTTATGATGTTCTTTATTGCCTTGGTCTTGCGCACCTGCGTAACGTTTTTGTGCTGGTGTAGTGTTTGTTTTCCTGTAAAAATGTTTCAACGGTTCAAATATTGTGTCCGAAGCAGTGTTTATTTGTTCATTTATTATTCGTCCGTCAAATGTTTTTTGTTTGTATATTTCCATGTTTTCCAATACATTTAGTCTCCTTCCTTTGTGCTGTGTGTGAAGCAGTTTAACCGTTTTCTTAATATGTCCTGGTGTACATTTGTTGTTAAATATATGGTTCGCGAAGTTTGATTCTGGAGTCGATTTTGGTTCTCGTAGTTTCTTGTTATAGTCTCTGATGTGTTCCCTAAATCTGGTCTTAATTTTTCGTCCTGTTTGCCCGATGTAGCTATAATGGCATGTACAAGTTAATTTGTACACTCCTTGTTTGTCTAGTATATTCGCCTCGGTTGTTTCATTCCGTAGTATTCTGCCTAGGTTTAGGTGCCCCTGTAGGCTAGTAGGTAGTGTACTAGCTTGTAAATATGGGGGTTGTGGGTTCGATTCCCAACGAAGACCTTGGTTTTTTTCACTACAAAAGATAAAAATTGACTGTCGGTGGAGCTGCTCAGCGATGAAGGCATAGTCACTGGTCGCTGTTGCTGTCTTTATACGGCAGTTAATTTCCGACTATCCTTCTACTTTCACCACCTATTTCATCTCTTCTCTATCCCTTTCCTAAAGAAGGTAGCACGGTACTTGACTAAATAGGCATTGTTGCCTGAAGTGCTACTTCTCTTTAAAAAAAAAAAAAAAAAAAAAAAAAAAAAAAAAAATTATGTCACATGAGGAAAAAAGGAAAAAACCCAATAGGTTCACACATAAACAAAAACGGACAACAAGCATGATCGTAAAAGGATTTAGTTAGGAAAGAAGACGAATGAAAAAGGGACGACAAATTAGGTAAAAAGGAAAATGAAAAAGGAGAGAGAGAGAGATGCAGGCAAAAAAGACAGTAAGTGACGAACGCAATAACACGAAGGGAGACACGAACTATATAAACACAACTAACAATAGAACGCAACTAGTATGAAAAGAACACTGAAGATGGCAAACGGCCGAAACCGGTTTGTTCACAAACCAAATTTGACGAGGGTCGACGGAAAACCGTACCCAAATAAAATTAACCCCGTCGGAAAAGCCAAGCACATATCGATTTAATAATCCTTCTTTTCGTCCTTTCTTCGCTTCGGCTGTAATGCATTCTATACAACCCCTAACTGTATGCTCAACTTTCGTCGCTAAGCCTGGGATGTAAAATGATTTTTCTATTAGTTCACGTGTTTTGCGTGATGCGAAATGGCCTTGGCGGTGTGTTAATTCCATGACTTCTTTTTCCATAGATTCTGATACGACGATCAGTTCCCTACTTGGGTCTTTATGTAGTATATCGAATTTGATATAAAAGTCTTCATAGGAGTTATTCTCTAAAACTTTCCGGACCGCTTTTGTCCAATTATCGCGCATCTGAGCCTCTTTGATACGATATCTTAGCGGATCACCGTTCATAAGGCATGATTGACGGCTTAGTGCGTCCACGTGTCTCATTTTTGAGCCTGATCTATGTTCTACAACATAATCGAACTCTTGCAGGAATAAAGCCCATCGTGACACTCTTGGTGGTACATCTTTTTTTCGCATGGTTATCGCGAATGCATTACAATCTGTAACCAACTTCAATTTCAACCCTAACACATACACCCTCCATTTCTTAAGCACCTCTATGATAGATAAAACCTCAAGTTCGTATGAATGGTACTTCCGTTCGGCTGGTGTTGTTTTGCGACTCATAAATTCGATGGGGCGAAATTGTAGGTCCTCCCTATCTTGTTGCAACAGCATTGCCCCATAACCATGTATACTGGCATCAGCGTCGATTTCTGTAACTGTCTCCGGATCAAAAAGTTTCAGAGCTGGCGCGGAAATAAGTGCGTTTTTCAACTGTTCAAATGCTATTATCTCTTCACTGCCCATTTTGAACTTGCTATCCTTTCGTAAAAGATCGCTCAACGGTTTTGCTATTAAAGCGTTACTATGAATAAATCGCCTAAAATACGAGGTTTACCCTAGGAATCTTTGAAGAGATTTCTGGTTTGTGGGTATTGGAAAATTTTCAACTGCCTTCGTTTTTTCTGTTGATAGTCTGATAGTTGAATTTTCAACAATGTACCCCAAAAAACTGATTTTTCTTTTTAAAAATTGACATTTTCTCCATCTTATCTTAAGTCCGTTTGACTCCGCGACTTTTAACACTCTTTTTAGTTTTGCTATACCTTCCTTTTCACCCTTTGAAGGGATCACTATATCGTCCATATAAGTTATTACCGTACCATCCTTCATCAAATCCCTGAAAACTGATGAAATATATCGGCAAAACATTGCAGGTGAATTTGTTTACAAACGGTACGTAATTAAATTCGTACACCCCGTTGTGCGTTATAAATGCCGTATATTTTTTCGAACCTGGTTCAACAGGTACATGGAAAAATCCATTTTTAAGGTCAATGGTCGTAAAGACTTGTGCACTTTGAAGTTTCTGAATAACTTCGTCTATAATTGCCATTGGAAAGTTATCTCTAACTATTTTCTGATCAGTTTCCGGTAGTCGCAGCAGAGTCTCTTGGAACAGTCGTTTTTCGCAACTAGAACTATTGGTGCCCCGTAATCCGAGCAGCTTGACCGAATTATACCTTCCGCTAACCAATCATTAATCTGTTCGTCGACCAGGCGTCGGTCACTGTGTCGCATTCTTCTTGTAGGTTGACTGACTGGCTTTTCGTCTGTCAGTATTATATTCTTTCGGACTGGATAGGATTTGGGTTTTATTGCCTTATATGACTGTACCGTTTTACGCAATTCGTCCTGTACGTTCCAACTTAAATGTTCTAAATCTAACTGTTCCTCGTGCGCTTGCTCTGGCTCATTAATTGAATGACGTTTCCTACTTAGGACTGTAAGTCGGCTATTCGATTGGCTTCGACGGCCGGCCCAACATCTCCACTCATATTCTTCCAGTTCTGTGCGGTTTCAGTTCCCCTCACCTCGCTCTTCCTATTTCTCATCCTAAAAGTTGCCTCTTATTCATCAATCACCATATCTACTTCTTCAAAAATGTTATTGCCCAGGACTACCGAATACAAATATCCCTTTCCTTAAATACGTGGAACGTTATTTGTAAATTCAGGTCATCTGTTTTGACGCCGCACGTGAAACTTCCCATTGTTTTTATTGTTTTTCCCCCTATCCCCACCAATGTTTTCATATCTCCTAGCAGGAAAAGTGTGTCATATCTAATTGCGCAGATGTCGCTTCCCGTGTCGATCAATGCAGATAGCTCTTTATCGAAAACTGTTATGCTTTGAAAATTCTTTTGGAAGATGGTAAAATTTTATTAGTCAAAGTGTGAACGTTCCTGTTTCCCCTATTGTTTGTCTCATTCTGTCTTTTTGATCTCCTGTACTACATCCGAAGGATTTGTGGCCTACGTTGTTACATTTAAAACATTTTACTAGTGATGAATTGCATGAATTCGATAAATGGTTCTTTGCCCCACATTTGTAACAATGTTTTTCGAATTTTCTATTTGGCAAATTTGTTATAAACGTCTTTGATCTTGCTGCTGCTGAATTTGATAATTTGGTCAGACGGATTTTCTCATAAACTTTTATATTTTCTTTAAGCTCATCTAATGTTCTGGACTGGTAAAGGATTAACTTGTTAGATCTAGAGTCTCCAATACCATCGATGAAATATTTAATGAGGCTTTCCGCATCAATATTTATTGGTTGCCCTATCTCTGTAAAATGTACAAATATTCCCTATAAGTTTCTCCAATTTTCTTTTTTCGGTTTTCCAACGTTCTGTGTATTTCTAATGATGAGAGTTTTCTCCCGAATTCGCGCACTAGGTTCGATTTTAGGGATTCCCAGTCTTTTATGTTAGATTGACTTCTAGCAAAAACTTTCGCTGCCCCTATCATAATTTGTTTCGCATAGATAAATCTTTGTAGGTTATTCCATTGCACTGCGACTGCGCAGTCTTCGAATTCTTCCAACCATTGCTTAATTTCCGGCAATCCCGTTCCCGAGAAAGTTGAAACCGAATCTCGCACATTTCTCAAGGTAAAACCGCTGGCCAGTACGTAGACAAGGTTGGTTGGCACTTCGCCGGTCGCGTCACCAGACTCTGATTTTCCTTCTTCCTGGTCCATGTTAAAATGTGCTAAAAGTCTTTCCCTTAAATTTTCTTTGCCGCTAGTTTTTGGAAGTCCTAATTCTTCTAAAGTCGATCGTACTAAGTCTACCGTTAGTCCAAAAATTTCTTCCTTGTTCATTGTTATTTAATTTGTCCCGTTAGTGGTTTACAATTACAAATATAATATTGGTTCGGGTTTTTTTTTTTTAATAACAAATATTATGGAGAAATTACTAAATAATTATATTTTAATGATAAATAAAAACTTAATGGTAAAGAGTTAAGAAAATGAGAATAAAATCAATAGATTTTAGTTACTGTTTTGGAACTTAGCTTCCCAATTTGTGGTGCAAAATGAAAACCAAGTTATTTTCTCTCAAAAGTAAATTTTGAAAATTTAAATAATACAAAACTTTAAAACAATCTTCTATATACATATATATATATTTTTTGTTTGCTTATCTTATTGAAGAAAAAGAAAACTTTATGTACTTTTCCTTTTTGTGTTTTGCTTTTTCATGTAATTTTCTCCAAAATTGTTTTTATTCTCTTTTCTTACTTTTGGTGATTTTTTCAATTACTTGTTTCTACAATATTATTATTTTATGATTTGAAGTAATAGAGTTAGTACAAAATATATCCCTTACAGATTTTACTTATGTAAAGCGTTGCATGTGTATGTTTAATTTCTTGACTAAAATTTTTGTTGTTTTCTTTCCATACATCTGAATTCATATAATTTTCATATTCATATAATGTTTTGTTATTATAAAATGCTCTTATAATTTCTTGTCTGAAATTCATATATGTAACTTCTTTAGCCTCACTTTCAAAAATTTCTCTTTGTTTCAATATCTTTATAATTCCACAATTAACGTTTTACTAAGTCTTACTCTTCTCTATGCCTCATTACCCTGTACTCGCTATATTTCTAATTTCTTTAATCAGTGCATACACATCTTTACATTTGTAGTTAATATACATCTAATTATTATTATTAATGCGTCTTCATTCAGCATCTGTATGCACATCTTTTTTTTACTCTGCCATTGATTCGTTAATTGTGTTGCCTCTCTTTATTTTTTTCTGTCATGCTGTATGTTGATTGCTGTTTGATGGTTTGGTTTGCCTCTCAGTTTGAATCAGTTTTGGTGGTGGTTTTGTTATAGAGTTGAACACAAAAATTGTTATTGTAATTGGAAGTTTAAATTCTTGAACACAGAAATTGTTATTGTAATTGGAAGATTAAATTCTTGAACACAAAATTGTTATTGTTAACCGTTAACTTTAACGATTATTGTATAATAGCCTGTTTCCACGACAGTTTGAATCTCGTTCTTCGCTCTCTGAAGCAAGTTTGTGAATCATGCTGTTTACACGACTAATTTATCTGCTTCGATTTGGCAGTTGTTATTAAACAGACAAACATAAGTTGAAAAACAACAACAACAGTTGAAAAACAACAGAAGATATCCTTCTTGCCGCGATAGCATTATGTATATTTTTTTTTCCTATCCATTTTTTTTTTAATTTTATAAAATTAAAATTAATTGACACACCCACAAAACAATTATATTTTTTAAGTTTTCACTTTTAACTTTGTTTTGTTTGTAAATTTTCTTTGTTTACAAAAACGTTTAATTTTGATAACTAGTGCAGATAAACTTGCGATAAAAATTAGAGAAGAGAGGATTTTTACTTGCTTCGCAACTAACTTCAATATGAATCTACCAGCTTCGCTCTCAAAATTTTGTATGGCGAAGCAGGTTGATTCGCTTATGATTGGGGTGTGAAGCAAGAATAGAGAGCGAAGCAGGTGCCGTGGAAACACCATATAAGAAAGACGCGTTTGCGTAATAAGTTTAACAGACAAAAAACACTTTGACTAGTTATTTTGCTTTATTGAAATTTGTGCCGTTATTGTTGGTACCATTTAATTTTTGGTTCAGTTGAGCCCCCAATTTGTAGTTTCACCAATAAGACTCTTTTTTTAATTTTTATTCAATATTTAAAGAATTGTTTGTTTTAAATGCATAAAGATCTTTTATTTAATTAAACGAAACTAAAATTGTAGGTTTTGTCTTTGATCAAATACTTTTTTGCCAAAGAAAACACTAAAAACACTCTTCGGTGTTTCTTGCAAATTAAATTACTCTTTTTATAGTATATAATTTATTTATTTAATTTCACCACAATGTTTGCTTTTAACTACAATTAAGATTACTTTAACGTTAAACACGTTAAATAATTTTTGTTGAAATTTTTATTTGTTCAAATGTCTGTACACGTCAACCTCTACGCTTCAACCAAAGATTATAGAATTACAAAAATGTTGCACTGCCATACATTGTTCTGCCACTGCTAAATTATTGATGGGATTTTCTGAAAATCCTCGTGTGTACGACTAATGAGCGAAATTTCATCAACGGAGAGCAAATTACCAAAATATAAATAAACTCTCAGCAAAAGCAATTCATACTTACGAACATTGTTTATGTGTGTGTGGGTATGTGTGTTTACGTTGTCACTATTATGACCAACAAACAAAAAGGTTTGCTTTCAGATAAGTGCATATGAACTGTTTAAAAATAATATTATGTGATCATGCCTTTTCTTAGTTCACTAGCATTAATTTCTTTTCACTTTGTTAACAAGAAAAACAAAACAATTATTCTAAACTTAGCCTTAAATTGTAAGCTAAAATTATATACTATAAATACGATTAGTAATAAACAATGAAAATCAACTTTGTTATATTGTGTTTGTTGGGCTCTACAAATTCGAGTGGTATTATTGTGTACAAAACTAATTGGATCTTCTGTGTTGCCGTAGCCAAACCATACAGATTTTTTATTGTAAAAATAAAACAGCATCGACTGTCGACAAACTTTGGAAGCCTTATTAATCAATATTTTCATTAAGGCAGTGTTTGTTACATTTGTTAATTTTTGTTCTTTTAGGAATATGACAAAAAAGTAAATGGTAAGCCCTTCTTCTGGTTACCGAATGTAAATTCCCGTAGATCATAAACATGATAGTAAAATATAGTTGTAAAAAAGATAATTAGAAAGACATTACTCAAAGCACAGAAATATGGGAAAAACTATACATTTATTTTGTTTTAAGTTTTACCATCTCTAAGGTATAAGGAATGAAAGTATAAATAGAAGTGTAAATACTTTCATTCAGCAGTTCATATGTAAACGGTTTTTAACTTACATAGTTAAAAAAAATAAATAAAATAATGAATAGAACAGAAAAAATTGAGTTAAATAATGCTGTGAAAAATAAAGTTTTCAAAGAAGCAGGCAATAAATGTTCTCTGCCACATTGTAGCAGATCGAAAAGAAAAATTCCTGAAATGAAACTTTTCTGTTTTCCAAACACAAACTCACCATTATTTAAACAACGGCTAAAAAAGTGCAATTTTGAAAAACAGTTTGTGGAAGAAACTACTTCCCTTTTTTTATGTGATAGGCACTTTTCGCCTGATTTAATTGGTAAAAGATATTCACATCGAGGAGCCGTGCCAACATTATACTTAATTGATAGTGCTGAGTCAGAAAGTATTGAAAAAGGCAACTGCTCTGAAAATGAGAATACCAACGATAAATTTTTTTGAAGTCCGTTACGTAAGCGAAAAAGATTCGAATCACCGCCACCTTTATGCTCAAACTGCCTTAAAAGTTTAAAAAATGAAAACTTTTATAGAAAGAAATTTTTCAACATGTTTAGAAGACTTAAGAGTAAAACTCAACAAAATCGATGTATGAAGTCGAAAACTTGAAAAAAGATTGAAGGCATTAGAAGCAAAGTTAAAAGTAAAAGCCTCTCTTGAAAGTGTAATTGATAAACTTGGTATCAATCGTAATGAAAAAACATTCTGCAGAATTCTAATGAAGGGAAGCAGGGGAACAAACGCTCGATGGGAGGATTGTAAAAAGAATTTGTTCAAAGCATTTATTATAGATCAACCTCAACGTACTTGTTCTTGCGTAATATTTTGAAATTGAACCTTCCAAGCAGATATTAAGAATTTGCAGCCAGAAAACAATGTTTGCATATATAATGTTCTTAAGAAAACGGTTTTAAAGATGAAACCTCTTGAAAGAGAGTGCATTTTAATATTTGATGAAATATCAATCAGAAGAAATTTAAGTTATAATGATTGTGCGGATGTTATAGATGGAGTAGTTGATATAGGATACGAGCGAACAAATGAAATGGGTTCTCAAATTGGTGTTTTCATGATTAGAGGAATTATAGAAAATTGGAAATTTGTGTTAAACTACTTTGTAACTGCTAGTTCCATAAAAGGAGAAAAATTGAAAACACTTCTAATATCAAATTTAGATGTCCAGTTACATGTGATCAAGGTCCAAACAATAGGAAATGTTACGACCTATTGGAAGTGTCACCAGAACAGCCTTATTTTCTTTATAACACTAATAAAGTATATATGCTATATGATCCTAATCCTCTAAAGCGTGCTTTAAAGCATAATAATATGGAAGGTATTGCAGGATCTAATAATATATGCAACAAATTGAATATGTCGGCAATAAAATATTTTCGATCCGCGGTCTTATCCAAACCACCAGGTTTGGTTAAGTGAAGAAATGCTTCAAGAAAGTTCTAATTTATTCACAATTTTAACTAGCCGGTTTAATCAGGAGCCATTAGAAAACGTATTTTCATATGTTCGCGCCAAAGGCGGCACTGTAAGAACCTTTCAGTTCACGAATTTAATATCGCAATGGCAAAGCTGATATCTTTAAAAATAAGCCAGTTTACTTCGTCAAAAAATTGTGAAAACGACGATACCATATTCTTACCGGTGGATTTTCAAAGCTCTGCCGAATGTAGTGAAACTGTATCAGCTGATAATCGATGTCCAGTGATAGATATCGTAGACATATATCAGAATAATGAAGAATATTTTAATGAAAGTGCCGACTGTTTTAACTCTCCGAATGTATCAATAGAACTTACTTCAAGCCGATATTTCATTGAATACATAGCGCAACGAATATCATGCAGCAAATGTAGAATGGATACAGTAAAACCTGCACAAATTCTAACATATTCATCAGAAATGTGTATCCACACAAAAAACTATGAAAGTGATTCAGATTTTGGAAGTTTATGTGCACCCGCCAACCAATTTTTCGAAGTTTGAAAGATTCATATAAAAGTTTTTGAAAAGCTTTTTTCTGCCAATAAAGCAATGAAAAATATTAAAAAAGACATAGTTCAGCAATGCATAGAATGTACAATTTATTCCTTTTGGTTTGACGAGAAGAGTGCTTGTTACAATCATAGGCTGGAAATTTTAAATTTGCTTGTAATAATATTACTAAGAAAGCATTCTTCCTGGGAAACTTACCAGTATAAACCAGCACATATTAAAAAAGGAAAAAAATTTAAAACACTAATTTGAATAAAAATTAAAAATCATACAAAATATTTACTATGTTTACATGGCTTTTATTTTACCTCCATCATATTAGATCTTATACCGAAAGTTGTGCGCGGTTGAATTTACTCTAAAATATAAGTAAATAACTGACTTCGGTGTAAACGTAAATTTTTTCATTCATACAACAATAAAGTAAGTATATTTGCCCTACAATAACGAAAGGAATCATGTTCGTTTTCTATTAATGTTGAACATCCACACAAGCTGTATGCTGTGAACATTAATAAAGTTGCTAGTAAACCTAATTCATTTTTAATTTTAAAACAGAATTAAAAACAAAAATATACCTAAAACAATACACGCACACCCAAACACAAGTATTCATGGGAAGCATATATATGCATATATGAATAAACGTGTGTTTCTGTGCATAAAAAGTAATACTCTCTTTTCTGTTATTAGTTTTGCTCAATGCAAAGACAGTATTCTCTGTTTACCCTTTACACTTTTCCCCCTCGTCGATTGATGCTTAAAATTTTTGGTTATGTAAAATGTTCGCAGTGCAACATCTTTATAATTCTATAATCTTTGCTTCAACTAACTTTTCTTTAAGTCCTTGTCCTAGTCTTCTTTGTCATTGCCAATAACCCTCGTAAGTTACTTAGCGGTCACTTACGCCCTTCCTATATATAATGTATAATGCATACATAAGTATGTATATATACATAGATACATAGGGGTGCTTCAAATTTTCATCCCAGTTCTCATTCTATGGGTCAGTCCAAGACAGGCAGGGTAAGAATAGAGGCAAAAATATTGTATTTGCTGTGTTTGCCAAATATGTATGTTGGGGGCTTGGGTTGAGGAAATCATTTTTTACTGTTGGCCTTATATAGTTGAAAATTAACATAATTGTTGTGCAAACTAGCGAATATTTGACTTTCTCATAACAAAGTCGCATAGTTTAAATAACTTAAAATGATTAGCGTTAAAAATTATAGAAATCATTCAAGATTTTATTCAACTTAATGATTAAGAGGTCTGCGATATTGGAATACGAGAAAATACTGAAAAGCCGGATTCAAATATACGTTCCAAAAGAAGATAAAAAAATTTAATATTAGCAATAATAGGAATACGGCGTGTAACAAATTCGTATTTCTGATGGAATAGCATCAGCATTGGCAACATTTCGTTTGTAAAGATAATGGTGGCAATTTTGTCATTAAGGATGGCAGAAAAAAATGATTCTTTTGAGATAACAAGTTTCATCAATTTTCATGGTTGTTTTTAAGGAACGACATTCATAACTATATGGTTTCAAAAAAGTGGACAATGGAAATTCTGAACAGAAACTCATCAGATCAAACGAATCTAGAAAGCAATATCTCTGAATACTTTGTTTGGTATATTCTGTGATAGTGAGTGAATTAATTATATTACTCTAGTATTGTTTTTCAACACTAAATGATAAAATGGAACGGAAGATTTTTATCACCGAAATCGCAGACTATACAATATTGATCTATTGCCTGCCAATATTGATCATTTTATAAGTTTTTATACTAATGTTTCCCGCAAAATTGATATATTTTTGAAGCATACTTAGGCCCGGACCTGCCAATTGCAATTTCTTTTGGTGAGGTATTGTTGGATTTGGTCAACATTAAGTCAGGGCCAATAGCACATTGCAGTTATGTATGTAATTTAAAAAATTTTGTCAAACTGCATACATCAATATTTTATATTACAACGTTGTCGTGTGCGGTTGTGTATTATTTTATAAATTCATACGTTACACTGGATATTTGGATTCGATTTTATGTTCACTTAAAAACATTTTACTGTTGTTCGACGATGAGAAGAAAAAACGTGAATTACTTTTAAAAAAATAAATTTTTACCGTAACTATGTGTTAGATCCGATCCAACTAAGAGATTCTAAAAAAGCTATCATAATCTATAATTGCAAGAACTATACGATGTAAATGATAACTCAATCATATTTCAACCACAACTTTAAACATTCTCTTTATCAATATAGAGGACAATACAATGATCCACTCTTTCTGATCCTTAAATTCCGTTACATATATAAGGAACGCAATTGCCGACTAAGGCTTCGAAACAATTTTTAGAAGAGAATCGAGAAGTTGTTGCAATGGCCTTCGAAAACCGTAAAAATTTCCTAGACCTGATAGCAAGAAACAGTTTTGAAAGTACTTCATTTATGATTAGTCTTTTTGTTTCTTTTGTTACCGAATTCAATTGGATTTTTTTGTTTATATTTTTTATCTTCCAAGTTCTTGAAGAAAAAAATAAAAATGAGAAAAATACATGCTTTGTTCATTCATTGCCTTAAGTTAAATAAAATAGGTACAGATCGTGACTTAGTATCGTATCTGCCCTCTCCTAAGCTCCAGAGTTCGTCAGTCAAAAGTAATAATGAATGTCAAAAATAGATTTCTTGGTCCCAGAACCCTAGCATAAATATGTTGGACTGCAACGAATGTATTTTTTTATTCTTGAATATTTTGAAAAAATACCTATTTTGAAAAATCTGTGGGTTTAAAATTGTTACCTTCTTACAATATACATCGACATTTTTAATAGCATTTGTTACTAAAAAAATCAACACGTACAATATGACAAATAAATTAATAGAATTTATAAAGATTCCAAAAAAACATTTCAACCTATTTGAAAAAAGAAATTCATTCTAAACGTCGCGTTCCTTGATGCATCAAAAACATGAATCAAACCGCTTATAATATGCCACTGCCGAGAAGGTAAGTTATCTTCAGCTAGTAACATCATTACTAAGCCAACAAACAAGTGCCCATTAAAAGATTTGCTGGTGTCAAAACCCCCCATCATTTGGATTAAACATCCTAGCTACCAATGTCTTCGGGTTTAACAGAGCTACTACCTAACCAAACACAGTAACTAGTTCTCCAAAACTTATTACTCAAAATTTTTAACTTTACACCCATCCTATTACAATCCGTTGAATTGTGAGGATCTAAGGAAATAAGAAGATATCACATTTAGCTATTAAACTTTTTTTGCAGCCAGAAAGCTTTAGTTTTCAATTCCATATGCACTACCTTGATGGTAAAATAAATAAAGTACCGATGTATTGCCGTACGACAATATCATATCTTTCAAGTTTAGCTGCAGGACCAGAAAAGTCCACACCAGTCCGCGAATAACTTCGCTACTACAATTCTAAAAGAAGAATACTCTCTTCCTGAAACAGTATTGATAACTGCTAGTAGATAAAAGAGATCGGTCCCTATCGTCACAGTAGTGAATTCAACTATGGTTTATCTTTAATGTTTTTTAAATGGTAAACATCACTGCTCTCATGTTCATTCAATTGCACATTAACATCAAGAATTTTCATATTTTCTGCATTTTTTTTAAATTTCTCTCTTTCCATGTTTTTCATCCGACTATCCAATTCTTTTAATTCATATCTTTTTTTTTGCTTTCACTGCTCTGAATCCTAAAATCAATTGTAGCTTGACTAAAGAGGTAAAGTCTTCCAGTCTTTTAAGATTGGGAAAATAAAACCACTTTCGATAAGAAATAAATTCTGTGACATGCCTATTATTTTCTGAGAAAGGGACAGTGCACAATGTTTTTTCCAATTAAATGTTTATATTTTGCATAACCTTGTCCAGTACAATAGCATGACCCTAAGTTTTTGCTACCGAATTACATATTATTTTTTTTAATTTCACTATCCTTTTTATAAACATATATTTTTTAGCGCTTGGAAGAGACATTTGTTAAGCAAATGGATGAAATAGAATCCTTGTATGGTGGAACGCTTGTATCCCTGCAAACAGACCACTTGCATCGCGATCAGTTTACGGAATCCACAAGAAGCAGTATATCATCATTTTCGGAGGGTTAAATACCAATACTCTGATAATAAGAAGTATAAAAAAGGTCTGTCTAACAGAGAAACTAGTAAATAATATTCTTATAATAGAAATTAGATATAAAAAGTCATAAGTAAATATGTATATGTTAAATGTACGCAAATGTTTTAGATTTACTTGTATCTAAACAAAAACTAAATATATTGATTGGGTTACTCTTGTATATAATAATAGAATGATAGCAATAATTACAATAGCCAGAGGATTTCATATTTTGTAACTAATTTTTTTAGATTTCTTAAGCAGAGAAAACTCAAGATATACATACCCTTCATCTTTTTAAGGAATTAGTTAAGAAATTTTAAACAAATGTTTAAGTAAGCTATCAAATATAAGTTTATACAATAAAAAGGTTATTCGTAAACATAACAAAAACTAAAAAACAAAAAACATATTACCTTTAATAAGGCAAAGCCTTCAAGCATTCTAAAAATTTAACTAAATTTTAAAACCTAAAAAAATAAATAAACACATATTAAGCTAAGCGGTCAATCAGTCGATCCACCTTAGTCATTAATTGCAAGAATTTACATCACCAAATATACAATAATATCGGACCGTACAGTAATAATGTTTTTAATTGTTTATTTAATATTTATAGGGTGAGTACAATTTTTACGTAAAAGGAACATCGCAATTCTTATCTTACGAGGCATTCCAAGAAGCTTTATTAAAAAAAACCATAGGTTAAAACTAAATTTCGAATCCCCGGATTTACTGTATAACCTATATAACTTATATCATACATGTATAACCTATATCAATTTCATACAATTAAAGACTGTTTAGAAATAAACAGTGTAAAAGCCGTATAATAATAATCAGATCAAATTAAACTAATACTATTTAACTATCTTAAATATCAACATATTTTATTTATTAGTATTTAAATAAAGCTTCAATGTCTTCGAAATATTCAATTTATATTTTTTCTTTAAAACTAACAGCAGTTTTAAAGGTACACTAAACAATAAAATACAATATCCGTTTAACTGTTGATTCACTATTGCAAGCCGTACCAACATCACCAGTTACCGAAATTAAAAGCAATATGAAACATATGTCTTCTGACAGTATTGCAGCTTTTAATATACCATTGTGTTCTCTTAATTTGCCAACTAAAAAGGATAATTTAAAATTATTTTGCACTGGGCCGGACGTGCCACATTTTACACAAATCAATATTGAAATTATACGCAAACAAAGTATTGTTAATAAATTGAATATTTTGCTGAATATAAATGCAAAAATGTGCTTATGTGGATTGCTTTCAGAACTGATAAGGTTCACCGGGACACAAAACGAAAACTAAAGATCTGGTTATCTTCAATTGAAGAGAGCCGGACCAGGCACGATGCTTTGAACTTTGCTATAATGTGTGGCATATTTTGTGTTTCTAACAGATTATCATAAGCATCGGCAATATTTCCTTTCGAAAATATTGAGAAAGAGATGATAGTATCAATTTTGTCGTTACTATAAGAATTTGGGAGTTTGTTTTACATTTTGAAAAAAACTAATATATATATATATATATAATATATATAATATAATATATATAATATAATATATATAATATAATATATATAATATAATATATATAATATAATATATATAATATAATATATATAATATAATATATATAATATAATATATATAATATAATATATATATAATATATATATATATAATATATATATATATATATATATATATATATATATATATATATAAAGTTGGTGGATGGAGGATAAAAGTAAAAGAAAATCTTCGTAATTTAGATTGTCGCTCAAAAGAGTGTACTTTAAAAAAGAAGAAGAAAAAAAGTAAAAATAAAAAAAATATAGGTACTTTGTGCATTCACTGTCTCAAATCGGTATAGGTGGTGGCTAAGTACCCATTTCCCCTCTCCCTAATTTTAAGTACCTAACGTTTTTAGTTTTTAAATATTTCATCAAATCCAATCAATATTTCGTCAATTTTCCGCACAAAAAAACGATGAAATCCTAAAAATCTACGAATGACAGTCAAGAATAAATGCCAAAAATTGATTTCTCGATCTAAAAAAATTGTTTTTGATGTTCACAAACAACTATGCAACCAAATTATTTCAGGTTTATTTTAACTTAAATGAGCTTAGAGAAAAAAGTGATGTCTTCTTCTCTTGTACGTGTATGTGTAGACTATTATCAATTAACTACCAAACATCAACTCTCTATTTATAAAAGCGCAAGTAGACGTTCTAGCAGTCAGCCCTTACAATTACATTAAAAATAGTATTTATTACTAAAAAGTTACAGCACTTATTATACTACAAATAAATTAAAAAAAAATTCAATCTCTTTGAAAGAAACACCTAATTCCAAACATATCGCGTCGTTGATGGATCCGCATACATATCCATCTTCATTTTTTCCTTTTCACATGAAAAACCGCTTACACCACTGTAGAGAAGGTAAGTTATCCTTAGCAAGCAACATCATTATTACCAATGCTAACAACAAAAGTTCACAACGCTACCACAGTTCTAGAAGAAGGCAAATCAACCATTATTTTTTGTATACAATTTCAGATGACAAATAAAACAATTAAACGTTAATCACCAAAGATTTAAAAACTGTTTAAAAACAAAATTTTTTGCAATTTCTACCACTATGGCCATTTTATATAATATGGTCTCCTCGGGAGTAAACTTTAATACCTTTAATAATACCTTTTGTTGTAGAAAAATCTACAATAAAATTTGCTTTCTATACTTATTTGGCTTCAATCGATAACGAGTTTTCATCACAACCCAAATAATTAGTTAGTTAATTCGATTTAATCTTGTTCCTCTTAAATGAAAAATATCCCGACGCCAGCATATGCATTTAAATTAAATTTCCGAGTTCGTTTAAAAATAATTTGCCACAAAAAGTTCAGTTCACTCTTGTTTTTTTCTTTAGGGAAGTGCTCCACAAAATCGCTTGGCGGTACATCTCTGTAAAGTCTGCCGTATTTGTAACATCTAAATTGCAGTATTACTATCTTGAATGAGCCTGGCACAAAATAATTTTTTTGCACACAACAATTTCATTTTATTTCATCTTGTAGATCTCTGCTTAGCCTGCACTCAACGAACACACCTTTTTTGCAGTTCTATAGAAATCACCTGATGACATGAATGGAATTTTTACATGAATCGAGCAAAGGTATTTCAAATTCCGTAACTTTCTTCAATAATAAATAATCTGCACTTCGTAGATTTTTCTACTATTTTCTTATCATTCTTATGATTGTTGTAGATAACCAATTAATTATTTTACCCTTTTTTAACTTTTCATGCAAAAAGTATAGATTTTTATAATATTGGTAAATTTATATCAAGCAAAATTCTGATTGACAGAAGATCGTAACAGATTTCTTTTCTAATTAAAATATCTATCCACGCGGGTGAAAAAACGTTGGATAAGCCAAAATAATCCATCAGCATATTATTTCCCGCAACGACAATGGTAAGAATGTGATAGTCAATGACTGACTTTATCGTTGCCATATTTTTGAAAAAGAATATAACGAGAAAGATATTAAAAAAACATCTTTTGCAAATAACACAAATAAGGAGAATAAATTGTTAAAGGGTTGCATATACTGACCTAATAAAAGAAAAACTCACGAAAATTAAAAATAAAAAAGAGAATAATCGAATAGCTAATAATATTGTATTTTTAATTAATCGTAATTTAATAACCTAAATAAACAAAATTATGCGATTGTTACCAAACATACTCCTCCCATAGAAAGATTTCTTCCAATCAACGTCTTCAACTAGAAGAGGAGCAATTTTGTGGATTGACCTTCGATAAACACCCTTTGAGGTCCTAATATCCACAACGCGGATTTTTCCATCACGTCCAGGGATTGTTTTTATGATACGACCAAGAAGCCAGTGCTGCGGAGGTAAATTATCTTCATGAACAATCATCAATCGTCCTTCTCCAACATTTTTGCATGATTTGTACCGCTTAGATTTTTGTTGTAGTGTTAAAATATAATCACGAAACGATTATGTCCAAAACTGTTGTTTCAAATATGTAACTAGCTGCCATCTTTTTAGTAATTTATATTTTAACAAGGACTTAAGTTTTCATCTGGTAGTGACAATAAAGACGGTCAAATGAACAAATGAGCTGGAGTTAAAGCCTCACCGTCATTGGGGTCATCAGATCTGGGTGCTAGAGAGCGCGAATTCAAAATAGCTTCAACTTCGATAAGTACGGTTTGTAGTTCTTCGTAGGTGACACCGGCTCTAGCCATGTTTTTCACGAGAATCGTTTTAGTAGACTTGACTGCAGATTCCCAAAGGCCACCAAAATGGAGTGATCGAGGCGTGATAAATGAAAATTTGAAGCCAGTAACTTCACTATACTGCATAAAAGTGATATCATATTGATTGTCGACGTTGTTTGAATTTTTGAAGCTGAGAATTTGTGCCAACAAAGTTTGTGGCGTTATCACAATATAAACGCTATGGTATACCACGTCGACCTATTAATAGTTTTAGAGGAAAGTTTTAGTCGATAAGTCGGAAACTAGTTCTGTGAACAGCCTTTGAAGCAAAACAAACAAAAATAGCTGCATAAGTTTTGTATGGTGGTTTTCGTCTAATTCTATAGGAAGTTTTAAATCCACACCACAAATGAAAAAAGGTCGCTGAGCTTTTTGGCGATCAGCCGGAAGGTGTCCAATTACTTGTTGTAAGAGTCGAGGTTTATATTAAAAGCAATTTACACAATTTCGTACAACTTTTCTTACAACCTCTCTAGCATTAATTACCCAAATTTGCTGTCGAATAATTCCAATAAGTGATTTTGCGCCTTCATGTAAATGTTTTCAATGCGGATGTTTCACATATAACATTAAAGTGTGTCCATTTTAAAGAAGATTAATTTCATCCTTAAATGCTGTTAACTTGAATGTGGTATGACTTTCCAGAAAGCAAGACGCAATTCTTCAATCAGGAACACAAGCTATATTTAAACAGGAATTTTTCAGTGTCAATAATGTTATTTTGTGGCCAATTTTCGTCAGATTATTGCAAAAATTCGGGACACCCTCGGGATACTACGTCTGCTGGGTTTTGCTTTGATGGAACATGTCTCCAAGGTATATTATGGGAACTGGTTTGAATTTTCGATACTCTAATTGCCACGAAACACATGAATGACGACGAGTGACTTAGGAGCCAGTGTAAAACTATTTTTAAGTCCGACCAAAAAAAAATATGATAATTAAAAGATTCAAAATTGTCTTTGATTTTATTTCAAGTTCTACACAATAACAAAGCAGCCGCACAATTCTAGTCTTGGTAACGACTGTACTACAGGAAGAACTTTTAATAAGTAGATTTGACTGAAAGGAACCAGAAATAACCACTCGAATATATATACAACAACCGTAAGCTAGTTGGGAGGCATCTGCAAACCCGTGTATATCAAATTTACTGTCTGGCATTGTCTGCACAAACCTAGGTATTTTAATTTGATTTATGTATTGCAAACTTTTTTCTATTTTATTCCTATGAATTTTGAAATGTTCATTAAGTGGTGAATCCCAAACGATTTGTTGTTTCCATAGCTCCTTCCATAGTATTTTGCACGTAATTACAATTGGACTTAACAGTCCTAGAATGTCAAATATCCTGGCCACCACAGATAAGACTGAACGTTTTGTAGGGACTTCAATATTAGGTAGATTAAATCGAAAACAAAATAAATCCTCATTTGGTTTCCAAGACATTCCAAGTGTTTTGGTAATGTTTTCATTATTAGATTTTAAATCTATTTCTTCTGGGGAATGAGCTAATGGTGGAAAATTAGAACTCCATTTTGTTAACTTTAGACCCGAACTATTCAAAATTTTAACAATTAACCGAAAGCTCAGCAATATTTGATGCTCCTGTAAGCAAATCGTCCACGTACATATCTTGTTTTAAAGCTTTAGAGCCAATTGGAAATTTGCTCTTAAATGCCATACGTTACTGTATTGAATCGATAAATGTTAATCGGATCGCTGATGTTATTGTCTACAAAATAAGTTGAAAATTGCGATCCTGATCTCCTACTAGGAACTGTCGGCACATTTTGTAGACATCTGCTGTTAATGCAAATTTATTAAGTCGAAAAGCTAGAATAGTTATTATTAGGTCATTTTGAATAGTTGGACCAACCATTAAAAGGTCATTTAACGAAACATTCGATGAGGTAGGGGATGATGTGGACGAAGAACTCAATGGTGTGGAATCACGTAATGAGGATGGTTTAAAACATCATAGTTCACCATAGACATATGTCCGAGATTAATGTATTCATCCATAAATTCAGTGTACATTTTTTGCAAATTTCCATCCTGTATAAGACGCTTCTCCAGATACTTAAAACGACGAAAAGCCTGTTGAAGGGAATGTCTAATAAAAGATCGAAGAAGATTTCAGCCCCAAGTAATAAGTCAATATGGTTAGATACATAAAATTTAGGATCTGCTAGATCTATTCCATAAGAAATCTTCCAATCATTTGTATAAAAACTTTCTGAAGGTTGATACAAAGAAATGGACTTTGTTACGGCAAATATTGAGGTCAATTCAAAGTCTGATATTCGAGACTTAATAGTCGCGCCAACCCTATGTTTTAATTGAGTGCGAATCTCTGAGACTCCTGCTATTGCCTGAGTAGATTTAATTTGCTTTACACGAAGGCGGTTGACAGCCACTTGGGTGATTAAATTTATCTCCGAACATGAATTTAAAAGAGCTCGCATAGGTTGTAGGATATCAAAGCTATCTTTGATAAGTACAATAGCTGTTGGCAGCAAAGTACGACGGCGGTTTTGAACGATAAATGATGATTGAGTATTCAAATGAATTGCTGCTGAATTATTTGTTGAATTTGACGATGAATGATATCTTTGCTTCACAGAAAAAGAAGAATATGGTTGCGATAACGATGAATCATGATGAATTTGTTTTGATGCGATAACGAAGATTCTTTTGATGACGACTGTTGTTGATACGATGAATACGAAGAGCTTTGAGGTTCATTTGATGAATGAGTAATTTGGTATGCAATGAAGTGTGATGTGATATACGACAAATACAACATCGTGATTGAGATTGACATTTTGCTACGATATGTCCTTCTAGAAGGCAATTAATACATTTTGCTGATAGGAGTAGGCAACGACAAATATGAAGGGCAATTGCTAATAAAATGTTCTTTGCTTTGACAATATTCACATAAGACACTCGAAGCGATAAACGAAGAATCATGATGTTTGATTTCAGGTGTAGGTTTCTTGTCATGGTGATGAAGGGACTCACCTTCAATGGTTCGACTCTCTAGAAACTGACTCAAAATACCGTAAAAATCGTTCCATGAAGGTAACTGATTTAAATTTTGTTTTTCATCATATACAGCCCAATCATGAATAAAAATTCCGCGTGAGTTTTCTCCCTTTTCCCTTTTCTCCTATTATGAATAAATATTTCCCTTTTTTTTAAATGTGGGAAGAGAAAAAAATTCGGCGGGGAAAAAAGTAGGTATCATAAATGAAAAAAAAGGGAGAAAATATTGTTATTTCTCAAGTTTTTTTCCACCTGCTATATAGAAGGGATTTTGCACAAAAATGTAAGTAATGTTTGGTTTTTAATTTTATAATTTTTATTATTAGGTCAAAAAACACAAATAAACAGCAAACGCAGATATAGCGTGCGGGTTTTTTGAAGGCAAAAATTTTTGGAAAAAAAACATTTTTTATATTTTTCTTTTTATAGTTTAATGTATTTAATTAAATTATTAATTAATTAATTAAATTGTAAATAAATAAAAAATCTTCAAGTTACAAAAAAAAGAAAGGAAAAATAAATGTAAATAAACAAAACAGTTGGTTATAAAACTCAATGATGCCACTTTTTAATGTTTTTTGTTCCCGCGGAATTTGTGATTGGAGGAATTTTTTCTCGAGAAAATTATTTTCCTTGAGAAAGAAATTCCTAGGGAATATTCGTGATTGGGCGGATACTGTTTTTGAAACTGAATCTATTTTGGATAGTACTATGTGTATAAGAACAGCATTCATGGCATCTAATTCTGAGCCCAATGATAACAACGAACAACGCAGTGCAGCTACATTATCTAAAATTGCACGCAAGGCTTTTGCGTTGGGCTTACCGATAAGTGAAATCGAAAATAATGAGTTAATATTATCAAGGAATATTAATTATTATCATTTATTATCATAACGTTCATTAAGTCTAGCCAAAGCCTTTGGATAATTTTCCTCGGTAATTTGATAGGTTTCTACAATTGCCATAGCTCGACCAGTAACACAATTTAAAAGGTAATTAAACTTATTAATGCTTTGAATGCGTGGTTCTTCATGAACCAAAGTATTAAAAGTACTTATAAACGGGAATACTTTAAATATTTTCCATCGAATTTAGGAAGTTTAAGTTGAGGTAGTCTCTTCTGATATGTCATGGAAGAACTAGTGTTATTTAAAACTGATAATTCCACGTCACTAGATCTACGTTTTTTCGACAACAAATCGACGATAAAAGCCTTAGCCCCTGTATAAAGATTTCTCCTAAATCAGGTCGAGTTTTATCAGAAGTATCAAGGCGTTCAATTTGGGTTTGAATATGACTAATTTGTGTAAAATACGAATCCATCATTTGAAGTCGACACTTTATAATAGTGTAGTCAGAAGATGTCCCTTCCTTTTTACCTTTAACTTCAATCTAGTAATTGTCCGTTTCATCGTACTTCCTTGCACCTTAACGACGCTAAGTCCATGTTTGTTGATTTTGTTTCGCCAATGTGTGGTTCACCATTCCCCATAATTTTAAAGTGTAATATATATAAATACGTTCACGATACCAAAAGCACCAATGTTAAAAATAGATACCAACACTGACAAATAGCTCAACACCGATGATGACTGACCAAATCTGCCAATATTAGCTGTGTTCCCGTACTTTTTGGGTAAAGTTTGGGCAAATGAGAGTAACGAAAAAATACTCTCAATTAGAGACTAAAACGTTTAAAATACGGGAACACTAAAAACCAAATTTTTAGCCCGAAATAAAATGTCAAAATTGTTTACTTGTTTTATGTCCATGGAAATATGTACATATCTAATCAGAATGGCTTTTATACATAGATATATAAGTACATACAAACATAAATAAAAAATTTATGCATTTACTTACATTTTAAACATTCTTCAATAAAAAGTTTTATTTCAACTCTAAAGAAAACTTGTTCGCTGACAATTTTTATTGTTTATTTTATGCAACAGCTGATTGATTTACAATCTTACCAAATCAGCCCGAAGAAAAAGTGCGGGCTGTTTTGGGCAGAAAGAAGAAGAATATTATTCTCTCAAATTATCTCTCACTTGCCAAAACTTTGTGTGCGGGAACGCTTTTGGGTAAATTTGGGAACCCGCGGGCTCCCAAAGTAGAGTACGGGAACAAACCTATTGATGTGTGTAAGCGTGTTAATATACGAAATTATTTTAAACAAAAACGATGACCCAAAAGCATCTTACTTACGTGAGATGCTGAATAAATACATACATATGTATGTACCATCAACCATAGCAGGGAAACAATGCAAATTGAATGTTACTTGCGTATTTGTTGTTAGTTAATGCAGCGAGATAGTGGTAGCTAACAAGCAGCAGTAAAACAAAAAGTAACTGTAGTGATGCTGACGCCGATGAAGTTTCTAGTACCGATGATCAAGGCAGTTGGTGGTAGGTAGCAAGCAACAGAGATGATAACGCCGAAGTTTTCAGTAACGATGATCTAGCAAGCAGCAGTAAAACGAAAAGTAACTGTAGTGATGATGACGACGATGAAGCTTCTAGTAACGATGATCAACAGAGTTGGTGGTAGGTAGCAAGCAACAAATATTATGATGCCGAAGTTTTTAGTAACGATGTTAGAGAGTTGGTGGTTGATACCAGCAGCGGAGATGATGACGCCGAAGTTCTCAGTTACGATGAATTGATGCCGTTAATTTAACCTATTTTCTTTTATGAAAATTGAACTTTATTACAAAGTTTTGACACTTTATAATTTTCTTCAAACTTTAATTTTTGTTTTTTACAACTTTTAAAGTTTTTTCTCTATAAAAGCACAATTATACTTATATGTGCTGGCACGGTCGCCAGTGATTTTTATGAAAAACTCAAGAAAATAAAAACACTTGTGCGGTGGTTGTTTATCGTTTTAATGATTTCAAAGCAATGATAGATTACATGAATATTCCCAGTCATAATAGCTAAAGTAAAATTTTAAAAGTGAAGTAAATAAGATTTTACAGTTATAATATGAGCAAATTATGTGAGCGTTAGTGTACACTAAAAGAGAATAACCGAATAGCTAATAATATTGTATTGTTAATTAATCGTAATTTAATAACATAAATGAACAAAATTATGCGATTGTTACCAAACAAGTACATTTTTCAATGTTATATAACGCACTGAAAACTCTCGCCACACAATAAGGGGTACTATAATTATATTTAAATACAGAAATTGATTCAATTACAGAAATTGAGTGACACATCTTGAGTGTCATATTCATTTGAGTATTCTTTTCTGTTATGATTCGTCATATGAAAAATGATTTGAATTAACATTGTATGTCATTAAAAAGAGACAAATATGGGTTAATAATAAATTATAATAAGTAAGGCTAAGTAGAAATAGTTAAGATAGTATAAAAAGGGCTGCATGCCACAAATAAAACAGGAGTTTTAATAGAAAGCTTAAACTAGCAAAATCTGCCTTTGTTTACTTTTAAAACTCTTTATAAATTGGCAGGTCTCACGAACGCCTGCGTCTTAGCTGGAACCTTCCAGCTGCTTAAACAAAACACAGGGTTATAAGGTTACAATGAAAGCAAAACACACTGGAATTTGACGATACAGCCAGTCACAAATATAACCACCACATGTCGATCCTGGCCAACACGGACCAACCGCAAAGTTAGATCCTGCCCAACCAAACCAACTGAAGATTAGATCCTGCATCCTCCCAAATACATAAAAAGACTATCCTAATGCAGAAGAAAGTGGATGAAATCTTTTCTCGCTGGGAAAAATACATGCAAATAGAGTACGAGCCAGAGCCAACCAACAATCACAACATCAGCAAACGACCATAAAAAAAAAAATTTACGCTCTAGCATTAATTACCCAAATTTGCTGTCGAATAATTCCAATAAGTGATTTTGCGCCTTAATGTAAATGTTTTAAATGCGGATGTTTCACATATAACATTAAAGTGTGTCCATTTTGAAGAAGATTAATTTCATCCTTAAATGCTGTTAACTTGAATGTCGTATGACTTTCCAGAAAGCAAGACGCAATTCTTCAATCAGGAACACAGGCTATATTTAAACAGGAATTTTTCAGTGTCAATAATGTTATTTTGTGGCCAATTTTCGTCAGATTATTGCAAAAATTCGGGACACCCTCGGGATACTACGTCTGCTGGGTTTTGCTTTGATGGAACATGTCTCCAAGGTATATTATGGGAACTGGTTTGAATTTTCGATACTCTATTTGCCACGAAACACATGAATGACGACGAGTGTAAAACTATTTTTAAGTCCGACCAAAAAAAAAATATGATAATTAAAAGATTCAAAATTGTCTTTGATTTTATTTCAAGTTCTACACAATAACAAATTTACTGTCTGGCATTGTCTGCACAAACCTAGGTATTTTAATTTGTTTTATGTATTGCAAACTTTTTTCTATTTTATTCCTATGAATTTTGAAATGTTCATTAAGTGGTGAATCCCAAACGATTTGTTGTTTCCATAGCTCCTTCCATAGTATTTTGCACGTAATTACAATTGGACTTAACAGTCCTAGAATGTCAAATATCCTGGCCACCACAGATAAGACTGAACGTTTTGTAGGGACTTCAATATTAGGTAGATTAAATCGAAAACAAAATAAATCCTCATTTGGTTTCCAAGACATTCCAAGTGTAATATATATAAATACGTTCACGATACCAAAAGCACCAATGTTAAAAATAGATACCAACACTGATAAATAGCTCAACATCGATGATGACTGACCAAATCTGCCAATATTAGCTGTGTTCCCGTACTTTTTGGGTAAAGTTTGGGCAAATGAGAGTAACGAAAAAATACTCTCAATTAGAGACTAAAACGTTTAAAATACGGGAACACTAAAAACCAAATTTTTTGCCCGAAATAAAATGTCAAAATTGTTTACTTGTTTTATGTCCATGGAAATATGTACATATCTAATCAGAATGTTTTTTATACATAGATATATAAGTACATACAAACATAAATAAAAAATTTATGCATTTACTTACATTTTAAACATTCTTCAATAAAAAGTTTTATTTCAACTCTAAAGAAAACTTGTTCGCTGACAATTTTTATTGTTTATTTTATGCAACAGCTGATTGATTTACAATCTTACCAAATCAGCCCGAAGAAAAAGTGCGGGCTGTTTTGGGCAGAAAGAAGAAGAATATTATTCTCTCAAATTCTCTCTCACTTGCCAAAACTTTGTGTGCGGGAACGCTTTTGGGTAAATTTGGGAACCCGCGGGCTCCCAAAGTAGAGTACGGGAACAAACCTATTGATGTGTGTAAGCGTGTTAATATACGAAATTATTTTAAACAAAAACGATGACCCAAAAGCATCTTACTTACGTGAGATGCTGAATAAATACATACATATGTATGTACCATTAACCATAGCAGGGAAACAATGCAAATTAAATGTTACTTGCGTATTTGTTGTTAGTTAATGCAGCGAGATAGTGGTAGCTAACAAGCAGCAGTAAAACAAAAAGTAACTGTAGTGATGCTGACGCCGATGAAGTTTCTAGTACCGATGATCAAGGCAGTTGGTGGTAGGTAGCAAGCAACAGAGATGATAACGCCGAAGTTTTCAGTAACGATGATCTAGCAAGCAGCAGTAAAACGAAAAGTAACTGTAGTGATGATGACGACGATGAAGCTTCTAGTAACGATGATCAACAGAGTTGGTGGTAGGTAGCAAGCAACAAATATTATGATGCCGAAGTTTTTAGTAACGATGTTAGAGAGTTGGTGGTTGATACCAGCAGCGGAGATGATGACGCCGAAGTTCTCAGTTACGATGAATTGATGCCGTTAATTTAACCTATTTTCTTTTATGAAAATTGAACTTTATTACAAAGTTTTGACACTTTATAATTTTCTTCAAACTTTAATTTTTGTTTTTTTACAACTTTTAATGTTTTTTCTCTATAAAAGCACAATTATACTTATATGTCCTGGCACGGTCGCCAGTGATTATGTTTATGAAAAACTCAAGAAAATAAAAACACTTGTGCGGTGGTTGTTTATCGTTTTAATGATTTCAAAGCAATCATAGATTACATGAATATTCCCAGTCATAATAGCTAAAGTAAAATTTTAAAAGTGAAGTAAATAAGATTTTACAGTTATAATATGAGCAAATTATGTGAGCGTTGGTGTACACTAAAAGAGAATAACCGAATAGCTAATAATATTGTATTGTTAATTAATCGTAATTTAATAACATAAATGAACAAAATTATGCGATTGTTACCAAACAAGTACATTTTTCAATGTTATATAACGCACTGAAAACTCTCGCCACACAATAAGGGGTACTATAATTATATTTAAATACAGAAATTGATTCAATTACAGAAATTTAGTGACACATCTTGAGTGTCATATTCATTTGAGTATTCTTTTCTGTTATGATTCGTCACATGAAAAATGATTTAAATTAACATTGTATGTCATTATAAAGAGACAAATATGGGTTAATAATAAATTATAATAAGTAAGGCTAATTAGAAATAGTTAAGATAGTATAAAAAGGGCTGCATGCCACAAATAAAACAGGAGTTTTAATAGAAAGCTTAAACTAGCAAAATCTGCCTTTGTTTACTTTTAAAACTCTTTATAAATTGGCAGGTCTCACGAACGCCTGCGTCTTAGCTGGAACCTTCCAGCTGCTTAAACAAAACACAGGGTTATAAGGTTACAATGAAAGCAAAACACACTGGAACTTGACGATACAGCCAGTCACAAATATAACCACCACATGTCGATCCTGGCCAACACGGACCAACCGCAAAGTTAGATCCTGCCCAACCAAACCAACTGAAGATTAGATCCTGCATCCTCCCAAATACATAAAAAGACCACCCTAATGCAGAAGAAAGTGGATGAAATCTTTTCTCGCTGGGAAAAATACATGCAAATAGAGTACGAGCCAGAGCCAACCAACAATCACAACATCAGCAAACGACCATAAAAAAAAAAATTTACGCCAACATAAGAAAATTGGCACATAAATGGTAGGACCCATTTGGGGCACTAAAATTCAGGACAAGATGGGCAAACCCCAGAGGAAAGTTGATATTCAAGAAAATATTGTCAACAACGGCCAAGCAGAAAACTCTTAACAACTATTGCCAGAGTACGCGGCAATTTAATTTTATATGTAGCTTTTAAAATCAACAAATATATTAAGAATTGTATATTTAAATATAGAAATAACAATATTACAAATGTATAAATTTATAACTTAAGAAAAACGAAAGAAAAAATTTTTTATATTTAGAACTAGGTGATGGATTAAAATAAGAACTAAAAAAAAAAATAATAATAAAAAGAAATCTGTAGAGATTATTGAAAATTAAATAACTGTCGAATTAAGTGCGCGAGACAAAAGACGATCTTTTCTATAAAACGTTTATTGAATGAATAATCTTTTATTTAATTTATAAAATGACATTTTAGACTTTGACAAGTATCACAAAAGTGTATGGATTGTAAAAGGTAATTAATCGCAAGGTAGTACTAACAAAGTCAATAAACAGTAGATGGAAAAGTAATTAACAGAACTAAAAGATATTTGGAAGAATTTAAGGAAAAGTCCAAGTAGAACTTATACACAAAAAACTATTCAAAATAAGTTAGATAGCATAGAAAACATAGAGGAGATTAATAAGAATATAATCTTACCGACAAAAATATTTATGGCAACATTAAAACATATCTATTAAAAGATTCCAAGACAATACAATTCGAAACTATGGCTTCCTTTAATTTAGAATTTGTTTCAAAGGCTTTACTTTTATTTACTGGAAATTTCACAGAATTATAAACTTTCCTATTAACAGCTGAATTGATAAATAAGACTTTATCAGACACAGCCAGAACCGACTTTCTCCAATACTTCTATCATGCCAATTTAACTTCAAGTTTCAGAACAGCTATAGGAACCTACTCTAAACCTGAGAATTTTGAATCTCTTAAAGATATATTAAAAACCAGATATAGGGACAATAAAACTATACCGGAATTACAATACAAGATAAACTTATTATTACAAGGACGAGTATCTACAAACGTATAAAAAGAAAAAATTATATTACTAGTAGATAGCTTAAATAAACTAGGGAAAAAAAATTTGAAAATACAGCCACAGAAGCTGAAAAGAATATTATTGTAAAGCTAACTACACTGGAAACATTTAAGAAAGGCTTAAACGAAAACTTTAAATCAGCCATATATGCAGCCAGACCAACTACTTTGCAGGAATTGGAAAGTGAACAAAAATTCAGCCCAATTATGAATACAAATTCCGGGAGAAATTTTTATCTTTCCTCATTCTTCCTATTGTGAATTACAATTTCCCCCGAATTTTTCCCCCAGGGAAAAAAGTAAGAATTCTACAATAATATAAAGGGATAAACGGTTATTATTTCATTCGCGTTTTTTCACCAGCAATTTTGAAGGGAGATAAAGAAAAATGTAAGTATTAAATAATAAATAAAATATTTGTTAAATTTTTTTAGGCCCAAAAGCTCAAATAAACAGCAGCTGCATTAAAAAATGTTGTTATGTTTATTATGTACATGCAATTCTGTTATATGGTATGGTGTGACTAAAAGAAATATGTGCGTCAGAAGGCATCCCAAAATTTGCAACAACAAAAGGGCACAGGTGGAGGGCCTAATAGGGAATATAAGTTTTCAGAAACGGAGGAAAGTATATACAATTTAATTGCCAAAATGTCAGCGTTGAAGGCGTGCCAGCATCTAAAACTACCCGCATATCGAACTCTTCCAAGCTAAAGCAAATGTTTTAAAAGAAAACGTAAGATCGTCATACGATATATTGCAAGCAGAACTTGCCGTACAAAATGATTTAGTGGGTACATTGAAAGAAGTAGTAGTATACGTTAAGGAACAACAGCAGAGTTTAAAAAAGATTTACAGCTCCATTGACAAAATGTACGACCTCAAAAAAAGCATTTTCAACAAATGGCAAACATTGAAAAAGAAAAGCTACATGAGATGCGGCGCCACCACTCCTTTATGGAAAAAATGAGAACTAGAGAGGTGCAATATAAATTGAATAAAAATAATTTGCAGCTTCAGTTCAATGATCTCAGCTACAAGCCAAGTTAAATTAAATATTGTTTTTATTTTTTTATTAACTTCTTAACACATTCGGCCGCACTTTAATTTAGCTGGTGGCTGCCAGCGACTCAATTAATTTTTTCATATAAAAACGAAGTGCTTGAATTCCCGGTTTTTTATAATGAATAATTTTTTAAGCTGTGTCGAACAACTGACGGATATTTCTACTATGACGGAAGTTGCCGAATTTTATATTTAAGCCCTATATAGCAACTCTAACTCCATACAAAGTGGAATAAACTTTGGAAAACTTGATCTGAACATTAGCGGGAATTTCCGTCATTAGTTTACTTAAAGATACGTGAATTACGTGAATTCCCGCAATTCAGCCGAATGTGTTAAGTAGCAAGTAAGTTTTTATTTCATTCCAAAGAGTGGCTTTTTTTCCTTTTTATGATAAAAATCTAATAAGTATTAGTAAATATGTACATGAATTTAATTAGCTTATTAATATAAATAAGTGCATTACAAATAACTTAGAAAACACGTTTTAAATACTATTTCAAAGTGCGCTTCCAATATTATGTATTTCTAATTAATTGACCTGCGGTAAGATATCTTGTAGAAGTTGGTTAACTACTGTGATCCTCTTCAGTGATCATTTCACCCAAAGAATTGTATGGCTCTTCCCGCACTTTAAAATGAATACATATCTTGTGCAAGGCACAGCACACATTAATGTTTTTAACTGCCTTTTTCGGACAGTAGTGAAACTCCCTTGCACCGAGGAGACATCTCCACCTAATTTTCAATACGCCCTTTGTTCTCTCGATAATGTTGCGAACTTTGAATGGACCTCATTGAACCTCTTCTTCTGGAACACGATGGAGCATTAATAGCCATGGCTCTAAATGATAACCGGCGTCACCTTATAAATAAAGAACAAAATAATTTTGGTATTGCGTCTCAATCCTGCTACTGCTTTTACTTACCTAAAAGCCAAAAGTTGCGTGCACCTTCCAAATATTTTTCCGCTAAGTGAGCTCTAACGTCGTTAGTAGCCCATAGAAAAGAATCGTGGCAAGCATCAGGGTGAGATGCATTAACAAACTGTCATCGTAAATCTACAAAATTAAACAATTTATTTTTCTATAGAGCCATATTAAATTTTAAAGCATATTTACCAGCATGGCATTCAGACTGTATTTTCCTTTTCTGTTGTAGAACAAATGTTTATTTTCAGCAGGAGCAATGATTTGTATGTTTGTTCCGTCAACACACCCAGCAACTCCTGAGATTTTATATTTTCTATAAAACGCTAAAGCAATTTTCCTTTTTTCCTCTGGTGTTGGCATTTTTATCCACGTAGGGCAAATGTGCGCTTCAAAAATATCAAGAACTTCAGCGAGCACTTTACTTAAAGTTGGTTAGGCCAACCAAATTTCGAAATTTGCTAACCGCCTTCGGCGAAAAATCTCAATCAACCACTTAGTTTCATACGGCTAACAGCCGATTGATTCTTAATCGGCTGAGAGTGTGATGTAAGTACTCTTAATAAATAACTAAAAGCACTTTTGTTGACTCAATAATACGCCAAGCAATTTTCTTTTACACATATGTATGTACTTACAATGATTGGTCCAACTCAAGCGGATTTGTTGCATCGCGCATCTGTCTCTTTCGGATCCTCTGGGTTCTTTTTCTCGCTTCTTCCTCAGAATGAGTTTCCTTCGCAAGTACTTTGAAAGCTATGCTATTCATTTGGAAAGCTACACTATGGATTTTTGCACAAGATATTTTAAAAAACTTAATTTTAACAATGGCAAATTTACGAAAATCACATACAAATTAGATCACTATAACAAAATAAATCACAATTACAAACTAAAATATCGAAAGCAAAATAGCTGTTTCCGATTTTCCTTTTCTCTAATTTATTTATTCTCCGGTTGATTAGAATATGAGGACTTTTTCTCGGGAGCAGGTAATTGCGGAAGAGAAAAATTCCGAGCGGATATTCATAATGGGGCTGATTGACTCACAACTCAGTTTTGCATTTTAATAAATGGATAAAACCATGGCACCGGCAACACAATCACAATAAATCCAACAACACAAATGCTCGCCAACAACAAAAACATACTATCTTTAATTCAAATAGACACAACAATTTTCATAATGACGGACAAAACAATAACATCAACCACAACAGCTTCATCAAGAAACAACAAATTGAATAATTACTTTAATAGAAACAACAATAATACGATACCAAACAGATACAATAACAACAGGCACATCTATACAGAATTCGTGAAACATAGTGGGTCAGGAATACACAAGTATTTCAGAGAGCCAAAATTGAAAATACACAAAGAATCCGATAATAACACAAACTTCATTCACACAAATTATAAAAAAACACAACTTACATTTCTTATTGACACAGGAGATGACATATCTCTTTATCGTATGAATAACTCGGAAGCAAAATGCAAATTCACAAGAATTACCAAAGAGGACATTTACTCCTGAGGCACAATACCACTAAAACTGAGATTATCAGACAAAATCTACGAACACAAATTCCAATTAGTAAATTCAGATTCTTAGTAATTCAATAGCACCAAAAAACGAAATGACACACATTAAAATTCTAAATACAACAACCGACACAGTAACCTTAGAAAATATTCAATTACAAACTGACCCACTGAAAAACTATGAAATATTAAACTACAATGACGTAGACAACGAAGAACGTATTCATAAGACATTGGACGAATTACAAATTGAGGACAATGACGAATATGCAAAAAAAGAATTAGTAAACACTTTTAAATATATATAAATATATATATATAAATAAATATATTTCATCTAGAAAACGAAAAACTAACAGTCAACAATTTTTACAAACAAAAAATTACAACAACAAACATCACACCTGTATACATAAAAAACTACAGACTACCACACTCCCATACAAACATAATAAATGATCAAGACATAATAAAACCTTCAGTTAGTCCTTACAATGCCCACTCCTTTTAGTACCTAAAAAGGATGAGAAAGATAAAAAGAAATGGAGACTGGTAGTGATTTCAGAAAATTAAATGAGAAAATAGTCAACGACAAATTCCCTCTAACTAGATTAAAAGATATTTTGGACAAATTAGCGAGAGCAAAATAGTTTTCTACACTTGACATCACCAGTTCATTCCATCAAAAAAATTAAATAAAGAATCAAGACCTTTAAAAGCATTACTAATTTAAAAGACTCCCGTTTGGACTAAAAATTTCTTCAAGACACACTAAAAAGATACAATCTAAAATTAAATCCAAAAAAATGTTGTTTTCTAAGACCAGCAGTAGTATATTTAGGACACCTAATAACAAAAGACGGTGTAAAAACAGACCCCGCTAAATATGACATTATAAAACGCTATCCAATACCGAAAAACGCTGATGAAGTTAGAAGATTCATTGCATTTTGCAATTATTACAGAAAATGTATACCCAATTTTGTCGACATTGCAGAAAACCTGAACGCTTTATTAAAGAAATCAGATAAATTCATATGGACAGAAGACTGCCAAAAAGCATTGACACTCTTAAAGAAAAACTAATGAGCCCACCGTTACTACAATACCCAAACTTCGAAAAACCTTTAATTTTAACCACCTATGCTTCAAATTATGCAATAGGAGCAGTTTTATCACGAAGTGAATAGGCCAAGATTTACCAATTTCGTATGCAAGTAAGACATTACAAAAACATGACATTAACAAGCCAACAATTGAAAAAGAACTCTTAGCGCTTCATTGGAGTATTAATTATTTCAGACCATACCTATGCGGTAGATAATTCACTCTTCTCACATAAAAATCCATCTTCAAAAATGACAAGAATAAGGTTAGATTTATGTGATTATGATTTTTCAATTATCTACAAAAAAGGAATGAACACTAATGCAGACGCACTATCTAGGATAGAAATTAAAGTGAAATATACTGAGGCAAATGATACCAAATGATGATGATGAAAAAGCAAGTAAAATATTAGTAACAACAAGGGCAATGAATGAATTGAATTGAATTGTCCAGATTAATTTGGTGAAAGGAGCTAGTCATGTCAAGTGTGGGGAACCATTTTGCTCTTCCTAGCTTGTCTAGAATGTCTTTCAATCTTGACAGTGGAAATTTGTCGTTAACTATTTTGTCATTTAGTTTTCTGTAATCTACAACCAATCGCCATTTCTTTTTGTCCTCCATGTTCTTTTTGGGTACCAAAAGGAGTGGAGCATTATATGGACTTACGGATGGTTCTATTATTCCGTCTGCTAACATGGTTTGTACTTGTTCAGTTATTACGTCGGTATATGAGTGTGGTAGTCTGTAGTTTTTTATGTATACTGGGTTGTTGTAGGAGGTCGTTTTTTTTTGACTGTAGAAATTGTTGACGCTTAATTTTTCGCCTTCGAGGTGAAAGGCATTTTGGTATTTTGTAAATATTTTTATAAGTTCATTTTTTGCTTCTTTGTTATTGTCGTGTAGTTGCAATTCATTGAGAATTTTTTTGAATCGTGTGTTGTTGTTTTCTTTGTTGTAGTGTAGTATTTTATAATGTTTTAGTGGGTCAGTGTGTAGTTTAATGCCTTTTAGTGTTTCTGTTTTGTTTGTAGTATTTAATATTTTTATGTGTGTCATGCCGCTTTTGGGTGCTATTGAATTACTTAAAAAAATCCCTGTTTTAATTCATCATCTAAAATTACGCAATCTTCTTTAAGATTTAATTTTACGGGTTGAATAATTTCTGTAATGAGAAGGATTTTGGTTGCATGGGAAGGATTATAGTGTTGTTATTTGTGAATAACAAAATTGTAAATGTTTCGTAGTCTATTTTGCAAAGAAATTTCTTGAAAAAGTCTCTTCCTAATATCCCGTCCGTTTCTATTGGAAATTTTGAATCTACCAATTGAAATGTATGGAGACAAGTTTCATTTGATATTGATAATTCGAGTTCTGTCGTGCCTATTGAATTTATTTCTTCTGTTGTGATACCCGTCAATTTGCACTTTTCTTCTGGTTTGAATTGTTCACCTATGAATTCTGCGCCTGTATCTATTATGAATTTTTAGTTTTGGCCCTCCGGGATATTGGAGTATCCCTGGCCTGTTGCTTTTCCCTCGTGTTGTACTGTGTGTACATGTTTCCTGTTACTGTTGTGGCTTGTGTAGCTGTTAATGTTATTGTTGTAACTTCTAGGGTCGTAGTTATTGTTGAAGTTATTATTTCTGTTAGTATTAAGATTGTTGTATCTGTTGGTGTTATGGTCAAAAGTGTTATTTCTGTTGGAATTAGGATTGTGATGTCTGTCGGAATTATTGTTAAAATTATTATTTCTGTTAGAATTAAGATGGTTATTTCTGTAGGAATTATTGTTAAAATTGTTATTTCTGTTGAAGTTGTAGTTGTTTCTGTAACTGTTGTTTATGAAGTTTCTTCTGTTGAAATTTGTGTTGTTTCTATTAAATCTGTTATTAGCTTGTTGTTGATTTCGGACATGTAGTATAGAATTGTGGTTTGTCCTGTTTCCATTCTCCAGTTCTAGCGCAAGTTCTGATGCTTTTTGCAGGTTATTTGGTCGATCAGCGTATATGGTCGACTTAAAGTGTTCATTTAATCCCTTCTTGAATGTGTCTAAGGCTAGTTTATTGTTGAGTCTGACTATAACATTCTTTTCTGCCGTGTAGCCTCATTTCCTAGTTCTTAAATCCCTAATTTGTTCAAATTGTCTATTATTGCAGTTATTCTATCTCTAAATATGTTTACTGTCATTCTACCCTGGAACAATGAATTAAGTCTATTCTGTAACTCTGGAATGGTGCTAGTTGGTTTATATCTTGTTTCCAACAAATTCTTTAAAGCTTGGAAATCTTCTGGTTTTGAATAGGTTCCTATTGCAGTTCTTACTGTGGAAGTGGGCTTAGCATGATAGACATATTGAAGAAAATCGATTTTTGCTGCGTCGGATAGAGTCTTATTAATGATCTCCGCTGTAGAAATTGTAGCTGAGTTAAGCGGACGTGTTTTTTTAAGAGCTCCAAACTTTTTGAAATATAAAAATCTAAAGTGGACAATAAGCAGAGTACATATATTAAATCAATAGTGAATTTTTGGTATAAAGTAATAAATAAAAGTGCTTTAATATTTAGAATAACAATAATCAGATTAAAATAAAACAGAAAATTCCTACCTAAAAAGTGAGAGTGAGAAATAATAACATATAATAAATAATAACATAAATTTCAACCACAACAAAATATAAAAGTCTCAATAATCATAGCGAATACAGAAAATCCTCACCAAAGAGTAAGAGCGTATAAAAAAATAAAAAAAAAGAGAAACACATCATAATAATAATAAATTTCAACCACAACAAAAACATATAAATCTCATTACAAAAACAAAACAAATGTCTAACTCAATGTATAAATTACGAAGTCTAAATCAAAAAAAGAACTCAATAACCATGATGAAAATGTAACTAAAACTCCCAAAACTACCCGTGTACCAATAATCGAATCGCCTTTTAAATTAGTTACAATGCTGGACAGCCGATTTGAAAAACTCACTGGCCAACTACATACAATGCTCGAAAACTAATTAAAACAACATAAAGAAGAACTTTTAAACGAAATTGATAGAAGACTTAATATGTCAGTCTGACCTAAACATTTTAAACGAAAGAGTAACAGTCTTAGAAAATACAAAAATTTGTGATATCAAAGAGAGTGTTCAAAGATTGGAATCAGAAACGTCCGAAATAAGAGCCATTAAAAATAAAGTAACAGAACTTAAAAGAGACATAATTAAGCGTGATAATTCAGCTGTGGCTGGCAGTGTGCGAATTCGCGGTATACCCTACCGTGATAATGAAAATTTAATGGATATATTTAGAGTAATATGCAATAATTTATTAATTGAAATGCCTAAAGTTGAGAACATATATAGGCTAAAAAAACAAAAATCATACAAAGACATTAATGTGCCTAATGATGAAGAGGTCATTGTAAAAATGTTTTCGCCATATGATAGAAACTCTCTACTAAAGACGATAAACATATATAATAGACAAAATAAACCTAGGTTATGTCTGACACATGCCGGCTTTGACAGTGATGCACCAATTTATCTCAATGAAGATCTAACGCCGCATAACCACAAAATTTTCCGTAAAGCTCATAAGATGAAAAAAGCAGGTATCATAAAATCGGTTTATACCTACCGTGGCCTGGTTTATATAAAGCATCACAATTCTGAAGAATCAATGCACATTGAATTCATGGATGAGCTGCAGCGGCTTTTTCACGACAAAAATATTTAACGATCGTTGTCCTCAGCTGCAGTTAACTGCAGTTAATTTTTTTTACAATTTTATTTTCAATTTTATTTACAATTTTACTTACATTTATTTTTATTATAACATTATGTTTAATTTTTCTGGAATGATTTCAACTTTCTCTGACAAGCTATATTGTGCGTGCGTTACGTATACGAATATTAATTTTATTTTTATAAATGCTAATGGCGAATACAACTAATAGCAGAACTCGTTCCAGGGACGGTCTGGCGAATATGGTAAGAGTTTTGTCTAAGCAGAGGGGTGGTATTAAAATCTGCCATATCAATGCACAAAGCTTGAGAAAGAAAATCGACGAGTTTCGTTTTATTTTTGAAGGCTCTGGCATTGATATGATTTGTGTAAGTGAAACGTGGTTTAAGCCTGAGTTTTCTGATTTATCTGTTTCATTATTGGGATATAATATAAATCGGGTTGATAGAAACGGCTATGGTGGTATAGCAATATATGTGAGGAAAGGAATTGCCTCTAAGATAATCAGTAAGTCTTCCGATTCTAACAGCAATACCAATATTGGTACACCGGCTACCTTAATAGAGTACTTATTGCTCGAAATTAGTTGCGAGGGTAGAAAACTATTATTAGGCTGTATTTACAGACCGAGTAATCGTATTTGTATAGGACAATTTGTCGATATTCTCCAGACTTACGCTCTTGCTTACGAAGACGTCATTCTTACAGGTGATTTTAACTCTAATGTCTTAGTCGATTCCTACCTGACTGATAATCTATCACCTCTTGGCCTTGATTTACCCAATAGAACTAATGCTACCCACTTTACTATGACTAGTAGTACACTTCTAGATCTTTTTTTTGTAAGTGATTTCTCCAAAGTCTTACTACATGATCAACTATCTGCCCCTTGTTTCTCCTGTCATGATCTTATCTTTATCACGTTTGAATTTCATTTACATGTATCTTCTCAAATTATTACTTTTCGAGACTTTAAAAACGTGAATTATAATATTTTAGAACGGGAATTTTGTAACATCGATTGGAGTATGATATATAACGTTGTTTCTGTTGACCACCAGCTTCAACTTATGCAACATAATGTGAATCATTTGTACAATCTTGCAGTACCTTTAAGGACAAAAACCTTGGGTAAGCACAGTAAGCCATGGTTTTCTCAGAATATTAAGCTGGCAATTGGTCACAGGGACTTATTATATTCGCGCTGGAAGCGTTTTAGAACCCCAGAAATGCATGAATCATACCGCGTTGCACGGAAGTTGACGAACAGGTTTATTAAGAAGGCTAAATCTGATTATTACGTAGCTAAATTTTCCACAGCAAGTGACTCAAGGAAGAAATGGAAAGCAGTCCGTGAGATCGGAATTGGCAAGTTTATTAATCAGGAGTTCTATGGCATTGACGCAAATACTCTGAACGAAAAATGTTTGAATATTAGTGCGGTTACACCTACCTCTAATTACTACTGCTTTTCCAATGCTCCTTTAGACAATAACTTTTATTTCACTAATGTTACTCGTAATGATGTGTTTTGTGGTGTGTTGTCAGTAAAGTCCAATGCAATAGGAGCTGATGGAATAGATCCAAAGTTTCTTAAGATTCTCTTACCACAACTTGCGCCAATAATAACGTTCATTTTCAACAAGATTTTGACTACCAACTGCTACCCAAAAATATGGAAGGTTGCAAGAATCATCCCTATGAGAAAATCTAACTCTGATTACAGGCCGATAGCAATCCTATCGTGCCTTTCGAAAGTTTTTGAAAGGTTGGTTCATTATCAGGTGACTCAATACCTTGAGAGGAATAACATTCTTACAAATTGCCAATCTGGTTTTCGTAAGGATCACAGCTGTATAACGGCGCTAGTGGATGTTTCGGAGGATATTAGGCAACAAGTTGATTGCGGCAATGTTACTTTTTTGGTACTTTTGGATCATTCGAAAGCTTTCGACACTGTTGATCATTACATTTTAAGAGACAAATTAAAATCTTTTCATAGGTTTTCATCAACTTCTGCTGATCTGATTTTCTCTTACCTATCTGACAGACGTCAATTTGTTGAAACAGGTACCTCAAAATAAACTACTTTGCCTCTGAGTCGAGGTGTTCCACAGGGCTCAATCTTGGGTCCCCTACTGTTTGCGCTATATGTCAATGATCTACCAACAGCACTTAAACATTGTAAAGTTAGATTATATGCTGATGACGTGCAGCTTTATATAAGTTGTAATATTAGATCAGTTGAGGCTTGTGTAAGAGTTTTAAATGATGAACTTCATCGCATATTTGAATGGGCTACTGCTAATGGCCTAGAGATAAATCCAACTTAATCCAAATGTTTAATCATCAAGAAGAATTTATTGAAACTTGATTATATTCCTGTTTTAATCTTAAATAGCCAACCCATCGGGATTGTAAACGTTGCTAAAAATCTGGGAATTTACTTTAACAGCACCCTCACTTGGCCTGACCATATTAATTTTGCTTGTGGTCGTATATCTGCTATGTTAAGAAATCTTTGGCAAAGTCATCGTTGCACTCCCTTGAATATTCGCATACTTCTCGCTAAGACATACTTGATGCCACTTTTACTATATGGGTGTGAACTTTTTTCGAGTTGCGATAGTATTAGCAAAATCAGACTGAATGTGACTTTCAATAATATTATTCTTTATGTATATGGTTTAAGAAGATTTAATCATGTTTCTTCTTATGTTAATAAACTTTATGGCATGTGTCTTGATGACTACTTGAGGATAAGAGTCTTAATCCTAATGCAGAAGATTATATACAAGAGAAAACCCGAGCATTTATATGAGCGATTGAATTTTTCAACCCTTAATAGAGGCAAAAACTACTCTGTTTTAGATACAGCTCTCTTGTATCGCAATTCCAATTCTTTATTTATGCAATACGACTCTGGAACGAAATTCCCCATAGCTCTCAAATTATTAGTAAGGCACATCATTTCAGAAGAAATATAGTCTGTCACTTTGTAAGCTAGTGTGAACTAATTTTTAATATATATTTTTATTTTGACAATTATGTATTTATTCGTTTTGTTATTTTTCCCTTTGTTTTTTTTTTTTTTTTTATTGCTGAACTTTTGTTATTTTATGTTAAACTTTTGATTATGTTTTTGCTTGTACTTACTTGTACTGAGTTCCACACTGCAATATGAGACTTAAAGTCTTGTGTGTGGGACATTGAAAATAAATAAATAAATAAATAACTAGGAAACTTTCTAATTCTTCGTAGTTACCAGCAAATATCGGGAGAGCCTTTGCTACCGTGTCTAAATTAAATGAGGCCATTTCGATATTTTTAGGTTCTGTTTCTTTTGATCCTTCTAACAAAAATGTCTTAATTGTTGTGTATATGTTGTTAAATTCTAGTTTTAATGCTAGTGTTGCTTCTATATTTTTGTGCTCAAGTGTTTCTAATTGGAATTGTTTCCTTAGGTTATATATATCTTCTAATTTGCTATGAATTGTTTTAGTGGTATATGTTCTATTTGGGCTTTTTTTAGTGTTTTCCAAAGATCCTTTAATTTTCCTAGGTTTTCTGCCATTCAATTAAATTTACTTCAAGATTGTTATTTTCATACTGCTGTTATAGCATTAATTGTATTTCTATTGTTATATTTTAATACATAATTTTTAGAATGTTTGTTTATCTTATAAGCTATAAATATTATAATTATTACTATTAATAGGGTTAGTATGTGATCCGGTATCATTTTCTCATTTTTTGCTTCTCCATACGTCACAATATTCTCCTGTAATTCTATTTTACTTTGAGGTTTACCCATATTATCTTTTGGTTTATTCCCCCAAATGGAACCTACCATGACATTTGTTTTTCTGTATTTATTTGTATTTATTCTACTGTCTTTATTTATTTGTATTTATTCTATTGTATTTATGTATTTGTATTTATTCTATTGTCTTTATTTATTTGTATTTATTCTATTGTCTTCTTAACTCTTTAATTTTATGCTTAATTGGTTTTTTTTCTTCGATACTTGTCGCCAGATTCAGCTTCTCATATAGGATTGCTATTGCCCTCCTTATCTGGAACTGCTTTCCCGCTCGCTTCTTTTTTTGTATCATTTATCCGTTGTTTACCTATCTGTCGCTTCCGATAATCCTCTATTGATATTGGTTTTGGGCCAGCATTTATTGGAGTTGATATGTATTCCGGGATGTGTGGTTGTTCCACACCCTGTGTGGTTGGTGTATATTCGAAGGTGTTTAAGAATCGTTCCCACTTCACAAAAATTCGGTCCACTTCTTCTTGTCATTGGATGTTTAGGTATGTTGTTACAGGAACAGGAGCTCAGGATTCATTGATTGTTCGCAGGATCGCCATGTAAAGGTAGTTGGTTAGGATGATGGCAAGATGGCAGGATCTTATTGAAGTTATTGTCCCTATAGCCCTTTCTATATTTTAATAGCTGTATAGGGTATCAGCTAGTGGGTTAGGCGTTCAAAGGAACTGCCAGAAGATTGAAACTATAATTGAAACAAGGCATATACTGCCAGCTAAAGTTATCAAGTAATAGTCTGTTTTTATTTAACTTTCTGTGGCTTATATACTACTTATGCAAATCTAACTTATAATCTAGAATTGAGTGATTTCTAATTCCACTCAATTTGTAACATAAACAAATAGTATCAACAACATGCAAGCGGTCAACAACACAACACATGCCAGTTACATTGTATCGATGAATTTGATACCCTAAATGTGTCAGCATATTTACAACAGGGTTATTGTAACACTCTACATGAGTTGTGTTGGCTTGCATACACTATACATGCCGCATGACTACTGGATGCACTGCAGTAATGCATAACATATGTTCACTTCTTAAGATTCGACAAGTATTCTCAAGACCTACATTTTACAATTATGATGACTACGTAAAAGAATCACGGGTCAAATTAAACTTCGCATTAAATAAAGCAAAGGAAATGACAATTGCAACAAAGAAAAAAAGGATAAATATATAAATAAAATGAATCTAAACCAGTGATGGGCGAACTTTTTGGGTGGCGGGCCAATAAATTAAAAAAATCTTGCGGCTGGCCATTAAATTAAAAAAAAAACATAGAGGGTCATTCATTAAAAAATTATGGAGTTGCTCTTTAATTAAATGTTCGGTTTAAGCTATATATTTATTAGTTATATTACATAATATTTTAAAACAACATAAACATTTTATAAGATACGGTTTATTATGATTTTAAAATTTTCCAGATGTATGGGAAACATGGATCTGTTTCTGACTTGACATAATTTCCTCAAAGTCTGGTTCCAGCTGGGAGGATGCGACTTTTAATAATTTTAATAGACTCTCGTCTGACAGTCGGTTTCTTATTAAATTTTTTCTGCATTTCATTACTGAAAAGGCCTGTTCCAATAAATATGAGGAAGCAAACATTGCCATAATTTTTTGCGCATGATTAATTAGCTTTGGAAATTCATCTTTTAATAAGGATTTATAGAAATTAAGCTTATCTGTATTTAAAAATAGCTTTTTTGAAATTATTATTACATTGCAATTCTATAATTTCCAATTGTAGATCAGATGAAACATTCTCAGGATTAACATTAAAAGGCATTGAATATATATCTAAACATGGTTGGATTTTTTTAAAGTCAGCAAATCTGGCCTCAAATACTGAATACAGTTTTAATTAAGATTGTGAAAAGACTTTTAACTTCTCTTCACTCAAAGGCCTCAAAGAATTAAATCTTGGAAAATGAGTCAAATCATTTTTTCCCAAATATTTAGAAAATATAAAGAATTGAGTTTTAAAAGACCTCAAACTGCCCCAAGTTTCATCTATAAATTGATTTCTTCCCTGTAACTTCTTGTTCAGTTTATTATAGTGCTCGAGTAAACAAAGCAAACTCGATGCACCAATTCTTATCCTCCAATATTTCCCACTCATCCCAAATTTCTGTTTTGGTTTTTAGAAAAACTTGAATTTCTTCCAGAAGACTCCAAACTCTCGAGAAGGCATACCAACAACTCAGCCACCTGATCTTTGTGTAATAAAGTACATCTGAAAATTCTGCATCAACTTCCGATAAAAACTCTTGAAATTGTCGATGTAACAAACCACGGGCTCGAATGGTATTGATTAATTTTAAAATAATATTAAGTGCATGGTTAATATCCAAGGCAGCCTTGCAAAAAACATCTTGGTGGATTATACAATGTAAAAAAATTTTTTCGCTTTCAGGATTCTGACTTTTATAAACTCCTGCAAGCCCCGTATTTTTCCCGCCATGTTAGGTGCTCCATCAGTTGTTAAATTAATTAATTTAGAAACTGGGGCATTAACAGTTTATATCCCCTCTCTAAATTCATCACAAATTATTTTTCCTGTAACCATGGCCAAAGCAATTCTGATTTTTCGTTAACGAGGAATTGCTGTTCTTCCTATTAGCATTGTTATGTTTCAGTGGAGGCGCTGAAGGTAGAACTGTTAATAAATTTTGTTGGAACTTAAGTCCACAGTAACTTCCATAGAAGGCACAATAATTGCGGTTGCTTCTACTTTTGCCAGTGATGTACTTACTTGTGTCTCTGCTAACTCATTGAATATATTTATGAGCTAAACCCTGAACTGCTCCCTTAGGGTTTAGTTGATTTCGAAACTGTAGCAGATTTGCCACAGCTTCCTCTATCGGGCTAAAGTCAAACTGCTTAAATATCCCTCCACCCGTTGCATTACGTTTAGTTTTGTTTGCAACCATTTTTTTCTTCACTTTTATGAGCATAGTCTAGTAGGTCGAAGCATAGCCGGCAAAAAGGAGAGACGTGCGAAATAAATTTTCTTACCGACGTTCGAGCGTTTTTCTTAAGACAATGAGTAAAAAACAACTTTAGACACTTTTTTTGTATTTAATTTATTTTTTCTCATAGTGTAGTATAGTAGTAAATATAAAATATATATAGTAGTAAATATAAATATAAATAGTAGTAAGTATAAGAATAGGAGTGAATATTAAATACCAATAAACAGTCAATATTGAACAATCAAAGAGAAAGGTTGTGTTATTAATTATCCTATTACATGGCGACCGTGACAGGACCCCAGAAGGAAGATGGGAAAAAGAAACAATTAATAACTGTTCGTGCCGTGCTACTGTGGGAAAAAATAAATAAACTAAAAAAAAAAATCATATCTTGAATGTTACAAATAAAGTAAACGTTAGAAAATTTTTTTTAATAAAAAGTTCATAACAAGAATAAATAACACAATAATATTTTAATTCTTTTATAAAGTAAAATTAAATAATAAAAACAACAACAATTAATACATATATGTGATATTATTATTACATAATTCCAGAACACATATAAACCAAAACAACAACTAAACAAGAAATTTGAATTTCTAAGTTTTTAATGCAAAAATTAATTAAAGTAATGGGTGATTTAAGAAAAAATAAATTAAATTTCTTAACACAATGTGCTAAAACAAAATTGACTTAAGTAGCTAATAAAAACAAAAAAAAAATAAATTTCTGTCCTCATGAAAAACAAAAAGCCAGCAACTTGAAAAGAATAAATTGTTGTGTTATAAAAAGATTTTTTTTTATCACATACACACGATATTAACAAACATAAAATTAAATTTTTATATTAATCGTTGATCTCATTAATTATAAAATAAATTGAATTGAACTAAAACTATATAATAATTTTCTGAAAAAAAAAACACATTTTTTGTTAATAATTTTAACATAGTATAAATAAAATAGTAGAAAAACAAATAACCTAAAAAAAAACAGGTTGGAAAAAAAGCTCAATTTGTATGTATCCATTAAAAATAATTTCAGTTTACATATACGTTGGAAAAACTCCGTTACATTTCCAAAATCAAGAACGGTGAAACGAAATCATGTACAAAAAGAATTTTAAAAAATATGTATAACAAAAACTTGGAAAAACGGTACAAAAAGAATTTAAAAAAATGTGTATAACAAAAACTTGGAAAAACGGTAAAATAAACTCATGTTTTAATAAATAAATTTAAAAGAAAAATGAACGATTGAAAAATACTTCTAACAATAAACAGGAAAAATAATACAGTCAAAAAAAAAAAAAAAAAAAAAATTTTTTTTAAAAAATAAAGTCAACGTGAAATTATAAATAAAGCTTACCACTAATATATGTATATACATCAATTTGAAAAAAAAACAACAAAAAAAAGAGAATCCAGTAAAGCAACAAATAGTTAACATCCATCAACAAATCACAACAGCAGAGGAAACCATCATCAACTAATCAACAATAGATACAGGCATATAATTTACTATATACTATTTATTATATACATTTACTATTAATTATATTAAATTTACTTAACTACACCTATATTCATTTGCTACAATTTATACTTAAAGATCAAAAAGAGAGGAGGAGAATACTTTAACATTAATGGCAATTATGCTGATATTTAAGAGAAATATTTGCAAATTTTTTTTTATCAAATTTAATCAGATTTATTTTCTTCTCTTTTTAATTTAAAGTAGTTGTTAAATATAACAAAAAAAAAATGAAAAATTGTTTTTGCAACGTAAACAACAGAAAATATTTATCTGCTACTGTTAAGAATAAAGCATTTAATTTCTCTTAACATACATGCAATACTAATTGCATAGTTACAAATTTTAAGAGTAATCAATTTGCTAACTTTAATTTAATTTAAATTTTCTCTTTATCTTAACATTTACATTTTGTTTTCGGTAAATGTAAATAATTGAATATCTACACTAAACGAAAAAAAAAATTTTTTTTATGTGAGCAAAATTTTAAAATTTTTGTAGATGTCAGAAAGTCATACCGAGAATTTTAGAAAATTACTGGCAACATTTTATAAAATTAAGAAACGAGTGTTACAGAATCGACCCGTTTCATATAATCAATCTAAAATTAATGAATATATTTGTTCTTTGGTAGAAAGTTACAACTCAATTTTAGTATATACAAAAACAACTTCAGAAAGCGTATCTGTTAGTATTCAAAAAACCAATTTAAATAAAATTAAACATTGTCGTGAACTTTTAATCAGATGTTTTGGGAAACTTAACTGTAAGATAAAAGTTCCAACGGATTTTAGTTCTTTAGCACTTGTTGATGCAAGTGTTAAGACAGAAAGTGATTCAGATTCGGAAACTCAGTTAGAAAGTGCATCTGAAAGTGACTCGGTTGTTGGAAAAGGTAGAAGGGAATCAGATACAGATAGAAAAATGGCAACAGCAACAGTAGAAGAGAAAAAATCTTTTATTGGCCTATGTGCGTCTATAATAAGGGACAATTATAATGGCAACCCACTTGGTTTAGATTCATTTATAGACAAAATTGTTTTAATTGAAGGACTTACTGAATTAAATTTAAACACAACTTTAATAAATTTCGTGAAATCAAAGCTTGAAAGTAAGGCTCGAGAAGCATTGCCTGAAAACATAACTTCAATAAATGAAATTAAAATAGCTTTAAAAAACAGAATAAAACCTGACAGTTCGAAAGTTGTAGCCGGAAAGATTGCCGCTCTTAATGTTAAAGATGATAATTTTTCAGAATTTGCAAAGCGAGCTGAAGAACTTGCTGATGCATTGGAAAGGTCTTTAGTGATTGAAGGTATTACTAAAGCGAAAGCCCATGAGATGGCAATAGAACAAACAGTTAGTGTTTGTCGTTTAAACGCAAAGTCAGATTTAGTCAAGGCTATACTAGCTTCATCCGTTTTTGCTGACCCTAAAGAAGTTGTTGCGAAATTGATTGTCGAACAAACAAGGAAAAACAGGTTTTAGCATTTCGCAGTAACGGTCAGGAAAGATTTAACAGTTGGCATCAAAGAAATAACGTAAATCAAAACAATAATTTTTATCGTGGGAATAATCGCGGAAGTTATCGTGGCAGCTTTCGTGGTGGCAATTATCCCAGAGGAAATTATAATTACAATTTTCAAAATCAAAATAGATTTCAAAATAAATTTCGTGGAAATAATCGAAATAGTTACGACCGCAGTAATAATGCTAATAACCAAAGAGTTTCTGTTCGTTCTTTAAACGCGACGGCCCCTCAACAAACAGCATTGTTGAGGGAAGAACAAAAAGATCAAGAAGAAGAGAGCCAGATTTAAATCTACCAAACATTCCCAAATCTGTTTATAGTTTAAATCTCAATTATGCAGATTTTATAAATTTAAAATGTATCGATACAGACAAGCCTTGCAGTTTTCTCGTTGATACGCAAGCAGATATTTCATTAATTAAAATTTCAACTTTAAAGTCAAATATATTTTTAAACAAAAACGATATTATTAGCATTACTGGCATTACTACGACAGCTATTTCTTCATTAGGAACAGTTGATTCAAATCTCATTATTTCAAATAAATTAGTTCCACAAATTTTTCATGTCGTTAGTGACGATTTCAACATTCCTTCAGATAGCATTCTTAGAAAAGATTTTCTTAAAAACAATAAATGTAAACTTGATTATGAAAACATGACTATATCAGTCTTGCTTCAGAAATTAAGATTTAGAATACCAATACATCATGGAACAAGTTGTTTTTCTTGTATTATTCCACCTAGATGTGAAGTTTATAGAGTATTTAAGTTAAGTGATATAAAAGAGCCAATGTTCATTGATTCGCAAGAAATTTGTGAGGGTGTTTTTATCGGAAAATCTATTATTGATTCAAACAACCCTATTTTACCAATGGTTAATACAACTGATGAAATAAAATGTATAAAGAATGTTCAATTGAAAACTGAAAAGCTCCAAAATTTTTACCTTTACTCAATCAATAAAACTGAAGTTAATTATGAACGTAATCAGAAGTTAAAATTAGTATTACAAAATCAAATGCCAAGCGATGTAGAAAGTTGTCTAATGCCTCTTTGTGAGCAATTTGCAGATATTTTTGCCTTAAAAGACGATCAACTGTCTATCAATAATTTTTATGAACAAAAATTAAGACTCATTGATTCGTCAGCGGTATACATTAAAAATTATCGCCTTGCACATACTCAACGCGAAGAAATAAACAAGCAGGTTAAAAATCTATTAAAAAATGATTTGATTGAACCTAGTACTTCAAATTTTAATAGTCCTTTAATCCTAGTTCCAAAAAAGAGCGTGGATAATCAAAAATCCTACCGACTGTGTGTCGATTATAGATCTGTTAATAAAAAACTCATTGCGGACAAATTTCCACTACCGCGTATTGACGACATTTTAGATAATTTGGGTCGCGCAAAACATTTTTCAATCATTGATTTATTTTCAGGGTTTCATCAGATACCTTTACACAAAAATTCTCGCGACATTACTGCTTTTAGCACTGATAGTGGATCCTTTCGATGGAAGGTATTACCTTTTGGGTTAAACGTGGCCCCAAATTCCTTCTCAAGAATGATGTCTATAGCATTTTCTGGCCTTAAACCAAACAAAGCTTTTTTATATGTCGATGATATTATTATTGTCGGTTGTAGTAGATTACACCATTTAAATAATATAAAGGACGTTTTTGAAATTCTTAGGAAAACTAACTTAAATAGGATAATTAATGTAATAGGATAATTAATAACACAACCTTTCTCTTTGATTGTTCAATATTGACTGTTTATTGGTATTTAATATTCACTCCTATTCTTATACTTACTACTATTTATATTTATATTTACTACTATATATATTTTATATTTACTACTATACCTTCCTTCTTTTTTTTTTTTTTTAAATTAATATAATTTAAACATTCGTCTATCATATTTCATCTATATTTTCCAAAGTTTAAAATTAAACATTTTTGTAAAAAAAATAATTTTTTTCTCTATTTAATTTAATATAATAAAATATAAAATTTTATATAAGTTTCAATGATTTATATCTACTTTTAAATACAATATTTTAGACTTTTCTCAATCTATTTTTATGAACTATTTTTGATTTATTTGTTAAATTGTTATATATGGTAACATTTACATTATCAATATTTTTTACTATAAATGGACCATCGTAAATACTTTTGTGTTTATCGTATGGTTCCTTTTGTAACAACACTTTATCATTAATTTGCAATGTCAAAGGCTTTGCAAATTTATCATAAAAAGCTTTATTTCTCTTTTTGTGTTTTTCAATTAATTCCTTTGCTAGTAAATTTGTTTTATGCAGTCTATATTTAATTTCCTTGCTATAGTTTTCTAAATTGTACAGTGGATCTAATTTAGAATTATTAATTTCGTTTGGTAAAGTTACTTTTTTCCCAAAAACAAGTTCAAAAGGTGTAAATTTGTTGTCGAATACCGTACTTAAGGCAGTGTTATAGCAGAAAGTAAAATATTTTAAATACGTATCCCAATCAGATAAATTTTCACTGATATACGCCCGAATATATTCATTAAAGAGGCGGTGATTTCGCTCTACTGTTCCGATACTTTCATGATGATATGCTGTAGAAAAGTGAAGGTCTATTTCAAACAGTTTGCATAATTCAATAAATAATTCATTCTTAAATTCGGTACCTTGATCCGTTTTAATTGTGTGCATTTTACCATATACCAAAATAAAATTTTCAAATATAGCCCGAGCAATAGTTCTAGACGATTTATCCGGTATAGCTATAGTAACTAAATACTTCAATAAATCGCACATTAGCGTTAAAGCATATTTATTCCCGTACACAGATTGCTGTAATGGTCCTATTGTATCTAATACTACTACATCAAATGCATTAGTTGGTGTTGGTGTTAACATAATGTTTTCTGTATTTGATGGCTTAACTTTATTTAAAGTACATTTTGAACAATTTTTGACAAATTTTGCTATATCCCTAGTCATGTTTTTCCAGTAAAACTTTGTTCGAATTTTAGCATATAACTTCTTTTGACCGCAGTGTCCGCCTAGGATTGGATCACTGTGGTATATTTCTAAAATATTTTGTCTCTGCTTTTCCTCGCATACTGTTTCAATTGGATTTGTTAGAATTATTTCTAAAGACTTAAGTATTTTATGTCCACATTCCTTAAAATTTTGAATTGTAATTTTCGTAAAAATCACATCTCCTTTTGGCCATTCTAAACTGTGAATTCTCCGTTTGTTGGCTTCAGCTTGAAGCCTCGAAAGCAGCAGATCTAAATCTATTGTTTCGTTAACAACACTAAAATCCACGGATAGCAGCAACTTAAATTTTCCATATATTTTCACGCGAATTGTATCTAATTTTCCATTTGTATGAAAGAATTGTGTTTTAATTTTTGGAATCTTTGTATTAAAATTATGAGAAAACTTGTCATAAATTAATAATCGTTCAATATTCTCCCCGGGTGTAATTAAAGACGATGATTGTTGATTATCTGTTTTTGACATAGCCCTTGTAGAAATAGCAAAAATGTTTTTATCTTTCAAATCATTAATAGAAAGTCTAGACAGAGCATCGGCACATACATTTGTTTTACCTTTGACGTACTCAACTGTAAAATTATATTCAGAGAGCTCTAGTCTGATACGGGTTAATTTTGATGATGGATCTTTCATGTTAATAAGATAAACTAGTGGACGATAATCAGAACGTACAATGAATGAGGTACCATAAACGTATGGTCGAAATTGTGTAATAGCGAAATGTATTGCAAGAAGTTCAAGCTCTATTACTGGTTTTTTTTGTTCAGCTTTGTTAAAAGCTTTTGATGCAAAGTAATTTGGCAGATCGTTTCCATTAAAGTTTTGACTCAATATTGCACCACAGCCCGTTTTCGATGCATCAACAGTTATTAAAAATGATTTTGTAAAATCAGGATATTGTAAAATTTTTGGCGATAGCAAAGCAGATTTTAAATTATTAAATGAATTTTGAGTGCATTCGTCCCAACTAAATTGGATATTTTTACGTGTGAGCTTATTCAAAGGAGCTGCTAAAGTAGCGAAATTTGGAATAAATCGTCTATAGTAGTTTGCAAAAGCTACGAAACGTCTAACAGAGTCTTTATCGGACGGAACTGTATAGTTTTTGAACGCATTAATTTTTGAATCATCTGGCAAAAGTCCATTTGACGTACATTTATGCCCGAGAAATGTTACTTCAGGACGAAAAAAATTACATTTGTAAGGATTAATTTTTAAGTTAGTTTTCCTAAGAATTTCAAAAACGTCCTTTATATTATTTAAATGGTGTAATCTACTACAACCGACAATAATAATATCATCGACATATAAAAAAGCTTTGTTTGGTTTAAGGCCAGAAAATGCTATAGACATCATTCTTGAGAAGGAATTTGGGGCCACGTTTAACCCAAAAGGTAATACCTTCCATCGAAAGGATCCACTATCAGTGCTAAAAGCAGTAATGTCGCGAGAATTTTTGTGTAAAGGTATCTGATGAAACCCTGAAAATAAATCAATGATTGAAAAATGTTTTGCGCGACCCAAATTATCTAAAATGTCGTCAATACGCGGTAGTGGAAATTTGTCCGCAATGAGTTTTTTATTAACAGATCTATAATCGACACACAGTCGGTAGGATTTTTGATTATCCACGCTCTTTTTTGGAACTAGGATTAAAGGACTATTAAAATTTGAAGTACTAGGTTCAATCAAATCATTTTTTAATAGATTTTTAACCTGCTTGTTTATTTCTTCGCGTTGAGTATGTGCAAGGCGATAATTTTTAATGTATACCGCTGACGAATCAATGAGTCTTAATTTTTGTTCATAAAAATTATTGATAGACAGTTGATCGTCTTTTAAGGCAAAAATATCTGCAAATTGCTCACAAAGAGGCATTAGACAACTTTCTACATCGCTTGGCATTTGATTTTGTAATACTAATTTTAACTTCTGATTACGTCCATAATTAACTTCAGTTTTATTGATTGAGTAAAGGTAAAAATTTTGGAGCTTTTCAGTTTTCAATTGAACATTCTTTCACTTATTAATATTTTAATATTTAATTTTTCTCAACTAATTGTTTTTGGACACGACTTAACTACTTCACTGACAATTTAATAATCCTCTTCTTTTCTTATAATAATGTTCTTAAATACTATTTTGTAAGGATCCTAAATAAACACACTACGGTCCACATGTGTTTCCACTTCTTCATTATTGGGAAAAACACAGAAGAAGTTATTTGTGTTTATTTAGGACCTTTTTGTTTTCCAAAAATATTTATTATGTTACAAAATATTTGTGTCTATTTTAAATGTTTTTAATTACCAAATTTTCCACAATCTAAACGTTTTTTAATTATTACATTTTCCATGTTCATTTGAACAGTCTGGTTTTGTTAATTTGATGTAATTATCCCTATATGTAACTTGCGCGTATATTTTTTAAATCATATACTTAATAAATAAATCAATTTTCCTTTTAACAGTTAAACTTAATACATAAATAAATTTTCCTTTTTTAGTACAGAAGTGGGATAGATCACGTTCTCAAAGAAAACGTTTTAAATAAATAAATAGTACAGTGAGAATGCGTATATCAGTATTTTAAGTACGGAAAAAGCTATGAATGTACACATTATGTACGTATGTATGTATGTTTTCTAACGGTGATTAAACAGAAAGTACTTGTACAAAAGCAGTGGGGACAAAGAACGCATGTAAAAAAAGTGAAAGAACGCATGTATGAGTGTGAGTGCTAGTTTTAATGTCAACTTGCGTGTGCTCAACGAAACAAAAAAAAAAAAACGGAGTCAATCGAAACAAAACGGGAGTGGACACAAACACAAGAAGATAAAAAAAATAATAACGACCATCCTAACTTGATAATTAGCTTTACTTGTGTACCAATACCTGCACACATATTGTGAAACGTACAACGGCCCGTGAGAAAAAGGAACGATTTAGAAAGAATTATATACAATATAAAGCATGATTAAAAAATGAGTATATAACTATACGGGTAAATATACACTGGTGTTAAAAAGCAAATACGTTAAATTTAGCGTCTAAAAAAATGTATATAAAAAACACATGAGAAATCGTAGAGTGAAAAAACAAGCGAAAGTTACTGGGACATATAAGCGTACATGATAGAACAAAAAAGCCCAAAAATAAGTTAGTCTGGTTTATCGCACAGACGAACAACGCCAAAACGAATGTTAAAGTTAAATCCAAAACGAGTAAACGGTAAAACAAAGATAGTAAAGTGTATACTAAAAAGCAAATACGGAATTATAATAAAAACAAAATGTAATAAAATAAAGAACAACAAACGCAATAAAACGAGAAGAAAACGAGATTTTTAGTGAAACGAATGTGATAATTAATATAAAAGGCCGAATTTTTTTTTTGGGGGGAAAAATTGCGCTTGGATAAATAATTAACGTTCATTTAAAGAAGAAGACGGTGATTGGAAAGGAAAAATGCCTTTAATTTCATCCTTTAAAATTATGACTTTAAAAGACCTTTTTCGGGAATAAAAAACTGTCAACGGTCGGTACTAAGGTCAGAGACAATCGAAGACGATGAAATTGACACAAATTAAAATTTGCATTCGCAGGTAAGTGAGTTGCGTGGTATGCTTAAGAACGTTATATCGGTAACGCAGCAACAAGCAAACAATAATTTAACGCAACAAAATTAAGTGCGTAACAATGTAGAAAATGAGGTACGCGATAACGTACCAGGTCCAACGCACGATAACGTAGGCGAACGCATAAGTGAACCGCTGCCATTAAATTACAGAGAACCGTAAACGCGTATTACATATATTGTTAAAGATATTGCCGATACGTTACCCGATTACAATCGAACAAAAGATCAAATTTTTAGTGTCGGTCAATTTATTGACCGAATCGAAAAATCGATTGAAGCGTATGACTGGGACGAGAAACGTTTGATGCTAGCAGTTTTTAGCAAATTTAAAGGTCCTGCGAAATTATGGTTGGACGCATCCGCCGAGCTATATGTTAGGTGGAGTGATTTAGCAGCAGCACTACGGGAAGAGCATTGGTGTCGAGCCAGATGAAGCCGACATTCATTTTAAAATGTCTAATGCAACCCGAAAACCAGGTGTGTCCATAAACGAATATTGTTTCCGCATTAGCGCTCTGGGCAAAAGAAATTATTTGAACGAATCAGCTATTATTACATACACACGAGAGGTGTTGAACACTGGGAGCTACAAATTGCTATTTGTACGGTCCGATTTAAATCGATGAAGGAAAGGCGTGCTACTATTGACGAGTAATTTTGAAACGTGGCAAGCTCCTCCTACAACACGAAAAGCTTAAGTGAATTAAAAAGTGCTGCAGCCAACTGTAGCATTCAAAACTTACTGGCAAATCTTTTTTTTTTTTTCAAAAATAATAAATAGTATCATCAACACATAATATGGCGATCCTGCCTCTATTCTGCCTTTATTATGCCTAGTCCTACATTATTCTATTCTGGCTATGTCCATATTCATATGCATATTTTTGCAATCCTGCACTATTCTGCCTGATCCTGCGATTCTGCCTTATATTATAAATTAAATCAAAAGTGTGGCGAATCATTAACACAAGCGGAAATAGACCGAACAACAAGAGGAATATATTCCTGAAGTACGAGCATTACATACCGGAAGGTGCACCAGAAGTATACCCTGAATATACATCTACACTTAATAATTTTGGGCCAAAGGCTATTTCCATGGAGGAATATAGAAAGAGAAATAACAAGAAGGAAAACGCAAATTATATAAAGGAAACAAAGAAAAAGATGAAGTAAAGAAACTACAACTGCAAAAAAAAAAAGAAAGCAGAAATATTACGATTAATGGGTTTATGCACTGGTGAAGAAAAAAGACAGTTATATATACAATTAAAAAACATAATATAATAACATAATAAAACAAAAATTAGTTAATTTTAAGAATATGAATTAAAATAAATTTTATTAAAGAATACTTTTAACTTTTTCAAAAATGGAAAATCCCATCAAGAAAGTGGAACAAATGAAATCTTTTAATAAAAATAATAAAATAAATTTAGCTGAGCCAGTCATACCAGAATTAGCAATAACATTACTGGTAATAGGAATTTTATTTTATAGAGTACTTAAGATTTATAAACACTTAAAAAATTATTTACTTTAAAATCACAACACAAGTTTGAATTAAAAGGAAATATATAACAAAACTACTTAATGAAAAAAGAAATTTTAAATTTAATAGATATGTTAATTCTTATGATTGACTTCTTTTACAAACTGAAGCCAATCTTTGTGAGAATTAAAACTGTGCTGCGACATCAATTCGGACGCTTACACCAAAATTGCTGTCTGGTAACATGATAGCTAATTTTGTTTTTTATTTAACACAGGCCAGTCTTTGCGAGAAATAAAATTGTGCTGAGACATTAATTCGCACGCTTAACCCAAAATTGCCGTCTGGTAACATGAGAGCTAATTTTGTTTGTTCATTTTGACAACCCGTGGGAATTGTTATTTTGGCATAATTGTTATTAAGAACTTAAACGCGTGGTTTTTGTTACTAAACGCATGGGAAAGAACGATTTCTGGAATGCAATTTACGATTATTTTATTTTGTATTCTTTTTGTGTTATTAATTTTATTTATAAATAAGCCATTCATTTGAATAAACAAATCAGAAAAAAAGCTGATCAACCATCAGAAGTCACTGGCGTTTTCTTCACAGCAGAACTTATCCTCGTGTCAACACTTGAGTTAAGTTAAAACTACCTCAATTTAACGAACTTGGTGAATCACTAAGTTCACTTAAACTTGAACCTTCGAGTTAGGCAAGGCAAACGATCCTCAGCATTAACAAGATATATTAAAAAATTTAAAGAAAAGCCCAATAAGGGCATACACTGAAAAATCTATTCAAAATAAATTAGAAGATATAGAAAAGATCAAAAAGGATTTTCAAATAAAAGAACTCCAAGAAAAAGATGAAGAGAAGTTATTTTCTTTGAAATTACAATTCAATAATATCTATACAAATATTAAACTATATTTATTTAAAAACCGGAAAGAATTAAACGTAAAATCAAACATTCTAATAAATATGGCGACACAAAATTTTAACTCAGAAATTGCTTTAAAACAATTCTAGAGTTCACAGGTAACTATCGAGAACTTAGATCTATTCTCACTATTATAGCATTACTAAAAACAGCCTATCAGCGGATCAAGAAACACCACTTCTGAAATTTGTCTTTAATGTTAAACTAAGTACTACTGTAAGAACTGCATTAGGGATTTCTATACCAACAACCTTCGACGATTTGAAGAAATTACTTACTTATAGATACAAAACAACGAACACGGTTGCACAGATACAAGTCTCACTTAGCACTTTTAGTCAAAAAAATTGAATGTGCACAATTGCCATGAAAAACTCTTGAATTCCATAGCAGAATTAAATGAATGACAAATAGAAGAAATACATAATTGTAAACAGTTCAAGCAGATACAATAATAGTAACATAAAATATGCATTAACCATTTTTAAAAATGGCTTAAGGGAAGAATTGAAATCAACAATTCTTGCATCCAAACCAAAAGACTTAAATGACGCGGTAAATATAGCGCTGGAGTTGGAAAAAGACTTTTCGAGGGAATATGATCAAGTTTTATATGTCTCAAATCACCAGAATGGACAGAATAAGAACCATTTTTATAGAAATAATAACCAGAGTATTAATAAATATAATAACCAAAATACCAATAGAAATAATTACCAGAATGGACACAATAAAAACCATTTTTATAGAAATAATAACTAGAATACTAATAGAAATAGTAACCAAAATACTAATAAATATTGTAATGTTTAAACCTTTTATAAACGTTTTGTTGTGAGTTCTTTATTGCAAAATAAATAACACCAGATTTTAGAGTTTTTAAATTACTTATAAGTTTATTTACTTTAACTACACAAAAAGTTTACACCGCAGAACAATTTACTTAAGATGCACATCTTTACTTAACGAGGTTTATTTTTACACTGACTGACTATCCATTCAGACGCTGCCCTTTTTATATTTGTCCATTAAAAGTATAGAAAATTTGAGAATCTTCTACTCCCTTTGCATCACATTTTGTTGTTGTATGTTGTTTATTCAATGGATAGGCGCCTGTATGTCTGTGTGTATTTTTGTTTTTGTGTTTGTACTGATAAAGTTTCTTCTTGAAATTTATTTTAAAATATTTGTTGTTGTGCACAAGTTTTCTTAGCAAGCCGCGCAGTTAGTAAACAACATATCCAGTAGGTCACTTTATTCCTTATTTATTATTTTTTTAAACTTAAGCAAGACACATCCCTAACATTGCCGCCCACTTAAGCCTTTTTGTCCCGAACAGGCTCAATATTACCTAAGCCATACTTGGCCAGACGCTCCAAGTGGACCACTTTCATCTTAGATCTCGGACTTTGATATTTCTATTTCCGATAAACCACGTCATTAAATTTCTTGATCACCTCGTATGGTCCTTCCCAGCGATTTTGCAGTTTAGGAGACAATCCCTTTTTACGTTTTGGGTTAAATAGTAGAACTTTTTTCGGACTTGGCCAATACTCTGCTATAGTAACCAATAACTTTTACCTTCCCATTAATCGCCTGAGAAAGCACCTATTGTGGATTGCCGTGTTTAAAAACTAGGGTCACCAAAATGTAGGATTTCGATTAATATGACTCAAACCAAACACATAAATTTGGTCTGTATTAATCTTTTATTTGTTTGTCCCTTTAAGCACTTGAAACTTAAAGGGCGATGAGCACAATAATTAAAACAAAAGAATCTTGTTTAACTACTGTACAAATTTTTATTTTTCTTTCTTCTTATATACTATTTTAGCAGAACACTTAAGCTAAATTTTGTAAATAATAATTTTATTGCAATTTGATATGTCAACCAAAAAAAAAAACACAACGCTACTATAATTCATAAGCAAAAATTATTTAAATGGTTATTGAACTAAAATAAGAAATCAAGCAAAAAGAAAACGGTTAATGAACTAACAAAGTTAATTGTAAGCAAAATTATATTTTTTATGTTTAATGAGGTTAAGAAATTAAAAATGCTATTGATAGTGTTTTTTATATATTTTTTTGTACGTTTAGTATGTTTGTTTGTATATGTGCATGTATGTGTTTAAACATTCTCCGCGTTGAACAGCCATTCACAAGAGTATATGTCCTGAATTCAGGCATTTTCCTAGGCGTGTTGTTTCAGGTGTACGATTTTTGTCGTTTGATTTTGGGTTCGTCATCGGCCTCTGGAACGTCTTCTTCAGTTACTTCAGGCTTATTACTTGTAGTTTCGGATGATTCGGGATCCATAGGTAGGAGTGCCAATCTGTGTATTAGTCGTTTGAACAGACCACTGGATATTTTAACTTCTGCAACCCTTACGATTCCATTTTCACCGGATACGTTTGAGTAATTCTGACTAGTGGCCATTTCATTACAGGTACATTATCTTTTTTTACTATTACCATGTCACCGATTCTTACATTAGTGCATGATTTGTTCCATTTATGTCGTTGCTGTAATGCACTTAAATACTCGAACGACCATCGTTTCCAAAATTGCTGCTTCAGGTAAGACAATACCTTCCAATGTGCCAGATTTGAAACGTTGCTGGTTGTTGCCTTACTATCTATCTGGGAGGTAAGAGCTTCCCCTATAAGAAAGTGGCCAGGAGTCAATGCTTGAAGGACGATTGGATTTTCAGACATTGGAGTGAGTGGGCGAGAGTTAAGTATCGCTTCTATTTTAATTATTATTGTGTTTAATTATTCGTGCGTTACACATGCTGTAGAAATGCTACGAAGTAGTAAGTGTTTTGCTGATTTCACTGCAGCTTCCCAAAGTCCTCCAAAATGAGGTGCTCTCAGTGGGATGAAATGAAAATGTATTCCCTTTTTGCTAGCAGTAGACGCAATTAATTCTTGTCCTTTTTTTGAATATAGGGTACCTTTTACTTTTGATAGCTGATTTTTAGCTCCTATTAAATTGGTTGCATTGTCCGAATAAATATTTTTTCAGTAACCGCGGCGACTGACGAAACGCTTTAATGCACCAATAAACGCTTCAGTGGTAAGATCGGAAACTAATTCCAGATGTACCGCCTTTGTGGAAAAGCAACAAAATATGGCTATATCGGTTGTTGGTTTTTTACCACGGATCTTGTAGAGGATTGAAAATGCCCAGCAATAATCAACTCCAGTATTGATGAAGGGACGGACTGGAGTGACACGAGCTTGTGGAAAATTCCCCATTAGCTGTTTGCACAGCTTCGGTCGCATCTTAGCACATCTCATGCAATGTATTATATTTAATAATGCTTGTGGACCACAATGATTATTTTCTATGTGATTCATTTCAAACAGCAGCTTAATGAGGGGATCATTGTATGATAGCAACATCGGATGTTTCGCGTCGTATGAAAGGTTGGAGGCTTCTAATCGTCCGCCAACTCTAAGGATGCCTTCCTTGTCGAGAAAGGGTGTAAGACTAATAATGGCACTCTTTTTATCAATTTCAGCATACTTTTTAAGTTTTTTTAATTTCTGAGGAAAAATCAATGCCTTGGACGTTCATATTTCTTTAGTTTTGCGTTTTTTGGGAATCTAAGGATGTAACCCAGAATTCTCTGCAATCTCCTGAAGGAATTTTCCTGTTGAATTTTATATATAAAATCCTCAGAAGGACGGTACTAATTACAAGCGTCTTATTTTTTCTGTTCGATGTCACATATTATACGTCCAGTAAATTTAACTGGCCACATTTCTTCTTTTCCATGTAGAAATAGTGGCCCCTGGAACCATAAGCTACATTTCCGAAGTTTTTGGTTGATGTACCTCTAGAAATTATGTCGGCTGTGATAGAACGTGCCGCCATTGATCGGTCTTCGTGAGTGACTGAATTGTGGCTGTAGGTTGGCTACAAAGATATCGTATATAGTTGATTGCATGTTTATCCATGCATAAGTGAATTGACTGATTTGTGATCAGTAAATCTGTCTTAATTCTTTGTAATAATTGGGCAGCTATGACTGCTGCGCACAGCTCAAGACGAGGAAGAGTTTGTTGTTTCAATGGAGCGACCCTGCTTTTTTGCACAGAGCAACTGTACAATAATGCGTCTATCCTTCAGCGTGGCACGAAGGTACGCCGCTGCGCCAAATGCCTTTTCGGGAGCGTCCGCATATACGTGAAGTTGAGAGGAGGTTGAGAGTTCTTCCTTGTAAATGTGGCGTGGGATTTCCAAATTATTTAAATATTAGATTATGACTAGATAGGACAGGGGGAAAAAAACGGCAAGTGGCCCGCCACAGTTAACTCCTTTGTTTTTACAAGACAGAATGCTATTCAATTTGTATGCATTTGTCTCTTTTATATAAAGGAGCCAGCTGGCGCAAATATTTAGAAAATATTGGTTTTTAGCCATAATTTTCTAATTTTTGCGCCACTTTACTGGCCAAAAATACAACAAGTGAATCCCCATGCAGAGGTGTTATAAAATAGCAAAGGATGTAAGAAGAAGGTAAAAATGTGAGTATTTTTCATCCTAAGGAAAAATCATTTTATCTTATTTTTAGGAGCCGCAAATGTGTAATGAACTGTCCAGACGTAAGGAAGAATCTGACAAGGTAAGTTTTTTTCAAGTTTTTTTATGTATTTTGTGTTGACGAACGTTCGTTTATAAAAAAAACCAAGTGTATTTCCGTGTGTGGTTCCATTGGCAATTAAATAATGTCCAATTGGATTGTGATCGTTATGTAGAATGTGCTCCTTTATTCCTAAGCAATAAACTTAAATTATTTAATTACCCATTTTATCATATTTTTTAGGACTCGCCAGTGCATTAAATAATTACAAATATTTGACTGTTTTGTTTTGTGCAATAATTTTTTGTTGGCTAATCTTTTATTTTCCAAACGCTGAAGTCAAACGCAAATACCATTTAAATTTGTGGTATGCACTACTTTTACATAAAATTAATTGTTTTGTTCTAAATATACCTATTTCGTTTATAGTGTGGCGCAGTATTACATAAATCAGAAGCGTTTAGATGCAGTAGCGAAACTGTTGCATGTAGGAGCTACTAATTTTGCAAAACAAACTCAACAATGGTTGCAATTAATCCATAAGTTTAGTAGTGCTACCAAAGTATTGGGTGACATGGAAAATTTCGCCCGAAGTATAGAGTCTGATATGCAAGTCAACGTACATTAGAAATTGCCTACAAGAGTAGCAAACAAGCTCAGAAACAAATACAAGGTAATTCAACAGCGGTGGCAGATAATCGTTCCACATCATAAAAAATTTTTTAAATATTAAAAAAATGTCGCTATATCGCTATGTATGTATGTTATATATCTACGGTAAAAAAAATACCGTAGCGGCTTTATTTTTAATTATAAATTCAAGACTTTTTGCTCCTTCAATGAAACACAAATAGTTTTATAAAATTTACAACTAAATTATTTTATTTATAATTATTAAAATATTAGAAATAAAAGGTAGAAAACATTGAATTGAAAAATTAAATTTTGCTTGTTTGGTGGAATGATATCGAATATTTTTAAAAAAGAGTTAACATTTTTACAATTCAGAGGTAAGTGTAGCTAGCCTATGCAGTTATAGTTTATCTTTATTCAAGATCGTCACGCTTGGTGAAGAGCCACATTCCACAAGAAGTGATGCTGTTCATAGCAAAACATGATGGATTAAAAATTACAAAAGTTCTTTTAAGGGCTACGGAATATCTAAAAAAAGGATATGAAATATAAAAATAACATTTTTCTTGTTATCTTGATTGCATATTTTTTCACATATAATATTCTGCCTCTGCATTGAAAGTTGCAGGAATATTTTAATACATTAGCTCCATAAAGTTCCTGTAAGTAAGAAGGTAATGCATATTCTGAAACAGAAAAAGATTTTCCTTTTATAGGAATGTAATTCACTTTCTATTTTTACGAACACTTACCATTCAGAGTACAATTTTGATAATTCCATCAGCCACGCTAGTAATTCCACATCTATGTAGGTAATTGCCTGGAAACAAAAAACAAATTTTGTTATTAACAAACTAATGAACATTTCAATTGCGGCTAATACTTACCAATTTGTTTTCAGTTCTGCTTATAATAATATATTATATTAAATAATTTAATCTAATTTACTTACCCATTTAATATTATTAACAATTTTTTAGTAATTAATTTTAAGCACTAGGTCTTACTTAATAAAAAATTTTTAAAAAACTTTATTTTTTATTATATTTTCGATATTTCGCCACACCGTTGGTTGGCATCATCAGGAAAAGCAAAAATAATAATGAACAAACAAATTGAAAAAATTTTTTGCTTTTCCTGATGATGCCAACCAACGTGTGGCGAAATATCGAAAATATAATAAAAAATAAAGTTTTTTAAAAATTTTTTATTAAGTAACCCCTAGTGCTTAAAATTAATTACTAAAAAATATTAAAAAAGGTCAAAAAATTATAACTATTATTATTAACAATTTTAAAGTTTTACAAATTTTTAAAGTTTGCCAACAAATTTTTTTGTTTATTTTGTGGTTGTCAAATATATCTTTGTTTAGGGGTGGGTACGTATTGTATGTATAGCTGCTTGCGTTTTCTCATTGTTTTTTATGATGCCACTCTATATCCGCTCTCTTCAATAAAGGGGTTAATTGCAAATGTTAAGTGAATATTTTGTGATATGTGCTTGGCTTTTCCGACGGGGTTAATTTTAATTTTATTTGGGTACGGTTTTCCGTCGACCCTCGTCAAATTTGGTTTGTGAACAAACCGGTTTCGGCTGTTTGCCATCTTCAGTGTTCCTTTCGTACTAGTTGCGTTCTATTGTTAGTTGTGTTTATATAGTTCGTGTCTCCCTTCGTGTTAATGCGTTCGTCACTTACTGTCTTTTTTGCCTGCATCTCTCTCTCTCTCCTTTTTCATTTGTCTCTTTTTACCTAATTTGTCGTCCCTTTTTCATTCGTCTTCTTTCCTAACTAAATCCTTTTACGATCATGCTTGTTGTCCGTTTTTGTTCATGTGTGAACCTATTGGGTTTTTTTCTTCTTTCTTCATGTGACATAATAATCTGTAATTGTACGTTTAGGATGTTCTTTATTGCTTTGGTCTTCTTTCCTAACTAAATTCTTTTACGATCATGCTTGTTGTCCGTTTTTGTTTATGTGTGAACCTATTGGGTTTTTTTCCTTTCTTCCCCTTTTATGTGACATAATAATCTGTAATTGTACGTTTATGATGTTCTTTATTGCCTTGGTCTTGCGCACCTGCGTAACGTTTTTGTGCTGGTGTAGTGTTCGTTTTCCTGTAAAAATGTTCCAACGGTTCAAATATTGTGTCCGAAGCAGTGTTTATTTGTTCATTTATTATCCGTCCGTCAAATGTTTTCTGTTCGTATATTCCCATGTTCCCCAATACATTCAGTCTCCTTCCTTTGTGCTGTGTGTGAAGCAGTTTAACCGTTGTCTTAATATGTCCTGGTGTACAATTCTTTTGTTGTTGTAACGATCCTTCAACGTTTCCTAAGCTGCATTATAATTTGTTTCAGATAAGGAGAATTGACTAATTAAATGTTCAGCTTCTCCCAACAAATTGTTCTTTAAGTACCACATCTTCTGAATTGCGGAAATTTGTTTCAGAAAATAAGTCATGAAACTGTCGCCATTTAAGGTAGTCGCCATCAAATTTGGGTATAGTCAATTTTGGTAAATGTACTGTGCCAGTATTTATTGCGACAGGCATTATCTCTCTATGTTGGTTATGGGCAATATTTTGTTTTAATTTGTCAGCTTCAACGGAAAAATGACTCAACTGACTGATGGGTTGGTAGCTGCTGATGATATTGCCGCTGTATTACTCAAGGAAGTAGATAGCGATTTCGGATGTACTTTATTATTTGTGGTATTGCTAGAACTTTTCTTTTCTAAGTGAAGTAAAGTGATGTGTATCTTCTCACATTATCTGCAACTACTTGCAGTGAAGGTTTTCGAACCGTGATCAATTCCGAAGCAATTCACACATAAACCTTGGCGTTGTACCCAGCGTTCTACTATTGATAGTTGCAAGAAGTTGCTGCAGTGATACAGTTTGTGGTCACTGTTATTGCACAATCTGGATGTGCTATTGTTTGTTTTATTGGAAGTTATAACTGTTGATACCCCTTCATGTGTTGGTTTTTCCTTTGGAACAACTGCCTCTAAGGATTGGAATTGAAATTCCAAGAATGATGTGATGTGATGATATTGCCGCTGTGTTACTCAAGGAGGTAGATAGCGATTTCGGATGTAAGTTATTAGTTCTGGTATTGCCAGAACTTTTCTTTTCTAAGTGAAGTAAAGTGTTGTGTTTCTTCTCACATTTTCTACAGCTACTTGCAGTGCAGGTTTTCGAACCGTGATCAATTCCGAAACAATTCACACATAAACCTGGCGTTGTACCCAGCGTAATCGTTCTACTTCTGATAGTTGCAAGAAGTTGCTGCAGTGATATAGTTTGTGGTCACTGTTATTTCACAATCTGGATGTGCTATTGTTTGTTTTATTGGAAGTTATAACTGTTGATACCCCTTTATGTGTCGGTTTTTCCTTTGGAACAACTACCTCTAAGGATTGGAATTGAAATTCCAAGAATGATAAAAATTCAGTGATGACTGGCACATCTCTTGGATTAGTCAATGACTGCATATATCTGACGTGAATGTTCTTGTCGAGTTTTCTAATTAGTAACTGTATTAGAATTGCATCCCAAGATGATGTCGGAATTCCTAAATTATTAAGTGCAAGCAAGCACTCCTTTGTGGTATCATAAAACAGCTTGGTCGATGATGCAGTTGACGTTACAGAAGTCTGGTTTAGTATTTTGTCTACTAGATTAGCTACCAGAATCCTTTTGTTGTTGTAACGATCCTTTAACGTTTCCCAAGCTGCATTTGAGCTGCGTTTCAGATAAGGAGAATTGACTTATTAAATGTTCAGCTTCTCCCAACAAATTGTTCAAGTACTACATCTTCTGAATGTCGGAAATTTGTTGCTTATCCACCATTTCAGAAAATAAGTCATGAAACTGTCGCCATTTGAGGTAGTCGCCATCAAATTTGGGTATAGTCAATTTTGGTAAATGAACTGCGCCAGTATTTATTGCGACAGGCATTATTTCTCTATGTTGGTTATGGACAATATTTTGTTTTAATTTGTCAGCTCCAACGGAAAGATTGACTAAACTTATCTCCATCAAGTCATGTACTTTATCATATTCTTTCTGTTTTAGGCCGAGTGCAACTGGGTTGGCTAATTGCTCATAAGCCTAATCGTGTAGTGTCTCAATCTGAGCCTGTTGATTGTGTTACGATTTAACTCATAATATTGTAAAGGATGATCGTCAGTCCTAGTTAATCCTTCTAAGAGCCGTCTTAGAGCTGATAAACGGGCGTCTAACCTTCTTATGGTACTGCTTGAGGATTTAACATTTTGTGCTACATTATGCTGTGGATTTAATTGTTCGGATATGAAAATTTCAGAATTATCGGCGGCTGGCTCTGATGTCTGTCTTCTGCTTGCTTGACGCTGAGCTTCCTGATCTGAGACATAAGATACTCAATTGTCTCATTGTACCTTTCGCCTATGGACCTATGCAGGTCTTGGACAATATGTGGAACGTTGGCTAATAGAGTATTCTTTTTCATTTTTACCTTTGTAGACGTCTAGCTTTCGCCGATCATATGGGGCTTTCTTGATGTTTGAAATAAGCATTTCTATCTCAGTTGCCCTCACTTGCTGCTGAGACATGAGACTTTCTAAGTAAGCCATGTTAGATTGTCCTTTTATGGGTTTCCGATTGAAGAAAAGCAGACAAGTGGTGTTTCTCTACTAGGCGTCCTGCGATATTTTAGAGAGATGCGAAAATGTTTGACTACAACTGTTGTGTTTATAGCCTTTAGCTCTAGTACACTGGTAACACTCTCGGCGAGTGCGGAATTGTTGTCTAAGGACCGGCTGTCCTTAAAATTTCTTCGTGATTTCTTTATTCTCCTAATTTTTTAAAGCTCCTTACCACTGGTGGGGCAAGCTTTGTGTAAGCTTAACGAATAATAAAATTTGACAAATAAAAAAATGTATGCAATTATAAGGACTGTTGTCCTTGTTGATTGTCGGTGTATTTATAACTTATAAGGACTGTTGTCCTTACTGATGCGTGGTCACCAAAATTTTTATTGATGACTTAAAAGGACTGTTGTCCTTGCTGCAAATATGTATAGAGGACTTCAAAGGACCGTTGTCCTTGTGGATTGCCGTGTTCAAAAACTAGGAGTCACCAAAATTCAGGATTTCGATTAATATGACTCAAACCAAACACATAAATTTGATCTGTATCAATCTTTTATTTGTGTGTCCCTTTAAGCACTTGAAACTTAAAGGATGATGAGCACAACAATTAAAACAAAATAATCTTGTTTAACTATTGTACAAATTTCTATTTTTCTTTCTTCTTATATACTATTTTAACAGAACACTTAAGCTAAATTTTGTAAATAATAATTTTATTGCAATTTGATATGTCAACAAAAAAAAAATGCAACGCTACTATAATTCATAAGCAAAAATTATTTAAATGGTTATTGCACTAAAATAAGAAATCAAGCAAAAAGAAAACGGTTAATGAACTTACAAAGTTAATTGTAAGCAAAATTGTATTTTTTTATGTTTAATGAGGTTAAGAAATTAAAAATACTATTGATAGCGTTTTTTATATATATTTTTTTGTATGTTTAGTATGTTTGTTTGTATATGTGTATGTGTGTGTTTAAACACTAGTTTTGTAATAGAGTATTTATTTCTATTACCTCAAAACTAGTGTTGAGGTATTTAAGAATGGACCATTAAGAATGTCAAATTACTACAGATACATTTTTATAATGCAGTGTGAATTAACGAAATATGTAGTAGCACACCCAATTGAAACAAAAGACGCAAAAGCTATAGCAAAAACTTGGGTTGAACAATTTATCTTAAGGTATGGATGTTTTAAGATCTTTAAATCCGATAGAAGTAGGGAATTAAAAAAGGAATTGTTAAAATAAATTTGCAATTTGCTAAAAATAGATCAAAAATTATTAACACCTTACCATCATCAATCCATAGGTACACTGAAATCAATCATCGTGTCGTAAACGAATATTTATTAAATTTTGTAGATGATTATGAGTGGGACAAATTTGTCCCATACACTACATTTGCATATAATACAACACCACATATAAATAATAATTATTCACCTTAGTCCCAATTTACATTGTACGATTTTTATCGTTGCAATTTTTGTCGTTTTTTTTTTAAAGTTGCATTCGCGTATACATTTGACGATTTTGTATTCATAAACACACAAACTTCACATTTAAAATTACGAATTGTGGACAAAACGAATTGCAAGAGTACACTCGCATGTGTACTTTTTTAATTCCTCTCTTCCCCTATTCTTTTAACACCCCTTATTTACCAACAAACTAAGAATTGCAGCGACAAAAATCGTACAATGTAAATTGGGACATATGAATTAATTTATGGCAAACTAGCAGCAATGTCAACAGAGAAAATAAAAAAAAAAGATAAATGTTATAATATTGAAAATTTTGCTAACGAAGTAAAAATAAGGTTAAGAAAATCATTGGAAAATGACATATGACAAAAAATTATATGAAAGTAATTTTCAAGTTGGAGATTTAGTATTAATAAAATTAGAATCTAGAAAAAAGAATCAAAGCCCATATAAGGGACCGTATCAGATAGTTAAGAGATTAAAAGTTAATTCTTTATTAAAGGTAAATTTTATAGAAAAACTTTTTCATAACAATATACTTAAATTATATAAAAGAAAACAAACAAAAAAAACATGAATAAACATTAAGATAATAATTACATTTAATATTAAGACTCAACATTTAAATATAAGATTCAATTTAAAACATTAATATAAGCTAATTATAATATTTACTATTAAGATTTAATTTTAATAAATATCTGTTTTTCTTTTTAACGATCTTTTTTATATATTTTTTTCTCTTTTCGATATTTCGCTTTCCTTTCGAAAGCTTCCAAAAAGAAAGATCGTTTAAAAAAAACTATAAAAATTAAGATTTAATTCAAATTTTTTCAAATATGATGGCAATGGTGTCGTGTACCTATTTTAATGAGATACACTATACTCATTTTGCACTAAGTTCTTTAAAATTTAAAACCTACAAAAAAAGTATGACACAATAGAAAACACAAAATAAGTAGAACACAAAATGTAATTAAACACTCAACTTACACAAAAATGCAACCAAATACTTAACTTACAAAATTTTAGAGAACTAAAACAAAATATTTACTTTGTAATACTAACATTTAGGGATCACAAAGAAATTTTGTAAAAAAATATTTGAAAGTAATTTTGTAAAAGAATATTTGAAAGAAATTAATATAAATGCTGTAAGAAAATTGTAAATAAATTAGAACTTATTTTGATTTAAAAAAGACATGTTCGTTCTCAAAATTCTAGCTGAGCACCCTAACCAGTGCTTAAGTGAATTAAAAACTGCTGCAGCCCATTGCAGCATTCAAAACTTATTGGCAAATCTTTTTTTTTGCAAAAATAATAAATAATATCATCAACACATAATAATATTAACAACGTTAAGAAAATATCAGCTGACAAAGAAGTAACCGTCAACGGCGTCTTAAGAATCAGTAATACAACTTATTAATGAACTTTTGTCAAACGATATAATAAAAAAAATTACTTCCGAATGTGCGAGTCGAGTCTTTATTGTTAAAAAGAAAAACGGCAACGACCGGTTATGTGTAGACTACTGTCGGATCAACCAACACACGATGAAGGAAATTTTTCCAACTCCCAACATCAAAGAACGCTTGCAGGAAGTAATGAAATATAAGATTTTTACGGTATTAGATCTTAATAGTGGCTATTACCAGAACCCAATTGAAACGATCAGCCAGAAATACACTGCCTTCGCAACACCCGACGGAACGTACGAATTTAAACGAATGCGGTTCTGACTCAAAAACGCACCGGCTGTATATCAGCGTTTAATGGCGCGCATGCGTAAAGACACCCAAAGGATGACGTCATTCATTACATCGACGATATTGTTGTTGGAAGCAACACCATAGATAAAATGCTTTAAAAATTACGTGTTTTTCAGGCCCTACGTAATCTTAACTTGACCATTAGCGTTAAGAAATGCGAGTTTTTAAAGCATACCGTCCAGTTTTTGGGACATAAAATTCCTAGCCGCAGTATGAGTCCCGGAACTATCAAAACGAACGCAACATTAGAATTTCCGACTCCAACGAGTCTGAGCGGATATTTCAGAAAATTTTTACCGGCATATGCGCTTATGTTAGCTCCACTACGTAATTTAATTAAGAAAGATGCAAAGTTCGAATGGGGTGACGAGCAAAACGAAACCTTTATGCCATTAAAAACGTGTCTGATGTAAAGGTTTAAAGTGTGTAATTGCAAGATCGCCATGTAACGTGATGTACAATGTGTTATGAAAGATGGCAGGATCGCCTTGTAAAGGGTGTATTGTGTAAAGTTAATTCCCTATAGTCCTCGTTTAGTTTTACCCAGCTGACGTGGAGGATAGCTCAACTTGTAGGCGTTCGAAAGAATTGCCAGCAGAGTTGTAAGCAATAAAAAGAAAGTTAGGCACGTTAAGGCCGTTAAGTATTCAATTTAAATCTTAATTGAATACTTAAGGCCGTTAAGTATTCAATTTAAATCTTAATTGAATAGTTAACGGCCTTACTAATTTCTTATTATCTAAATTGAGTGACTTTTCACTTTCACTCACTTTTACTATCATTACTCTCATTATTAAATTACATTATTGTCAAATCATCATTATTGTTATTATTTACATGTGTCAGTAACATGTAAGCGGACAGCCACAAAGTATATTATAAGTATTGTTGAAATTCGATACTTTTGTCCTAATTTACTTTGGTGGTCTTTTGCCACACTTTAACAAATGTAGTTCAAGTAGTTGTTGTTCTACAATGTTGAAGTTGGTGTGTACACATTTATATGTCACATGACGACATGTGTACACTACACTGACAACTCCAGTAATAGTAGGCTATAAAACTACCGCTCAACATCAGATCTACATGGACGCAAGTACGATAGGTCTCGCCGGCGTCTTGTTGCAAAATGAAGGTGAACAGTGGAATCCTGTCGCATTCTACAGCAGATCAACATCTAGCGACGAACGTAATTACCACAGCTATGAATTGGAAACGCTAGCGGTGGTCAAAACTCTCGAACGCTTCCGTTACTACATGACATAAAATCGTGTGTAGAATGTGTGTACAATAAATTCCCCGTTGGGAAGCGTGACAATATTAATCCTATTTGTTTCCACACAGTACATACGGATCACTTGGGTCCTTTTCCGAAAAGTACAAGGCGAAACGAACACCGCCTGCTTATTGTGGACGCATTCACAAAATATACCATCATAAAAGCCGTTAAAACTACAGCCACTAAAAACGTTATAAGTTTCCTCAACAAAATCACCGAATACGTCGGTATGCCTACTAGAATCATCACCGATCGTGGATCAGCATTTACCTCGCATGAATTTAAACGATACTGGCAAGCCAACGATATTAAACGCATACTTAATGCCGTATGAACACCAAGAGCCAACGCTGTAACCAGAAATATACGCGGCCGAAACAATATAAAGTGAACGATTTGGTATTGACAGAAAATGAGCCAGCATCGCGGGTAATTCCAGAAAATTAGAGCCTCATTACAAAGATCCATTTGTAGTTACAAAAGTGCTTGACAAAGATCGATACGTCGTGGAGGTTTTGCCACATTCTAGTCGAACGCAGCGACATTAAAAGTCGATATACTCGTCTGACAAAATTAAGCCTTAGATGATGAAGATTAAAAGGACAGTACTGATGAAGAAGAACCGGTTTCAATTGAGGTCGATTGTATTGAGAATGGCCGACTGTGATCATAGTCTAGTTAGTCGAAGCATAGCCGTCAAGAAGGAAAGACGTGCCCGCATATGTTTTAAATCATAAACTTAATAAATAAATAAATTTTCCTTTTAACAGTTGTAGTGTAACCGACCAGTCAGTGTAAACAAAACATAAGTAGAGTAACAGTCTTAATTGCAAACACATCTGCATTTAAGTAGAAGGTGTTTAATTACCAAAATATTTGTGGTGGCAATTGATTCAACGTCAGCAAAATTTCACCACTTCAATATGCCTTTTTTATTATCGTTACTTTATTTTACATATACACTGATAGGTGCACTGCATTTTTAACTTATTTTTAATTGTTTTGAGTTTTTTGGTATGTTTGTATATATGTTTATAAAGATCATAATTACAATCAAAACATGTTATTACACTAGTTAACAACGGTGGCAAACCTGCCAACGAACTCGATGTGGCAGCGTAAGCACTTTTGCCACTTTAAATTATTACACGCGCTCCAGTTCGATGACCGGTAAAATACGTTCGGTCAGCACTACCAACGTTTTGGCTTCATTGGCGATTACAACATATTGGCTGCATCAGCAACTCACGTGGTAGTGCAACGTGATAGGGCAAGTCATCGATCTAAGCTAATTAAACTTACACCAGCAGTCTTAGTTACGCGCTCGATCAATAAAGTCTTATTTTTTATTAATACAAATTTTAATTGTTTAAATAAAATAAATTAAATTCAAATAAGTGTTTTTATTGCCGCAGTTGTTAGCGGCTTAAAGATTTTTTTTATATAAAATAAATTAAGGATTTTTAACTGGCGCCCGAGCAGGGACCCACTTGCAAAAAACAGTGGTGTCCTTTATAAATTAATAATAAAGTACTGCGATTCCTACGGGACCCTCCAGTGCTATAAATAAAATCCTAAAAAGGGACAAGAGAAAGAAAACCTTAATTTACTCGCGTCGCATAGCCAAGGCTCAGCAAAAATAAATTTTTTTTTTCGAAACTGTGAAAACTAAATCTGTGACAAAACAAAATTTTTCTATTAAAACATTGAAACAAAATCGAAAATTAAATTTGTGCAAAAATAAAATATTTACGCTAAAATTTTGAAAGAAATCTGAAAATTAAAAAAAATGTCCCTTATAAAGTTTGGGAGTAACATAGAAAAGTAAATCAAAAGAGGAAAAGAGTGAAAAAACAAAAAAACATTCAAAACCAAAAGTGAAATAAAACTGCCTACCATTGTCGACTATAAATAAATCCAGGTGAGTCTTTTTACCCTTATTTGACTTAAATTCTAATTTGACTTAAAGTATTATGGAAGATAACAGGAATAGTTTAACAACCCTTACAGGAGCCGTCAATCAACTCCTGCAACAAGTAAAATTGATGGAGACTAGGGTATGTAAGATAGAACAGGGAAATAATTTGGCTGAATTGAGTAGGAGGTTAGAGCAGATTGAAAGACAAGAACATAGGGATTTAGACAGTATTGAAGTAGTCGCTTCCACTCTACAAGTGCCCAGGACGGAGGAGGACCTAAAATCAATTTGTCGACTCCCCGATAGTGTTAAAGAACTGCGTACATTCGATGGTAATCCTTTGCAGTATGTTTCTTGGGTGCATTCGGTGGAGATGGTATTGAAAGATTTCGAGATCGTAAAGGATAAGCCTATATACCGCTCTATCATACAGAGCATAAGACAGAAGGTGGTTGGAGAGGCTGACGTGGCGTTGGTCTCATACAATATTTTTGAAGCCGATTGGACTGAAATTAAGAGAATTTTATCCCTTCATTATGCTGACAAGAGGGATGTTCAAACTCTCGAACATCAGCTCAACCAACTCTCACAAGGATCGTCGAAGGTAGATGAATTCTACTCGACCGTCAACCATCAACTCTCTTTAATAATTAATAAATTAAAAACCGAATCCTATAGTGAGGAGACGATTAACGCGCTAATAGCAACACACAGGAATAGGGCTCTTGACATATTCATACGAGGACTTACTCTAGAGTTGTCTAGGATGGTCATCATCCAAAGGCCAAAAACCTTGCCCGAGGCATATTCGGCATGCCTTGAGCTTCAAAATCTTACAATGAGAAATAATATCCTGCACCCCAGGGTAAATGTTCGGCTTAACACACAGCAATCCATCCAAAATCGCGTAGCTATTCCTCCAAGACCTCCTAAACCTTATTTGAATAACAACAGAGCAAGTAATTTTGGGCATAACGTTTGGCGAGATAGGAATGGTGCTTACCAGCATCATAACTTTAATCCAAATTATAGGCCATCACCTTTCCCAAGACAACAACAGATAAAACCGGAGCCAATGGAAGTGGACCGCTCGATTCAAACGCGGAAAGTAAATTATATTAACCGTCCCAAACCAGCTGAAAAGAGAAGTGCGTCCGAGATGTACAACAGAGATAAGCAAACCCGTCTATTTCATTTGGATGTAAATCAGAGCGATGTGGATAACACTCCTCAGGAAGGAGTAGTGGACACTGTTGATAATTCGGAGGGCGAGCAAAATTTTATGGAGGAAGGCCATCAAGTCTTCCTTACATAGAATATGTGACAACAAATAGAATTTTTGAATTTTTGATCGATACCGGCTCGAACAAAAATTTTTGCAGTCCTGAACTATCTGCCGGAAGTATACCTTTGCCAAAACCACTTGTGGTTAACACAGCAGGTGGAAAAATTAGAATAAATAAGAAAATAGTAGGAAAATTCTTTTTGAATTATGGAATATTAGATCCTCTGACATTTTATGTTTTACCAGGATTAGACAGTTTTGATGGAATTATAGGGGATGATAGTCTTAAGGAGTTAGAAGCAGTAGTCGATAGAAAGGAAAATGTTCTATCGATTAGGGATACAATTAGGATACCTCTTAAGGCGAAAATTTCCTGCAATTTAAATTACATACTGAGCGAATCAATGCCGTTGGAAACAAGGAAAAGGATTGATGAAATTATAAGTAGATATGAAAATTTGTTTGGGCCACTCGATGACAGGCAGGCCGCAATGACAAATGTGCAGGCGGAAATAAGGACGACTACAAATGAGCCTGTTTATTCGAAAAGTTACCCTTATCCTGCTGCAATGAGGGATGAGGTTGAAAAACAAATTGGCGAGTTACTTTCTGAGGGAATAATTCGGCCCTCGAAAAGTCCTTATAATTCTCCAATTTGGGTGGTCCCGAAAAGGCCTAAGCCAAACGGGGAAAAACAGTATCGCCTAGTCGTCGACTATAAGAGGCTAAATGCAGTAACGGTACCTGACACATATCCCATACCAGACATTAACGCGACCTTAGCAAGTCTGGGTAACGCAAAATTTTTTACAACCATTGATTTAACTTCTGGATTTCACCAAATTCCAATGAAACCATCGGACATTCCTAAAACAGCATTTTCAACCATGAATGGGAAATTTGAATTTCTTCGATTACCTTTTGGCCTCAAAAATGCGCCAGCGATCTTTCAAAGAATGATCGATGATGTCCTTAAGGAATTTATAGGGAGGATTTGTTACGTCTATATAGACGACATAATAGTTTTTGGTCGTAGCGAAGAGGAAACCTTGAAGAATGTTGATACAATTTTTAAAAGGTTAGAGGAAGCAAATTTAAAAGTAAATATTGAAAAAACCCATTTTATGCAAGAGGAAGTGGAATTTTTAGGATACCTAGTGAGTTCCGAGGGCATAAAGCCTGATCCAAAAAAGGTTAAAGCCATTCAAAATCTTCTACCTCCGACAAATTTAAAAGAACTAAAAGGATTTTTGGGAATGACGTCCTATTACAGACGTTTTATTAAGGATTACGCAAAGGTTGCAAAACCATTGACGAACCTAACAAGAGGCGAAAACGCACAGGTAAAAGCTAACCAATCAAAAAAAGTTCGGATAACTCTAACGGATGAAGAAGTAACCGCTTTTCAGAGCCTTAAAACCCTTTTAACTACAGCGGAAATTCTCGCTTTCCCCGATTTTAATAAACCATTTAATTTGACGACTGACGCTTCTAATTATGCCATTGGTGCTGTCCTTTCTCAAGGGGAAGTCGGTAAAGACAATCCTATTGCTTATATATCGCGATCACTTAGCAAGACAGAGGAGGCATACGCTACAAATGAAAAAGAGATGCTAGCTATCGTATGGGCCTTGGATAATTTGAGAAACTTTTTATACGGTGCAAGGAACATAAAAATTTATACAGACCATCAACCTCTTACTCACGCGTTGGGTAACAGGAATTATAATGCTAAATTAAAGCGATGGAAAGCTCGAATCGAGGAGTATAATCACGAATTAATCTACAAACCTGGTAGATCAAATTACGTTGCGGATGCTCTCTCAAGGTTAAGAACAAGCGTTAACCACATTAGTGATGCATCAACCATAACGGCTAGTGAAGGTGACTCGCAAAAAACAAGAACAGCGTCAGAAACAAGAGAAAACGATGTATCGTCAACTGGTTCAACTGTTCACAGTGCGGATCAAGACGCTTCAGACCTTATACCTCACATGGAAGTCCCAATCAATGTTTTTAGGAACCAGATAATTATCAAAATTGGTATGGAACTTCATTCGAGTGAGCAACCACTTGAAAACTTTCACCGGCATTATTTCTCATTACCTGAATGGAATACCGCTAGTCTTTTGGACATACTTAAGAAAACATTGAATCCTAGTGTAGTCAATGGGATTAAAGCCCCAGAAAACTACTTGCCAGTTATACAGGAACTTTATGTAGAACACCTCTCAGGGTACAAAATTAGAATCGCCCAAAGTATAGTCACTGACATTAAGTCTGAAGAATTGCAGTTCGAAATAATCCAAAAGGAACATCGTAGGGCACATAGAAATGCAAGGGAAAATAGGAAGCAAATTATGGAAGAATATTATTTTCCTCGTATGTTCGCCCTCATCAGAAGATTTGTGACGAACTGCGAAGTGTGTAATTCGAATAAATATGATAGAAATCCCACGCGGCCAGAAATCCAAGAAACACCAGCACCTACGACGCCATGTGAAATTTCGCACATGGATATAATGGAAATACAGGAGCGAAGATTTATATCCGTAATCGACAAATTTTCCAAGTTTGCTAAACTCTTCCATATTAGCGATAGATCTATTCTGAACATCAGAGAAAAATTAGTGAAAATTTTGCATTACTTTACAGTACCTAGAATTTTGGTGTCTGACAACGAACGTAGTTTCATTAGCCCTTTGATTAGAGATTTCCTCGAAAGACTAGGAATAAGAATATACCTAACGCCATTTCAGCGCAGTGAGGTGAATGGTCAGGTGGAGAGATTGCACTCAACTCTAATTGAGATTTATAGATGCCTAAGAGCGGAAAAGCCAGAACTCAGTGTGCAGGAGTTGATGTATGTTGCGGTTGACAGGTATAATAATACCATACATTCTGTTACTGGGAAGAGACCGAGTGATATATTCTTTAATAGAATTCGCACTTCAGACCTGAGTAAATTGCTTGAAGCTCGCTCTAGAATTAATAAAGACCTTAGGAGACTCATTAGGAAAAATGTAAAAGCACGAAATGACCGCATGAATAAGAAGCGCGCATCGCCAAAGAAATATAAAAGAGGGGACGCTATATACGTTAGGGAAAGGAAAAGAAGGGCAAAGAATAAAGCAGTATATAGAAAAGAAATCGTAGAAAAAGACAATAGGGTTACAATACGTACGATGAGTGGTAAAAAGATTCACAAGGCTAACATTAAAAATTTAAAACAGAATTGATACTAACACCCTCCATTAATGTTGAGATTATTGTTTTTTTTTTATCTCTCTTTTCCTCCTCTATTTGAATATATAGATATATAAATACAAGAAAAAATATGAAAATATATGAGAGAATAAAAATAAATAAGAAATAAATGAAGATCAATATCTAGATAAATGAGGATGAAAAAGAAAAAGTATAAAAATATATGAAAGAATAAAATGAATAAAAGAAAGGAAGAATAAAAAATTTTTTTTCTCTTTCTTCTTTTTTGCTGGCGTGAATGACAAGAGCATGCCTGTAAGTGGGTTCAATCGTACCTTAGTAGGTTAGGGGAGGCATGCCTGCTCCTGATTAAAACGGAATCCTGCGATCCCCCATGGCAAGTTCGAGAGGAACGCTAGGCAAAACCTAGAATTATCCAATTTTTCACAAATCAAAGATAAATAATTATTGAAATGAAATTTATATTGAATAAAAAAGAGAATTATACTGTCAAAACTTGACTTAGTCAATTAACAAGAGCCGGCCTGTTAGTGGGGTAAATTGCACCCCAGTAGGTCGTGGGAGGCATGCCTGCTCACGACTAAAAAGGAATCATGCAATCCCTCCATGGTAAGTTCGAGAAAAGAGCCAAGATCAAAAATCAAGAATGAAACTGAAATGAGAGCACACATAAAATAGATCTAAAGTTAAAAAAGAAATACATAAAGAAGAATTTTTTATTAAGAAATGGAATGTAAAAATAAAAATCTCTATACTCCATAAGAAAATGATAAAAATATACGAAAATAGAAAATCTAAGATTATAATTATAAGAAAAATTTTTCACTAATTCTAAGATATTAATAAAAAACAAAAGAACAGAAAAAAAGAAAAGGATAAAAGGGCTTTGCCCAAATGTTACTAATCACAAAATTGATATTTGCAGGAAAAAGATAAATGTCTTGACAATCATTCTCCTTTCATACGCGGGCATGTTAACATCACGAGCGGCCAAAATTTTTCATTATGACACCCCAATTGTGACATTGAGAGCCGGAAACGCGTGGACCGTAAATGGGAATTTCAAACTAATCCATGTTGTAAATTTGGAAGCTTATACCACAATTGCCGACGACGTAGCGGCACAAATCCGAAAACACCTACCACCCGGTCAGAACAGGGTTCTTCTTGCATACTACCTTACGCAGATCCAGGAAAGACTAGCAGAACTAAAGGGCACAAGCAGAGGGAAAAGATCAATTGACTGGATTGGTTCCGCTTGGAAGTGGGTAGCTGGAAGCCCAGATGCCACAGACTGGAATAGTGTTTTAAAAACTGAAAATGCTATAATTACTAACAACAATGAGCAATATAAAATAAACACACAGCTTTTGAATGCGACTACCGAGGTTATCCAGAGGACCAATGCACTCGTTTCCAGAATGAACGAAATAGGCAAAGGAAATGAGGCCGAGCGACTTGGACAGGGAATGCTAAACCAAATACTTACCCTGAAGGATGGTGTAAATGAAATAATGAGAGCATGTCAGATGGCCAAGGGCGAAATCGTTAATACAAACTTGTTGGATCGAGCAGAAGTTGAAAAGATTATTACAGAAATGGAAACTTTGCCGTACTCCAACGCTGTCGAAGCAGTCGAATATGGGAAGCCATCTATTTATACCAATGGAACTCTGTTGCTTTACGTGATTGCGATCCCAAAGCTGAAAAAGGACTTCTATCATCGCCTCATAGCTAGGCCCGCTATTAAATCAAACAAGCAGATCGAGCTCCCTTTTGACGAAATCCTAATAAGTCAGCATGAAACCTACGGAATTAGAATTCCATGTCTCTCCATTAACAACGTAACAGTATGTCGGCAGTCTTCGCTCAAACAATTAGCAGAAGGAAGTTGTATACCACGTCTACTGAAGGGCGGAAACGCAAATTGTCAGTTTAGAGGGACGAATGCTCAAATAGTTGAGATGATTACTTCTGATATGTTGTTCCTAACAAATTTCATTGGCGTGATTACAACGCGGGTTCATAGCGAATTGCTCAACGGTACCTACCTGATCCAACTTTTTAATGAAACAATTTTACTAGGCAATCAGACATACTCTAGCACATCCGTGTCTAGGATCCAGCCGTTACCTCCTGTTCTGACTAGTATTATTAATGAAGGATTATTGCTGGATATCAATCAAATCCACAACATTAGTCTGCATAACATAGCAAGGATTCAACACCTTAACCTCAGATCGAACCTTTCCTTGGGTGGACACATGGGCCTGGTGATTATGGTGGCTACGTGCTTCGGATTGTTGTGGTATAAGGTCACCAGACGACTTAATCTTCCAACGGTACAGACTCCCCCCCAACCACTGGCAGTGATCTGCGGGACGCAGACATTTAAGGAGGGAGGAGTTAACAACGGTGGCAAACCTGCCAACGAACTCGATGTGGCAGCGTAAGCACTTTTGCCACTTTAAATTATTACACGCGCTCCAGTTCGATGACCGGTAAAATACGTTCGGTCAGCACTACCAACGTTTTGGCTTCATTGGCGATTACAACATATTGGCTGCATCAGCAACTCACGTGGTAGTGCAACGTGATAGGGGAAGTCATCGATCTAAGCTAATTAAACTTACACCAGCAGTCTTGGTTACGCGCTCGATCAATAAAGTCTTATTTTTTATTAATACAAATTTTAATTGTTTAAATAAAATAAATTAAATTCAAATAAGTGTTTTTATTGCCGCAGTTGTTAGCGGCTTAAAGATTTTTTTTATATAAAATAAATTAAGGATTTTTAACTCACTATAATATATCTACTAAGTATAGATATAAGAATTGAGTGATGTCACTCAAACCCAAAATCTACATTATTTTCAACACAATTGAATTGGCGTTTAATAATAAAAGGCCTATGAGCTCTAATTGAGGAGCTCTAGGGCAATTAAATTAAACAGAAGAAATAAAAAGTTTTTTTTATTTTTTTTTAAAGAGAAGTAGAACTTCAGGCTACAATGCCTTTTTAAGTCAAGTACCGTGCTACATTCTTTAAGAAAGGGATAGAGAAGAGATGAAAACTGGTGGTGAAAGTATAAGGATAAAATTAATTTCAAATAAACTCAAATCGTTATGAAAACTGACGACGACAAATTCAAACTCAAATCAGTGTATCGTGATTTTAGACAATTAAATAAAATTTGCAAATATTCATCTAACAATTTCTGGAGTGATATATATTTTATGCCCAATGTGGATGAACAATGCAATTTCCTAAACAACAATATTCAGTACATTTTCCACTTGTCTGTACCAATAAAACAGAAGCAAAAGCTTTTAGACAGAAACCATGGTTTTCAAATTCAATCAGACGGCAATGCAACAAATAGATTTAGCATATGCCAGATGAAAGAGATATAGAACCGTTGAACTAAATGTTCACTACAAACTTGCTAGGCAAAATGTCAATAGGTGCATAAAAATTGCAAAAAACTAGTATTATTTTAAAAGATGTGACAATGAAATTGACAATCGCCAAACATGGAATACTATTCGTGAAATTGTCAGTGAAAATATTTCATTTGAAAATTTTGGCTGCAGTATTTTTGCAGATACCTTTAAAAGAACTTTTAGTACTGCTTCCATGATCAAATCAGATCACAATTTTTTTTTTTTACTTTTCCTCAAACCCAATAAATTTATGTGTTGCTGTTGTTGATGGTGTATTACTTAATGTGATGTAATGTTAACGTATTTTTCAGTAAAATCAAATGCTACAAAGCCTGATAATATACACCCAAAATTTGTGAAAGTGCTTTTGCCTCTGATTCTCCCTTACGTTTTAATAATATTATCATGTCATCTACGTTGCCGTCAATAGGGAAACATGCGAAAATTTTGCCTCTGCCCAAGGCAAGTGGCGAATACAGGCCAATTGTCATTCTTTGTTTTTTTTTTTTTTTGAAAAATGTTGTAGTTAAATACATATATCCAGTGAATACTGTGCATAATATATATAAGAGCTGCAACTTAATGTGTCACTTTGACACTTGCAACATGTTATTACTTTTTGTGAATTACATTACATGAATTGTCAATAAACATTCTCTCTTCCGTTTTAACTATTAATGAAGTAAGACGTCTTTTCCTTTATTTTTTTATACGATTTTTCTATCCACCAACATCAGGTTATGGGCCGCATATTTAAAAAAAAAATCGGTATTAAAATAACAAACAGCCTTACGTAAACTCAGCTTGTACAATAGTTTTTCTCGGCATATCATTTTTTTAAAGCAGATTTTATCTCGAAATGGGTCAAGATAAAATTGAAAAATTGAAGGGGCGAGAAAACTATGATACATGGAGATTTGCTGCAAAGTCCTATCTAGTGCTAAAGGGTTACTGGCCGTGCATTGAAGGTTCGGAGGGGGACTTCACAAAAAATTTGCACGCAATTTCTGCTCTTGGACTGTTAATTGAATCATCTAACTACTCGTATGTCCAAAATGTACATTGGCTAAAGATGCATTGAACGCATTGGAAGCTGCATTTGAGGATAATGGCGTTTTGCGTCGTTGGACTTGCTAAAATATCTTATGCGATTGGAGTTGACAGAGTGTTCTTCAATGGAAGACTATGTTAATAAGATGTCATGCACTCAACAAAAACTGGGCACTAAGATTCCAGACGATATTGTGGCTCAGATAATGCTTAGTGGTTTACCAGATGAATACCGTCCAATGGTAATGGCGCTCGCAAATAGTGGAAAGGCATTGACAACTGACCTGGTTCGTACGAATCTCCTCCAAGAAATTAACCACGAAGGCTTGAATGGTGACGGAATGGCGTTGACATCTAAAAAAGCGAAGAAGAAACCGAACTCGAAGGTAAAAAATAAGTCTTTAATTGTTTGCTTTGAATGTGGCGAAAAAGGGCATTATGCCAACAAATGTCCGTCAAAGACTAAGGTAAAGAGGGACTCTAACAACTTATTACTAGCCTCAACAGGATTCATTGCTAACTCTCAGTGTGCATCAGATTGGCTAATTGATTCGGGGGCTACGTCTCATATTACAATGAATTCTGGATGCCTCTACAAGCAGCGTGAGCCAAAGTTCAACTACCATGTTGTAGGAAATAACGCACGGTTGAATGTGGAAAGTGCTGGGGATGTTCGCGTAAAATTACAAGCAAATTACAAACACACAATATGATCTGACCATGAAGGATGTTCTTTGTATACCAAACATCTGTGCAAATTTAATATCGGTAAGTCAAATGGCCAAGAATGGAAAAACTATTGTGTTCAACAACCAAAATTGCCGTATATTTGATGAAAACTGCAACCTGCTTGCAATTGCACCACTTATCGACGATTTGTATTGACTAAGCTGCGAAACTGCCAAATATGTCGGCAACTGCTTTATCGACGTCAGCTGATCATATGTTTTTGCATCGACGTATGGGACATCCGTGTAACAATAATATGAAACGTATTAAATCCTCTGTTGTTTGGTTTAATTTACCAAGTGGAAAACTGGATTAATGCACGGTCTGCCTGCAAGGAAAACAAACACGATCTTCGTTTAAAGAAAGTAGAGAGCGAGCTACGGAAATTCTTCAACCAGTGCACACGGATGTTTGTGGCCCAATATCAACAAAATCCCTCGGAGGAGCCAGGTATTTACTGACATTTGTTGACGATCTCAGTCGTAAAGTTTTCGTATACCTACTTAAACATAAAAATGAAGCTTACGAAAGTTTTTTACATTTTAAGAATTTAGTTGAAAATCAGCAAACAAAAACTATAAAGGTACTGAGATCTGACAACGGAAAGGAATTTCGCAACAGGAACTTTAAAGCAATCATTGCCAGATATGGTATTTTGCACCAATTAACTGCCCCATATACTCCAGAGCAGAACGGCGTTGCTGAACGCATGAACCGGACTATCATTGAAAAGGTACGTTGCATGCTGTTTGATGCGAATCTCGGTAAGCAATACTGGGCAGAAGCAGCATCAACAGCGGCATTTTTAATAAATCGGACTCCGTGCAGAAATATAGCCGATACTACTCCAGAAGAAATCTGGTCTAAGGTGAAACCAGATTTGTCCGCACTACGTGTTTTTGGATGCAAGGCAATGGTACATGTTCCAAAGGAGCATCGCAGGAAGCTTGACTCCAAATCAGTTGAATGCACAAAATGTACAAATTGTATAACCCTAGAACTAGATAAACTATCGTGAGTCGTGATGTGACTTTCTTCGAAAATATCAATAAAAAAGCAAATGAAAGCCGTAACGTCATAACCTTCCCTTCGCAAATACCGCAAAAACCAAACCGGCAAGACAAAAAGTTGATTTATAGTAGCGATGACTCCATCACTGATGATTCCAGCGACGACGATGATGGCGGCTTCGATGATAAAATGTCTGCACACACTGAGGGTTACATTCACTTCAAAGGTCAGGGCTATATAACAGAACTGGACAAAACGCAATGCGAAAACAACACACCCCGTGAACAACAAAATGATGTGCCGAATGAATCGATTGTCGAATTCAGTGAGGGTAATGATAACGTTCTTGATGTGAATTCTCCAAACGATTCTTGCGACTACGAGGATCTGGAGGTCAAAATTAGTGAAATTTCAACGGTATGTATATCTGACGACGAAGAAAATCCAAGACATGAATCAGTTGTGACACCACTTGGCTTACTGGCATCAACATCGGACGCAAGTGAGCCAAAATCTGTTCGGGAAGCATTGAATGGCGCTAACAGTTGTGACTGGACCAACGCCATGCTAAACGAATATAATGTCTTGATGGAAAATGGTACGTGGGTATTGAAAGATTTACCTCCAGGGAGAAAAGCGATTGACAGCAAATGGGTGTTCAAGGTGAAGCGAAATTCAGAGGGAGATATTGATCGTTTTTAGGCACGTCTTGTCGTGAAGGGTTATACACAAGTGAGGGGTATAGATTACGGTGAAACGTACTCACCCGTTGTACGATACTCCTCTGTCCGTTTTCTAATCGCAATGGCGGTGAAACTTGACCTGGTGGTGCACCAAATGGACGCAATTACAGCCTTTTTGCAAGGTGAGTTGCAAGAAGAACTTTATATTAGTCAACCACAATGTTTTGATGCTAAAACTGGCAGAGTATGTCGGCTCCGTAAATCATTATGCGGATTGAAACAGTCCAGCAGAGTATGGAATCAAAAGTTGAATTCTGTGCTAACTCAAAAACTTGGTTTTAATAGATCAGCGGTTGATCACTGCATTTACTACAAACATTCAGCGCAGAATGTTCTTATTTTAACAGTGTACGTAGATGATATATTAATATTTGGAAGCAACTGCACGATGATCACCAAACTAAAGAAAGACTTATCCAGTAAATTCAAAATAAAAAGACATGGGCGTTGCAGCCTCTGTGCTTGGCATGCACATTGTAAGAAACAATGATAAGTCTATTTCCATAGATCAAAAGCAGTACTTGATGTCAATCCTGGAACGATTCAACATGAGCGACAGTAATCCGGTAAACACTCCACTCGATCCGAATCAGCGATTATCAAAAGACATGTGTCCAAAAAATGACGCGGAGCGACAGGAAATGGGTTCAGTTCCATATCAGGAAGCGATTAGCTGCATTATGTATGCTGCACAAATTAGCCGACTAGACATTGCACATGCGGTAAGCGTACTTAGTCGTTACAATACAAACCACGGAAAATCACACTGGTCTGCAGTTAAAAGAGTTCTTCGGTACCTGAAGGGCACCATTGATTTGAAACTTACGTATCGAAAAGACACCAAAGGGGAAGTTGTTGGCTATTGTGATGCAGATTGGGCTGGCGACCAAGACGAGCGACGTTCAACAACTGGGTACGTTTTTCAATTGCAGGGTGCAGCAATTTCATGGGCTACGCGAAGACAACCGACGATTGCACTTTCATCAACAGAAGCGGAATTGATGTCTATGGTGGCGGCTATACAAGAGGCACTATGGCTCAAGCGATTTGAACGCGAAATTTTTCCAATGTCCCCAGAATCGATAGAACTTTATTGTGACAACCAAAGAGCGATTCAATTGGCTATGAATAGTAACTACCAGGCACGAACCAAACACATAGATGTGAAAATTTACTTTATACGAGAGAAGTTGGCTTAAGGCACCATCAAATTAAGCTACCGAAGTACAGATGAAATGGTTGCTGACATCATGACGAAACCCGTAAACCATTCGAAGCTATCTCTTTTTATATCGCATTATGGTTTGAACTAATTATCTGTTTTAAATAACGTTTTTGATTTTTATATATTTATGGACTATTTTTTAATATGTAAACATATAATAATTTTATAATTTTTTTTTACATATTATAAAGTTGTAGCTCTAGTGAGGGTGTTGTAGTTAAATACGTATATCCAGTGAATACTGTCCATAATATATATAAGAGCTGCAACTTAATGTGTCACTTTGACACTTGCAACATGTTATTACTTTTTGTGAATTACATTACATGAATTGTCAATAAACATTCTCTCTTCCGTTTTAACTATTAATGAAGTAAGACGTCTTTTCCTTTATTTTTTATACGGTTTTTCTATCCACCAACATCAAAAAACTTTTGAAAAAATTTTGTATCAGCGAATGTTACATTTACGGCAATAAATTAAAGTCTTATAAAGATCTGTACTCTGGTTTTTTTACACAAAATAATATATACACAAACCTCTAAACATTCGTTTGAAAAAATGCGTTTTCCCAATCGCGTAGAAACCGAAACATTATCATACCTCAACATCTAGTGTCTGAATGGCAATTTTATTTATATGCTGCACTCATTTAGAATAATCTTCCACCACATTAACAACTTAATGGCAATGCTAATAGCCCCAATAAATTTTTATTTACTTTTTTTTAGATAATTTTTATATTATTTACTTAATATTGCCATTTCCCGTCGTAACTGGCCGGTTACGGGAAATGGCAAAATTATTTCATCTACTGGCGGAGGACAACCAAACAATTATTTACTTAACTTTATTTTAAAATATTTTATTTTACTTATATTTTATTTAACTTTTTCCAAAAAAAAAATGTTGATTTTGAGTGTAACGCAATATGTTTCTGTACTATAAAAATAAGATTTAGTCTTGTTGTACAGGAAATGAACAAATAAATAAACAAACAATTGAACAACAATGATATGCAGGAGCTGTGATTTCAACAATTTGGCGCAACATGTCACACAGCTCGTGCCACTACTGATTTATTAAAGTAAACGTTTGGTAACCACATAGTTTCACTCCTGATGTAACTCCGCTAAACTATTATCAGTGGGAATATATAAAGACGCTAGTCTACGCCTAAAAACTGCCATTAATGTTGGAAAAAGTCATCAGAAGTTTGTCCTTCAAATTAGACTAAGCCCGAGTCAACCGTGGCGGTCTTATGCCAGAAGTCATATTTAAATTATAATGGCAGAAGATTATATTTCGAATAAAGTAAACTTTATGTCAACTTAAAAATTCATCCTTGCTTTACTGCATTTCAATATTTAATACCTCTATAAAAACACCTTTTACCCTAGACTGCCTACTTTGCAATTTGTTTTTTTTTTTGTTTTGTTATTTGCCTCCTTTTTATTTGCATTTCGCCTGCCTTGCGCTACATAAGTAAAAAACAAGATAAAAATCGAATGGTACAAATAGTAGTCCCTTCGCTGGGATGCATTCAGTAGAAAAAAGATATATAGATAAATTCAAATTTTTAAGTTTTCAAATAATGATGTTAAGTATGATAGGTACAACAAAAAATAAAAAATTCATAAATCTTAAACTAACTAAATATTTGTTCTGGTTTCAATTTCGATCTAATAGTGCATCTGTTATGCGTGATATGATTTACGTCGGCACCTAGCGAGTGTATGCCATAACTCGACGGTGGTCAAACCAATTGGACGATATGATGCGTGCGTCGTGCCCTAGGAAGCCAAAGCCTAATTTTTAGCAAGAGTTTATTCCTAGTTGCAATTTCGGAGGTTTCGAAGCAGGGTCGCCAACCACCGCTCCTTGCTGAAGAGCTGGAGACTATCCAACTCCTGGTCCAGCATGCTCACTGGATCCCATTGTCTGGGTCAATCAGTAATAAATCCCAGAGATGTCGCGTAATCGTCCTGAGTCGGAGTTCTAAGAGATTTACGGTGGTCTATCCAAAAATGCCTTCTATCTTAGAGTCTTTTCTTCTTTTCGTTATCTCTTTCAAAGAGATATTTTTCATAAGATATCTTTAGCCGCTCCCATTTGATTTTAAGCTTAGGCTTATTCACTTGCAATGCATGTAATGAAACAACTGGATATCGATTTTCAGTTAGGTCCAGATCAAATTCAATTATGCTATAAGCCAAGCGAATAAAAATATGCAAAAAAAAAATTTATCTATGTTGCCCTCTAGAATGAGTAGGGTAAAATTTAATTATCTAAATCTTTTATTTGACTGGACAACTACGAACAGCTGTCGACATTATCACATTTATCAAATCTCATCGTTCTTTGAAAAGAATATGAACTACTCGAAATATTAAATCGTTCCAGTTTATTTCCTAGTATCTCCCTTCTAATTTACAATATAAGCAGGAGACGAAACGAACCATCATAAACGGATTAACCCTTTAAGCACCCGACCTTAACCCTTTAAGTTCCGACGATGCATGTATTTGCCCCCTTATAATTTTCACAAAATTAATAGCGAATGTATAAGGAAAAAAATGGTCTTAATGAAACACAGATTAAAGTCATATCTTTCACCTGTTCGGCTTTATCCATTTATTATTTATATTATATATTATTTTTTTATATTTTTAAAATTCTAGATTGGTTTTTCGAGATCCTAATTATTAAATGGTCTACCTTTTTATTTATGTTATTAAAACTTTTCCGCTTTTTTAAGGGCACGAAAAAAGATTCTTAGGAGTAAACAATTTAAATATAGTTGCACCGAAAATATAATTATTGAGAAAAAATATTGGAGAACCATCAACTAAAAAGGGTTAATAAATACCTTAGGAAATTTATGTTGCTTCATTCTCTTTCATATAAAAACCAACACAAAAATATTGTCTGCATAAGCTTCGAGGCTTAGTTAGTTATTTGCAAATTACTTCCAATCAGACATGGGAAACGAGTACTTTTAAAATAAACCACAATTTTTTATAATTTATTTTTATTATGTTCCTTTCTAATATTTGTTGTTTACACTCCAGAAATATTTTTTAAACTCCTAAATTTGTAATTTTTACACATGAATTTTTGTTTTCTGTAATATATGTAATATGTGGGAAAATATATTTTAATGCAAAAATGCAACACCAGCGTCTGATAAATTTGTTGACAATTTTCATGAGAGCATCATCAATAACAACAGACAACAATTAACTTTTCAATACGACTTCTTCAGTCTGTAAGATAAATTTTTATTTATAAAAACTTAGTTTTATTTTTTTTTTAGAAATGGTTTAAATTTAGAAAATTTGTGTTTCTTAGATTATAAAACATTTCTATAGTATTTAAAAAATATTTTCTTGCACTATCTGTGTTATAAAATAAATTCACTTCCAATCTGGACTAAGATATAGATTTACTGGTAAATTTATTCGGTTCTTTGGAAACTAATAGTGCCCGTAGGATGGCGACCACAGACCAGATTAGGCTTCTAATAGAGGCACAAACAGGACCAGTTATAGCTAGAATAGAGGAACTGAGTAGGAGTTTGGACAGTTTAACAGTTTCGAAGACAGTAAGCAAATTTGAAGAAGAGAAAATTAATATTACGGTTCGTTGTGACGAAACAGTGGACGTTATTACGTCTTTACCAACCTTCAATGGCAAACACTCATACGTGAGCTGGCGCAAAGCTGCTACGTATTCCATAAAACTTTATGCTAGGGGAAGTAAGCAGTATTATGCTGCTTTGACAATCTTGAGGAATATGATTATAGATGACGCAAACGACGTACTTACCAATGATGTAACGGTATTAAATTTTGACGCTATAATTAGCCGTCCAGACTTTGCATTTAATTGAGCAAGAATTAAGCGTTATGAGACAAGGACCACACTCAATACTTGATTATTATAATGAAGTCAATAAAAAATTGACCGACTTAATCAACAAGACGAGGATGTCACACGGAACAGATTCTGCGCTGACAAAAGAATTGAATAACAGAAACAGTATGCACTAAGAGTTTTCATGACTGGACTAAATCCTCCTTTGGCGAATATACTCTTTAATTTCTCCAAATAGTTTGTCAGACGGGCTTATTTCGCGCTTTACTTCAACAAACCACAAGTTAATAATGATAATAATAATAAAGGGCAAAACTTTTACATTTCCTTAAACGCGGTCAAAATCATGTAAATTATCGCCAACGTGAGCGAAAACCGAAACCTATGAAACTACGTAGTTCATCATATGTCATTTGGTCCTGATAAAACTTTTTATCGAAATAATACTTTTCAGCGTTTCCAACGAAGACGTTTCCATAATAATTTCCAACAAAGACCTTTCGATAATAATTTCTAGCACGGGACAAAAATTGGACTGCCCTACATCGTTAGGACAGCCTCAACAGGAAGAAGATGTACAATTTTAGTAGATAGCGGCACGACGAGCTGCTATTGTAGTTCTGGAGTTCTAACGAACAGAAAGGAGTTTGTTATTAAGAAGAGGGTAAGAACCATTAATGTTTATACCATCATTAGATATTTTTATGAAGCTAGTATTTTCGGTTTTAAAGAAAGATTTTATGAAATACCTAATTTGGAATCGGACAATTTCATGAAAAAGCTAAAAATAATTTTAAATTTAAAGAAAAACATAGCGAAAAAAATATAAATTTGGGATCAGAAAAATTCTGTTTATAATGATGAAAATATAGGGAAAACTGAAGAAAATGAAGAGTGTTTCACGGAAAATGCTTTGAATAAATTAAATAACGACGAGATTGCTGATATTATTGACGAGGACGAGAAATCGTTAAAATTTTTAAGGGGTAATGTTTTAAAAAATATTGCAACACTATATTCAAATATAAATATATATTTACATTTTAGAACGGATATTAGGGCAGAAATTCGAACAATTTTCGAAGCGCCAATATGGAGCGAGCAGTATTCTTATCCACTTGCAGCAAATAATTTCGTGAATTCTGAAATTGAAAAATTATTAGAGGACGGAAAAATTCGTCCGAGCAAAAGCCCTTATAATTACCCAATATGGGGTTTTCCGAAAAAGGGGATACATAGGGATGGTGCAAAAAAACTGCGTATGATAATTGACTATAAAAAACAAATGAACAAGCGATACCCGATAAATATCCAATTCCTAAATGTAACGTAATTTTGTCAAATCAGGGAACGGCAAAATATTTCTCTACGATTGATTTGGAATCTGGATTCCACCAGATTCTTATGAAAGAGAAAGACATTGAGAAAACCACGTTTTTCGTCAGCAACAGAAAATATGAATTTGTAAGACCACCCTTCGGCCTTAAAAACAGTCAATGTATTTTTCAATAGGCTATGGATGATATTTTGCTCGAATATGTAGGTTATATAGATGACATAATTGTTTATTCGAAAACATTGAGGGAACACAAGGACCACCTCAAGATTATAGTTGATAAACTTAAGGAATCAAACATGAACATTTCTTTGGCATCAAAAGTGACAATAAAAAGTTAGAGACGATACACAATTATCCATTGCCTAAGACACTAAGACAACTCAGAAGTTTTCTGACAGTTGTAGGATATTATAGGAAATTTATAGGAAACTAAGCGAAAATAGCTAAACCATAAACACGATATTTGGCAGGAGAAAATGGGAAGGTGTCTCAGCACATGCCCAAGAAAATAAAATTAAATTTAGACGAAAAAGGTGTGATTACGAAAAACTTAAGAACTTATTATCTGAACAGGTTGAATTAGTCCAACCTAATTTTAATAAGAAATTTATACTTACCACAGATGCCTCAAATGAAGCAGTAAGTGCTGTCCTCAGCCAAGAGGGTAAACTCATTACATTTATTTCAAAAACATTAACTGCAACCGAACAAAACAACGCAACAAACGAAAAGGAACTTCGTGCCATTGTTTGGGCACGGAGAAATCTAAGAAACTACATATATGGTAGTACAGATCTTGAGATTCACTTCTGGAATTTATTCAACCAAATTTAATTACTGCAATATACTGTACGCAGGAAGACTTTTTGACTTTAAGGAGACGTAATAAATATTGACGACCGACGGAACATAATACGCGATATTCATTCTCGGACTCATCGAAACTGTAAAAGAATTATAAACAAGTATATAGATAATACTACTAGCCGAAAATGGTTGATGGCTTTAAGGAATACATCAGACATTGCGACATCTGCAACAAAAATAAATATAATAGACACTACAAAAAGTCCCAATCGGAGAGACTGCGATTCCCAAAAAGTAGGGAGAATACCTAAATATAGATATTTTTTATGCAAAAGGTTTAAAATTTATTACTTACATCAATGCGTATTCAAAATTTTTAATTATTAAAACCATTAAGGATAAAGCTAACTTAGGCGAAAAAGTATTCCACGATAATAGAGATAGCTAGATGTATTAAGGCTGAGTTTCATCTGATGGAGAACACGGAAATTTTCTAAAGAGCAGTCCAGCAATATAATTAAACAATTAATTCGGTCACACAAAATAAACTAAAAGATATTCTATTTAATAAGATATCACACATTTTAACTGACACACTAAAAAAAGCTCAAAGTAAAATGATATCAAGAAATAAACCAGGCGAGGTGAAAACCTCTCAACCAGGCGACATAATATATGAGAAAATTATAGGACAAAGGAATAAACTGTAGACAAGACTGTTAGAGAAGACTTAGGTATTAAGATAAAAATTACTTTTTTCCGAAACAGAATAATTCATAAGGATAGTATTAAGATCTAAACATTTCAAATAATTTTCTATTTTTTTTCTTCTACCTTTATCTTTAGTAATGCTTTTCACAATAATATTTATTACTTACAGACAATGAAACTTCCATGAAGACCACAATATTATAGTAATCAAGATAGACAGACTGCTGACGAATAATGATCGACATATGATAATTATTAGGGATACCATTGGAAGAATTAACTTACTAACCGATACCACAAATAAAATTTTAAAAACAATTCAACTTTTGGGAGAAGTTCAGAGGACAGTAGAAGATTCCGTTAGAAGTAAAATATATATTATCAAGACAGAGGTAATGAACATTGAATATGCTTTACAATGGGCAACGGCTGGTGTAATAAATTCTTTTATACTCTCGGAAAGGGAAATTAGTAAAGCTAAGAAGTTTTTCCATCAAGAAGAATTTCCATACGGTAATTTGGAAGAAGCATTAGGATTTGCAAGAATTAAAATAGCTATCATTCCTCATTAATTTACGTAATTAATTTGTTTCGATAAAACAAATTATTAATTAAACCTGTAAAACAAAATTAAATTATTATAAAGATTAATTAGGAGAATGTTATTAGATGTAAGAATTAAATATTTCAAATTAAAAATGTTTTCAATTTAATAGATTAACGGCCATATTCATAAAATGTTCCTATTTTAGATTTAAAGTTTACAATTGTTATTACGGAATTTTTGTCTAATAAACCATTTCCAAAATATTTTATTCAAAATCGCATAGTTCAATAGTTATTAAACGTTTTAATGGAATTTATTTTTAAGTACGGTAATAATTTCAACTTTTAATTGCCATTTTATTTTTAAGGGCGGTTTAGACGGTAAGACTTTACGTACGTAAAATCTAAGAGAATATAAAAAGAAAATCTATCCGTATGAAAAAACAGAGATTAAACATCGTGTGGATTTTTCTTACGTTTACACAATAGGTCTTGAATGGATTTTTCTTACGTTTACACAATAGGTCTTGAATAAAATGATATAAAATTGAAACAGCTGGTGCCAAAACAATAAAAAAAGTAAAAACAAGAACATAAATAGTGTGCGTGCTTCTAAAAAATATGCCAAATTTAAAAAAAATAACAAGGAAAAGGTTCTTGGTGTTGTACTAGCCATTGCCATAATAAAAAAACTGGAAACCAACAAAAATAAAAGAGATACACGCATTTGGTGCCGCGAATGGCTTTTACGACGGTATATGAACAAGGACCTTACACACATCGCTGTAAAAGAATTGCAGCTTAAGGATCCCAAAAGTTTTATTAATTTTTGTAGACTTTCTAAACAAAGTTTTGAGGAATTATTGCACTTAGTTGACACTAGCATTTGTAAGCAAAATACTACCATGAGAGAATCCATTTCAGCAACTACGAGGTAAATATTTATAAATGATTAAGACTTTAAACGACAATGTTTTATTTTTGTAGACTTTTAATTACTTTGCGGTTTTTGCAACAGGAAACACCTACAAAGACCTGGCATTTGGATTTCGAGTTTCCGTGTCCTCGATATCTTTGTTAGTTCCTGAAACTGCAAAAGCAATATACTTATCATTGCGCTATAAATATTTACAAGTAAGATATGTGATATATTTTACAAAGTTAGCTAGTAATAAAAACTGGAATTATTATTATTTTTATTTACATAAGGGATACAAATCTGCTTTAGATTGGAAAATAATCGCTGATAATTTTTCTCACAAGTGGAATTTTTCCATGTGTCTGGGTGCAATTGGTAGAATTGATTGTATTCGATAGCAATAGGATTTGTAATATTTCCTATTATATCCCTGCAGATGGTAAACATGTTGCATTTAGGGCAAAATCAGTTAACGGATCCTACTACTACAACTATAAAGGATTCAACAGTATTAAATTGCTGGCTGTAGTAGATGCTATCTACAAGTTTATAATGGTAGATGTTGGGACCAATGGTAGATCCAATTATGCTGCTGCATTCAACGCTTCAGATATCAAAAACAAAATTTTCTACATTTTCCCGAAAACCAGGAACTTCCAGGCACAACTTTTAAGGTAATTTTGACAAATATAATCATATCAGATATTCTATATACATATTCCTTAGGTACCATATGTTATCATTTTTGATGATGCATTTTGCTTATCGAGTAGGATTTTGAAGCCTTATAGCCAAAGACATCTCCAGGAAAATATAATTTTCAACTACCGCTTATCTAGAGCCAGGCGTGTAGTTGAAAATACATTTGGCATACTTTCAAGCCGGTTTCAAATATTCCAACGAGAAATAAATATTTCCGTGGAAAAAGTTGAATTGGTTACGTTGGCTTGTTGTGTTCTGCAGAATTTCTTATGTAGAGAAGGAGAAGAGGAGCCGCATTGGGAGGTTTTAAATTTTGTAAAATTAGAAAAATCATCTGGCAATAGAACAAGCGAAGAGGCATCTGAAATAAGAAATAATTTCAGAGAATTTTTAATACTATTAATATACTTTCTTGGCAAAATGAAGCTGTAAATAAATTTAATTTTGAAAACAAAACACCGTTTTTAAACTTATTTTCTTTTATTAAAAAGTGATGAAGGCAAGATTACTATATAGTATACAATAAGAACAAAAAATATTTTTATTTGTACTTGAGTTTTCCACTAGGCGTTATTTTCTAATACTAAATAATCTATTAGTTTTTTACTTTTTGGTTTAACATAGTTTGTACTCTTTAAGACTCAGTTTAAAAATATTACAAAATATTAAATTCAGTTTTCAGTGTATATAATACTGTTTTCTAAATAATAAAAACAAAATTAAAATTATTTTTTTATCACACGTTATCAATTTCCCTTTGCTTACTTTTATATTCGAAAATCAGCAACATCATTTTTTCGACAAATTCGCCATACAACGCTTTGTACGGAAGAAACTTGTAATGGCATTTTCTTTTTCCTGCTCTGCTGTTTCTGGTTTCTCTGCCTCGCTAAGTTTCATTATGTACTCCTTAGCTAGGTTAATTATATCATCTGTATCAACCGAACCCTTTTGTTTTGCCTTAAGCCTTTTCGGTGGCGTTGGCTCATCCACCTCTGACAGTTGTGAGAGAAAAATTACTTCTGACGAAATGTAATCGTCCGCAGTCCGCAGTTTTATCACATATTATGTTTAGACGATACTACTTGTACTCTTCTACACAAAAATCTGACATATCGTATTACTTGTAGTATAATGTAAACCGCCCTTTAGTGATATTTAAAATCATTGTGCAATTTATTTGGTAGTCTAATTAGAAATATTTTAAATACAAATTTTGCGAAAAATAAAAAATAAATTTTAATAAAAAATATATATTTTTACTCACTGACAAAAACCAAGCCACAACACTTAATGAAAACTTATGTATTTATCTGTTTTAGCAACAGATAATACAAAAAAGATTTGAATACCGGGCTTGTTTATGTTTTATTTCATCACTATAATAATTTGCTAGTTAATGTAATCAGGGTTGTTGTAGAATCTAAGTCAGAATTGAAAATCGATTCTCATTAATTCGATATTAAACAAAACCCATATTCGAATCAGCTGTTTTGTTTTGTTTACATTTTAACAAATTTTGGAATTGATAAATTATCTTTCTATATAAATTAAAATGGTTGAAGCGATAGTTTTATTTTTTTTAATGGAGGGATTACACCAATCCATTGGACCTGCCGGAGACAGCGTAAGTATACATTGCAATGAGTTTTGCAAAGATGTATTTATATAAAAAAACTGTAGGTTTATTAGTCAATTCCGTTTGAATAAACAGGTTTTTCAAATGCAGTTGAACATTATTGAACTTCACCTACCGCCTTCAAATATTTCTTGCGCTATTCAGCTAGCCGGGACATTGCGGTTTTTGGCTGAGGTTCGTATCAATAGGCAGTTGGAAATGGAAATGATAGTTCTGTTTGTTTGGGGCGAAGTACAGTGTCAATTGTATCAAACAATGTACTAAAGGCTTTGGATACGCATGTATGTCGTCAGTGGGTGAAGTTGGAAATGGATGAGAATGAGAAAATAAGATGTTGGAGTTATTTTTTTTAATAAATATAAAATACCTTCCATAGTTGGCTGAATCGATGGAACCCATATAAAAATTATAAACCCTTCTGTTGACGAGCATTTATTTTTTAATAGAATAGGATATTTTAGTATGAACGCCATGATATTAAGTAGATAATATTAAATACATATGTATGAGAAACTTATTTTTACTTTTAATTTTTCCTTGGAGATATGTGATAGCGACATGGTGATTCGAGCAGTAAACTCACGTTATTCTGGCTGCAGTCACGACGCTTCTGTTTGGACCATAAGCAAATCCCGTCAGTATTTTCTAAAACAATATGAAAGTGGCGATCGAACGTCAAGATTATTAGTAGATTGCGGGTATGCAATAGAGCCTTTTTTATCAACTCCTTACAGAAGTGCAGCACATGACACGCGGGAACATAAATTTAATATAGCACATGCTGCAGCTCGAAATATTATAGAGCGGACAATAGGCGTGCTAAAAAGTCGTTTCCGGTGTTTGATGGGTACACTACACTACAGTCCGCAAAAAATTTCGAGGATAGTAAATGTTTGCTGTGCATTTATTTATTTCATTTTTGTGAAATAATAATATTAAAATTATTTTAATATATTTAATAGAATTCAATTATTTTTTGTTTATTTGCATGTTTTTAAGTCTTAAATAAACATATTTCAGCACGTAACTGAAGAGAACGGTTGTGCTTCTTCTGTCAACAAAGCAATAAATTAAAAAAAAAAAAACTAAAGAAAAAATAAAATATTTTTTTTTTTTAATTAAAAAAGAAAATCAGTTATAAACATCTTAATTCTATAATTAATAGTTCTTTTTGAATAATAATTCTCTTGTGATCGTATTCGTAGTTGTTATATAGTGAAAAACAAGATATAACTATTGATTGCTAAAAATGAACGATCCTCCCAATATTGGGAACAGAATTAATCTTCCTCAACCCAGCTTCAAGCTGGATAAGGAAAGACAGCTAATAAATCAAACATGTGGAGATAAATATCTGCTAATGACCAGAACTAGTGCAAATCCCAGTGAAAATAGTAAAATAAATGTATCCATAAGTCCCAATAATGTGTCTAATTGTAATAAAAGCTTAACTAATGTTTCACCCTTTTTGATAAAAAAGGTCATTGATAATGTTTGTGGAGAAATAGAGATATGCAAAAAACTACAATCTGGAACGATCCTAATGAAAAACAAAAACTTAGCTCAGGCAAACAAGCTAATAAAACTGGCTTCTCTCTCCCCCACTATTAATGTTGAAGTAAAGGAACATAAGACACTGAATTATTCCAAAGACGTAATTTATTCTAATGATCTAAGAAATATTCCTGAAAATGAAATCCAAGAGGAACTTAAAAATCAAAAGGTCACTGAAGTGAAAAAAATACTAAAAAAAGAGAATGAAAATTTGATAGAAACGGGTCTTATTATATTAACTTTTGCATCGATAAAACTTCCGGAATATGTCAATATTGGTTACCAATTAACTCGTCTTAGACCCTACATACCACCTCCTCTAAGATGTCATAATTGCTTCAGATTTGGTCACATATCTAAGTTTTGCCAGAACGACAAATTGTGTATAAACTGCGGAAACATTGACCACTTAGCTGAAAATGAAATTTGTGAAAAAACAAAAACTTGCAACAATTGCGAAGAAAATAAAATGAGTTTTACTAATCACTCAGTTATTAGCAAATCGTGCCCAGTTTTTATAAAATATAAAGAAATCCAAACAATAAAAACGCAAGAAAAAGTAGATAATAAAACTGCAGTAAAAAAATATAATGAGCGGCACTCACATGCCAACTACTCAAATGTAGTTAGATCAACAATAACTCATGGTACACCAACAACTGTACCACAATCATCATCAAAAAACAATCTACCAACAGCAACAACTAATGATAACGCTACACCAATAACAACAAATCCCATTCTGGACCCCATAACAAGCAATATACTAACTGGAAACGCCAAAACTACTATTGGAAAATCGACCAACTCAAAAAATACAACAACAAAAATAAAAATTCTTCCCATAAAAGCATCACGTCGTACTAGAACCCAATTTAAGGCAAACGCAAAAAAACAAAAAACTACAAAGGAGAACCAAGAAAGCCAGGAGAGTCAACAGAGTGATGACAGTAACACGATGGAAAGTTAAACATTAATTAATTAAATTTAAATATGTAATTTTCTAGTTATGCTAACAATTTTATTCTTGTATTATTTATATGCTAACATCAATAATCCTGTAGTTACCTATACATTAAGCAATTAAATCAACACACATAACTTCATTATACAACTTTATATACTATCCATATATCACTAAAAATCCTACAGTGGAACATAAAAGGTTACAATAACAACTACAACGAACTACAAATCCTCATAAAAAATATAATCCTAAAATAATATCATTGCAGGAAACACATCTACAAAATATAAAAAATATCATAATACCCATTTCCTTCAAAATGTACCAATCAAACTCTACTTACAATTCCTTCGGAGGCGCAGCCCTTCTGATACATAATTCTATACAGCATGAATTGATAGACATACACAGTAATTTTGACACTATAGCAATACTTATACACTCAAAAAAAATCTTTCGTAATCTTTTCCACCTATATTACCCCTACTAAATCATTTAATTATAATAACCTTTTAAACTTATTCAATACAATATATAACTCAATCAAGACTTACTATTTTAAGTAATGATGCACCAACTCATATCTCTACACACAAAACCTTCACAAATATTGACCTTTCGATTATTTCTTCTACTCTCACTGTTTACGCTCAATGGTAAATTGATTCTAACCTATGTGGCAGTGACTATTTCCCAATAATGACAGCACTTTTTCCAGTCGACACAATTCATACTAATTCAATATGTAGACCTCGCTTTAACGTTAAACATGTAAATTGGACTAAGTTTAGTAATCTATCGACCAGATACAGTAGTAATCGGCCAGTTAGCTATAACATCAATAGAGAAGCTGCTAATATTCACAAAATAATACTTCAAAGTGCCAATGAAAGTATACCTCAACACATTAAAGACTAATAAAAATCACCTATTCTACATATTTAGAAGAAATATTTCAACTGAAAACGAACTAAAATTTAAAAAAGCAAACGCACTGTATAAAAGAGAAATAAAAAGAAAGTCAATTAACGACTTCACGTCAGAAATTAACCCTCAAACACCCTCAGGAGAAATATGGTAAATATTCGTAGGTTTTGTGGTTTAAAACCAAAAACTACTATACATTGCATTCAAAATAGTTATAATAATAACTATAAAATCACAGACCCAAGTCTCATCGCCAACAGTTTTTGTGAATACTGGTCAACCAATTCTAACGACAGTAAATTCTCTGATATTTTCAAAAATGTAAGCAATTTGTAATTTCTAGTAACAAGATTCTTATTCCAAGTAAAACTGCTGCTTATATAGAAGCAAGAGTATCTCCGATGGAACTTTCAATTGCACTAAACAATCTTTCTGGCAAAACCCCAGGTATAGATTGTATATCATATCCGATGAGAAAACATCTATCAACACAAGATTAATTACACTTTAGAACAATATTCTACATAGTTACGTCCCGCAAATCTACAAAACTAGCCTTATTCTACCTATTCTCAAAGCAAATAGTGACAAAACCAAAATACCGTCTTATAGACCTATCTCTCTTAATCCATGCTGTTCAAAAGTTCTTGATAAAATAGTGGCAAACAGGCTTTGGTGGTTCGTTAACGTAAACAAACTACTTAATAGCAACCAATATGGGTTCATAAAAGGAAAATCTATTTCTGACCCCTTACTCCTCTTAGACTTCAAAATCAGCCAATCCTTACGAAACAAAAATCATTTATCAATCATCTCATTAAATTTTTCTAAGGCCTTTGACAAAATAGGAATTCATTCAATTCTAAATCAACTTGAGGAATGGAAAATAGGGCCAAAAATATATAATTATATAAAAAACTATTTAACCAAAAGGAAAATATTGGTAAGGAATAACTATCATCACTCTATAACTAAATCCTTAGACAATGGCATTCCACAGGGTTCACCGCTATCGGTCATTCTTTTTTTAATAGCGTACAACAAACTTTTGAATATAATATCTTTGCAAAAGGAACTAGACTTTATTGCTTACGCAGATGATTATGTTATTCTAAAAAAACTTAACAAAGTAAAAAACCAGAACATTGACTTAGTCGATTTGATTTCGGACATAACTAACTGGTGCTCTATCTCAGGAGCACAGCTATCTATAGATAAATGTAAACACTTACATATATGTAGAAAACATAATTGCGTCCCCAATTTACATGCTGGTAACGTTCCAATTGAAGCAATCACTGAACTCAAAATACTTGGAATTACCTTCGACAACCGTTACAGATGGTACTCTCACATCACTAATCTTATCTCTACCCTTTCCATACGATTTAATATCATTAAATGCCTCTCGTCCAGAAAGTTTGGTTGTAATACAGCGTCCCTTTTAAATGTACTAAAGGCTACCATTATTTCCAAAATTAACTATGGTATATATTTATATGGATTTTCTCCAAAGAGCAGTTTAAATAAATTAAAAACAATATTTTGTAATAAATTTATTTTCAATTTTAAATAAATAAATATTCTGATCACCTTTCAATTTCAAATCTTTTTATTTGTTCAATTACCTGTGCTCAGCTTGGAGCAGTTAGAGTTAAAAAGCTCAACTAGGAGCCAGAACGTACAAACAAAGATTATCATTAAGATTCCCAATTGCAGTCGTTTATATACTGACTGTGAGAAGAATTCTAATAGTCTAGTACTTAATTTATTAATGTTAATTACATACAAATGTTATTATAAATATTTTTGTCAACGCGAAAAGTGAAATGTGACCCATCCTAAGTTGCATTTAATTTAGGAATGTTTTCCAAAACAAATGTATCACCTGAAACGCACAACAACAACACAAGCAAAGTCTATCCGCTGCATCTAAACTGAAGGTCGTCTAATCGTCGACAGCACAAAAACAGCGGACATGTTTGCGCTGCTAGTGCATTGCATTTTTATTATGATTGTTTGTGTGAACATTCATAATATGTATTAGGGTGGTCCCACTACAATTTAACTCGGCCATAAGGATATCCCTAGGAGCTTTTAGAACGACTCCAATTAGGAACATGTTATTTGAAGCAAATGTTTTGTCCATCGAAGAATATAGGGACTTCGCAACAACTAAGCTCTTTAAAACTATAATATTCAATGACCAAAATTCTTTGTGCAAGGCCCTAACAAAAGCAATCAATCAAAAATACTTCTTCAAAATACCATCAACACTTGCACGAATAATACAATCATGTGAAAAATACAACATACCATACAACAATAAGCAACAATATCCGAACAAATTTCCTAACTGGCTCATCAACCCTATCACAATTAACACATCCCTCAGAGAACTAAAAAAATCCTCAACAAATACAGAAATATATCAACAAAGATTTCTTGAAATCCAATACCAACTAAAAGACCATAAAGTCATTTACACAGATGGCTCTAAACGTGTTAAGGGCAGTAGCTTTAGCATTGTTGATAAACGCAAAACATTAATTAATTCAATTTTGCCAGAATACAGCACTAATTTATCAGCTGAATTAATAGCAATTTACGAGTCTGTCAAATATGTTAAAGGACGCATGGGGAAATCCACTGACTCTCTCTCTGCACTGGATGCCATAAGGAACTGCAATAATGATCAGTTTTACACAAAAACCATAAGACAATTTATTATTGAAAGACAACCTGACATTAAACTCATCTGGATTCCAGGTCATTCTGGAATAAAGGGCAATAAGGCAGCGGATGCTGCCGCAAAAGCTGCTTTATACGCCCCTCTTGTAACTACACCTAACCTATTTTCGGACGATATTAAAACATTTATAAAACACAACACAAAAATTAACGACAATTGGGGGTTAACTACTGGCTGGTACAGGAAAATTAACCCTAACAAAATTAACGCCTACATGCTGCTTAAAAATATCAATCACAACCTGCTACCAAGAAGAGACCAAATTAAAATAATAAGACTAAGACTAGGTCACACTAGAATCACAAATGCTCATATGATTGATAAAAATATACCAAAGCAATGTCCTTTCTGTAGTTTGATCCCTATTACCATTGACCATCTTTTATTTAGCTGTCCCCACATTAATACATTTAAAAACCTATGTTGTCTTAGTAATAACGAAATTACTCAACTAATGAACAGTACTATGATCGATGATAACATTAAGACCCTTTCTAATTTTTTAAAAAAAGTGTAACCTTTATAATTTAATTTAAAATTAATTATAATATTGAGCTTAAGATCATCGCTGTCATAGCTCTCCTCCATTACTCTTACAATTTACTTGTAAGTTTAATATGTTAATAATAATAATAATAATAATAATAATAATAATAAGTCTTAAATAAACTAAAGTCTTAAATAACATTTAACAGAATTCAATTTTTTTTTGTTTTAGAATATAACACATTTGTTTTTGTACTTATTGCAGTCTTATAAGGTACATACATACATACATAAATAATTGACTATTTGAGATAAATTTTCTTTGTTTTGGGAATTAAATTTTAATATTTCAATTTTTTCACTAAAATGTTTAAAATTCGGGAACTTAAACCTACGAATTAATTTCTTAATTCATTAATAGGGTTGGCCACAGTTTCATTATTTTTTTCTATTGCACGATATATACGTCGAAGACAGCTCACATTGTCTTTTTCAACAGATATGAGCTGCTAAGTTTTTTTCCACCATCTTCATTTAAACATTTTTCTAACAATGATTTTTTTGTTGGTTTTATTTTTTTTGGCGTACTGCTGATTGGGGTTTCTGGTTTTCTCTTAAAACTTGATGTTGTAGGAATGTCGTCGTTTACAGGAAGCTCTGAATCACTTATTGTACCCAGTTCTACTCCAGGCACACCATCAAAACTCATTTTAATCCCTTATAATCGCACAACAGCTTCTTCTGTTGGTGTCAGTTGGAATTTGTTAAATGATCCTCCTCCAATTGCATGAGATTCGGATTTGTTATGGGCTAGTTTCTTTTTTATTTCACTCTACCATTCTGTCCATATCTATGTATCCAGTACAGAAAAATAAAAGCGTAAGGTTTTAAAGTGCATTTAAGATATTTAAGCAGTACCTTTTTCCATCCATTTTTCATTCGTACTGGGTGGTCCAACACTGTTTAGAGATTGAGCTAACTCTTGCCAAAGGGACTCAACTACCACCTTATCGCGTTTAGTATAGCCGCACGCTAAGTCCTTATTATTATCTATAAATTTTAGAATTATTTCGTTTTGCGTATTATTTCTATGTTTCCCCCTATTTGTGTAGTAAAAAAATAAGTAAAAGTTTTTTCATATTTCATTTTTTATTTAATAAATTCTTTTTTACTTACATTGTACAGCCAATCGCTTAAAATATATAAAACCGTATGAAAATCTGTCACATGGTAGTTGATCAGATTGATTCTGACAAAAAAACGATAAAAACAGATTCTACGACACCAAATTCTGACAACAATTCTGATTCGAACATAAAACCAATAACATCTGTTTCTATGAAACCAAAATCAACTTTTTGTCGATTTCAATTCTGATTCTGACAACAATCAGATTCTACAACAACCCTGAATATGTATTGAGGTAAAGCTTTGCTAAAAAAATAAATTAAATTTTTTAATAATGTTTTTATTTGTATTTTCTTAAAGCTGACAGATTTAAATTATATATGTTTTATTAAGATTCAACGCCAAAAAGATAAAATAAAGTTGTTAAAAATTATATTGTCTATACAAGTTTTTAAAATAACTTTTGCTCTTCCTTCAGGGGTTGTTAAGTTTGTTGGATATTTAATTGTTTTCATTTCTCTTTGCACATTATCAAGGTCATCTAAACAAGACAAATATATACACCTCAACTATTTACAAATTATTTATTACCTGGAACAGCGTCAATCTCACCGTACTTCACAATATAGCTATAGTATAATATATAGCAATAATTGTAACTTTGATATTTGAAAAACTAGTAGTCATACCCTGTGTTGGAATTCAATTAATATTACTCAAACCAAACACATGAATTTGGTCGTATTAATTTTTTTTGTTTGAGCACAATAATTAAAACAAAAGACTCTTATTTAACTACTGTACAAATTTTTATTTTTATTTCTTCTTATATACTATTTTAACAGAATGCTTAAGCTAAATTTTGTTAATAATAATTTTATTGCAATTTTATATGTGAACCAAAAAAAAATGCAATTGCAACTATAATTCATAAGCAAAAATTAGTTGAATGGTTATTGAACCAAAATATGAAATTAAGCAAAAAGTAAACGATTAATGAACTAAAATAAGAATAATAATAATTTCATCGCAATTTGATATGTCAACCAAAATAGTACAACGCTACTATAATTCATAAACAAAAATTATTTAAATGGTTATTGAAATATAATAAGAAATTAAGCAAAAAGAAAACGGTTAATGAACTAACAAAGTTAATTGTAAGCAAAATTATATATTTTGTTTGTTTAATAAGGTTAAGAAACTAAAAATGCTATTGATAGTGTTTTTATTTTGTTTATTTTTTTATGTTTAGTATGTTTGTCTGTATATGTGTGTCCACACATTCTCCCCCGCGTTAAACAGCCCTTCAACAAGAGTGTATGTCCTCAACATCAACACTGAATTCAGGCCTCCTGCTAGGCGTTGGTGCAGGTGTGGGATTTGTATGAAGTTCTATGCCTGGTCCATCAGAATTTCCCAACGTGGATTACTGCTATGACCAATGTGATGATACTCAGGACGAATTCAAGATACCCGATTGTATAAGAGTGTGTTTGATGACTATTAAATTTGTTAGGGAGCTCCGTAATCTCATTCTCCCGTAGAGTTTTCTGTAAGGACTCTAATTGCTGGAAATTCATTTCATATAACGCTTCAATATTGCTGGAATTTGATTGGGTATTAGACGGCAAGGAAATAAGAGGTTGTATCAGTGACATGTTAGTATCCAGGCTTGTGTATGAAGATCGTACTACTGCTGATACAGTTTTTTTACCGTTTATGGTAACAGAGTCCTAAACCTGTTATATGGATTGGAATTATTTCCTTATTACATTCTGCGGTGGCCTGTGAAGGCGATATAGTTGCATAGATGCATTGATTCTTTTTGTTTAGTGAAATCCATTCGGAGCTAACCTTTTCAATGTTGCATGTGAGTGCAGTTTTGTTGTTAAATAACTAAATGTCGCATGAACACATCTCAGATTCGTAGGTATAACGAATTTGAATGTTTGTGCAAAGGAAGATGTCTGAAGTCATTACCTCACATGTGCTCAATTTAAGACCCGACAGAACTATGCACTGCTTTCGATCAGTGTTGATTCCCAGAATGTTGGTGCATGGTTTAATTGATACCAGTGTATTGTTGACAGCATTTGGAACAGAAGTTATATAAAATAGTTTAAATTCTTCATGATCGATCATTTGGTTTATTGAATCTACGTAAATATTTATCTCCCTTTTTGCATGGTCGAATTTATCCATTGTTATGAGTTGGTTTTGCTTTATGATGTTAATAGTTGAGTCCACAAATGATGTTTGGTTTTTTAGTAATCTTAGTAGGTATGACTCATTTTCTTGAACGTTGATTACTGTATTTGACATCTATTTAGCGTATTCAGAGTCCAATACACCAAATAACGAACTTTCCAACGATGTCTACAGCTCCTCTTTTGCTTCTTATAAGTCGATTTTCTAGCTGTAGGTCAATTTTCATATTTCTAAAATGGCTTAACATCTTAAAACATACTGTATTTGGTCTCATTACTTGACAAAGGGATTGCAAGTCTTTTGTGTTTTTGATGAATATAGAGGTTTCATCCCAGTATGGGGTTAAGTCATAATAAATGACGATATCCCATTCAGAGTTTGAAGGAGTGACCATGCCAAACTGTTCAAAGTAGAGACGCAATTCTATTTTAAGTCTTTCATTTGTAATAGGAACTCCAAACACCAATTGAAACGTAAGCAACAAGGCTAGCAAAGTTAAGCTGAGGTGAGGTTTTATATATTTTGGTCGTTTCGTTTTTGTTCGTCATCGGAATCTGGAAAGTCTTCTTTAGTTACTTCAGGCTTATTACTTGTAGTTTCGGATGATTCGGGATCCATAGGTAGGAGTGCCAATCTGTGTATTGGACGTTTGAACAGACCGCTGGATGTTTTATTTTCTGCAATCCTCACGATTCCATCTTCACCAGGATACGTTTGAGTAATTCTGGCTAGTGGCCATTTCATTACAGGTATGTTATCTTCTTTTACTATTACCATGTTACCGATTCTTACATGAGTGCATGATTTGTTCCATTTATGTCGTTGTTGAAGTTCTTGTAAGTATTCTGCAGACCACCTTTTCCAGAATTGGTATTTTATGTGCGAAATTAATTTCCAGTGAGATACCTAGATATCATTTTTGCTCTGCTGTCCACTTGTGATGTTAATGCCTCACCGATAAGAAAGTGACCAGGTGTTAATGCTTCAAGACTGTCTGGATCATATGATAATGGTGTAAGTGGACGTGAGTTCAAGATCGCTTCCATCTCAATGACCACTGTTTCTAATTCCTCATGTGTTAGTGTTTTCGTTGAGGCACTACGAAACAAAAGGTGTTAAGCGGATTTTACAGCCGCTTGCCATGAACCTCCAAAGTAAGCTGCTCTTGGTGGGCTAAAATGAAAGTGTAAGCCTTTAGAACTGGAAGCTGACATAATTTTTTCCTGAGAATTATCCGCATATATCGACTCGGATAATTCCGATAAGCTATTTTTTGCTCCGACGAAATTTGTAGCCTTGTCACCATATATATTCTGACAGTGACTGCGACGTGCAATAAAGCGTTTAAGAGCTCCAATGAAAGCCTCAGTGGTCAGATCCGCTACAAGTTCTAGATGAACTGCCTTTGTCGCAAAACAGCAGAACACAGCTATATACGCCTTGGTTGGTCTTTTTCCCCTTACCTTGTGATGTACCCAAAAGGCACCACAATAGTCTACACCAGAATTGATAAATGGTCGGACAGGCACTATTCTTGGTTCTGGCAAACTTCCCATTATTTGTTGATATAGTTGTGGTCGGGCAACTGACCTTGCTGTTATTTTTCCTTTTATTGGCCAAAATCGTTGTCTTATAGTATTTAGAAGTGCTTGGGATCTGCAGTGTTTGTTGTCCTCATGTGTCATAATAAACAGTAGCCTCGACAGCGGATCATTATATGGTAATATCATCGGATGCTTTGTGTCGGGTTGTAGATTGGAATGTTCCAACCTTCCTCCTACTCTAACAATTCCGTCTTTATCGAAGAATGGTGACAGGCTGTTAAGTAAACTATTTTTGTCAATTGGTTGACTCTTTTGAAGTTGTTATATGTCTGCTGCAAAATTCGAAAACTGTATTGCTCGGATAATTAAATACAATGAACTGTCTAGTTCCTTAGGAGTTAGTGATATATGCATTGGTCGGTGTCCGGGGGACATTCTGGAGTTTATTGTAAATCTGAGAACGTATGCCAAAATTCTTTGCCAAGTCCTTGTACTGAATTGAATATATGAAATTGTTGCTTGCTGTTAGTGTTGTTGCCATAACTACCCTTTTCATTTCAGTGTTATTGGTACTGCTTGGTTGAGGTGAGAATTTTGGTGGCGATATCACCTCTTTTCCATAAAGAAACATTGGCCCATGGAACCATAATCTATTTGCAGGCAGATTGGTTGGTTGAAGTCCTCGAGATAGTATGTCGGCAGGATTATCTTTTGATTTCACGTGACGCCATTGTCTGCTAGTGTTAGTGATTGAATAGTTGATATTCTATTTGCAACAAATGTTTTAAATGAGGAGGATTGTGATTTAATCCAGGATAACACAATTTCGGAATCTGTCCACAGGAATATCGGCTGATTTTGCAGATTTAAGTCAGCCTTGATTCTATGGGCAAATTGCGATGCTAAGACTGCGGCACATAGTTCCAATCGGGGTAGGGTCTGTTGTTTTACAGGAGCCACTTTTAATTTTGCGCAAGGCAATCGAACCGTTATACTTCCGTCTTTTAGTATTGCGCGAATATATGCTGCTGCGCCAAAAGCCTTCTCAGAGGCATCTGCAAATATGTGGAGCTGTGTCTTTCTTGGAATTTCCCCATGGAATATGTGTCTTGTAATTTTGAAATCATCCAGTGTCCTTAAATCATTTCGAAAATTGTTCCACGTAGTCCGAGGATCTTGAGGCAATGGTTCGTCCCAATCTAATGTATGCTGCCATAACTGTTGGATAAACATTTTCGCCACAGGAGCAAGAAGAACAGGGGGGTCAAATAATCTGGCAAGCTCTGACGTAACTGTGCGTTTTGAAATTACCGGTAGTTCAACAAGTTTTACTTTAACCCTTCGTTGCATGATTAAATTTCCTTGAGAATAAAATTTTTTTGCATATTGTATTTATTGGGAATAGAGTTAGGATACCAAAAATAAAATTTTGGTTGATTCAGAGTTTTAATAAAAAAGTTAGAAAACATATCATATATGCAAGTTCATGCAGCAAAATTGGCAAATTTAAATTTTTTCTGTCCAGTATTTTATTGGAATTCAAATTTTTATTTATGAAAAATTAAAAATGGAAATTAATTAAACAATTGAAGCTTTATAAACTGAAATTATTTTATTCACATATATATGTATATACATATAAACTTTCTCACTTACATACACTTTTGTATATATTATATATAATGAGAAAAGGTAGACTGAGCTTACTGTATTCAACATATCATTCGGAATGAAATTTTTTGAAGCAGTTTCTTGATTTGTTGAAACACAAACTAGTCTCACATTTTTCACATTTTACATATGTATATCCACTACAACCCGGCAATTTACATGTTAAACCATGTTGGCCAATGGTCTATGCGATCAAGTCGAACCTCGTTTTGCGGAATAGTCAAACTTCTTTGGTGCTTTCTCTGTAATATTTAGGAAAGATCAGCCATAATGTGCACAAAAACCATTATAATAAATACCTTTAAAGCAAGATTTCTTGTTACTTCCGACGGTCTTCCACGTGGTACTGATACTCTCCCCATTTTGCAAAGGGTTTTACCCACTTTTAAACGAAAATCTGCCAAAGTTTCCTTGACAGTGTTACCTTTCTGCGCTTCAACGCGTTTATATAAAAGCCAAGCGTTGACCAAAGAGGTATCCAACAAGTGGTAAAAGAGACGCAAATACCATTTTTTGGAGCGAATTTTGATTTTGTAGCGTCCTATGAAGGAATCTAATAAATCCACTGCACCCATGAATTTGTTGTATTCTAAAACTATATTTGGACAAGCAATCGCGATTTTTTTCCCCAACTTCTTGTCAAATCTTTCAACTGCTGACTCAGGATTCTTTCCACAATAGTTCGACATTAAGTTCATAATTTTGTTATCCCTCCAAGAAACAACAGATATATCAAAATTATCAATCATGGTAACGTATTCAATGGACTTCCCAAGTGATCTTTTCATAAAACTTTATCGTCTACAAATTTAAAGTTTGGTATACGATTCCGCCGTACAGTTCCAAGTGAATAAATTCCGCGGTTGGCTAAAGTCAGCAGTAATGGCACGGATGTGTAAAAGTTGTCAAAGATGACTTTGTAGTTGTTTTGGGAGGGAACATCCCGCAGTAGTCTTATGACCATATTCGCACTAGATCCTAAATCCGGTTTTTCTGGAAGTCTATGTATGGGGCTATTCTCTTGACCAGTATATATCTCGAAATTATAATTGTATCCGGACACTCCAGCTAACACATAAAGCTTAAATCCCCACTTATGTGGTTTCATTGGAAGATACTGCTTTAAATATGATTTGCATTTCGTAGAACATAATTGTTCATCTATTGAAAGGCAGCTTTCATATGGGACCGACTTGAATTTTTCAATCAAATGATTTACAACAGGTCTAATTTTAAAAAGGCGGTCAAAATTTGGATCATCTTTTTGCTTCATGTTGTCATTATTATTGAAAATGCAGCATTGACTTTATTTTTTCGAATCTATTTAGAGACATTGTCTCTTGGATTAATTTATTTCCGATAATTGGTGCCCAATAACGTCGATTGTTTGGAATTTGCACAACTGACATGACAATGCATATACCAAGGAATTTTCGTAAGTCTTGTTCATCCATTTGTTCGCGGCTTTCTGGATTTTTTTGACAAGCATATAAGTTAGATTGATACACAACTGACTTTATAAGATCGTCGGAAAAGAAATGTGCAAAATAGCTATAGGGCCCGTTTAAATTTAAAAATTGCTCTGAAAGACTTTAATTTCCCTTAAAGTTCGTATTTAGGTCAGTATCAAAATCTTTTTGCTTCCAAATTATTTTAGCATATCTCTCTTTAAAAGAGGCAACGTCAACAATTGACCGCTCCTCATTGACACACTCTTCTAAACCAGTTTCTTCTTCTGCACCGTTTTCGCCTTCTATATTTTCAGCTCTGTTTAAGTTTACTTCAAGATTCCCAACCTTCTATTATTTTTTGGATTTCCTGATCCATAAATGCCCTGTTAATAATATACGTACCTTAAATGCATGATAATGCATATGTGCAATCATATAACATATATGTAATAGCGTCTCATATTGTATAAAACGCATGAGATTGCATATGTGATATAATACATTGCAGCACATCAGTACTTACATTTCATAAAACGTTAATAATATTTGTCAATATTAATATAAAACAACAAACTTTTGCACGTGCTGAAAACACTGCATTAAATTTTATAGTTTTTAAAGTAAATTTATCACACCACTTGAAAGATCGCACGCTAAACTGAATTTATTGACTTCAAAGAGAGAGCCGAAAAACAAGTAACGGTAAAATAAAAAACAGAACGGTTGCCAGATGAACGAAAAGTTAACATTGCATATCTGCCAGACCATGCATCGAAGGATTAATGCAAAAGTGGTCGGTTTGGGGCACCCAATGTAGTCCTAACGTTTTTATTGTTTTATTAGCGCTGCCATCGAAGTCTAAGTTTATAACTCGATCGGTACGGGGTATATCTTCCAGAAGCCTAGAATTATTTGAACACCACTTTTTTAGGTTGAATCCATGTTTTTCCAAAATAATTTTTAGTTCTCTTTTGGTCTCAGTGGCTAAATTTAGACTATCTGAACCATCAAGACCATCATCCACGTAGAAGTTTTCTTTTAACATTTGAGATCCAAGAGGGTACCTCGCGTTATTTTCCTCTGCGATTCGTTGTAAACACTTTGTAGCTAGGTACGGGACTGCTCGTATACCATAAGATGCGGTGTTTAACTTGCAGTATTGAATTGGTGCAGAAGAGTTCTCTCTCCACACGATTAATTGGTATTGATGATTATCTGTATTAACTAATATTTGCCTGTACATCTTTTCGATGTCGGTTGTGAAGACAAATTTTGGCAGTCGAAATCGGAGTAGAATTGAAAACAGATCGCTTTGCACTGTAGGGCCGATGTGCATCAAATCATTTAGCGAATACCCGGTTGAGGATTTTGCCGATGCGTCAAACACCACTCTAAGTTTTGTTGACATGCTATCGGGTTTGAGGATACAATGATGTGGAATAAAATACCTTGGATTAGGTATCTCATATATATTAACCTTTTGCATGTGGCCCAACTTCTCATATTCTCTCATAAATTCGGTGTATTCACGTCGGATAAATTCGTCCTTTTGAAGACGTTTTTCCAGACATATTGTATGCCACTTGGTGTGATTGTCCCAATGCTGATGAGTTTTCCCTGAATGGAATGTTGAAGTGGCCATTTGAGTCCGTCTGCACATGTTGATTGAAGTGTGCCTCGCATAAACTTTCTACTGGAGATAGGGTCTTATCGCCTGATTCTACTTCATCGAGTTTCCATAGCTGTTCAATTGTCTTATCTAATGAAGTTTCACTGTCGAAGACTGCACATGTTACTGTTTCAGGACCCGAAGTTGTTTGTTGTTTGATAAGTCCTCCAACAATCTACCCAAGTGAAGTATTTTGCAATATGGGATGACCATTTTCGAATCTCAAGGTACCAGGCTGCATTAGACCAAAATAGAACTCCGCACCAAGAAGGATATCTATTTTTCCTTGGATGTTGAAATTGGGATCTGCTAAGTGAAGGTCCTTTGGAATTTTCAGCTTAGAAGTATCAATACCTTGACTTGGCTGTGCTGGTATAATTGTTGGTAATATAAATGCATCTAAAGAGGTCGAAAATTTCTTATTTCTATTTATCATTTTCATGCTAACACGATGATGCGCTCGTTTTTGTATACTTCCAACTCCATCAATAGACAAGGCGGCTTCTGATGTTGAAAGTGATAAGCTTTTGATGAGCCGTTCAGTTAAAATATTAACTTGTGAACCTGAATCTAGTACGGCTCTAAATTCATCCGACCCTCCATTTGCACCTTTAATGATAACTCTTGCTGTAACCAAAATTACAATCTTCTGGTTATCTGCGGCAGCTGAAGCCAAAATTACAATCTTCTAGTTATCTGCGGCAGCTGAAGAAACGGCAGATGAAGATACGGCGACTGCATTGTTTGGAGTTGCATCGCGTCTTATATGTGTACCTTGATTAGACGTCTTTTGTGTTTATTATTACATTTTCTACATTTACTGTCTTGGCCACATGATCAGATCTGAAACAGTTTACACACCGTTTCTGTTGTTGCACCCATTTGAGCCTTTCAATTTCAGTCATTGCCATGAATTGCTTACAATGATAAATACGGTGTTTACCATTGTTGCACAGTTTGCAATTGATGTTATCCCCCACTGATGTTATGGAAGAAACAACCGTGTTTGAACTCTGGTGGACAGCTGATTTTTGTCCAATTGACTCCATTGATTCGAACTGCATCTCCAAAAACGAAAATAGTTCTTTAATTGTTGGCACTTCCTTTGGCCTTGGCAATGACTGCATAAACCGAATGTAAAGTGTTTGATCCAGTTTTTTCATTATAATTTGGATTAGTATGGCATCCCTGGACTTTGTGTCGATATCTACGTTGTTAAGTGCTAACATGCATTCTTTTGTGTGTCACAACATGTGTGTTGCACTGTAACACAAAAACACACAAACACACCAGACAACCAATCGCCAATAGTACAACATGTGTCGACTCAGATGCATACTGAACTAGAACACAAATAGAGTGACACCCTTTTTAGGTGTCATATTTCTTTGAGTGATTTTACTAAGCATGCATTTGATTCGTCACAACAATTAAGAAGCTAGAATGCATGTCGTTGAAAAGAGTAAAATAGTGTTTGTAAGTAACTTATAATAAGTTAGAAAGGCTAAGTCAAAAATGTTAAAATAGTATATAAGGGAATGAAAATTTGAATAAAACAAGATTTAAACAAAAGACTTATGAGCGGTGTCTACTGCTCTTCGTACAAAACTATAATCTTCAAATATTAGGCACTTTGCAAAGAGAGCCTGCTTTCAAGCTGAATACCCTTTTCAGCTGTTGAAAATAAATATAAGGGCTATAGGAACTTTCTCTAGAAATCAACCCGAGGTATCCTCTGACGTCCCTGCTGGGAGATCTCTTCCCATCCTTACAAGACTATAGAAGCCAGCATCCATCCTTTACATGGCAATCCTTTCCCTTTACATGGCGATCCTGCAACCGACCCTGGGTTCCTTCTGAAGATACTAATCCTGCAACCGACCCTGAGCTTCTGAAGATACCGATCCTATAACCAACCCTGGGTTTCTTTTAAAAATCGATCCTGCAACTAAGCCTACATAACAGCCTTGAACGTATATGGAAGAAGTCAACAGAATCTTCGCTCATTGGGTAGCGTATTTCAACAAGCATATACCCCAAGAGCCAACAGCAACGACTCCAACCTGCACACCACTGCCGCCAACTGCCGGGCCGAAGGCAATAACAATTGAGGAATACAGAAAGCGCCAAGACAAGCGCAAAGAGGGACAACACAGGCAAGAGAAACGTGAGCAGCCCCAAAAGAAGAAAAGACGCGCTGGAAAAAAATTCCAGTTAAGGAAGAAACTAGTGTAAAGGAGGTTATTGTTCAGGATCGCCATGAAAAGGGATGATATTATTCAGGATCGCCAAGTAAAAGGATGTTGGTGTGATTAAGAGATCGTCATATAGACGAATACCATATGAATAATAGAAAAGATAATTTTTATAAATAAATTCCCTAACGTCCTCGTTTATATTTACCCAGCTGTCGAGGATAACAGCTCCACTAATAGGCGTTCGAAAGAACTGCCAACAGTAATTTTGAGTAATTAAAAAGAGCTAGGCACGTTGATGCCGCAGAAGTGTTCAGTTTAATTCTAATTTTATTTACAATTTTAATCAAGCTTATATACTAATTTCTTATTACCTAAATTGAATGATTTTTGCCTTTACTCAATTTTTATTCCCACATTTCTTATCAATAATTGTTATTTAAAATGCATTGTCAGCAACATGCAAGTGGACAACCATAAAGCAAATCAAAGGTGTTAAATAAATTCGACACCTTTGTTTTAATTTATTTTGGTGGTTTTCGCCACATTTCAATAAGTGTAATTCAAGTAGTTGTTGCACTACACTATTGAGGTTGGTATGTACACACTTACATGTCAAATGACGTTCCGTGCACACTACACCCTCACCCTTAAAAAAAATCTTACTGTTTTTGAAATAAACAGGGTGATTTTTCCTGTAGTGTAGTAGTGGATATAATATTATAATATAAAATTTCAATAGTGATACATATTTTGTTTTCTTACTAATCAATATTTGTCTTATAATTTATTTAAATTTATAAAATATTATTCTAGGAAATAACTATTTTGTATATATATATATTTTTTTTTTATATGTTTTACAAATTATTATAAGGTTTTAAATTATTATTGTGTATTTCTTTTTCAATACCATTATAATCTATTACAGTATTTACATTGTTTTTTCTTATAATTCTAAATGGACCTTTATATGGGCTTTGGTTTTTCTTCCTATTTTCTACTTTAAGTAACACTAGATCTCCTATGCTAAGATTCAATTTACTGTGGTAATTGTTTTTACTATCTATTATTCTTTTTTCTTTTGCTTTAACTAATAGTTCCTTTGCTTTACTCAAAGAGAATTGTAACTTATTTTTTAACTCATATAAATAATCATCATAGTTGTAAAATGTTCTCCTATTTTCTAAGCTATCTGTGGGTAAACTTGGTAATTTTCCATAAACTAATTCATATGGTGTATAGCCTGTATCTATGTGTGGTGCGGTGTTGTATGCAAAAGTGAAATAAGGGATCCACTTGTCCCATTCATGATCAGTAGCTGTTGTAATTAAAAATTCATTAAGAACTCTGTGGTTTCTTTCAATCGCTCCTAAAGTCTCATGATGATAAGGGGTTGAAAATGTTTGTTCTATCCCTAACAATGAACATATGTTACGCATGATCTCATTCGTAAATTCTGTTCCTTTGTCTGATTTGAGTACTTTAAATTGGCCGTATTTCAAGATGAATTGTTCGACCAATGTTCTCGCTGTGGTGACCGCATCCTTCGTTGGCATGGGATGTGCAACGACAAACTTTGTTAACTCACATTGCATAGTTAAAATATATCTGTTCTCATTTGAGATGCGAAGAGGACCTACGGTGTCAATTGAAATTATTTCAAAGCTGTTATTTGGTGTATCTGTATGTGTAAGTGGCTCTTTTATGTGTTTTGTTTGTTTGTTTTTATTACATGTGTCACAATGTGCTATGAATAGTTTTACCATTTTTCTCATATTTTTCCAAATATAACGTTGTTTTAGTTTTATAAGTGTTTTCCGAATTCCTAAGTGGCCTGCATGAGTGGTATTATGGAATTCATTGATTAATTTGTATTTAAGGATATCTTCTTTAATTATTTTTGGGGCATTGTAAATTATTATTTTCAGTTGAGGACTTTTATTATTTATCTTTATGTTCGCATATGCTTCTTTTATATTTTCCTTTGTGTACACTTTAAATATTTCATCGTTTGTTGGTAGCGCTACTTCTTTAATATTCTCCTTTCTCATCTTAGATATCAGTTTTCTCAGAATCGAATCTAGTTTCGCTGAGTTATCACTGAATCTTGCACGTACATTTTCTCTATCATGTTCATCATCCTCGTCATGTAATTTCCTCATTGAATCTGGTTTCAATGATCTATCATTACATCCGTTTCTACTTGTTTGGGTACGTAACTTCTTCATGTTCGAATCTAGTTTCGATGAATTGTCATTACGTCCTACGTGCACAATATTATCCTCAATAATTATATCTTTTTCTCCTATGTCATTTATTTCATTAAACTGCAGTTTCTTCATATTCTTTATATCATTAATGGATATGCATTCCCATATGCGAAGTTGATCAGACTTCTGAGAATTGCATTTTTCCATATCGTTCTCCCTTATACGCGTATTATTTTCCTCTTTATTATTTTTATTATATTCTTCCTTGTTTTTATCTGCCTCATTATTTCCAATTTCATTATTTTTATCTATATTTGCCTCTTTATCCTTATTCTTACTTTTATTTGCCTCTTTATCCTTATTCTTATTAGTTTCAATGTTCTGTTTATTCATGGCCCGTGTGGTTATTAAAACTTTCCTTTCTTTTTCATTAATCTCCTTTGGTATTAGTTGTTTTAGTGTTTCTGAATCTAGCTCTATTCTAGAAAGTGCGTCCGCATTTGTATTCATCTTTCCTTTTTTGTAAATAATTGTAAAGTCATAAACACTCAAATCTAATCTAATCCTAGTCATTTTTGATGAAGGATTGCTGTGGGAAAACAGCGAAATTAACGGTCTGTGGTCTGTTACCACTATGAACTTTCTTCCGTATAGGTATGGTCTAAAAAAATTTATTCCCCAATGTATGGCTAAAAGTTCTTTCTCTATTACAGGTTTGTTTAGGTCATGCTTTTGTAGTGATTTACTCGCGTATGAAATTGGTAAATCTTGACCAATTTCACCTTGTGAAAGGACCGCTCCTAAAGCGTAATTTGAAGCGTCAGTTGTTAATATGAAAGGTTTTTCAAAATTTGGGTATTTTAGTATAGGTGGGTTTATCAGTTTTTCCTTTAATTCGTTGAAAGCAAGTTGAAATTTCTCTGTCCATATAAATTTTGTTGATTTCTTTAGTAAGTTGTTTAGTTCTTTGGCGATGTTAGCAAAGTTAGGTATAAATCTTCTGTAATAATTACAAAATGCAACAAATCCCCGTACTTCGTCCGCGTTTTTGGGTATCGGATAGTTTTTGATTACTTCATATTTAGATGGATCTGTTTTGACGCCGTCTTTCGTTATTAGATGTCCCAAATAAACTACTTCAGATCTTAAAAAGCAACATTTCCTTGGGTTAAGCTTGAGGTTATACCTTTCTAATCTGTCTAAAACTTTAATTAAATTTTGATTGTGATGATTCAAGCTACATCCATAAACAATTATGTCGTCTACATAAAGGAATGCTTCTGATTCTAAGCCAGAAAGTGCTATTGTTAGCATTCTTTGAAAACTATTTGAAGAAATTTTCAAACCGAATGGTAATCGTTTGAATTGAAAATGTCCTTGTGGGGTTGAAAATGCTGTAAGTGGTCTAGATTCTTTTTCTAATTTAATTTGATGAAATGAGCTAGTCATGTCAAGAGTTGAGAACCATTTGGCTCTGCCTAGTTTGTCTAAAATATCTTCTAACCTGGTTAAAGGAAATTTGTCACTAACTATTTTGTCATTTAATTTCCGAAAATCTACCACGAGTCTCCATTTCTTTTTCTCATTAGTTCCTTTCTTTGGCACTAAAAGGAGTGGAGCATTGTAGGAGCTTACCGAAGGTTCTATTATGTCGTCATCAAACATTTGCTGTACTTGTTCATTAATGATGTCGGTGTGTGTATGTGGTAGTCTGTAGTTTTTAATGTATACTGGGTTGTTGTCTGAAGTCGTGATTTTCTGGTTATAAAAATTGTTTACTGTTAATTTTTCGTCTTCTAGGTGAAAAGTATTTTGATACTTTTTGAATATTGCTATTAACTCTGCCTTTGCATATTCGTCATTAATGTCTGTTGAAAATATTACTTGTTTGCAAAACACTTTTCTTATAATAACAAATCTAATACGTAGTAGCCTTTGTTTTATGTTTCAATAATTGTTCTATACTTTTATTGCTTGTAGAAAAATTATTCATCAATAAAACTTTGTATCGTTTATATATATCTTCGGTTGTTTGTCATTTCAATATCTAACATTGGTTATGGGCCCAGGCGTGGAAGGTTAAAAACATTTGTGTTATAAAGATTTGACTAAAAGATTAATAAAAATAAAATATGACATCGTCGTTTCTGCAAATCGAAAAACTAGATGAAAGGAATTATGATTCCTGGCATGTGCATATGAAAAGCGTTTTGATCCATAATGGATTGTGGAAATATACGAATGGTCAATTAAGATGTGAGCCTGATTGGAGTGCCGAACAGAAAGCTGATTGGGTAACTAACGATGAGAAGGCGCTTGCTATCATTGTATTGGGTATTAAAGGGAGCCAGCTGAATTACATAAAGAAATGTACAAAATCTGCTGAAGCTTGGAATAAATTATCCGAGGTGCATAAGCCCAAAGGCCCAATACAGAAAGTTATGTTGTATAAACGTTTGATGAATCTAAAGATGGAGGCTAATGAAGAGATGGCCCAGTATATCAATAAGTTCGAAGAAATTATAGAAAAACTTGCTGATGTAGGTATTCAGATTCAAGAGGAATTAATTTCAATAGTACTACTATCAAGTTTGCCGAAATTATATGAGGCTTTCATAATAGCTATGGAGACACGAGATAGTTTGCCGTCATTTCAGGTTTTAAAGATTAAGCTGTTAGAAGAAGCTGACCGGAGAAGAAACATTTGTCAAGATACTGAAGAAAGTGGTTTACAGCTAGCATATGGTGCACGTTCCATTAAAAATAGTAAAGGCTTTAAAGAAAGAAATGGAAGAGAAAATAAAACAGGTATGGGGAGATGTTATTCATGTGGTCGTAGAGGTCATTATGCACGAGACTGTCGTGTAAAAAAATCTGTTGATGAAAAAACATTTGCGATGACTGCAGCAATAAAGGGCTTTAACCAGAGTTTGTGGTATGTTGACAGTGGTGCAACATCACACATGTGCAACAACAGAAGCTCATTTGAAATTTTTGAAGAATGTGACGAAAAGATTTGTCTAGCAGCTGACGAGTGTATAACTGCGACTGGTAAAGGCAAGGTTATACTTAACGCAAATTGTAAAATTGTGCTGGAGAATGTTTTGTATTGTCCAGAATTGCGAGGGAATTTTATTTCAGTTAGCAAGGCAGTTGAAAATGGCTTTACAGCTACGTTTAAGTTTAATGGGGTGCAAATAAAGGATCGTCGTGGTTATGTGGTTCTGAAAGCACGTAGAGAAGACAGTTTATTTGTTATGTATCAAGAACCCAAGCAGTGTGTGTATGCAGCAAGTAACGATGACATGCTTTGGCATTGCAGGTATGGTCATTTGAACTTTAACGATTTAGGCAATATCAGTAAGAAGAGTCTAGTAAGTGGTATGAATATTTCGAGGCATACAAAAGAACTTAATTGCAAGACATGTATGGTAAGCAAGATCCACGTCACACCATTTCCAAGAGCAACTGAACATCGTTCTGGAGAGATTTTGGGGCTGATTCATTCGGATGTGTGTGGACCGATTGATGTGACTTCTATAGGCGGAGCTAAATATTTTGTCACCTTTATTGATGATAAGACTAGAAGAGTATTTGTATATTTCATGAAATCTAAAAATGAAGTATTCGGAAAATTTAAAATTTTTAAGCGAGAAGTAGAACGTCAAACTGGAAATAAAATCAAGTTGTTAAGAAGTGATAATGGACGTGAATATCTAAATAAAGAGTTCGACTTATATCTGCAGGAACAGGGAATTTTGCGTCAGTTGACGGTAGCTTATACACCTCAACAAAATGGTGTAGCAGAACGAGCTAATCGTACATTAGTGGAGATGTCCCGTTCAATGCTAATTCATGCGAATGTGAGTAAGAGTCTGTGGGCAGAAGCTATTGCCACAGCTGTATATTTGCGAAATCGTTCTCCTACTAAAGCTTTGTCAGATAAAACTCCATATGAAGCATGGTATGGGTATAAGCCAAAAGTGAGACATTTAAAAGTTTTTGGGTCATGCGCCATAGTCTTAGATAAACGTCAGAATTTTAAGTTTGATGCGAAAGGTAAACAGTATATCATGGTTGGGTATTCTCGAGTAGCAAAGGCTTACCGATTGTATGATAAAGAATCTAAAAGAGTGATTGAGAGACGTGATGTGAGGTTTGAAGAAAGTATGGTTAATAATTATGTCGATAGTGAAAATAGAGCAGAGAATAAAGATGATGATTTATTAATATTTTTTACTGATAAAAATCAGGAAAATTCTAATACATCAAAGGTTTCTGTTAATGAACACATAATAGAAGAAGATGAAGATGGTTTTAATACGGCTGACGAAGGAAATTCAAATGAAATTGCAGAGGGAAGTGATGATAATTTTAATGATATTCAACTGTTAAATGAAAACCTTGATGTTCAGACACAAGAAAGAAATGCTGAGGCTGTGACTAATAGTCCATTAAGAAGAGGGAGAGGTCGTCCCAGAATAATTCGTGATAATAAGCCAGGTAGACCTAAGAAGCAATATAACATGGTGAATGGCTTGTCGGCTAAAGTTGAGTTCGTACCTCAAAGTGTAGAAGAAGCAGTTTCTTGTAAAAAATCAACAGAATGGAGAAATCAATGCAGATTGAATATAATGCCCTGATAGCAAATAAAACGTGGGAATTGGTTGATTTACCTATCGGGAAAAATGCAATTGGTTGCAAGTGGGTGTATGCCATAAAAACTTTAAAAGACGGAAAGGTTGAACGCTATAAAGCAAGACTTGTGGCAAAAGGGTGCAGTCAGAAATACGGAGAAAACTATTCCGAAACATTTTCTCCTGTTATTCGATATTCAAATATAAGGCTTCTGTTTGCTATAGCAGTGAGCAAAGGTATGTATTTGGATCAGATGGATGTTGTGAGTGCATATCTTAATGGTGATCTGAACGAGGAAATTTATATGCGACAGCCTAGTATGTTTGTAAATAAAAATCATCCAAATAAGGTTTTGCGTTTACGAAAGTCTCTGTATGGTCTTAAACAATCTGGCCGAGAGTGGAATGCGAAACTTGATTTATTCCTGAAGAAGATTGGTTTCCAAAGTTGTGACAACGAGCCATGTTTGTATAAGATGGTGGTTGAAAGTGAATATGTTTTATTAGCAGTATATGTGGATGACATACTTATTGCAAGCAAGAATAAATTAGTTATTGAAAGAATAAAATTTGAGCTATCAACAGAATTTAGCGTATGTGATAAAGGGCAAGTGCAACATTTTCTTGGTATGGAAATCGATAGAGATGGTGAGAAAGGTGATCTAACTATAAGTAATAGTCAATACATAAAAACATTATTGAAAAAATATAACATGGAGCAATGTAAAAAAGTATCGGTCCCACTGGAGCCTGGTTTTCAAGTGGCTTGCGAAAAACATTGTACGCAAATAGATGTTTCTAAATACCAAGCAATAATGGGCGAATTGATGTATTTAGCTATTACAAGTCGACCTGACATATTACACTCAGTAGCAAAATTATCAGAGAAAAATACGAATCCACATGTTGAGGATTTCAATGCGGCTAAGAATATTTTAAGATATCTATCAGGTACTATTGAATTTAAACTACATTACAAATGTAATAAAACTGAATTGAGTGGATACGTTGATGCTGATTGGGGTGGAAATACTACCGATAGAAAGTCTTACTCTGGATTTATGTTTTACTACGGAAATTCTTTAATTTCATGGGAGTCAAAGAAACAGAGTGTGGTAGCTTTAAGCAGCACCGAGGCAGAATATATCTCGATGTCGAATGCTGCAAGAGAAGCTATTTATTTAAAGAGATTGCTGCTTGAACTTGAAGGAGTTGAAAATGTTCCAGTAAATTTATATGTGGATAATCAAGGTGCTATGAGTTTGGCATCAAATGCTATCTTTCATAATCGAAGTAAGCATATTGACATCAAATACCATCATATACGAGAATCCGTGAAGATGAAACAGATTAATCTTAAGTACATTAATACAACTGAAATGGTTGCTGATATTTTGACAAAGAATTTACCTAGAGTAAAACATATGAAATTTGTTGAACTTATGAATATGAAATAATATTTTTAAAATTTTTTTATGGATAGTATTAGCTTTGAGGAGGAGTGTTGAAAATATTACTTGTTTGCAAAACACTTTTCTTATAATAACAAATCTAATACGTAGTAGCCTTTGTTTTATGTTACAATAATTGTTCTATACTTTTATTGCTTGTAGAAAAATTATTCATCAATAAAACTTTGTATCGTTTATATATATCTTCGGTTGTTTGTCATTTCAATATCTAACAATGTCTAACTGCAAGTCATTAAGTATCCGTTCAAAGCGTGTGTCATTGTTTTTGTTTTTTCCTTTGTAACTATTGTAGGGTAATATGTCGTAGTCTTTAAGTGGGTCAGATTGGAGTTTAATACCGTTTAAAGTTACCTCATTGTTCGTTGTATTTAGAAGTTTTAAGTGAGTCATACCATTTTTGGGGGCTATTGAATTACCTAGAAATACACCTGGTTTTAATTCACTATTAAAAATTACGCTATCTTCAGTCAGATTTAATTTAAATGCTTGTATGATTTCCGTTCTTGGAGGTATTTTTATATGTAATGTATTCAAAGATCTTGTTAGCATTGGAAGAATTATTGTATTATTATTCAAAAATATTGATATTGTGAAAGTTTCGTAGTCTATTTTACATAGATATTTTTTTAGAAAGTCTCTACCTTTTATACCGTCTGTTTCGATGGGGAAATCTGTTTTTACTAATTGAAAAGAGTGATTGCAAACTTCATCAGCTAATTTTAGTTGTAAGTCTATTCTCCCTAAGGAATCAATTTCCTCTGCACCAATGCCTGTTAATTTGCATTTTTCCTCTGGTTTGAATTGTTCACCTGTAAATTCGTTCTGCATTCGACATAGCGATATGTCGGCACCTGTGTCTATAAGGAAGTTTAAATTTTTCTCTTTGTATGTGACACTAATATAATTGGAGTTATTGTTCGATATTTTGTGAATCCTTATTTTTGGCACTGCGGGATGTTCTAGTGTCCCTGCCCTAATTCGTTTCCCAAATCATGTGTTGTGTATATGTGTTTTTGTTGGTGTCTGTTGTTTTGATTGTGGTTGTATTTGTTATTATTCCTGTTATTGTTATTATTGAATCTGTTGTTACTGAATCTGTTATTACTGTTATTGTTGAATCTATTATTGGTGTTATTGTATCTGTTATTATTAACATTTTCGTAGTTCCTAGTGAAAGTTGTGTTAACTCTATTATTAGACGTGTTATTGTGGTTAAAATTATTATAAGGCCTATTGTAGTTTATGTTGTTATTTGTGTATTTGGTGTTGTTTCTGTAGTTGGTGATTTGCTTTTTGAAATGATTTTGCGTTGGTTCTCTTCTGAAATGCAAAATTGAATTCAAGTTTGTCTTATTCTCGTTTTCCAACTCTACAGCCAGTTCTGATGCTCCTGGCGGGATCGCCATGTAAAGGAGGTTATTGTTCAGGATCGCCATGAAAAGGGATGATATTATTCAGGATCGCCAAGTAAAAGGATGTTGGTGTGATTAAGAGATCGTCATATAGACGAATACCATATGAATAATAGAAAAGATAATTTTTATAAATAAATTCCCTAACGTCCTCGTTTATATTTACCCAGCTGTCGAGGATAACAGCTCCACTAATAGGCGTTCGAAAGAACTACTAACAGTAATTTTGAGTAATTAAAAAGAGCTAGGCACGTTGATGCCGCAGAAGTGTTCAGTTTAATTCTAATTTTATTTACAATTTTAATCAAGCTTATATACTAATTTCTTATTACCTAAATTGAATGATTTTTGCCTTTACTCAATTTTTATTCCCACATTTCTTATCAATAATTGTTATTTAAAATGCATTGTCAGCAACATGCAAGTGGACAACCATAAAGGTGTTAAATAAATTCGACACCTTTGTTTTGATTTATTTTGGTGGTTTTCGCCACATTTCAATAAGTGTAATTCAAGTAGTTGTTGCACTACACTATTGAGGTTGGTATGTACACACTTACATGTCAAATGACGTTCCGTGCACACTACACTAGCAGTAGAGTATAAAAAGCTGACTTTGGCGACAACGGCGGAGGAGAACAAAAGGATACACCAAGAAATCAAAAAGATCCTCAGAGAGAAAAACAGAAAAGAAAAATGAATTAATTATAAAAACAAAAAGAAAATTTTATTTACATATAGAAGTTAGCATTAATTGTATGAAATAATAATAAATGAAATAAAAATAAAAAAAGCAATCAAGCATAAAGAATATTTAAATACAAATACAAATTCATGGTAGGACCACTTTGGGGAACAAAACCTAAAATCAACATGGGAAAACCCCAAAGCAAAGTAGAAATTCAAGAAAACATTGTAAACAACGGGAATGCGAATAATGATCGCCCCTTAATACAACCTATACCAGAGAGTATCATAACAGTTATAGTAGTTATTATTATTTTATATATAGCCTATAGAATAAATAAGTATTTTAAAATCACCAATGTATAAAAACGCAATAAAGAAATAAATGGAAAAACACCTACATGAACTAAAACTTATATGGAAAAATTTGAAGAAAAGTCCAGGTAGGAAGTATACTGATAAAACTGTCCAAAGTAAATTAGAAGATATTGAAAACATAAGGAAAAAGTTTCAATTAAGTGAAAGTGAAGAGCAAAATAAAGAAATAATAATACCATTAAGATTAGAATTTAAAAGTATATACGATAATATAAAAACTTACCTTGTGAATAGTACCAAAATTACACAAAGCGATAAGATGGCATCATTTAATTTAGAATTCGTTTCGAAGGCTTTACCTTTATTTGCGGGTAATCTTCAGGAATTAGAGAGTTTCTTAATTACAGCTGAACTCATTAATAAAACACTTTCAGAGACAGCAAAAACTGATTTTCTTCAATACGTGTACCACGCAAAATTAAGCTCAACTGTCAGAACAGCGATAGGAACTTATTCCAAACCCGAAAATTTCGAAGCCCTTACAAACATACTAAAAACCAGATACAGAGATAATAAAACTGTTCCACAATTGCAATACAGATTAAATGCACTATTTCAGGGACGACTGTCTATAAACGCGTATAAAGAAAAAATCGTATCACTTATAGATAATTTGAACAAACTAGGAATAGAAGAATTAGGAAACACAGCCACAGAAGCTGAAAAGAATGTGATCGTAAAATTAAACAATAAGTTAGCATTAGAGTCATTCAAGAAAGGCTTGAACGACAACTTTAAGTCAACCATATATGCAGCTAGGCCATCCACGTTACAAGAAGCATCTGAACTTGCATTGGAACTGGAAAATGAACAACAGTTGAAATACAACTCGGTATTGCATTTTAATAGAACAACACCGCGGCGTCAACAACACAATGACAACACAAATACACGCCAACAACAAAACAATTACAGATTCAACAACATAAATACTCGTCAACAACAAACTAATTACAATTACAACAGACACAGTAATTTTCACAATAACAGACAAAATTATAACCATAGCAATAACAATCCAAACAGAAACACTAATAACATCAGGAGACCCAATGGAAACAATTACAATAACAACAATTATAATAGAAACAACTATAGTAATAACAACTATAATAGAAATAATTACAATAACAACAATCACGACAGGTACAGTAACAACAGAAACGTACACACAATACAGTCGGGAAACATGATAGGCCAGGAATACACAGATATTCCGGAGAGCCAGAATTAAGAATACACAAAGTTTCCAATAATAACACAAATTTCATTCACACAACATATAAGAACACACAACTTACATTCCTTATTGATGCAGGAGCCGACATATCTCTTTGTCGCATGAACATTAGTTTCGAAAATGAACAATATAACCCAGAAGAAAAATGCAAATTTACTGGCATCACTAAAGAAGAAATTTACTCACTAGGAACAATATCACTGAATCTAACATTATCCGACGAAACGTACGAACACAAATTCCAATTAGTAAATTCAAATTTCCCAATACAAACTGATGGTATAATAGGAAGAGACTTCTTAAGCAAATATCTTTGCAAAATAGACTATGAAACATTTACAATCTCCTTACTTAAAAATGACGTCACAACAACACTCCCGATGCATACAAAAACATTCAATACGTCACAAATAATTATACCACCAAGAACAGAAATTATTCATGCATTAAACATACAACTTAAAGAAGATTGCGTCATATTTAACAATGAACTAAAACCAGGTATTTTTCTTAGTAATTCAATAGCACCAAAACATGGGATGACACACATTAAAATTTTAAATACAACAAACGACACAGTAACTTTGGACAATATTCAATTACAAACTGACCCACTAAGTAATTATGAAATATTAACCTACAATAATGTAAACAACGAAGAACGTTTTCATAAAATATTGACTGAATTACAAATAAATAATAATGATGATTCTGCAAAAACAGAGTTAATAAACATTTGTAGACAATATCAAAACATTTTTCACCTAGACAATGAAATATTAACAGTAAACAATTTTTACAAACAAAAAATATCAACAACAGACAATACACCGGTTTACATAAAAAACTACAGACTACCACATTCACATACTGACATCATTAATGACCAGGTACAACAAATGCTAAATGATGACATAATAGAACCTTCCGTTAGTCCTTATAATTCTCCGCTCCTTTTAGTACCTAAAAAGAACACGGAGGATAAAAAGAAATGGAGACTAGTAGTCGATTTTAGAAAACTTAACGACAAAATCGTCAATGACAAATTTCCTTTAACCAGATTAGAAGATATTTTGGATAAATTAGGAAGAGCAAAATGGTTTTCTACACTTGACATGACTAGTTCTTTCCATCAGATAAAATTGGACAAACAATCAAGACATCTGACAGCATTTTCGACACCACAGAATCATTACCAATTCAAAAGACTCCCCTTTGGACTAAAAATTTCTTCAAACAGTTTTCAAAGAATGCTTACTATAGCACTTTCAGGACTAGATTCCGAAGCTTTTCTATATGTAGACGACATCATTGTATTTGGATGCAGTTTGAAACACCACAACCAAAACCTTATTAAAGTTCTAGACAGATTACAAAAATATAACTTAAAATTAAATCCAAAAAAATGTTGTTTTTTAAGACCAGAAGTTGTATACTTAGGACATTTAATAACAAAAGACGGAGTAAAAACAGATCCCGCTAAGTACGAAATTATAAAACAGTACCCTATACCTAAAAACACTGACGAAGTTAGAAGATTCATTGCATTTTGCAATTACTACAGAAAATTCATTCCGAACTTCGCCGACATTGCGAAAAACCTGAACGCTTTATTGAAAAAATCAGCCAAATTCATATGGACGGACGACTGCCAAACGGCATTTGACACTCTTAGAGAGAAACTAATGAACTACAGTACCCAAACTTTGAAAAGCCATTTATTTTAACAACAGACGCCTCAAACTATGCTTTAGGAGCAGTTTTATCACAAGGAGAGATAGGCAAAGACCTACCGATTTCGTATGCAAGTAAAGCATTACAAAAACATGACATCAATAAACCAATTATCGAAAAAGAGCTTTTGGCAATACATTGGAGTATTAACTATTTCAGACCATACCTGTATGGTAGAAAATTCATAGTAGTAACAGACCACAGACCACTAATCTCCCTATTTACACACAAAAATCCATCTTCAAAAATGACAAGAATAAGGTTAGATTTATGTGATTATGATTTCGAAATAACATACAAAAAAGGAAAAATGAATACCAATGCAGACGCACTATCTAGGATAGAAATTGATTCAGATGTACTCAAACAAATGATACCAAATGAAATTGATGAAAAGACAAGTAGGATATTAATAACTACTAGGGCAATGAAAAATAAGAATAATGAAAATAAGAATACAGAGGCAAATAAAAATGAAGGTATAAATAATGAGGCATATAAAAGCAAAGAACAAGTTAATAAAAATATGAGAAATAAAGAGGAATATAATGAGCTAGCAAAAGAAAACGATGTGGGAAGATGCAATTCTCAGAAGTCTGATCAACTTCACATATGGGAGTGCACATCCATGAATGATATTAAAAATGTAAAGAAACTGCAGTTTAATAAGATAGAAAGTATAGAAGAAAAAGATATATTTGTTAAAGATAATATTGTGCACATTGGACATAATGATAATTCTCCGAAACCAGTTTTGATTATGAAGAAGTTATGTGCCAAGAATAAGAACAAAGTATGTAATGATAATTTTCCGAAACTAGATTCGATTATGAAGAAGTTACATACAGAAGAAGGAAATAATAAGGAAATAAACAAGCATGTAAGATTCAGCGATAACTCAGCGAAACTAGATTCGATTCTGAGGAAACTGATATCTAAAATGAGAAAAGAAAATATTAAAGAATTAGCGCTATCAACGAATGATGAAATATTTAAAGTATACACAAAAGAAGAATTAAAAGAAACATATGCAAGAGCAATAAAAAGTAATGAAAGTCCTCCACTTAAGATTTTAATATACAATGCCCCTAAACAAATTGAAGAAGATATCCTAAAATATAAATTAATAAATGAATTCCACAATGCCACACACTCAGGACACTTGGGAATACGTAAAACAATCATCAAATTGAAAAAAAGATACATTTGGAAAAATATGAGTAGAATGGTAAAAATGTTCATATCACATTGCGACGCTTGCAACAGGAATAAACAAACAAAACACATTAAAGAACCACTTACGCTGACAGACACACCAAACAATAGTTTTCAAGTAGTTTCAATTGACACCGTAGGACCACTTAGGATATCTAATGATTATCGCTACATCTTAACTATGCAATGCGAGTTGACAAAATTTGTCATCGCCCATCCAATGTCAACAAAAGATGCAGTTACAACTGCAAGAACGCTAGTTGAACAACTTATCCTAAAATATGGTCAATTTAAAGTACTTAAGTCTGACAGAGGAACAGAATTCACTAACGAGCTGATGCGCAACATATGTACACTACTTAATATTGAACAAATATTTTCAACACCTTATCACCACGAAACACTTGGTGCGATAGAAAGAAATCATAGAGTACTTAATGAGTTCCTGTTGACAACCGCAAATGATTATGAATGGGATAAATGGATTCCATATTTTAATTTTACTGATAACACAGCACCCCATATAGACACAGGCTATTCGCCTTTTGAATTAGCTTATGGTAAATTACCAACACTGCCATCTGACACTTTGTCAAATAAACAAACATTTTATAATTATGATGACTACGTACAGGAATTACGAGTCAAGTTAAAATATGCATTAAATAAAGCTAAAGAGCTAACAATTAAAACAAAGATTAAAAGGGTAGATAACGATAAATATACAAATAAAATGAATTTAAATATAGGAGATTTAGTTCTAATCAAGGTAGAGAATAGAAAGAAATATCAAAGTCCATACAAGGGACCATATAGAATTATAAGAAAAAACAATGTCAATACAGTAATAGATTATAACGGAATAGAAAAAGAAATACATAATAATAATTTAAAACCATACAAACTAGTGTAAGATACAATTGTATTATTATTATATATGTATTATAAAAAAAAAAAAAAAAAAAAGAATATTGTAACAATGACGTGCATTCTGAAGAAAAATTATTTTTTCATATAATTTTTCTCTTGAGGGTAAGGGTGTAGTGTGCCACAACATGTGTGTTGCACTGTAACACAAAAACACACAAACACACCAGACAACCAATCGCCAATAGTACAACATGTGTCGACTCAGATGCATACTGAACTAGAACACAAATAGAGTGACACCCTTTTTAGGTGTCATATTTCTTTGAGTGATTTTACTAAGCATGCATTTGATTCGTCACAACAATTAAGAAGCTAGAATGCATGTCGTTGAAAAGAGTAAAATAGTGTTTGTAAGTAACTTATAATAAGTTAGAAAGGCTAAGTCAAAAATGTTAAAATAGTATATAAGGGAATGAAAATTTGAATAAAACAAGATTTAAACAAAAGACTTATGAGCGGTGTCTACTGCTCTTCGTACAAAACTATAATCTTCAAATATTAGGCACTTTGCAAAGAGAGCCTGCTTTCAAGCTGAATACCCTTTTCAGCTGTTGAAAATAAATATAAGGGCTATAGGAACTTTCTCTAGAAATCAACCCGAGGTATCCTCTGACGTCCCTGCTGGGAGATCTCTTCCCATCCTTACAAGACTATAGAAGCCAGCATCCATCCTTTACATGGCAATCCTTTCCCTTTACAGTTGTGTCATGAATAGCATTGATAGATGCAGGAGTTAATGTTCCCTTTGGTTGATTTAGGATTTTTTCTACTAACGGGGCCAGTAGTATTCGTTTATTATTATATCGCTGACTTATAAGTTTGCTAGCCTCCCCTGACAAATTGCTTTTAAGGTACCACATCTTTTGATCCTTTGGGAGAGGTTGCTTATCCACCTTTTTAAAAAAAAATCATAGAACTGACGCCACTTCATACAGTCACCATTAAATTGCGGTATTATTACTTTTGGCAGCGGTAACGAGGTGTGTGCTTCTGAATTACTTCCGATACGTGGTGTGCAGGAGACGTTTCCTCTGTTTTTGTCTGCTGATACTGCAAGTTTTACAAAATAGTCTTGAACCAAATCTTCCAGCTCGTTGTATTCAGTTTGTTTTAGTCCCAACTTTGATGGATCTTCACTCTGCTCCCACATGTTGTCATATAAATCTTCAATTTGGCTCCATAATTTTCTTATCGTCTCTGATTTGAGTTGATAAAATTATTTTGGCTGACCTTTCTCTAGCGATTCCAAACCATGTAGCAAGCGATTTTTTATTTTTCTGACTATGCCATGAATTGATTGCAGCTCTACTTCAATGTGTTATGTTGCTAGAATTTCTGGTGTCTTTTCTCGCATAGCTGGAACTGGTTTTGTACTTGCAACCTTTAATTTTGTTAATTGGGAATCAATGTACTCAATCGTTGCGCTGTGCTTTTCGCCACTGATTTTGCACAAATCCTTGAGAATATAAGGATCTTTCTCTGACAGCGTGGCGTCATAACGAATTTTATTTTCCGTCTTGTCAAACGTTTGCCATATAGAAATAAGCTCACTTCGTTTGGTTCTATAGAAATCTTCGGTTCTTCTTTCGAGTGGGGCTTTTTTTATACACGAGATGATTCTTTCAATCTCGTTTGCCCGCCCTTTTTGCTGCATCATAAGATCCTGAATGGTTGCCATTGTGAGTTGATTGATGTTAAGCTAACGACTGCAGTTAACTTATAATGTCTTGCTGAAATGCCAATGATGATACGGATGGATAGGACTGTTATCCTTGTTGAGGTGTGTGGATTGAGCGTGTCCTGATGCCAATGATGTTGTCCTGACTTCGGCTGCATTCAAAGTCACCAAATTTGTGTATTGATGGCTTGCTGGAACTATTGTCCTAGCTGAAGCAAAACTCTGCTGAAGCAAAACACTGCTGATGTCCTGCCTTCGGTTGCGTTTTCTGAGATCCTAACCACTGGTGGGTGCAAACTCAAAACTAGGGTCACCAAAAATTTTGGAATTCGATTAATATTACTCAAACCAAACACATGAATTTGGTCTGTATTAATATTTTTTTTTTGTTGGTCCCTTTAAGCACTTGAAACTTAAAGGGTGATGAGCACAATAATTAAAACAAAAGAATCTTGTTTAACTACTGTACAAATTTTTATTTTTCTTTCTTCTTATTACTATTTTAACAGAATACTTAAGCTTAAAAAAAATGCAACTGCAACTACAATTCATAAGCAAAAATTAGTTGAATGGTTATTGAACCAAAATATGAAATTAAGCAAAAAGTAAACGGTTAATGAACTAAAATAAGAATAATAATAATTTCATCGCAATTTGATATGTCAACCAAAATAGTGCAACGCTACTATAATTCATAAACAAAAATTATTTAAATGGTTATTGAACCATAACAAGAAATTAAGCAAAAAGAAAACGGTTAATGAACTAACAAAGTTAAATGTAAGCAAAATTATATTTTTTTGTTTAAAAAGGAATTAAAAATGCTATTGAAAGTGTTTTTTTTGTTTATATATTTTTTATGTTTAGTATATTTGTCTGTATATGTGTATGTGTGTTCAAACACCCTGTAATAGACACCGAAATCGTTGCTTCTATACCCCAAAACATCGCTTAACTGGATTTCTAGTTGCGATGTGAGAAACGTTGTATCTTGCTGCTTTTTCGTGTTGAGGTTGATGCAAGGGAGTAAACAAATATGGTGTTAATTTGTACCCTGAGTTGCCAAGTAATCTGCCTTTAAATTCGTCATTTTCAAAACGTTGTTTGATGCCGGACTCGTTGAAAATACGACAGTCGTGGGTACTACCTCTCCATCTTGCCACTATGTGCCGGATTTTTAAATTTGCATCACAGACAACCTGTAGCAAATCAAAAGCCAAAAAAATTTTAAGTAAACTCATGCAAGTGCTTTATATTGAAAATGCTACCTGTACATTTCTATTTATATAATACTGGGCGAGATCACCTTCCGTCTTTTTTATTCTCATATGGATTCGATCGATGGCCCCAATCGCCCCCGGAAAGTTACAAATTGCTTAAAAGTTTCTTATTAACAACGCCAGCTCTTCCAAGGTTGTTGGCATTTTAATTTTTTCTTTGCCATGACAAGCCAAAGCACGACCAACTCTTCTACAGATTCTCCATACTGTTGGTTGCGTTAGACCATGTAGTTCGCCATGAAACTAAAAAATTTGGTTATATCTGATTATATATATCACTACTATTCTCCTATAAGCTTGCTTACTTCTACACGACCTCAACAAAGCAAGGCAACCAATACCTGTTGTACGAAAGATGTTCCACATCCTCTGCTGTCCAACGTGACTTTCTCTTTAACTAAATTAAGTAACATTTTAACTGTTGGTTTTTTAAATCTATATTTAAGCTTGATTTATAGATTTATAGGCTGACGTGAAATACCAAAGCGCTTGTACTGTGACAACGCTACTAACTTTGTTGGTTCTCAGACCAAAATTAATGAGTTTAAGAAACGATTCTTCGATAAAGACAACATGAAGGCTCTGATGAACTACAGTGAGGTGACCGGCTTTCAGTTCTCGTTTATTCCACCTAAAGCTCCCCATTTTGGCGGTCTTTGGGAATCGGTGGTGAAATCTATAAAAACGATATTGATAAAAAACGCCAGAGTAACTTATAAAGAATTGCAAATGATTTTGGTGAAAGTTAAAGCTATCTTGAACTCCCGTCCTTTGGCACCAAGTTCTGACGACCCGAATGATGGGTAAGCCCTGACACCAGCCCATATGCTGATTGGCTCATCACTGCTCGCCTTGCCTGACGAAAATTTAGAAAACTACACGTCTGGAATAGAGAAAGGGTTTATCCTCTCTTTATAAACTTTTGGTTAGGAGTATTCGGCATTTGTGGTAAAATGTCTGAAAATATAAAATTTTTGAATTAACTGTTTCCATTTGTTTATTTCGGACTTACGCATTCTGCGGATTATGTTTATGGTATGCATCGTTGAATTTTAAGTTTTGGAAAATCTTTTTATAATAATTAAATTATTTACTACTTGAAGAAAAATGTTTTTTAAACTTGTGTATATAAATATATTTAAATGGCAAAATGTCATTTTATTTTTGATTTAAAGAAGGGTAAGTCCAACAATAAAATTTTTGATTATTAAAACGATTTATTAAATGTTTTTTAAACTATTAATAGTTTATGAATGTAGTTTTATCAACATTTGCCTATTTTAGGTTTATTAACCTGTTTGAAGTTTTTATGATGTGGATTATAATTATGTTTGAGATTTTCAGTTAGTGACCGAAAAAAGCAAATTCAATTCCCTTATAACTATTAATAGATACTGGTTCAGTAAACACAGGATTTATTTTGCTTTTCTTTTTAATTTGAATTAAAATGCCCTATTATTGCAAATACTATTTCCTTTAGAACAATGACAACAACAAAAGTTAATATTCTATTTTTTAAGCATTCTAAATGTAAAAATCTATTTAAAGGAGAAAGTACAATGATGTTGCGAAAATCGCTCTATTAAAAGAAATAAAACATGTTTTTATAAAGAAAAATTCAATAAATCTAGAATTGAATACTTAACAAATAAATTAAAAAAAGAAAATCTAAATTAAGAGTAAAAAGCAGAATTAACAAAGTTGATTTTATATTTATATTGTTATGAATGCTTAGTTTAAGTTATAAAAGATAATTATCACTAAGAAAAATAAAGTGAAATGACCTGTTAACAATTTAAGTAGTTTCTAAAATATATTATGAACACAAGAAAACAACAGCATGCTACATTCAAATTCCATGAACTAAGACCAAGAAACACAAAAAAGTAGCACAACCAAACACTCACACTGAAAATTGATAACAACATCATCTGTAATAAGCGCGATGAATTACTGTTTTCTAGTAACTTTTGGAATCATTTAGATAGTATATAAAATTCCCTATTTTGGGCAAAAAGTCAGTTTAACTATGAACGTGATTTAGTAAAGACACAAAAATTGATACAGCAGATTTTAGCCTTTAAATTGGTAAACTTGCTTTCCTGTATTTTTGTGTGTATTCTTTGTGTCACATTTTGTTGTTTTTATGTTATTCATTCAATGTACAGGCACTTGTTGGTGCTGTTGTTGTCTTGCGTGTATAAGTTTTCTTAGAAAACTACGAAGTTAATAAATAGCATAAATAGCATTGTTTTTTTATGGAAGAAATATTCTTAGTCATTGATATTTATATCAAAGTATATTTTTTCGACACAATTATGGGATGTGGCCAGCCGTATCATTTTCGCAGTCCGGTTACTCTCAGTGGATACGGTTGGCCACACCCCGTAATTTGTCGAAAAAATATACTTTGATATAAATATCTATAACTAAGAATATTTCTTAATTATTTTCTTTTATAACACGTTTTTTGCTGGACTACATGATGTTGCTTTATGGATAGCTGATCGGTGTGCTAGAAGAAACTTTGGTACATCTCACCCCAATCCTTTTGGTGTATACTGCACACTTTTCTGAGATATTCTTCCACGCTGTTTTATCTCTTTTAGTGTTTTTGTACACCCAGATTAACGCCGATGGGACCATTATGAAACTGCTTCACTATATCTTTTATCAGGGAACTTGGCACGACGATTAAGTCCGTTGTAGTTCTTCCATCTGCACTTTCCCAATTTCGATATAGGCAGCCATTTACCACCTTAAGGCTATTCAGCTGAGCCTAGTACGATTTTGCAAGTATGTTTTCTGCCGATATTTCGTTACGGTCCGGTCTTATGTTCTCCAGCTTGGCCGATATGATTTTTGACAAAATGGGATCCTCATTTTTGGTCTTTGACCAGCCTTCTCATGTGCCAATTTGGCTACGCCTCACATCAATGACGGACTCCTTTTCCTCGACTTTTATGTTGTGCCTGCATTCTACGTTGCATGGGATTCTTGAAAGGGCATCTGCATTATTGTGTTTTTTGCCTTTTCTGTACGATATGGTGTTGTTTGCCCATTTGTTGTCTCTTAGAGGTGAAGCAGATCTTTACCTTTTCTTAACAGATCTGCAATTGCGCTGAAAATGACCCACCTTACCGCAGCTGAACCATTTTGCGCGCGACTTTCTTCCAGTAGTTGCTCAATCATTTCTTTCGTCTCGCTTTTTTTGTCTCCGCAACTTTCCGAATTAGCCTCAAGACATCTTACCTTTTAAACTTGTGGCTTTGAGATAACTTTGGCGGTCTGCTGCGCCAGCGCGTACGGGATAGTTTCGGTGAAGAATACTTTCTGCGCTGCACAAAATACATATTTAATATCTGGATCCCTTATGCCCTTCACAAGTGCTTCAATTTTAAACTGATTCAGAAATGGATGATGCTCACCTGGATAAGTAAGCTGTACCAAATGTTCAATCTGCATGGCAAAATCTTGCAGCGCTTTATTGGCCTCATAACTCCATTAAATGGAGTTTTTTTTTATGCTCGCCGCCGTACTTGCGTACGCCGCCGTATGTAAGCTTTCAACAATTTCGTCAGCTGCACCTCTTCAGTTTTTCACCTATTTTTGTTGGCCACTGTTTCGAACTGGAACTTAAACACATTTAACGGTGTGCTAACGTCATAGCTCTGGCTCTTTTGATACTCCAAAATATAGGTTCAATTCATAGTGTTGTAGATATATACATATCTCTCATATAATAAAGAGAAAGATTTCACATTGAGAAATTACTTTGAAAAAAACATTATGATGATCCATTATCATAAAATTAATATAAAATTAATTTGAAAAAAATAATGAAATTATTAATATTTATTCCAGGTCTATACCTGTAGTGCGATTCACTATGCTTTTTAAACCACAATTGTTTCGTTTAAAAATGTTAACCACAAAATTAACCATTTTGCTATTCACTAACACATTAAACGATATCTACTGGTGTTTAAAGTCAGTTGTTTCAGTCAGCTGTTATTTTTAACAAAACAAATTGTGGTTTATTAACAGCAGAATTTTTTGTGTGGTTTAATCGGTTTAGAAAAGTGTTTAATTACTGTGAACCTAACAATCGTTGAATAAAATAATAATAAAAAAAAATAATGTAGTAATAATAAACAATTCATGAGATCAACAATTCAAAAGAACCAATAACAATTAAAATAAAATAACAAAAATTAAAAATTATGTACAAGTACTTATGTATGTTACTCTTTAAGTCTGAAACCAAAAATTAATGATCTTTATTAAACCTCTGATAAATTATTTGTTAATTTATAAATTTATATAAATTTTTGTTTTTTTGTATTCTTCTTTGTTATTTTCTTTTATTTTGACATTTCGCATGGCAGAGTTGCCATGTTATATCAATTTGAATAGAGAGAAATATAAAACTGTTTACCGTGGTTAATAATGAGTTAGTGAATCACATAGTGGTTAGTGCAAACGATAAAATGTGTGGTTAAAGTTAACACCTTTTAAAGTGTTAAAAGTTAGTGAATCGCACTACTGACCTGAACTGATTCCTGCGCAGAGACAGGTATGCCGGAAATAGTATCAATAAGACCATAAAGCATTGCCAGTTCCGCAACCGAGTTTTTAGGGATGGTTAAATATCCCCACGTTCATATCAGGATGTCTTAAATGTTCCCCTATCATATTCTAGGATTCCCGTCATTAAAATACGATATTCGATATAGTTAACATACTTTTGAAAGTCATGTGATTATATTAGGTATTCAATATTTCAAATTCTTCAATGTAAACTTGCTTCCTCTTGAAGGTATTTGTTTAAACTGACTGTAATGACTGTAATGGAGCAGAACAGAAAATCTTCTTGTAAAGAAGCATTCTGCGGTGCAATAGTCTACGAGATCTGGAATGACATTTGTAATATATGTTTATATAGCCATTTATTTACTATAAAATAGAAATATTTACTAGAGTATCGAGTGCTCAAAAACAAGGACTCCATACGTATATTGCTGTTGAATATTGAATTTCCAAAACAGTTTACTATCCAAGAATATGCCTAATTAATTAGAACTTTTAGAAGAGTAAACGATATCGCATTTAATCTAGATAATTCTGTTATTTCTTAGAGAATAGCATAAGTAAAATGTGGGTCTGGTTTTCAAACAAGCTCTTCCGCATTTTTACTTGAGTGTCGTTTTCAACCTATATAAAATCATACTAATATGCATTTCAGCTGCTGCCATCGGTACAACATTTATATTTGCAGCTACGAAGATAAGACTCTACCCTGAGGTGTGTCCCTTAGTCCACCATGTCAAAATTACATTTGCAACTGATGATCTATTGGTCATCCCCCAAATCCACAATATCGTTGCTGACATGTGATTAATATTGTTACGGATGTGTCTTGCTTAAGTTCTAAAAGAAAATAATTACGCAATAAAGTAAACTACTGGGTATGTTGTTTACGAACTGCGTGGCTTGCTAAGAAAACTTATGCACAACAACAAAAATTCTAGTTACAAACTGCGTAGACATTTTATACACGCAAACAACAATAATTTGATATACTGTTTGCCAACTGCGTGGCATGCAAGACAACAACAAATACAACAACAAAGTGTGATACAAAGGAAGTAGAAGATTCTTAAATTTTCCAGAGTTTTAATGAACAAATATAAACAGGGCACCGTCTGAGTGGATAGTAAGTCAGTGTAAAAATAAACCTCGTAAACTAAAGACGTGCATCTTAAGTAAATTGTTGTGTAGTTAATGTAAATAAAATTTGTATTACTTTAAAAACTGGTGTTATTTATTTTGCAATAAAGAACTCACAGCAAAACGTTTATAAAAGGTATAAACGTAACAACTGGTGTCAGAAGTGAAATTGCAAAATATTAAAAAATAAATCAACTGCAATGTAGTTGGAAGAACTGAAAGTTGAGCAGCTGAAGAAAAAGCTCAATAAGTTGGATCTACCAACAACGGAAAGTAAAGCGGAATTGCAACGGAGGTTGATTGATGAATTCAAGCAGCATGACATCGATATTGGGACATACGAATTCGGAGACAAAGACGAGATAGAGGATGTAACCCATAAGCAAATACTAATGTAAGCTTGAATTCAATACTTGCGGCTATGGCGAAAATTGATTCAATTCAAGAAAGCTCTAGAGCTAGCAGTGCAAAAATGGATGCAATTCAAGAAAGCTCTAGAGCCAACAGTGCGAAAATCGATGTCATTCAAGAAACCTCGAGAATAAACAGTGCGAAAATTGTTGCAATTCAAGAAAGCTCTAGAGCCAATGGAGAAAAATTTGTAAATGAGGTAAACCAGAAATTTCCAAAAATATCAAAAATATTAGGTAAAGGAGTAGAAGCTGTGGAATAGAGAATCAGCGAATTTGACGAAAAATTGTCTGGCCTAGAGAAAATAATGAACGAAGAGTTGCATGAACTAAATACAAAAATGGCCGACCTCCATATTTGAGAAGGACCGGTAAGAGTCATCTCTGAGCTCTCCAGCAAGATAAACACCCCAAACTATGATGGTAGCGAACCGTTTAATGTATTCAAGTTCCAGTTCGAAACAGTTGCAAGCAAAAATAGATGGGACAATGAAGAGAAAACTATTGAGCTATTTCTGGCCATAAAAGGTGCAGCTTCCGAAATCCTCGAAAGCTTACCAGGAGCCTGCAAAAATAATTACGAGGACATAATGGTGGTCTTACAACGCAAGTACGGCAGCGAGCATAAAAGAGAACTCTACAGAATGGAGTCACGAGGCAGGGTGCAGAAGGCAAATGAGACGCTGCAAAATTTTGCCATGGAGATTGAACGTTTTGTGCAGCTTACTTATCCAGGTGAACATCATCTATTCCTGGATCCGTTTAAAATTGAAGCATTTGTGAATGGCATAAGGGATCCAGATATTAAATATGCAGTTTGTGCACCGTAGAAAGTATCCTTCACCGAAACTATCTCGTACGCGCTGGCCCAGGAGATGGCCAGAGTTACCTCAAAGCCAGAAATTTACAAGGTACGACGTCTTGAGGCTGATACGGAAATTTACGGAGACAAAAGAAACGAGATGAAAGAAATGCTTGATCAGCCACTGGAAGCAAGAAGCAAGTTGCGTGCAAAATGCTTTAGCGGCGGTAAGGTCGGACATTCTCAGGACAACTGCAGGTCTGTTAAGAAAAGGTCAAGATCTGCTTTGCATTATACAACAGAAAATAATAACCTTACTGTCTGCGGGTTGATCAACGGAATGAAGCAAGTCCTCACCATAGACACAGGAGCATCTCAGTCTGTAATAAGGCCTGATTTAGTTAAAAGGGCATTGGAGCCGTTAAATAATGTATAACTGCGCACCGCTACTGGGGATTCAGTCATCGTCTATGAAAGAGCCAGGGTACGATTGACTATCGAAAACATCAGCGCAGATCACGTGTTTGTTGTCGCTGATATAGTGGATGAAGCTATTATCGGTGCAGACTTCATGATAGCTCACGGTATTAATCTGAATATGTGGCAGCAGATAATGATATTGCCATTTTCCGTCCTAACTGGCTGGTTCGTATTCGATGGCGAGCGCTTTCGATGCGAGTGCATCATTCTCAACCGAATACGAACCAGCCAGTTAGGACGGAAAATGGCAATATTATTTCATTTACTGGCGGAGGAGAAACAAACAACATAACACCAGCAGATAATGATCTGGCGCAACGTGGAAATCCCCTTAAACGTTGGCTATGTGAGCAGTGCCGTCGAACGTCAAAAATTACCACCTTTGGCGGAAGTTATAGTTTGGGCACGTGTGGCGGATTGTGGTGACAACCGTTTGTGGATGGTAGAACCAGACGACGTAACGAACGACATCATAATAGCGAAAACTTTCGTGAAAAGCTGAAACAATAGAAAAGTCCCTGTGAGAGTACTAAATCTGCCCAGAAGCGAAAAAACGATCGGTGAAAATGCTGAAATCGGTCGATATAAGCCGGCAGGAGCCGTAATTAATTGTGTGACACATTCAGCTAAAGGGCGGGAATTGCTAGCAGAGCAGGTGGATAAATACGTAGCAGAACTAAAACCACCCGACAAAAATAAAGCGAAACAATTGCTACGAAAACATACCGCCGTCCTCGCCCTAAACAATAAAAGCCAAGATAGAACAGCAATAGTGAAACATGAAATAAATACTGGCGAAGCGGGGCCCATAAAAGAAGCACCCAGGAGTGTTCGCCTTGCAAAACGAAACGAGGTCTAAGAACTGATTAACGAAGTGGAGCGAAACGGAGTGATTGAGCCATCTTCGAGTCCTTGGTGCTCGCCGATAGTGCTAGTAAAGAAGAAAGATGGCAGCACCAGATTTTGCGTCGACTATAGAAAACTCAATGATGTCACCAAGAAAGACAATTATCCGCTACCGAGAATTGACGGCACCTTAGACACGTTGTCCGAAACGAAAACCTTGGATTTGCAGAGTAGTTACTGGCAAGTGGAGATAGCCGATAAAGACAAGGAAAAAATTGCCTTTAGCGCGAGCAATAGCTTGTGGCAGTTTAAAGTGATGCTATTTGGACTCTGCAATCCTCCAGCTACTTTTGAGCGCTAAATGAAACGTGTGCTTAAGGGATTTAACTAGAAGACTTGTTTAGTATATCTGGATGACATAATCGTAATGGGAAAGACTTTCGGTGAACACGTGAAAAATCTGGATAAAGTTCTCAAGCGTATTGCAGCTGCAGGACTTAATTTAGTGTTAAGAAATGCGCGCTGTTTCAAAAAGAGGTCAAATACTAGGGGCATCGTGTAACAGCAGAAGCCGTATCAACTGACGAGGATAAAATATTGACAGTAAATAATTGGCCTCGTCCACAAAATCTTCATGAGCTGCATAGATTCCTGGGGCTTTGCACATACTACAGGCGGTTCGTTTCAAACTTTCGTGAAGTGGTCGCCAGCATACATGAGTTGACCAGAAAGTCGCAACCATACAACTGGAGTTGGACAGCAGAAGAGGCGTTTAAGAGGCTAAAGGAGCTTTTGTGTGCAGCACCAGTCCTCGCCTATCCGATAGCTGGACATGAATTTATATTAGATACAGATGCACGCGGCTACGGGATAGAAGGGGTACTTTCTCAGGCGATTAATGGGACGGAAAAAGTTATTGGTTACTATAGCACAGTATTGTCCAAGCCCGAAAAAAATTTTTGCGTAGAATGTAGACACTGCACAAAAGTCAAGGAAAAGGAATCCATCATTGATATGAGGCTTATCAAAATTGGCGCACGAGAAGATTGGTCTGAGGCCCAAAAGGAGGATCCCATTTTGTTCAAAATTTTATCAGCTAAGCTGGAGAATATTAGACCGGACCGTAACCAAATATCGGAAGAAAGCTCGCTAGCAAAATCGTATTGGGCTCAGTGGAATAGCCTTAAAGTGGATAGCTAATTACGAGCAGTGCATTGCGACCAAGGGTCCGACAAGGAAAAGTCATGACAAGCTACAGCAGTACAACGCTGGCGACCCTTTTGAGCGGATAGCAATGGATATCGTAGGCCTACTCCGTGTCAGTAATGCTGGAAACCGGTATCTGCTAGTTTTAATGGATTATTTCAGCAAATGGCCCGAAGCGTATGTCATTTCGAACCAAGAGTCTAAAACAGTGGTAGGTGAATTTGTGAACAATTGGGTGTGTCGACACGGTGTTCCAACAGAAAACGTGCATCTTAAGTAAATTGTCCTGTAGTGTCAACTTTGTGTTAAAGTTAAAGTAAATAAAATTGTTATTAATTTAAAAACTTTAAAAACTGGTTTTATTTATTTTGCAGTAAAGAACTCACAACAAAACGTTTATAAAAGGTATGAACGTAACAATATTATGAAAAGCTCTTTCAAAGTCCATGGCAGCGTTCATGGCGTGATTCTTGTAAGTTAGCGATTAGATTTATATATATAACTTCCGAGTGAGTTTTAGGTCATTTTGACCTAAAGTAAGTCCTATTACTTTCACGTAAAGTCGTATAACCTATGAACAAAATGAGACATAACTCATGAAAATCGATGAACGAGTTTCGCTTTTATGCACAATTATCTTAAGTGTATCTTAAAAATTTGCTCGAGATATGCACAAAAAACATTGACTATTTTTTTATGATGCTCAGAATTACAAAAAAAAGTGATAAATGAATTTTGAATTTTATAATTGCAGTAGCAAAGTAGTAAGCGCTAATAAATTTACGTGCACAATTAAAAGGAAAGTGCACTTTTTTACTTATTTGGGTTTTTCCGTTAGTTACCTGCATGGTTTTTTTTATAGAAATTGCACCCAGATTTATGAGTGCTTTGGAACGTTTCGAAATATGCGCCCATTCAGTAAAATATTGAAAAATACGACTCTAAGGCCCAAGAGTTTTACGACAATGGAAAGTTTTTCTATTTCACATGGGGATTTATGCTAGAAGCTTCTGGAGTTTGGCAAAGACAGAACAAAATTAAAACAGTTTTTGCAACACTCGCACGTTGGCTTAAACGAAACTAGGGTATGTAAAATTTTGGATATAATATATAAAGGCTTTTACTCTAATTTCAAAAAAAGATGGCAGGATTCTAATCGTATGAAGTCGCGATTTGAAAAAAAGAATGCAAATTGGCTTGAACGCACGCTTACAATTAAGTTTACTGAGGCTGAATGTACTACCAGTTCTGCACTTGGTCGGCCACGTAAATCGTTTATGGAGTGCTGCGATCGCGCCAAACGACACAAAAGGGATGAAGTACGTGCAAACGTTGCATATTCCCTGTTGTTTAACTTTAGAAAATAAAACACGTGTTGCTTCTGCTAATATGAAAAAATGAAGTAAGTAAAAAGATTTATTGTAGTTCAGTGTTACCATATATGTATGTAAATAAAAGAAATAAAAAGTGTTGCCGTTTTATTTGAATAAAAGTAAATTGGAGTATTTTTACATTCGGTAGTGGCTTAGTTAGAATGTCCGCAATCATTTCCTCAGAACATATTGGTTTCAAATCGATCTTTCCAGAAAGAATATTATCCCTTATGAAATGATGCCTAATGTCTATGTGTTTAGTTCTTGGATGGTAAGACTCGTTTAAGGCAATTTGTATTGCACTCTGATTGTCACAATACAATTGAGTTGATGGCAATTGACTTCTGCACAACTCCTCTTCGAGACCTCTTAGCCAAAGCACTTCCTGAACTGCCATTTCCATTGCCATGTACTGGGCCTCACAATTTGAAAGTGCAGTTGTTTGCTGTTTTTACGAGCCCCATGCAATAGCTCCACCTTTCTTCATCAACAAGTACCCACTGACAGATTTTCGCTCTTCAGAGTCTGATGCAAAGTCAGCGTCACAATAACACAAAGTTTCGAAACTAGCTTTCTTTTCAAATACCAATTGGAAATTCATCGTGCTCTTTAAGTAACGCAACACCCTCTTTGCTGCAGTCCAGTGTTGTGTTTCGAAGTTATTATTAAAACGACTAAGAAAATTAACAGCATAGCTCATGTCTGGTCTGGTAATTTGTGCTAAAAATAATAATAAGCTACCAATAAGCTCTTGGTACGGACGGTTGTCCTTTTTAAGAAACTCTTTTTCGTTAATTTTTTTAAACCGGTTGTTTGGATCCATTGGAGTGGACACTGGGTTACAGGAAACCATGTCAAATCGTTCCAAAACTTTTTCTATATATGGTTGTTGATCAATTTTCAAAGATTTTCCGAAATTGTAATTAAACCGTACTCCCAGAAAGGATTTTGCCAGCCCCAAGGTCTTTCATTTTAAATTCATTCTTCAAACTTTGAATTAAGATATTCTTTGAACTTTCGTTTTTCCATAAAACAATCATGTCGTCCACATACACTGCCAAGATAATTAAATTCTCACTGCCTTCATTTGCAATATAAACACACTGATCAGTTTTTAGTTACCTCATACCCAAAGATATAAGCTTTTCGCTCAATCGCTTGCTTCAGACCATAGAGTGGTTTATTGAGGCATAAAATATTGCCGTCCGGAACGGATATTCCTTCTGGGGCTTCGATATAAATTTCTTCTTCTAAAGTTCCTTGAAGAAACGCTGTACAAACATCCAAATGACTGATTTGTAAATCGAACTCCAAAGCAAATGATAATAAGTATCTTAATGTATTATATCTCATCACTGGGGAATAAGTTTCAGTAAAATCGATACCGTTACGCTGCGCACAACCTCTCGCGACTAAACGTGCCTTAAATTTTATATCACCTTCAGCAGTTTCCTTTTTTTTAATTCATTTCGTTGACAAACTTTTTATTTCGCTTTTAGTACTCACAATGCTCCATGTGTTATTTTCTAGTAAGGAACTGTATTCATTTTCTATTGCTTCTAGCCATTTGTCTTTTTCAGGACTGTTTATAGCATCACTGTAGTTTATTCGATCCTCGGTATAACCTTGAGCTATATAAGTGACGTAGTCATCCATACGTACTGGTTTTCTTAATCTCGACGAGCGTCGCGGCGTTTGATTTTCTGTATCATCGCTTTCAGCACTCTGTTCGTCTTCATGATTTGAGTCTTCTGATTCTAACCCTTTTTTAATCTCACCCTGAGCAGCACAGATTTCTTCATGATCTGAACTTTCGTTTAATATCACCCTCTTTGAATTCGGAATTTGTTTTGAATTTGTTTGTAAAGGTGTAGACATATCTGGTTTCAAATAAAACATTTCATCCTCAAGAAATACCACGTTGCGACTTATGCGAATTTTTTTGTTTTCCGGATCATATAGTCTGTAAGCTTTCGAATCTTTACAGTATCCCACCATTATGCACTTTTTCGACCTGGGGTCCCATTTTTTTCTTAATTCTTTCGGCGTCATTACCATACAAGTACATCCAAACACACGTAAACACACTTCTTCTGGAGATTTATCATTGAGGCATTTTTTTTGGTATTATATTAAGCAAATACGCTGCAGTGTTTATAGCTTCAGCCCAAAACGCTTTATCTAAGTGTGCATCATATAGCATTGACCGCGCTTTTTCAACTAAAGTCCTATTCATACGCTCGGCTTTCCCGTTTTGCTGTGGGCTGTAAGGTGCTGATGTTTGATGTACTATGCCGCTGTTGGCACATATCTGTTTAATTTCACTGTTGCAATATTCCAGGCCGTTGTCGGACCGAAGTGTTTTAATTCGTTTACCGGTCTGGTTTTCCACTAAATTTGTAAATTCTTCAAACAATTTGGAAACCTCTGATTTGTTTCGCATCATATACACAAAAATCTGGTTAGAGAAATCATCAAGAAATAAATAAACTGCACCTCCTATTGATTTTTGTTCCATAGGGCCGCAAATGTCCATGTGTACAAGTTGTAAAAGCGTATTCGTTTTTGATTTAGAAAGCTTATAAGGCAACTGCGTTTGTTTACCCCCTAAACAGAGTGTGAATGTATTCATACTAGCACCCTTTTTTTGATCAGCTTCTGGCAATTCATTAGATCTATCTGAAAATTTATGAGATAGTAATTTTTTAATATTAATATCTGATGTGTGGCCTAAACGTCTGTGCCATATTTCACTACTAATAGCTGCATGATATTCCGATGATACATTAATTTTAAACACCCCTTTTTCTAAAAACGCTTCTAAACTTATTTCTTTATTTTTAAGCACTACACTGTAGTGGGACCACCATAATACATATTATGAATGTTCACACAAACAATCAGAAACAAACAAGCAAAGAAGATATCAAATTAATAAAAATGCAATGCACTAGCAGCGCATACATGTCCACTGTTTTTGTGCTGTCGACGATTAAACGACCTTCAGTTTAAATGCAGCGGATAGACTTTGCTTGTGTTGTTGTTGTGCGTTTCAGGTGATACATTTGTTTTGGAAAACATTCCTAAATTAAATGCAACTTAGGATGGGTCACATTTCACTTTTCGCGTTGACAAAAATATTTATAATAACATTTGTATATAAGTAACATTAATAAATTAAGTACTAGACTATTAGAATTCTTCTCACAGTCAGTATATAAACGACTGCAATTGGGAATCTTAATGATAATCTTTGTTTGTACGTTCTAGTTCCTAGTTGAGCTTATTAACTTTAACTGCTCCAAGCTGAACACAGATAATTGAACAAATAAAAAGATTTGAAATTGAAAGGTGATCAGAATTTTTATTTATTAAAAATTGAAAATAAATTTATTACATGGCGATCCTGCCAAATTCTGCGAGTGCATAACTGCACCCAGAATATAAACAAAAGAAAAAAAAAAACAACAAAGAGGAAAGAGAAGAAAAATTTTTTTTGGTTCCTGACGGACAGCCAAGTTCCATCAGAAGTATGAAGGAAGGCCCGCAACGCCTGACGATCGAAGAGTATCGAGCCCGCCAACGCTCTACAAAGAACATACAGGACCCCACACGGATACCAATCATCAAACCACCAAAGAGACGTGGAGGATACCTAGTGAAAAATAGAAGAGAGCTGGCTATGCTCCACAGATTACTAGAAAGTACACCACCCCCTTCTTGGAACACCGCCAGTACAATCTGGCTCAAAATTACCGAAGTGGAAGAACCCATACAGGCGTACAAATGAATGAAAAAGTAAAAAGGAGAACAATTTTAAACTAAAAATCAAAATACATGTAAGAAAGAAAAAAAAAATTTTGTTTATTGTAAGTAGCTTGTAAAAGGAGTGCGACCTAATGACGCACCCTTAGGGAACGGAGGCAATTTCGCCCGTGTTTACAAAAAAAAAAGAAGAAATAATTAACATATTGAGAAAAAACTTTCCAGAACAATTTAAAAGTAAACTCACGGAATTATGCACAGTATATAGTGATATTTTCGGGTTAGAATCTGAACCAATAACCAGTAATAATTTCTATAAACAAAAATTGAGATTAAATGACACTATCGCGTACCACACGCACATAAGGAAGAGATTGATAGACAAATTGAGAAATTGAAACAAGACAAAATTGTAGAACCCTCATATTCGGAATATAACAGTCCAGTTTTACTTGTACCAAAGAAATCGTTACCAAATTCGGACAAAAGAAAATGGAGACTAGTGATAGATTACAGACAAATAAATAAAAAACTTATAGCAGACAAATTCCCATTGCCCAGAATTGATGACATATTAGACCAACTTGGAAGAGCTAAGTATTTTTCTTGCCTAGATTTAATGTCAGGTTTTCACCAAATTTCATTGGAAGATAATTCCAGAGACTACACGTCATTTTCAACCAATAGTGGCTCATACAGATTCACCAGACTACCTTATGGTCTAAAGGTAGCACCAAATTCTTTTCAAAGAATGATGACAATTGCTTTCAGCGGCCTAAAGCCAAACCAAGCCTTCTTATATATGGACGACTTGGTTGTATTAGGATGTTCAGAAAAACACATGCTTTCAAATTTACAGGACATATTTGATTTTTGTCGCAGACATAACCTAAAACTAAACCCCGAAAAATGTTCCTTTTTTATGAGAGAAGTAACCTATTTAGGACATAAATGCACAGACAATGGAATATTACCAGACGATTCCAAATATTCAATAATAGAAAATTATCCTACACCTACGGACGCTGACAGTGCGAAGAGATTCGTAGCACTTTGTAACTACTACAGAAAATTTATAGCAAACTTCTCAGAATATTCCAGACATTTAACAAGATTATCAAAAAAAGAACCCCTTTTGAAATGGACAGGACTAGTGGAACGGTCAAATATGACAGCCCCGAAAATGACAGCATACAACAGAAGAAGGGGAGAACGAAAAGAAGAAGGAGAAAATCTTTTTAATAAGTATGATTAAACTTTTTATTTGTTTATTAAATTTATAATATTTTTACATTTACTATGAATATTAGATTTTATTAAAAAATTTGGTAAACATGTTGAATTTTTTTTTTAATTTAGCTATAAATATTTTAATTTTTGTTGCAGGACAGAATTTCAAACCCTGTTTTTATGTAGGCCCAAAACAGAACTGTGGTTAAGATCAACCAAAGTTCTGAGGGATATTACATGCATACAACGGAAGAGAAAAAAAAAGGAAAGGAGAAATTTTGTTTTCATGAATAGGATTAAACTTTTTATTATTAGATTTGTCATATTTCTACACTTACATTTATTATTCATAATATTGGATTTTATTGAAAATTTAGTAAATATGTTAAATTTCTTGACTTTATTGAATATAGCTATAATATTTTAATTTAACAAGTCAAATTTCATAACATAGACAGGGACAAATCTAATAACTTATTACTGCAGGATCATACATGGGAAAGGCACGGCATGTGGCACATGATGTTAACGATATTAAGTATCAAAGAGAAGAACAGATAACCCCAATATATATATACTGACGTCAAGAAGCACAACAAATATAATTGTTAGTGACTTATTTACTAATGGGAAGATTGACTTAGGACAATTTACTCCCTAGGCTAGGAAAAATGGCCGGTAAATTTTTTATGGAAAAAGAGAAAAAAAAAAGAGAAGAACAGATAACCCCAATATATATATACTGACGTCAAGAAGCACAACAAATATAATTGTTAGTGACTTATTTACTAATGGGAAGATTGACTTAGGACAATTTACTCCCTAGGCTAGGAAAAATGGCCGGTAAATTTTTTATGGAAAAAGAGAAAATTTTAGAATTTGTCTCAATTAATGAATTTTAAGAGAAAAGGGCAATGAATATTTTAGTAGTAGCGCTACTATTTAGAGTGACCTAGATATTAGAAAAAGATACTAGGAACAGATACTAGGACCATAGAGGGAATAATGAAACAATACCATGATGACCCTTCAGAAGGTGGACATTCAGGTGTTTCTATAACTCTAGTTAAGATCAGGGATTATTATTATTATTATTGACATTATTATTAGAAGAACATCACTAGGGATGTAGCCAGATATGTTGGATCATGACAGACGTGTCAAGGATCAAGGATAAAGGGACACTTAATTTGTCCAATGATAATTGCAACTACACCTGCGCAAGCGTTTGTTATAGTAGTTATCGACGATATAAGTCCTTTTCCAAATCCTGCAGAGATTGGAAATTGGAAAAATTGGGGATATTAACGAAACATTTTGGAATAAGACCCAACACATTCTCAGATTCAATATAAAAGTCCATAATTAAGAATATAAACTTCATAATTAACGTATCCATATAAAATTAAGAAAATAGACTTAAGAAATAATGTAACTATAGAAGATAAGAAAACAAAAAAAAACACAATTAGTAAATAAGAATAGACTTAAATTATACAATAAATAAATAAATTACTCCGGAGTACACTTAAGATCACTTATAATTAAAAATAAACTTATATAACTAAACTTAATTTTATAACTTTAATACATAATACAATGCAAAAAAATGTCCATAGAACCACCGTTATATGAACATTCTTGCGAAAAGTGGAGATGTAGTGGGACATACATATGGGATATACATACATATTATGAATGTTCACACAAACAATCAGAAACAAACAAGCAAAGAAGATATCAAATTAATAAAAATGCAATGCACTAGCAGCGCATACATGTCCGCTGTTTTTGTGCTGTCGACGATTAAACGACCTTCAGTTTAAATGCAGCGGATAAACTTTGCTTGTGTTGTTGTTGTGCGTTTCAGGTGATACATTTGTTTTGGAAAACATTCCTAAATTAAATGCAACTTAGGATGGGTCACATTTCACTTTTCGCGTTGACAAAAATATTTATAATAACATTTGTATATAATTAATATTAATAAATTAAGTACTAGACTATTAGAATTCTTCTCACAGTCAGTATATAAACGACTGCAATTGGGAATCTTAATGATAATCTTTTTTTGTACGTTCTAGCTCCTAGTTGAGCTTATTAACTTTAACTGCTCCAAGCTGAGCACAGATAATTGAACAAATAAAAAGATTTAAAATTGAAAGGTGATCAGAATTTTTATTTATATAAAATTGAAAATAAATTTATTACAACACATTTACAACCAATAAATTAAACCTCGAAATCCTTTTTTGTAAGCTGGCTCACTGATATCAAATTGGCACAAATTTCTGGGACTAGCAGAACGTTATTTATTGTAATAAATTCTGTCTTACCGTTTAATATTTGCTTTATACGAATTTTTCCTATGCCAATTACTTTAAGTGTGTTGTTATTACCCACAGTGACATAGTCTTCTTTTTCAAACTTTTTGAAATCAACAAAAGCATCTTTACAGCTCACCATGTGGGAAGCAGCACCAGAATCAATTATCCATATATTGTTGTTATTATCAAATTTTGCTGCAAAACTTGCCGCTAATGTTTTCTCATAGTTGCCGCCATTTTTTCTTTGCTATGGCAATTTACAATATTTTGCAATATGGCCGTCCTTTTTGCAATTGTAGCAAACTATTTTCTTATCTTTTGCAGTAAATTTTCTATTTTTCTGTTTAGAATAAAATGCTGATTCGGAAATTGTGTAGCTGTTGTAGTTGTCAAAATCTTGCAACAATTTCGTTTTAATTGTGTCGGCTGTAACTTTTATATTGCTGCTTTCGATGGCCATTATCATGGGTCCAAAGTGTTCGGGCAAGCCGCTTAACAAAAGGCTCCCCACCCATTCATCGTTAACTTTAAAACCTATTTGATTAAGCTTTTGGGCAGTATCAATAATCGTATCCACGTAGTCACTAATATTACCACCATTTACCAATTTTGTTGTAGTTAATTTTCTTAACCACCCATATCTACGAGTAAGACCAGAGTCGTCATATGTAGTCTCCAGCTTTTTCCAAATTCCATCTGCTGTCTTTACATCTTGTATGTGTACATAAAGACTTGGTGAAATGTACAATACTAATCTGGAAGTTGCCTTCTCTTTCACTTCCTGATTTTGTTCCGTGCCTTCAACCGACTTCCAATAACCTTGCAGTTTCATGGCGTGTTCTACGGCAAACTTCCATCTGTGGTAATTATCTCTCCCAGTTAGCTTCTCTATATCAACGAATTTTTCCATCCTGGTGTGTAACTCGGCCCATAACCTGTTGTTAAACTTTATAAAATAAAACACGTGTTGCTTCTGCTAATATGAAAAAATGAAGTAAGTAAAAAGATTTATTGTAGTTCAGTGTTACCATATATGTGTGTAAATAAAAGAAATAAAAAGTGTTGCCGTTGTATTTGAATAAATTTAAGGATTTCAACATTCCCACCGCACACAATCTTGACAAGGTGCAAACGCTGCATATTTCCACAGGTAAATTATAGTTGTATTAGTGTATAAGTTATTTTATAAATTGTAATATTGCAGAAATAAATTAATCATAAGTTAATAACAAGAAAACACTAGAACTGATCGGTCGCGTTCCGGCCGATCAGAATAAACAATAAATTCAATAATAGAAAAAAAATAATTGTTTTTATTTTACATAACAATCCTGCCAGATAAATAAATAAAGAAACTAATTTTTGCTAACTTATTTGTGAAAAAAAAACAAAAGTGAAAGTGAAAAATTATAAAGGCATAAATCCAAACAATCTTAAAAAATCTACAAAATGATTTAATTATTTTTTTTTACAAAAACAGTGCATTCAAAAAAATATACAAAAATCTTGTAAAAACTGTGAAATCTCGTGAAGAACTAAATATGCGACAAGGACTCTTGTTGCGCTTTTGACAATGACCCCGATATAAAAATAAAGTTTATCAGTATAGAAACGGGATGAAAATATTGTTTTTATTTTACATGTTTTTGTGAAACTTAATACATAGTGAACAACTTTTATAAAGAATTTATAAATTAAAAATATATAACTGAATCTAGACCAAAATATGATAATATTAAAATATATGCAAAATATGTATTAAAAAAACAAAAAGTGCACAAAATTTTGAAACTAAACTCCATGAAATTAAAAAAGCACAAACAAACACAAAAAAAAACAAAAGTGGTTGTGCAGTTATGTTTTATAAATTAAATAAAATACAATTTTTGACATTATCCATGAAAATTGAAAAACTTAAAAGAAAAAAAGGATTATACGTATGCAATATTTTTCAAATTAAAATAGAAACTTTATGACATTTGTAAACTCACCAATGACTGGAGTAAAGAAAATTATAACAGCAACAACTATTCATTCTGCTCTAAAAAAAAGTTGGTAATTCTGTAACACCTGATATACAGCGATAAAGTAGTAATTTAAACAAACATGTTTTATGTTAAATCTTATTTTTAAATTTAAAAAAAAAAATTAGTAATTCATTTTTTGTTTGTTCTATACGTCAATTTTTAATTTAATTGAAACAAAATAAAATTTTTTAAGTTATTAAAATAAACATTGAATGTATTAATAAAACCCAAGAAATAAATAAATCCATTGGAAATACTTTCTAAACACAGTGAAAGTGTGGTAATCAAAAAACTCCTAATATAGTATAAGTATAATAATTAACCACTTCATTAATAATCATAGTCTACTGCGATACTCACGAGTCCCTCCAGTAGTTTATGAAAAATATGAATTTGAAAGAAACAGAAAACTGTTTTTTTTAGAAAACTGTTACCTGCTTACTGCAATAGAGAGAGAAGAAAAATAATGCTTAAACATGGGTTACCACGATTCAAAAATCGAATACCCAGTGGTATATATAGCAATATTGGCGTTGCAACTGGTAATCACAAAATACCAACTTCATTAGAGATCAATAAAAAAGACCTATTTACGTAGATTAATGGCAACAGACTTGGACCCAAATCCACAATTATTGCTACATAGTATTTTCTTAGAAATAAGAACACAATTTTTTCCCAATTTTTCTTGACAATTAAAATAAAGCACCGCCAGGCCTCTATATCTCCGGTTCTGAATGGAATGGAAGGATATACTCTATAGGGCTAGAATAATAAAGGAATCCTTCCTTAGATCCTAAATGTTTATACTGACAGAGAAACAAGGAAGGAGACTATAAATAAACATATAAATACACTGGCAGAAAATTTAGAGAAACTAAGGATATTGTTCAATGGCAATTACAATCGATTGACACATATTCACACAACCATTGCAGATTCCTTTTATTACGATATGCGGGAGAAATTGCTATCCGTATCGTCACGAAGGGGAAAAAAGATATACATACCATTAACCATTCATGAACCTTTTATCTTCACTCCCCTGGAGGAAAGCCCTAACACAATACCAATTGTAAGAAAAATGCCACAAACAATCGTGGAATTCCTTAATACGGCCTCACGGCTTATCCCAGAGTTTGATGGTTCTCCAGACAACTTGCAAAGTTTCATAGATGCACTGCAATTGGTGGACACAATACAGGAAACCCACGAGCAGGGAATCTGATAAAAACAAAATTACGAGGTTCAGCTCGTAACATAATTTCTAATGAAACAACGCTTGCCGAAATAGTTTACAAACTTACGGTCAACAAAACTCCATTTTATCTCTAGGCCATATGTACCAACAAAGAGATCGAGGCCGGAATGGACGGAACTCTATTAGGAGATACCAGGGAAATAGCGGTAATAGATACCAAAATCCTAGAACTTCTAATTACAATAATAATTCTCGTTCCTACAGCAATTTTAACAATAGATCGGACAATAGCTGCAGAGGTGGAAACAACTTCCGCAATAATAATTATCGAAGTAGGAACCAGAGCAATGCCAGGGTGCATACAATGAATGCACAAATCAATTCGGAATACGGGCAAGGCCCCGAAGATGTTCAATAAAAACTTATTCCATCAACCTCAATTTATACAGCTACTTCAAACGTAGTTCGACGATGAACGACAATACGTCAACTTTTCTAATAGGCACAGGCGCAGATATTTCTATTACAAAACTAAGTCAGATTCTTTACCCTCCTATACTGAAAAACATAAAACTAAAGTTAAATGGGATAGGAAAGGGATTCATAAATACAATAAGCAAAATAAAAACTACTCTTCTTCTACGAAACATCTCAATAGAACATGAATTTCATATTGTGGGGGAAGACTTCCCAATTCAGGCCGATAGAATTATTGGCATGGACTTCATAAGAGGCTATAAGTGTATAATAGACTTTGTCGGTGAGGGGGATACTTTAACCTTAACCGACAATGTGCCCTATGACTACACTATTATTCTATATAACCGCCCAGAACTCAGTTTAATTTCACTTCCGGCTAGATCCGAGGTTATAAGGCCTCGATATCAAAAGATATCGAAGATGAGGAGGTCTTCGTCCCACAACCAACACTCCAAAATGGCGTATATATTGCCAATGCAATAACACTAAAATCAAAACCCTTGCTCAAAATTGTTAACACAACAGACCAGCATTTTATTCGGACAAATAATAAAATCATGGTTTAGAAACTCACGTCAACCATGATAGGAAAAACTCTAAAGAAAAACTGGAAAAACTGAAAAAGAACTGTCCGGATTTTATGAGAACGGAACTCGGAGCATTATGCTCAAATTTTATAGATGTATTTGCACTAGAGTCTGAAAATATAACGGCAAACAACTTCTATAAACTACGCCTAAATGATATGTTAATACCAGACTCGTTTGTCTGGTTTAACTACTGAATCTAAAAAGGGTTGGAGGCTGTGTCTGCCCAAGCGGTACACCAGGCCATCTCACCGTTAATATCCGACTCGTTTGTCTGGTATAACTGAATAAAAGGGCTGGTGGTTGGGTTTGTCCAAGTGGTACACAAGGACAAATCACCGGGAAGACCAGGATCGATATAGGTGTTGATGACAAGTGGTGAAGACCAGGCTCGCTGTGGGTGAATACCAGGATCGCTTTGCTGAAGAAGAACAGGTGGTGAAGACCAGGCTCGCTGTGGGTGAATACCAGGATCGATTTGCTGAGGAAGAACAGGTGGTGAAGACTAGGCTCGCTGTGGGTGAATACCAGGATCGATTTGCTGAATAAACAAACAAATAAGAGAAATACAAAACAAACAACTAAAAATCATAACGTTATTCCTATTACAGTGTGGGAATGAAGGTAAGTTTATTCGACTAAGCGTTTTGTTTAAAGTTTAATTTATTTTGATACAACAACAAAAAATAAATTAAAACCAAAAGAACTAATTGTAATAAACAAAACAAATATACATCATAACTTTATTCCCATTATAGTGTGGGAGCAAATGTAAGTACATTTGAGACTCTAATAAACAGGAAGTAAGCGTTTTGCTTAAAGTGTAAATCTCTTAGAGACTCCTTTTACTTTGATACACGATGAGTCAAAACTAAAAGGAATCAAAAGAATTAACATGCTGCCGTCCCCGGGGTCGTATCAGTAGGCACATTTAACTGAACAATTTCCAGCAATTCATGCTGAAGTAGCTTAGGCACCAGGGTCCAACGAAATGTTCCAGTTGGACCTCGGTGAGGGCTGTGGTGCCGTGGGACGCATATTAAGTCTTCTTTTGAGCAGTAATCTGATTACCAGGATGGTTGACAGTGTCCGACATAGCTAACTGTCAAGCTATGAACGTCGTGCTTGATTGGTGTGGTAGGTATGTTGCGCAGCTGTCCTCATACATCCTCTTGCAGTTTGGTTAAGTTCCCAATGAACCTTATATCTGGTGATGTCTCGGTTAAATTGAGGACCTGCTGTAAATGGGGCAACGAAATACCTGAGCTTGTATAGGAGGGATATAGAGTCGAGGTGATAGTTTGATGCCTATATACGGTTATCAAATCATTTTTCATGGTACATCCTGCAGGCAATGTAAGCAATCCAGTCCCTTGTAGGACCTGATAACTACTTATGCCGTTGCACACCACACTTAACTTGAGGAGATGCTTGGTTGCTAGCAGCCATTGATTCTTTTTATGAAGCTGGTACCACACATTATTACTGGCCAGGACCTCGGTCTTGCAGCTTAGGTCTGACTCATTGTTGAATAGATGCATCTCACACCGACACATTGGTGAACTCTTGGAATACGTAGCTTGGATATTTGGGCATAAAAACGCATCATGTTCCAGTTCGTAGCAATCACGGAGGTTGGCGTCATCAACCGGGAAATACTCGTATCGGTGGGCGTTGAGAGCCATCATTTTGGTCGATCGAATGATCGCCACCAACGAATCATTGACTAATTGTGGAACAGGTGTCAGATGAAATAAGTTGAACTCGGCATGGGCCAGTGGAATTGTCAATGTGCAAATAATATGTTGGTTAGAAACGGCTGGTTTAACTGTCACTTAGCTATATAAATGAATGATATCCGTGACTGGTAGCATTAAGTCTGATTGCAGATTTGTGGCGTCAGTAGCGAAGGACTTATTCTACCATGATACGTATCGGTTAGCAGATCCATCATTGCCTCTAACATCGTTGCACATTGTCTGCAATAATCAGCAACTGAATGCTAAGCGATAAAATAAGTTGAGACTGATAGCTGTCATTAACTGTAAAGCTCTCGAGTCTTTTTAGTCTAAGATGCAATTCGTCGAGGCTATTTTGAGCGTGAGCTCCCACTTGTTTCATAATATTCAGAGTGGAATCGAGGAAAGATGTTTGATTCCGTAGAAGGTGTGCCAGGTGGTCTTCATTGGCCTTTATGCTGTTGGCCATTTGTTCCGCATACTGTGAATCGAGAACTCCAAATAATGAATTTGCCACATTTCCAACGTAATCGATTGCCCCTCGTTTCTTTCTTCTGAAGAGGCTTTCGAAGCTGGCATCCACTTTACGTCTCACGTTGTTAAAATGAGTAACGAGCGCCAGACATTGATGAGTGAGCTCTGAATTGTGGCAACATTTCATTAACATCTTAGTTCCGTTTGCTAGCAGTTGTACTTCATCGAGAAATGGGGACAGTTCAAAGTAGATTAGCAGCTTCCATTCTGAGATGATTGGTTTAACTTGACCAATATATTAAAAGTGTAATCCAGGCGAGCTAGTGATCTGTGTATAGGTACCTTGCTGGCACACCACCAATGGAAGGAAAAGGGCGAGGATCATTAGTAGGCTTGTTGAAGCTACCGAGACGCTTTTTGGGGGCAGTGAACCCTTGTGTGTGTTATTGCGCGGTTGGTTTCTCTTTAGGTCCGAGCTTTTTCCGTTAGTTTTGGCGGTTGCAGTTGAAGGTATGTCCAAAGGAAGCATCTCAGTGTGGCTCCCAGTTCCTGTAGTGATTGTGGATGTATCGACCGGAAGCGGAGCGAGTAAGTGAATCGCCAGTTTGATGATACCTGTAGATGTTCTGACCGTTGCTGTCCTCACGATACCGTCGGGCCCGGGGTATGTTTTGATTACTTTTCCGAGTCGTCACGTCATTACACGAGTGCTGTCTTTAATTGTAACTATCGTGCCAACTGGCAGATTTTGAGATTTTGATTGCCATTTGTTGCGCTGCTGAAGGTCAGTGAGGTGTTCGTGGGACCATCGTTTCCAGAAATGATGTTTTATTTTTGATACCGTTTGACGAGAGATGGTGACATCGACTGGGCAGTTGCATCAAATTGTGCTGTGAGAGGTTCCCCAATTAGGAAATGGCCAGGAGTCAAGGCAACTGCATCATTAGGGTCACTTGATAATGCTGTAAGAGGTCTGGAATTAAGAATTGCCTCTACCTCTATGACCACAATCTCCATTTCCTCATACGTTAGGGACGCATTTGCCATTTCTTTTATTAGTAGCCTTTTGGCTGATTTAACTGCTGCTTCCCATAATCCCCAAAAATGTGGTGCTCGAGGAGGAATGAAATGAAAAGCAATGTTTTTGTTAACACATTCCCGTTGGATTGTTTCTTGAGCTGTTTGGCTAAAAAGAGCTGATGATAATTCCGCTAGTTGGATTTTTGCCCCGACAAAGTTTGTTGCGTTGTCACAATATAAATGTTGGCATTGACCTCTGCGACTGGTGAATCGTTTTAGTGCCCCGAGGAAAGCGTCTGTTGTAAGGTTGTTAACTAGATCGAGGTGCACGGCTTTCGTAACGAAGCAGCAGAATACTGCGATATACGCCTTTTGGGGTCGCTTTCCTCGAGTTTTAAAGGGAACCCAAATTGGACTGCAATAGTCGACCCCGGCATGTATAAATGGTCTTGCTGGAGTTACCCTCGGTGCAGGCAAATTTCCCATGATCTGCTGCAGAAATTTAGGTTTTGAATTTGCGCAATTTACACACTTGTGGATGGTTTCTCGTGCTAAATATTTTCCCTTGATGGAGCAAAACCGTTGTCGGACATTTGCAAGGAGAGCCTGGGCTCCATAATGCTTATTCTCTTTATGGATTAAATCAAATATTAGTTTGCTGATTATATCTTTAGATGGGAGGAGCATTGGGTGCCTTGTGTCGAATGGTAACGGGGACTCTTCTAGTCTTCCTCCACCTCTTAAAATCCCATTTTCATCTAAAAATAGGGATAGAGCCTTGATCGAACTTGACGCCAAAAGTTCGTTGCGTTTTTGCAACTGTTTGATGTCTTCTGCGAATGCCAATCTTAGAGTTTCTCTAATAATTATGAGAAGAGAATCGTGAAGTTCGAACGGCGTCACCGCTTTTTGAGTCTGTCGGTCTGCCTTGGGACTGCCTGCGTTTTTTATAAATCTGAAGATGTATCCAATAACACGTTGCAGGGTTTTAATGGAGTTTCTGTGATTGACACAATGAAAAACGTGTTCATTTGGTCCTGAAACCAGCAAGTTAGCAGAAATTTTCTTCTGCTCAGGTATAGGTAGTTCAGGATTTAGACAGAATACAGAAAGCCAATGTTTCTCATCTCCATTAAGAAAGAATGGTTCATACATCCACTGGGGTATATGCTGCAACTGCTGTGGATCCAATCCTCTAAATATTATATCCGCTGGGTTGTCGTTGGAACCGACATGACGCCACTGGGCCGAGGTCATGCTCTCTTGGATTACCGCTATTCGGTTGATTTGGCCCGACTGTTCTGAGATAGATTGCGGCACCGTACGCCTTTTCTGAGGCATCTGTAAAAACATGAATTTGCGTATTGCGAGGAATTGATCCTTTATATATGAGCTCGAATGGTTTCGTTCATTCAGATTACTTCGAAAACTTCGCCAGCGTAAGTCAAATTCTGACGGCACCGCTTCATCCCATGACAAATTCAAGTTCCATAATTCCTGAATGAACATCTTTGCTTTGACAATTACTGGCGACAGGAGTCCGAGTGGATCAAATATGCGGGCTACATCTGAGGTGACTATCCTTCTCGTCACAGCTTTGATTGGTTGTATATTAACCTTAATCTTGAGTAAATCCTCCTTGGGTCGGCAAACCAACTCTAAAGTTTTTGTGTAGTCGGTTTCCTCTGTAGAGAAGTCAAGACTAACTTCCCGATCATCATTAGGGAGATTCCGGAGTAGTTGGGTATGATTAGCGCACCATTTTTGCAAATGAAACCCGTATTTTGACATGACCTGTCGTAGCTGACGTTGAATCTCCAGGGCTGTGTTCAAGCTATCCCAAGCTCCACCCAACCCATCATCCACATAGAAGTTCTTTTCCAAGAAGCTGGCTGCTAACGGAAACTGCATCTTATTATCCTGGTTGATTTCCTTGAGACATTTGATTGCCAAGTACGGTGCTAGTCTAGTGCCATAGGTCACTGTGTTTAACGTAAAGTACCTTATTGGTTCAGAAATATTACTTCTCCACAGGACTACTGTCGATCGTTAGGATGAATTAATATTTGTCGGTACATTTTTTCTATATCGGTTGTAAACGCAAACCATGGAAGCCGAAATCGGAGGAGAACCGTAAACAGCTCATTTTGTAGTGGTAGTCCGATGTGCAGAATATCATTCAACGATGTCCCTGACGAGGTTTTTGCTGAAGCATCAAATACCACCCGAAGTTTAGTGGTGGTGCTGTCAGGGCGCAAAATGCAATGGTGAGGAATAAAGTATTTAGACCCCTCTACCTTATCGATGTTGATTCTTGACATATGTCCCATTGTTTCATACTCCTCCATGAATTGGATGTATTGATTTTTTCTGAAAACATCTTTTGTTAGTCGTCGTTCCAAGCTGAGGAAGCGGTTGAACGCGATCTGATATGAGGCACCTAAGGAAGATGGTTCCGTGCAGAATGGAAGTCGCATGATGAACCTTCCGTCCTTTTAACGCCTGGTGTGTTGATTGAAATATGCCTCACATTGTGCAACATAGGAAGATAATTGGTGCTTCGTGCTCTCGATCTCCTCAAGTTTCCAGAATCGTTCAATCGCCGTATTCAGGTTCTCCTTCTTAGTCAAGGTCCCGCATAGTGCTGACGAGAGTTGTTTGCCAGACACCTTTCCAGATATTATCCAGCCGAAGGTAGTATTTTGTAAGATTGGAAGGTCGTCACCAAGTTTAATTTGCCCTATTGCAAGTTTTTGATGGTAGTATTCAGCTCCCAACAGAATGTCGATTTTCTCCGGACGGTTAAAATTTGGGTCCGCCAATGCTACATTGTTCGGAATCGCCCAATTGTCGATGGTAAGCTGTTGTACAGGTTGAGGAGAAATGATTTGTGGCAACACGAATGCCTCAAGACGAGTTGAAAACTTGTTAATTCTGGATTGAAGGGTTATGTTGACGCGGTGTTGAACCTTGGTGCGATTATTTCCGATTCCATTTATCGAAATCGAGGTGGTTCTCGCTGGGTGTCCCAGAGTTGTGATCAATCTCTCCGTTATGAGGTTCACCTGTAATCCGGAGTCGAGAATCGCCCTACATTGCCTTTCCAATGCATTTGCATTGACCTTTACCAATGCTGTTCCTAGTAGCACATATGATCGTTTGTCTGCGAAGCTTGTAATCATACCTTCTGTGCTTTCAGTGGTGTGCTAACGAGAGATGTCATGTTTGGTGTGGAAGGGTTGTGGCGTATGGTTGCTTCTCCGGCCGAGTCACCGTCCCTTTTATGATTAGTAACCTTTCTTGAGGATAATTTCCTTTGTGACGGGAGTTCCAGATGTACCAAAGTATGGTGCTTTTTTCCACATTCCCTGAACCGCTGTGGCTACCATGACCCTTTTGTTGTCTTACCGCTCTTGTAGCAATTGCCACGCCATTTAATAATTCTCTCCAGTGACCGGAAGATGATTAAGGAGAGTTGCAGCTTCACCAGATACCACATTTTGTGAGCGTCGGACATCTGTTGCTCATGGACGATCCGTGTAAATAAATCGGAAAATAACGTCCATTTCATATAGTCCCCATCAAATTTTGAAATGGTGACCGTAGGTAAGGGCAAGGTCGCTGGTCGGGCCATGGCCTCACTGGGTGAGTGGTGGTGGCTTTGGTTAGCCGTGGTGAGCTGGATTATTGCCGATTGAGCAGCTTGTTCGAGGTGAACATATCTGCTGGAATCGTAACCAGCGACGTCTGGATTTGGATATTTGTTCAACAATTCGTCATTAAGCCCCTCCAGTTGAGACCATAGCTGAGATATAGTGGGCGTCGTAATATGACGGATCCTGGCCTGGTTGCAGCTGCACGCCTTCTAACTGTCGACTAAGAGCAGCCATTTTTCCAAGGGACCGGCTGATTAATCCGTCCGTGGCCACCTGTTGCCTCGGCGTGCGGTTGACCGGTACTTGCAGACTTGGGTAACTCCCTCCGGCCTGAATACGAGTGTAGTAGTCAGATGTGAAAAATTCATCAGATGTGTCCACTCCCGGCAACACTCGTTATTTAGTATCAGCTGTTTCAAACTCCGCCCAGATAGTCTCTCCTGGTAATAGGCTGCCGTTTTCCGGCTGGCTGAGTCCTTGGAGAAATTTCGAATAATGGTGGCAATAATTTCTCCCGTTTCCCTTAGGTGGCGAAGCAGGTTTACTGAAGCCGGTTCCATGGTGGATTGGGTGTTTGTCGGTAACGCTTGTTAATACCAGACTCGTTTGTCTGGTTCAACAACTGAATCTAAAAAGGGTTGGAGGCTATGTCTGCCCAAGCGGTACACCAGGACAGCTCACGGTTAATACCCGACTCGTTTGTCTGGTGTAACTGAATAAAAGGGCTGGTGGTTAAACAAATTACGGGGAAGACCAGGATCGATGTAGGTATTGATGAAAATCGATGAAGACCAGGCTCGCTGTGGGTGAATACCAGGATCGATTTGCTGATTAATGAATCGCGCCAAAAATGTTGCTACCAGACTCGGTTTAACTACTGATTGATAACACGTTCTGAACAATGGTTACAGTTGCAATAATAAAAGTTTATTGAAAAACTATGGTATTTATACAAACCACATACAAATTAATATAATACAAAAATTAATCCATATAATATGAAGATAAAAAAATTAATACAAAAAATGAATATAATGCAAAAATTACTACACCGATCAATAATTGCAGAAAAATTGCCAGAAATTGTTCAGTGTGTTAGTGTGACCTTCATTCCCATCGCAAACAGAGATCAATTTCACTACAGTCTGGTAACTTGAACCACCCGTGGAAAACAAAATTTTATTCCTCATTTATGCTGACGGGGTGGTTCCCATACCTGGACAGTAGTGTTAAATAAACAAACAAATAAGAGAAATACAAAACAAACAACTAAAAATCATAACGTTATTCCTATTACAGTGTGGGAATGAAGGTAAGTTTATTCGAGTAAGCGTTTTGTTTAAAGTTTAATTTATTTTAATACAATAATAAAAAATAAATTAAAACCAAAAGAACTATATGTAGTAAACAAAACAAATATACATCATAACTTTATTCCCATTATAGTGTGGGAACAAATGTAAGTTCATTTGAGACTCAAATTAACAGGAAGTAAGCGTTTTGCTTAAAGTGTAACTCTCTTAGAGGCTCCTTTTATTTTGATACACGATGAGTCAAAACTAAAAGTAATCAAAATAACTAACATGATAAATAACCAGTTTATATCAGAAATTACAGAATTCCTCAGTCTTATAAAGAGGAAGTGGACAAACAAGTCTAAAAACTAATAGACTACAATAGCCCTTTACTACAGGTGCCCAAGAAACGATGGAGATTAGAAATAATAACAATTTCTTTAATATTTATATATTTAGATCGGCCGCAATGCGATTTATTATTTTATTATTAATTAATTGTGATATTCTTACTTCTATATTATAACATTTTATCAAATAACTTATACACTAATACAATTATATTTTACCTGTGGGAATATGCAGCGTTTGCACTTTGTCCGGATTGTGTGGGGTGGGAATATGCAACGTTTGCATATTCCCACATGTGAAATAATTTCAATACGTGTAAACGCAACACAACCAAATGTGGGGTGTACGATGTAAAGTAGAAAGCATGGCATACGCGACACAATCACACACGCTATTATTCTTTTCCAGAAAGAATAATCAATATAATTTGTTTATTCTTGTTTTTCCAAAACAGTATAATAGAAATAAAAGTTAAGTTGATATCTCCTCCCTTTTCAGAAAGAATAATCAACAATCAATCAATCCAAATCTACAGTATTAACTGAATTTAAAAAGTAAACAAATATAGAAAAATGTACGTTTTTAACATTATAAAAATCAATTTTCAAATGAATTATATAAAATTATAAATTATTCCGGTGTTCTTTCAGATTTTTGTGAATTTTGTTAATTTAGATACTCACATTAATATTATTATTATAAAATTTTTTTGTATGTCTTATTAATTTAAAAAATATGTTTCTATTTTTATTTCAATTATTTGTTACTATGGTATGAAATATTGAATGGCCCAATGTATTGCAATTAGTTCCTGCTCTATTGTAGATTTATTGCTCTCGCCCTTTGTGAAAGATTTCGATGCAAAAGCAACGGGTAAATGCATGCCTCCGGTCTCTTGACTCAGAACGGCGCCACAGGCATATTTGCTCGCATCTGTAGCAATAAAAATCTTTTTCTTGAAATCCGGATGTTGTAGAAGGTGTGGGCTTATGAGCTGGCTTTTGAAATACTTGAATTCATCTTCGCATTCTTGAGTCCATTCAAATGTTGCGTTCTTCCTAGTTAATCTAGTGATATGACGCGAGTGTTCTGCAAAATAGGGAATGAATCTCCTATAATAATTACAGAAGGCTATAAAGCGTTTAGCTTCATCCCCATTTTTGGGTGTTGGATAATTCTTTATTATCGAGAACTTACTGTCGTCTGCCAAGATACCATTAGTGTATTTATGACCAAAAACGTTACTTCCAGATGGAAAAATGCACATTTATCTGGGTGTAGTTTAAGGTTGTATCTTCTGCACAGTTGAAATACATCCTTTAAGTTAGTAAGCATGTGTAAAGGAAATTTATCAGCTATTAATTTCCTATTAACTCCTCTGTAATCAACTGCTAGCCTCCATCATTTCTGATTAGTGCCCGGTAAGGCTTTCTTGGGCACCAGTAGTAAAGGGCCATTGTAGTCGGATGTTGATGGTTCTATTATATCATCATCTATTAGTTTTTGGACTTGTTTGTCCACTTCCTCTTTATAAGAGAATTCTATAATTTCGGATATAAACTGGTTGTTTATCATTCAGGCGTTGTTTCTGTTTATAGAAGTTGTTTGCCGTTACTTTTCAGACTCTAGTGCAAACACATCTAAAAATTTGAGCATAGTGATCCGAGTTCTGTTTTCATAAAATCCGGAAAGTTCCTCTTCAGTTTTTCCAGTTTTTCCTTAGAGTTTTTCTTATCATGGTTGATGTGAGCAATAAAGTAATCACTTAGTTTCTCAACCATGATATTATTATTTGTCAGAATCAAATCCTGGTCTGTTGTGTTTACAATTTTGACCAAGGGTTTTGATTTTCGTGTTATTGGATTGGCAATATATACGCCATTTTGGAGTGTTTGTTGGGGCACGAAGACCTCCTCATCTTCGATATCAAAATTCAGAGGCCTTATGACCTTGGATCTAGCCGGAAGTAAAATTGAACTGAGTTCCGGGCGGTCATATAGAATAATAGTGTAGTCATAGGGCACATTGTCGGTTAAGGTTAAAGTATCTCCCTCACCGCCAAAGTCTAATATACACTTATAACCTCTTATAAAGTCCATGCCAATAATTCCATCGGCCTGAATTGGGAAGTCTTCCCCCACAACGTGAAATTCATGTTCTATTGAGTTGTTTCGTAGAAGAAGGGTAGTTTTTATTTTGCCTATTGAATTTATGAATCCCCTTCCTATCCCGTTTAACTTTAGTTAAATGTTCTTCAGTATAGGAGGGTAAAGAACCTTATTTAGTTTTATAATAGAAATATCCGCGCCTGTATCTATTAGAAAAGTTGATGTATTGTCGTTCATCGTTGAACCACATTTGAAGTAGCTGTATAAATTGAGGTTAATGGAATAAGTTTTTATTGAATATCTTCGGGGCCTTGCCCGTTTTCCGAATTGATTTGTGCATTCATTGTATGCACCCTGGCATTGCCCTGGTTCCTACTACGATAATTATTATTGCGGAAGTTGTTTCCACCTCTGCAACTATTGTTCGATCTATTGTTAAAATCGTTGTAGGAACGAGAATTATTATTGTAATTAGAAGTGCCAGGATTTTCGTATCTATTGCCGCTATTTCCATGGTATTTTCTAATAGAGTTCCATCCATTCGGACCTCGATTTCTTTGTTGGTACATATGGCCTAGGGATAAAATGGAATTTGGTTGACCGAAAGTGTCTGTGCAACTGCCTATGAATTTGGAAATGACTTCATAAAGATCAGAGAATGGTCCTGATTCCATGATCAGTCTGACTCTGTCATTGGAAGCATTTTTAATTATTGCCTTAGTCCCCGACGTAGTGGCGTATGTTGTCGCCACCTGAGGAGGCAATCCGTCATTTCCAACTTTTCGTAAGTTCTTCTATCTCCTTTGCATAATTATTGTCAGTTTTGCCCTGTTGCCTAACATTCATTAGTTTGGCAAGTACAACGTCAACAGATTCTCCCTTAACCGTTGCCTTTAGTTTGTTAACTATTTCGGCAAGCGTTGTTTCGTTAGATATTAAATTACGAGCCGAACCTCGTAATTTTGTCTTTATTAGACTCACTGCTATGGTCTCGTGGGTTTCCTTTATCGTGCATCTATGGGTTTCCTTTGCAGTGCATCTATGAAACTTTGAAAGTTGTCTGGAAAACCATCAAACTCCGGGATAAGCCGTGAGGCCGTATTAAGGAATTCCTCGACTGTTTGTGGCATTTTTCTTACTATTGGTATTGTGTTAGAATTTTCCTCCAGGGGAGTGAAGGTAATAGGTTCATGAATGGTTAATGGTATGTCTATCTTTATTTCCTTTCGTAACGACACGGATAACAATTTCTCCCGTAATAAGAGGAATCTGCAAAGGTTTTGTGAATATGTGTCAATCGATCGTAATTGACATTGAACAATATCCTTAGCGTCTCTAAATTTCCTACCAGTGTATTTATATGTTTATTTATAGTCTCCTTGTTTCTCTGTCAGTGTGTACACACTTATAGGATCTAAGGAAGGATTCCTTTATTATTCTAGTCCTATAGAGTATATCCTCCCATTCCATTTAGAATCGGAGATATAGAGGTCTGACGGTATTTCATTCTAATTGTCAAAAAAATTGTCAAATTCTAAATTCATGTTAATCACAAACTACTGGAGGGACTCTTAAGTATCGCAGTGGGCTATGATTATTAACTATTACCATTATACTCATATTATGAGTTTTTCCTGTCCTTTTCTTTTCATAAATTCCTTTTAAAGGAAAGTATTGTTTTCCTTTTATTATTTGAATAAATAAAGGTACAATGAAAATTTAAGAATCATTAAAATAAAAACTTCAAAATTTGATTATTTTATTTATTTCTAAATTATATTTTGTTTTATAAATAGAAATTATTTTTGTTATTCTTTAGTAATAAATTTAAAACATTTGAGGATGATTGTTAAGTTTAATTGCTTCATTTCTTTTAATTATCTAATCAACGATATAAAAATAAGTTTTAACTTAAAAAAAAATTTTATTTTGTTTTAATTTTATTTAACAAGAATTTAATTATTATACTAAAATCAATTTTTTTTCTTACTGTTAAAATTGTTAGTTGATGATTCAGGAGAGCCAACGCATCAATAATGTTGTCATATGTAATATGTAATAAAAGGCTGTTGTATATTTGAAAGGACAGGGTCAAGACTCAGTGTAAGGAAGTGTGAAGTATCGTGTAAGTTCAGTATTTTACTAAGCATTGCTGCCGCTTTACATCCAGCATCAATATGCCGATTTTTATGTAATCAGTATTTTACTAAGCACTGCTGCCGATATGAATAACAAGACTTCTTGACTATCTTGTGATTGTCATTTTTAGTTGAACACTTCATAGGTGAAACTCTACATTGTATAGATGAAACTCCATTGATGTAGGAACAGTTCTTACCAGCTTTAGAAATATTTATAGGCACATAGTTTTTTCTCCTTTAATATGTTGAAATTGACAATCAGTGTTAATTAAAAGAATTTGCTCTAAACTTATGTCCTTTCTTTCTTCTTTTTATCAGTTTGTCTTTTCATTTTGTTATTGTTCTTCTTTTTGCAGAATAGTGAGTGCTAAGCATTTTTAAATTGCTTAAGTTTTTTTAATTTTGTTTCAAAATTTTTTTTTTTATAGTTTTTAAACGATCTTTTTTATCTTTAATAAATATGTTTTTTCTTTTTTAAGATCTTTTTTATATATATTTTTCTCTTTTCAATATTTCGCTTTCCTTTGGAAAGCTTCTTCAGGAAAAAATTTTTTATATATTTTTGAAAACAAAACAAAATTATTAACAAATTGAAAAAATGTTTCAAAACATTTGACAAAAACATATAAAATACTTTTTCATACATACATACAAAAATTTTTAAATTTTCAAATATTCAAACATACAATAACAAGGAAACGGAAATAACAAATAAATAACAACTAACAAATAACAAATTCTCTCTTATGAAATGATTATAACAAATTATGTGTCTTTTTAATTAAGTACCTATAATTCTGAGCTAAATTGTCTGTGTCTGTCCTGAAATTTATGCTCCTTACATTTGGTACAATAACAATTTCTAACATTTCCAACATATAACGTCTCTTGTAGTTTTTTTCTATATCTAATACTGATGTTTCATCCAACTTTGGATAATGATTATATTTCTTACAATGTGAAGATAAGGATGTCTTCTGTGTTGAAATATTCCTATATTTTTGGTCACACCTGTGACCAGCTAATCTCGTTTTAAGTTTATTTTTTGTTGTCCCAATATAAACTTTGTCACAGTTCACCTGGTCATTTCCTCCACATGGTATCCTGTATACTACATCAGATATTTCCATTTTTCCTATTTTATCCTTCATACTGCTAAATAATTTATTTAATGTGTTATGTGTTTTGTGTGCAATTATATATTTATCTGTGTCATATATTTTACACTTTCTTAATCTTTCTGATATTCCAGGAACATAAGTTAATGATTTATAATCTCTTGGCTCTGCTGTAGAATTTCCTAAATTATGCCTATAACTACCATATTGTCTAATTAATCTGTTAGTTAATTCTACTGGAAAATCATTGGCATTAAGTATATCTCTTATTGTATCCCTATTCTTCAAATGAAATTCTCTATCACTTATATTCAATATTCAATCTATCAGTCAATCTAATATTCAATCTTATAGTCAATATTCTGTCTATCATATTTTTCGCTGTGTTTATTATCATTTTCCTTGGATGTTTTGAATAAAAATTAATGATTCTTCCAGAAGATGTTGGTTTCTTATACCAATCAAATACTAACTTATTTTTCTTCCTTATTATCAATATATCTAAATATGGAAGTCTAGATTCTAATTCTCTTTCAATCGTAAATTTAATATCCGGATGGAAACTATTCAATTTTGGCAAAATGTCATCCACTGCATCCTCTGAAGTTATACAAAATAAATCATCCACATATTTTGTGACTATCTTAGGTTTAATATGCATTTTACTAATACATGAATTTAGTAATTCCTCCATCACAATATCAGCTATAATTGGAGATGCTGGAGAGCCCATAGGGAGGCCCTCCTTCTGTTGATATATCCTATTATCAAATTGAAAATACCTATTGTCTTCAATGCAAAACTTAAGAATACGTAAAAATAATTCCTTCTCAATATTCGTATTTTGTTCTATTATCTGCCATTTTTCCTCTATAATACTTAAAGCTAAACCTACAGGAATACTTGGAAAAAGTGAAACTACATCAAATGAAAACAATCTATCATTATCTTGTATATTTATTCTCTTGGTTTTATCCTTAACGAATTTTTAATATTATATATCGATTGTCCTGTTATCACCTTAATAATATTCGTTATATACTAAGGTGATAACAGGACAATCGATATATAATACACAGTATTGCAGAATACTACACTTTGCATACATTAAGGATATACCTCAAATTATACGAGAAGAAAAGAGAAGAGTCATGGGGAGATATTTCAACTAAAAGAATTTGAGTTAACAGTAAATAATCGTAACTTAAAAATAAAACATGGATTATATGATTGACGGCAGGACAGCACAATCAGTAACAGAAACACCAGCAGCATCTTCTTGTTTTATTTGTGGGGTCACAACATCCAAGATGAATAAAATCGAAGAAGTTCAATCTATGCCCTTAAATGAACAAGCACTGCAATTTGGTATGTCACCACTTGATGCGCGTGTTAAGCTGATAGAGTGTCTTTTGCATGTAGCTTATAATATTGAACTTAAACGTGGGAGAGTCTGATGAAGTGTGAACTTAAAGAGAAAATAGGAATACAGGTTGATACTGTTAAGCAAGGCTCTGGTACGACAAATTCAGGAAATATGTCACGAAGATTCTTTGCTAATCCTGTTTTGATTTCCGAAATAACGGGCCTAGATGAAAACATAATCAAGAGGTTTTCAATAATTCTCGAAGCTATAACAATCACCGAGGTAGTAGATCCAAAAAAATTGGTAATTTTTGTTTGGAGACGGCAAAAGAGTTTGTTGCATTGTACGAGTGGTACAATATGCCACCAACACTTCACAAAATTCTGATTCATGAAAAAGATATAATTGAAAAGTGTATTTTTCCTGTAGACCTACTATTCGAAGAGGCTCAGGAAAGTCATAACAAAGACTATAAAAAATATCGACACTCCAGATAATGCAGTCGAATTTTCACGAAGCATAGTGTTATAAGCGACGAAGTTAAGGCTCTTTTAGAATAATAAATTAAAAATAGATTTAAAATAAATTAAAAATTAAAAACAAAACATTTAAATTTTTTTGTTAGTTGTGGCTTTTTACATTGCAGGTAATGATCGACATTTCTATAACTTTCTTTATTTTGATTACTTTTGTGTATTACTATATAAATAAAACTAAATTTGTGATGAAATCACTACATTTTTTGACAATAATATTTTTTTCCTCACCTCCACACAAAAATCCCCAGTGCGTGGCGTCGTGTTTAGGTATCACTAAAGCTGATCTTTAAATTTTCAATGCAACCAATTTCCTCTTTGAAAATGTTTACGTACGAAATACCCCTAGTACGCGTTCAGTCAATTTAACATTGACCTTATATATCTTTTCTTTGTATTCTCTCTTGATTCAACTCAAGACATAAGCATAAGAACATTTTTGATCCGTTCGAGCCGGATAACTCCGAATCCCCCAAACCCCAGTGAAATATTCATCTAAAAAGACGTTTCTACAGACCCGAAAGTGGTTTCCTTTAAAATTAAAAATAAGCCCCAAAAAGATTATTTAAATAATATAAATAATAGTGTAATATAACATAAATATTATATATTGCATCTCCACGTACATACATATACATAACAAAAAGGTAAGCCTTTTGATTTAAAATAAACGCACATACTTATATTCATATATGCTTGTACATATGTACGTATGCGCATGGAAGTAGGTATACATATATACAATATATTATAAAAGAGAAAAAAAAACGAAGAAATTAGAACGTAAATATACATACATATGTATATGTACATACGTAAATTTTTTTTTTTTTAAAGACATACATACATACTATATATATATATGTATATTGCGTATACATGTTTGTATGTCAAAGTACATGTTAAATTCCTAGCGGTTTAAATCAAGAAAAAAAATACATATATAAGCAAAAATCATTCCATACGTACATACATATAATTGCAGCAGCAGCGCTAGCAGTTGCTCGTATTTATTTAAGCACTGTTAACTCTATTACATTGCTGTTAATCGTTGCAGTGTTTTTTAAACTAAAACATTTAAGCGAATGTAATATTGAAAGAACAAGTATTTTGACACAGTGGTATTGTAAACTAGAACTTTTATTTACGAAGGTGGTACTAAAATATCTTGTAATTTGCAAATCAGACAGACAATTGTCTGGTGAAATATAAAAATAAAATTACATAAACTTTATAATTTTTACGAAACTGATGCAATTTATGTAAAGCTCTGACAGGGTTTGTTGCTGGTAATTAAATTTATTTTTTGCTGTATTATAAGTAAATTATTTGATTGTTCCTTGAGCGTGCACTTAATTTGTATGTTGAAGGACTCGCAATGTTATATACATAATTTTGACCCGATTACTTAGAAATTTTTATAACCCAACCCGTTTTTCTTGAGGGATAAAGTTTTCCCGAATTAATAAAAGCCATAAAGAAAAGGTTTTTATTCCTTTGGATATACATACATTTATTGCGTACCCAACTCTTGTTATTATTATTATTATTAATAATATATATATATATATATATATATATATATATATATATATATATATATATATATATATATATATAAAATTTAAAAACACACGGGTAAAATAATAATTTAATACTTATTAAATATTACTATTAATTATTTTTATTATTATATTATATTATATATATATATATATATATATATATATATATATATATATATATATATATATATAAAATTTAAAAACACACGGGTGTTTTTAAATTTTACCCAATAAAATTTACCCGAAATCTTACTCTGAATCTTAAAAAATTATTATTTTTACCCGTGTGTCTGAGAATTGTACCCAATAAACTTTAACCAAACTTACCGAGAATATTGAGATTATTATTTTACCCTTGCCCTTTTGACGTTTCTCAAAGCTTGTGCGAAAATGTCAAAGATAAATGATTTTATTAGGAGCTGTGACCGTTTAGCTGAATTTGACGCCTTTGTTAATGTGATTCCACCAGCAGAGCATAGCATTGGGTCATTAAGTACTCATGAGAAGGAATTACATCGCTTATGGGAGGTGATAAGATTATTATATGATTCGTTGTTAGTTCTCGCTGAAGGTGATGAGAAAATACAGGTTGTTGAGGTGAAGCATAAATACATGCGTTCATATAGTGCCTATGTTCAAGGTGTGTCCCTAATTACAGGTCAATTAGAGCGGCTAAAAGAATCTAAGCAGAATGACAAAGCTAATGTTACCCCTTCTGCCCTTTTACCCCCCTGCGAAATAGATCCTTTCTACGGTCACTATTTGAAGTTTCCTTCATTTCGCGAATCGTTCAAGAATATGGTTGCGGACAACCCACGAATTGACTCAGCTTCGAAAATGTACTACCTTTTACAATATACGAAAGGGGAGCCACATAAAATGATTCGTACTTGTCCATTGACTAAGGATGGTTTTCCTATTGCGTGATGGATAGATATGAGTACAAACGTGTTCTTATTAATGCTCAGTTAAAAATTCTTTTTAATATTCCTAATATTACCCGTGAAACTGGCCCTAATATTAAAGAACTGCAAAGAACCATAACGGATTGCATTACAAATCTCACTTTGCTCAACGTAAGCACCGAGAATTGGGATGTAATTTTTGTCTATATTGCATCTACCAAGCTTCCTGTAATCACATTGGGTCTATTGGAACAAACAGAAAAAAATGATGCCGACATACCCAAATAGCAGGAAATGGACAGGTTTCTAACGTCTCATTATAAGACCCTAGAATCGGTTTATGATATTAAGGGGTCGCATTCTAAGACTCCTCAAACCTCTATTAAAAATCAGACATTTTCCAATTCAAAGCAGCCTACTAATGATTTTCGAAAGGTTAAAGCATTTGCAATTAAAAGCAGCCCGATTCAGAGTAGGCATCGATGTGGTTTATGCACCGAAAACCATCCCATACGATTATGCCCAGTATTTCTGAGACAAGGTGTCGATGAACGGTTATTAACGGTACGAAGACTTCATTTCATATGTAAGCAAAAACACCACTCTCTACTACATAAGGAGAACATGCCAAAGGCTGTTACTCCTTTCACTCGAAACTTTACTCCCTCTGATAATTTTGTAGCCCAAACATACGTCCACCCAAACTTTAACGAATACAGGTCAGAGAAACCTGGAGCCCCCGATTTACACCACAGTCCACCCCAAATCGACAATAGTCAGAAACCCACTACTTCAGGCGCTGCCCGATCGCTGAAGACCTATACATCACATGTTACCAACAACCTTAATTATACGGTATTGCTCGGTACGACTATTTGTGAGGTTTATGCTGGCGATAATAGTTATACGGTACGAGTATTGATTGACCCTGCTTTTCAGGCAAGCTTTATTTCACACAGATTGCAACAGAAGCTATGTTTGCGTACCTTTTCCGCGTCTATGACAAAAATTACTGGTCTTAATGACAGTTTAACAGCAAGGACTTCAAAGAAATGTGTTCTGTCAATTAGTTCTAAAACAACTCCCGATTTTACGCTGCAATGTGAGACATATGTTGTGGAAAAGTTGACTGGCCGTTTACCAACGTGCTCATTCTCGAATATTGCGGCATCGAATTTTCCGAATATCACGACAACAGATGTCCAGTTTACCCGTATGGATCTTCTCCTAGGAGGAGACGTTTACCCAAATATTTTATTACCCGGGGTTGCAAAACACCCGAATGGCAACCTTATCGCGCAGAACACCGTCTTTGGTTGGATTGTTACTGGTGAGGTATCTCATGATAACCCCGTGGCCTCAGTTGAGCCCTATTTCAGTCACATTGATTTGAATGATCGGCTTGCTCGGTTTTGGGAGCTTGAAAAAGTTCCGCAGGCGACCGAATTTACCGATGCCGAGAAATTTTGTGAACAGCATTACCAGTCCACAACCTATAGAAACCCAGATGGCCGTTATGTAGTCTCCTTACCCTTTAAACAAGAATTTCCGTACGCCTTGGTTTTAGGAAATTCACGTAATAGAGCACTTTCACAATTTGAACGAAACGAAACTCGACTTTTAAAGGACCCGGAAGTAAAATTACACTACGATAAAGTAATCAATGAGTATGTTGAGTTGGGCCATATGCATGAGTTCCACCCCTTTGATTCCTCTATAACCCCATACTATTTACCACACCACGCGGTGTTCAAACCCGATAGTACGACAACCAAACTTCGTGTCGTTTTCAACGCTTCGTGTCCATCTTCAAATGGAGTGAGCCTTAATGATATATTGTACACAGGACCTGTGTTACAGGCAAACTTAATGATCTTAGTACTCCGTTGGTGACTCTATCGTTTTGTATTTAACGCTGATATAGAAAAAATGTATCGGCAGATTTTAATCCACCCCACTAATACCCCATTTCAACGGACACTATTCCGAGAAAATCCCCAAGCTGAGATCAAGCATTATGAGCTACATACGGTCACATTCGGAGTCAATTGTGCACCGTACCTCGCGATTCGAACTCTAATCCAGTTGGCTGCTGATTGTGAGACTCAATATCCTGCGGTGTCCAAGATACTACGAACTCAAATGTATGTCGATGATGTCATCACTGGCTGTCATGAGCTAAAGGATGCAGTCATACGGCGCAATGATCTAACCAACGTTCTCGGTTCTGCTGGCTTTGTCCTTCGAAAATGGACTGCGAACCATGAACGTCTGTTAGAGAATTTACCCGATGAGAATCTGCTGGACGCAGATTTCTTAAAGTTCTCGGACACAAGTAACACGAAGACAGTCGGCTTGCGATGGAATGCAAGATCAGATAGTTTCTACTTTAAGCCCACGACGCCGTTAAAGATAGATCTTGTTACAAAACGCGCTGTTTTATCCGAAATAGCAAAGTTATTTGACCCTGTTGGTTAGCTTTCTCCAAAAATTGTTGTAGCTAAGATAATAATGCAGCAAATTTGGAAGGACCAAACGCATTAGGACGAATGTTTGACCCCCTTAACTTTGAGCAAATGGCATGCTTTTTTAGAGGATTACCCTCAAATTGAGAAAATTAACATTCCAAGATGGGTTAATTTTCACCCCGATTTTGAGATAGAGATTCATGGGTTTTGTGATGCCTCTGAAAAGGCATACGCCGCTACCTTATATGTACGTGCTGTTACTCCGAGTAAGCAAATATTAAGTCATTTACTAGCGGCAGAACTCTGCGGAGCAGCTTTATTAGCCAATATGACAGAATCTTTATGTGGTCAGTTGAACCTGGACAGAAGGAGAATTTATTTATGGACAGATTCAACAATAGTTTTATTTTGGCTTAAAAAACCCCCCTGCCATTGGCCTACATTTATTGCCAATAGGGTGGCATTGATTCTCAAAAAGGTGGGCACCGAAAATTGGTCTCATGTTGACTCGAAAAATAATCCCGCTGATCTAGCAAGTCGCGGCTCTCTAGCCCGAGATCTCATTGGTAATTGTTTATGGTGGCACGGGCCCCCTTGGTTATCTCAGCCAAGGGAAAGCTGGCCACAGGATGAGATTGTTTATCACACCGACCTCGAAACCAAAAATATCACGTCTTATTTTATTGAAACGAACCAATCTGATGACTTACTTAAACGATTTTCTAGCTTTTCCCGGGCTCTCAGAGTCGTTGCATACATATTTCGATTTTATAATCATTTACGAAAGATCCACTATTTTTGCGACCCTCCGGAGCTAACCAGAGCGGAAATACTATTCGTCAAAACGCGACTCCTTCTTCTTCTATTTCCCTCTATTGAGTGGTGAAAAAATTGCACGTACGAGCAAACTACTTTTCTTGAAATCCTTTATAGACTCTAGCGGAATAATGCGTGTTAATGGTCGTCTTGCCCAAGCTGCAGGTTTAACGTACGACGAGCGTTTCCCAAAAATATGCCCCTTCAACCCGTCTGTACTTAAAACATGTTCACACATACACGTTACATGGTGGGCACTCCCTGCTTATGCGTATCGTTAGGATTGAGTATTGGGTCCCGAAACTGCGGAATTTAGTGCGAACGATTATCAATAATTGTAAGGAGTGTGTCGTTCAGCGCAAACGAACCAGTTCTCAAATGATGGCTGCTTTGCCCCCAAAGAGAACGTGTATAGGAGTGCCTTTCCATCATACTGGTGTCGATTTTGCGGGGCCATTCGACCTAAAGTCCTACAGCAGAAGGGGCTGTCGATCTTCAAAGGGGTATGTAGTGGTATTTGTCTGCTTCGGTACAAAAGCAATTCACTTGGAAGTCACTGAAGATATGAGCTCAGAAGGCTTTATGGCTGCATTCACCCGCTTCATCTCCCGCCGATCATCACCCCGTCATATGTACTCTGATAATTGGACAAGTTGCTTGCTACTGACTACAGAAAATTTCTTCAAGAATTACGGGCTAAAGTTATCTCCCTTAACTATGAGGAGCCAATTGAATGGCACTTTATACCCCCTGGTGCTCTTCACATGGGTGGCTTATGGGAAGCTGGAGTCAAGAGCTTCAAAACCCACTTGAAAAGGGTTTCAAATTCGCAAAAATTCACGTACCCTGAGTTCGAAATCATGTTGACCCGTATTGAAGCATGCTTGAACTCCAGACCCTTGTGTGCCTTGAGTGATAACCCGACAGATTTAGTCCCTTTAAGTCCAGGTCACTTTTTGGTCGGGCGCCCACTGTCAGGTCGTGCTGAACCAGACCAATCGAATATGTCTATAAGTCTGGCTAATAGGTGGCAGAAACTTAAGATTCTTCACCACCAGTTTGCAGAACGGTGGAAAGAAGAATATTTGAAAGAACTTCATAAACGCACCAAGTGGAAGTATCCCGAAAAGGACCTTGCAGTGGGAGACGGTTGTCGTTCGCCAAGATAATCTACCTCCCAGTCAATGGAGATTAAGTCGAGTAGAGAAGGTTTACCACGATCAGGATTCTAAAATTAGAGTAGCTGACGTGAGGACATCTTCAGGCACTATAACCCGGCCAATTGTGAAGCTTGTCCTCCTTCCTAATTCAAGCAAAAACTAATACAAGTCTTTTTATCCCTCTCTCCTTTCACCAGATTATAGTTTCCGTGATGTCTCGTAGTGCAGCCCGTCTTGAAGTCCATCGACCCACCAAAGAACCGAAAGAAAGGACCTCCGATACCAAACCCAAACGTGATGTGACCCTAAGGGATTGTCGAATCTGCAAGAGTGAGCATGCTATTTGAAAATGCCCTCATTTTCGGATGACAGTCGGAGAGCGCTGGAAAGCGGTAACCAAGTATCCCTATTGCTTTAATTGCCTGGCACACTCTCATCTAAGGGACAAATGCGTTAGCAGACCATCATACACTCTTACACCGTTTTAGAAGCCAGAAGCGAAAACGACACGCCAGCAGTACGAGGACATCTGCAACTGAGGCGCCGAAAGAGAACGAAACCTCAAAAAAATCCAAGCGAACCAACAGGGACAAGAAAAACCGTCATAAAGACTCTCAGCAAAGACAATTAATGCACCTCCAAATACAACAACTAAGACAGCAAGTGGAGCAATTACAGCAACAGTCACCTGGCTCTCTTCATCAAGTCCAGCGACAACAACAAGCACAACCGAATGCTGATTCACGGAAGGCGGCTACTATAGTTATTAACGTCCAGAATGGAAGTAGTGTATGAAATCAACGTAACTGTGAATTGTGAAAGGACGTATCCTTTTTTTGTTGAATTATTTAATATTATACTATAATGAAATTTACAATGAATTTAATGAATCATACCTATACATTTACGTAGATTATAATTTATATTTTGATTTTTTTGTTTGTTCGTAAATCTCTCCTAGCTTTCCTTGTTGCACCTGTGCAAGGGGGGCGGGATGTTTACGTACGAAATACCCCTAGTACGCGTTCAGTCAATCTAACATTGACCTTATATTTCTTTTCTTTGTATTCTCTCTTAATTCAACTCGAGACATAAGCATAAGAACAGAAAATGTCACAAAACTCATGTTTTATTTTTGAAATTAAATTAATTTTATTTCCATCATAATTCCCGCAATGTTCATGTCGATCTATTTCAGATAAATTTATTACTAGATGGCGAATCCATAACCGTCCTGATAAAAGGTGATCGATCAAATACCACGACATGCATGTCTTCCTCAGACATTTTATTTTTACAAATACTTAACGTTTGCTTTTACAATGCCAGTAGGGTGTTGGTGAGAGTTCTGGAAACAAGAGCAGGGAGCAAAAAAATTTATACTAATTTTCAGTGTCCAAACTAACATTTATGAAAAAAAAGCAACTCTGTTTTGTTATTCTGTTGTGGTTTTGATTGATGTGTATGAATGTGTGGTTGAAATAGGGTGGTACTTATATGCCTAGAAGTTTTTGAAATTGTGTGTGAATAATGAGATTCGGCAACTGGGCTGGCACGACTTGGTTTGGCTTGGCTTGCCTGGGTTTGGGCGGGGGTTTGGGCGAGGTTTGAGCGGGGTTTGGGGCGAGGTTTGGGTGCGGTTTGGGCCGGGGGTTTGGCTGGGGTTGGTTAGGATTTGTATACTAATTTTGTATGAGAAAACTAACAACGATGATATAAATAAGTACAACCCTATTGTATTGTTGTTCTATTGTTAAAAGTTCTGTTGTGGTTTTTTTTTTCATTAATATGTATGAATGTGTTTGGTATATACTTACAAGTTTTTAAAATTGTGTGTAATCAGATTCGGTGATTTTTTTTTTTTTTTGATATCAAACGCAAATTACTATCAGTAACTAGTGATATATATATATATATATGTAGGAATGGACACCAGACGGACCAGACAGACACCTGAGGGTTAAAATACAAAACCAAAATAGGAAAACAATAAAAGACTAACGACAGAATTTTGGTACACACAGGCAGAGCAACGGGACATATTAAAATACATAACGCAGAGACAAAACCAAAAGGGAAAAACAATAAAAGACTTACGACAGAATTTTGGTACACACAAGCAGAATAACGGGACAACATTTAGAAAAATAAGATGTATTTAAGTTTAGTTTAGCAATAACCACAAAAGGGAAAACAACCCCTTAAAATAAAATCAAATAAAATAAAACAAAAGGTTAATTTCAATTAAGAAGTAGGTAACCAAACCTACAATTGGTGTCAGAAGTGGGATCAGAAGTCTCGCAGTCTACATTGTAGAAGTGGTGGGATTCGATCAACCAAGATAGAATCAACCGGGATAGAATCGTCCAGGATTAACTCAACCGGGATCTAATCGTTCGGAATCCAGTCAACCGGGATAGAATCAACCGAGATCCAGTCGTCCAGGAGCCAATCAACCGGAATCCAACCAACCGGGATCATTCAACCAAGAAAAAGAAAACAAGGTATATGGAATCAACCGGGATCACCCGAGATAGACGAAAATAGTAATGGAAAATAAAAGTATGTATATTCATTTCCTAAAATTTAAATAAGATGGCGACTGATTCGGTTAACAAATTTGCGTTACATAAAGAGCGTATATGAATTTGTATATTCCTAAGTTATAAGTGAAAGGGTTCCATAATAAGAAGTGTTATTATAATTTTGAATGTAAAAAAAAAAATTGAAGAAAGTAAAGTAAAACTAAGTTGATATTGAAGTAAAGAGTTAAATTGTCTGTAAAGAAAAAAATTTATTTAATAATTAATTTTAATTGGTTGAAGAAAATTTTAAAAACCAATTGAATTCTTATTTTAAATATTTTAAAAGATTTATTGAAAAGTAATGAAGTAAATTTTGATTATTTTAAAATTTGTGAAGATTTAATGAAAAGTAAGAAGTAAATTTTGATGAAAGAGAATAATAATTAATAAAATTTAATCTATTTAGAATTACTAGAATTTATATATTATTATACTGCGTTATAATATTATTTTATTTCATTGTACATTATTACATTTCTTTAATTCTTTATTAATAATATTGTATTAATTTTGTAAAGAGCCGGACAAACAAAATTTACAGAGACGAGATTTTGAGTTTAAATGTAGAGGGACTTAGGGTCAGGTTGGATGAGTTAGGGCTTAGTAAGACTGGCAATAAAGGTGTTTTGCAAGATAGGCTTTTGACACATTTTGGGTTGGAAGTTACAGTGGACAATAATTCCGAACGTGACGAGTGTTCTTCTGAGGGTGCCGATGATGCTGCGACATTACCCCATAGTGTTTTTACTTTGAAAGACGTTCAAGATTCCGTTTCATCATTTACGGGAGATGGTCTCCCAGAGGTTGTGCAGTGGATAGAGGAGTTTGAAGATTGCGCGTGTGCTGTACAATGGAACGATCTTCAGAGATTCATCTACGCCAAACAATTGTTGAAGGGCGCTGCTAAAAGTTTTGCTAGAAGCGAACCTGGATTAAGAAGTTGGAGTTCCTTGAAACAAGCGTTGCTGAGAGAGTTTAACAGAAAATTGTCATCGTTGCAGGTACATAAGATGTTAAGAGATCGTAAAAAGAAGACAAGTAAAACGCTGCGCGAGTATCTCTATAGCCTGAAGGAGATTGGAAGTCCTATCAAATTAGACGATGAAAGTTTGATCGAATATTTCATAGATGGAATTGGTGATTTTAGATTGCATAAAGCTGTCTTATATGAGGCGAAAACTTTAGATGAGTTAAAAGAGAAAATCGCAATATACGAAAAGGTTCGTTCCACAGAGTCATCACACTCAAGAGGAGCCTATCCGAAAGTTTTCAACAAAAGCGTGGTGGAACCTAAAGAAGAAAGGCGTTGTTTTAGATGCGGAAATAAAGGACATTTGTCCAATACTTGTATAAGCACTCAAGTAAAATGTTTTAGGTGTAATGAAGTTGGCCACAAGTCGGTTGAGTGTAAATTAGGTGCGGCTACTAAGAGCGAACCTAAAGATAGAAAATCAAATGCCACCATGCATACACTGTCGTCTAATAGGAGTTCTGAGCCACGGGAGCAGGTCAGTGGTCGACCCAACAGAGTTTTCAAGGAAATAACTGTACTAGGTGCTGAAGTATCGGCGATAATAGATACCGGTAGTGACATAAGCTGTATACGATATGACAATTTGCTGAGGATGCAGGGAGGTAACATCAGTGCTGAAAAAAGAAGAATGGTGGGAATAGGTGAACAAGAAATCGAAACAATAGGGGCATTCGAGACAGTAGTTGACTTAGATGGAATATCAGTGCCAATAAAATTCCATATAGCTCGTGAACGAGATATTCTATTCTCCGCTGTGTTGGGCAATGATATTCTAAGGTATGTCAACGTTTTGATCGACGAAGAGGGGGCTAAGTTCATTCTCAAGTCATCAAACTTGGGAAGTGAACCAACAGCAATAACAGTTCGTGATGCGACAAACAGTGGTTGTGAGGAGGTTATTAGGGAATTCGGGGAGATAAGTATCGCCAAGGAAACTACAGAGATTGCAATTGATCACTTGCAAAGTAACCTTAAGGAAGAGATATTAGAGATGATAGATAATTATACCCCAGTTAAACCAAAAACGTTTCCTATAAAATTGAAAATCATTCTTAAGGACGAAGTTCCAGTGTTTCATCGCCCGCGTAGGATGTCGATCGCGGATCAACAAACTGTCGACAAACAAGTCGCAGAATGGCTAAGAGATGGTATTATAAAACCTAGTCATTCCGAATATTCATCGCCAGTAGTTTTGGTGTCAAAGAAAGACGGTACTAAGAGATTGTGCTGTGACTACCGCCGACTGAATGAAAAGATCATACGAGACAATTTCCCGATGGCTGTGATCGACGATGTTTTGCAGCGCATGCAGGAGGCGAAAGTATACACCACATTAGATTTGAAAAATGGGTTTTTCCACGTGCCGATAGAGTATTCGAGCCAACGATATACGTCTTTTGTCACCCACCGTGGACCGTTTGAATTTTTATACGTACCGTTCGGACTATCGAATGCGCCGGCAGTATTTTGCCGCTACATTAGTGCCATATTTCATGATTTAATAGCAGAGGGAACTGTTATATTGTATATGGATGATATGGTTATCCCATCTAAGAACGAAGAAGAAGGCATTGAGAAATTGAGAGAAGTTCTACAAGTCGCGTCTTCAAACGGACTTAAAATTAATTGGAGCAAATGCCAGTTTTTAATGAGGAAGATTACTTTTCTTGGATATGTGTTGCAGGACTCTACAATCCTACCGTCAAGAGACAAGACTATTGCAGTTGAGCAGTTTCCTATCCCAAATGATCGAAAAGCAGTACAGAGATTTTTGGGCCTGACTTCTTATTTTCGTCGCTTTATTCCGGGATATGCGGTGATAGCAAAACCTTTGTCAGACCTGCTGAAAAAGAATATTGTTTTTAAGATAGGCGATAATGAAGTTCTGGCTATCCAACAACTGAAGGCCGCCTTGGTCGGCGCAAAGGTGTTAAGATTGTTTAATCCCAGCGCTGAAACGGAAATACACACGGACGCCAGTAAATACGGCTATGGTGCAGTGCTGCTGCAAAGTGATTTGGACGATGGTCAGTTACACCCTATCCAATATATGAGTCGAAAAACAACACCAGCTGAAGAGAAATACCACTCGTACGAACTGGAGGTACTAGCCATAATCGAAGCCCTGAAAAGATGGCGTGTATTTGTAATGGGAATTAAGGTTAAGATCGTCACCGATTGTAATGCTTTTGCGATGACTATGAAAAAACAAGACGTTCCACTGAGAGTGTCGAGATGGGCGCTCTTTTTACAAGAGTTCGATTATACAATCGAACACAGAGCAGGCACGAAGATGCGGCATGTAGATGCCTTAAGTAGAGTTTCTTGTTTAATGATGGAGGAGTCTCTACGTCACAGAATTAAAGAGGCCCAACGAGACGATGATTGGATTAGAGCAGTTGGAAAAATTTTAGAAACACAAGGTTATGAAGACTTCTATTTGAAATATGGTATTGTACACAAGGATCCCATCAAGGAGCTGGTTGTCATTCCATCAAACATGGAACGAGAGGTCATCGAGATGGCTCACAAACAAGGGCACTATGCAGCAAAAAAGACGGCCGATTTAGTAGAAAAATCCTTTTATATACGAAAGCTGAGTGCAAAGGCTGAAAATGTGGTAAGGAACTGCGTCGAGTGCATTATGTCTGAAGCTAAGAGGGGAAAAAGAGAAGGGTTATTACGTCCGATCGATAAGGCAGATAAACCGTTAATGACCTATCATCTGGATCACGTGGGCCCTATGGAAATAACGAAGAAGCGTTATAACCACATCTTAGTTATAGTAGACGCTTTCTCAAAATTTGTATGGCTTTATCCTACAAAAAGTACAGGCTCAGGTGAAGTCGTCGATAAGCTGCGTCAACAAGCTGCCATATTTGGCAACCCCGTTAGAATTATTACGGATAGGGGCACTGCATATACTTCTAAGGAGTTTAATGATTATTGTAAAGGGGAGGATATACAACATTTGCAAATTGCCACAGGGGTACCACGAGGAAATGGAAAGGTGGAAAGAATACATCAAATTATCGTCCCATGTTGAGAAAATTATGTTTGGAGAATCCCCAGAACTGGTACCGTCACGTTGAGAGGTTACAAAAGACGATCAACAATTCACCAAGAAGTACTGGTAGCACCCCGTTCGAAATTTTGATGGGAATTACCATGAAAACTAAAGACGATCCAAAGATGCGAGAATTATTAGAAGAAGCAGCCATAAGTGAACTTCACGAAGAGCGAGAGGCTATACGCATAAGGGCAAGAGAAAACATTCTCCGGGTGCAGCTTGAAAACAAATGAACGTTTGATAAAAATCGCGTGCCAGAAAGAGTGTATAATGTTAACGATTTGGTAGCTATTAAGCAGACACAATTCGGGGTGGGCTTAAAATTAAAGCCAAAGTTTCTAGGACCCTACAAGATTGTCAGAATATTAAATCATGGGCGCTACGAAGTCCAGAGAGTTGGAGAGGGCGAAGGATCTAAGAGATGTACTACAATAGCCGAGTACATGAAGCCTTGGAGCTCCACATTCGGGGCGAATGCATCATCAGGAGGGCCGAATGTAGGAATGGACACCAGACGGACCAGACAGACACCTGAGGGTTAAAATACAAAACCAAAATAGGAAAACAATAAAAGACTAACGACAGAATTTTGGTACACACAGGCAGAGCAACGGGACATATTAAAATACATAACGCAGAGACAAAACCAAAAGAGAAGAACAATAAAAGACTTACGACAGAATTTTGGTACACACAAGCAGAATAACGGGACAACATTTAGAAAAATAAGATGTATTTAAGTTTAGTTTAGCAATAACCACAAAAGGGAAAACAACCCCTTAAAATAAAATCAAATAAAATAAAACAAAAAGTTAATTTCAATTAAGAAGTAGGTAACCAAACCTACATATATATATATATATATGTATATATATATTTTATTTATTAATTTGTTTGAAAATTTTATAATTTGTTCATTATTATTTTTGTTTTTCCTGATGATGCCAACCAACGTGTGGCGAAATATCCAAAATATAATAAAAAATAAAGTTTTTTATAAAATTTTTTATTAAATAAGACCTAGTGCTTAAAATTAATTACTAAAAAATAATAAAAAAATAAATCTCATATTGAAGTATATATAATATTATTGAAGTTCATCTTTATTGATCCAAGAATTATGTTGATTGGAAAATCCCAACCATTTTACGTACGCCTGGTGCCCCTTAGTTTTAATAACATTTTCAATCAAGTATGTATTTGGAAAATGTGTCTTTAATAGTTCATGTTCATAGAATCCACCAACAATCGGATTCCTTTGATAGTCTTCTAATAAATAAGTAATGGGATTTGTGTTCTGTAAAGCACGAATTTTAAAAATTTCAGTTGTCCAGTTTGGAGTATATCCTTTTGCAAAATATTTGCAGATTCGAACGTGATCTCCAACTTTTAGTTTACCAAATTTATATATTTTGGGATGATTATAGGCTTGTTTTAATATAGAACTTTCATTTTCTTTGTTAACAGCATTTGGCTTCATTCCAATTGTTCTATGCTTTTTATTATTATATTCATTAATTAAATCCTTACATATATGTATCCATTAATAATTTCCTTGTAGACTAAACTTTTTCCACATCATTCCTTTTAGAGTTCTATTAAATCGTTCTACAATAGACGCTTTCATGATACTATATGTAGAATAGTGATTGATATTATGTTTTTTCATCAGGTTTTGAAATATTTTATTATAGAACTCTTTACCATTATCAGTTTGTAAGTTTTTTGGAAATCTCTTTAGTGAAAAAATAGATTTCATAGCATTGGTAATATCTTCACTACCTTTCGATTTTACGGGTACAGCCCAAGCAAACTTTGAAAATGTATCTATAACTGTTAAAATAAATCTATAGCCTTTGTTATATTTTGAGTAAACACCCATTTCAACAAGATCTGCTTGCCAAAGATCATCAATTCCCTTGTGTACCACTCGACGTCGAATGAAATTTCTGCGTGCTTGTTTATGAAGCTCCTGAACCACTTCTTGTCGCTCCATTTCTAACATCTATCTTAGATTACATGAATTTAAATGCTGTTGACGTAGGATTTAAATCAAAACGATTTATATTTCAATGTTTAAATGTTTTGTAATGAGCTTAAGATTTTCTTCAACTGAATCAATTTTATAATTAAATAATAATCTCATTTCCTTTAGTGATTGATCGAGATTATTTTGTAAGATACTTTGATCATGTATTAGTTTACTTAAACTTGTTTCTAAATTTACAAATTTTTCTGTACACAACACGTTTTGTTGTTGTATTATTTCGTTAAAACGATTCTCCGTTTCCTTAATTCTCTCCATACACATTGCATCCAGTTGTTTCTTTATTTCATTAAAATAACTTTTCATATAAATTTTGTTCACAGCATCATTTTCCAATACAGGATTAGCAATATTTTTTATTCTCCGCAAGTTAAAGTTGAAATTACGATCACTATCTAAATGAATCTTGGAATGCGGATTTTGATATCTTGCAGATTGTTCAATATAATGTCCAAACTTATCGATAGGCATTTTATGAATATTAATTGTTAAATATTTTTAAGTCTATTTATATAATAATCTTTGCTTCTCTCAATTCCGCAATAATTGATACAATTTCATTATTATGATTTGAGTGACCAGCTGTTGTGGATGAAATCAATAGACGCAATCTATCAACCAATTCGTTAGGATCATCCCAATAAACATAATTGGTCTTTTTTCTATTCAACTTCATTAAACCTTTTCCCTTATGAATTTTTTGTTGTTTAAATAGGTTTTTAATAATCGTTGTATATTTAGTTGAACGATTTCCTTTAATTTGACCATTTATGCTGTTATTTCGCTTATAACATTCATCTCCAATATTTGTTTATAATTATTTAAATCTGTTTTATTATAACTGATTGGGTTTTTATAGACTAACAATTCATATAAACCTGATGTGAAGGGCCATTTTGAATTACCTACAGTAATATTGGTTGAATTGAAAGTAATGGGTTCATTACCCAGTCTCCATATTTGATTTTTTTATCTTTACGAGGTCCATAGGTTTTGTCATATATATCTAAATGAACTTTCGATAAATCATATTGAATACTTTGATCGGGTTGTATTGCAATGGTGTTTTCATCATCATCATCAACATTATCAACACTATTATTATCAACATTATCATCATCATCATAGTCATCAACATTATTTTCATCATCATCAAATGATTTAAACGTGTTTGAACTTTTTTCGATTTTCTTGTTATCAAAGCTTGGAGAAAACGTATTATAATCAAGCTTACTCTTTTTATATGGGGTACTGAAGGCAACTTTATTATTCTCAAGATCGTGTTTAAAAGAGTTATCCGGATACTTTTCATGTTTTATAGTATTATTTTTAGTTGATTGAACTATTTCTTTTAATGGTTTTGATATTGGTTTAAATGTTTTTCCTAACATCTCATCATTTGCGATTTCTCCAAGCAAAATATTTTTATATTTCTTTTTCAAAATATTTCGAGTTTTAATAAGATTATTAACTAGATTTGTATTCATATTGATATATTGAAATAGAAACAAATCAAACAGATCAGTTTAACAGTTAGCAATTTAATAGCTAGTATCAGATTATAGTTGAGAAGTTATTAGTTTAATAATTAATCTTGTACTGATTTTAAAATATCTGTAATATTTTTTTTATAGATTTATAAATATATCGAAACCTTTTCTATATCGACCATTATTCATAGAATCATCTTTGTTAATAACTAGAAAACCATATTTTTCTTTCCAACACTCGGTGCATAACTTATAAAATGTTTTCAAAGTCATATCAGAACCAACATGATCATTGTAAATATGCTTAATATTCATTACATCCTGTTTAAAAATTATAATCATATTTGCATTATCGCGAATCAAGTGTTTTGGTATACGTGTATAAGTTTGACATAAATAAAAACTATCAATGTCTTTATGGCGACCCATACAGAAGTAAGAACGTACATGATTTTGTTTCTCACAAGCTATATCATCGAATATAAATATTGAATTCGGTTTAACTTCGTCTGGGGATAGAACATCATCATTATTAGAAAATGATGAAAAATTTATCTCCTTAATGGGTTTAATTAGACTTTCTAAGTACTTATATTTCGGTTGTTGTGTTGACTTTGAATATAAGTAAATATTTTTAAATTTCAATCCATGAGGACTTTCAATAAGACTGATCATAACATTTGTTTTTCCGCAATTTGATGGACCCACAATAAGAGCTCGAACAGAATTCGGTAGTAATGAACTATGACGAATTTTATTTGATGATGAAACGAACTTTGATTCGATATTCTTTACATCAATCCTTTTGTGTTGTTTAAAAAAACGCATTCTGAAATCTAATGATAACATAATATATAAACCAGTCACTTTTATTTGTTTTCAATCAATTTAATTTCAATCTTTAATCGATAAAGTATCAATAGATATGACTATCATTTATAAAAAGTTATTCAGTCGCCATCCATCCTTCATTGGTAAAGGTTTTCTAAATAAAGTAATTAATAAACTTCCCATTGAACTTCATCTACCCGGTTATCAATTTTGCGGACCTGGTACAAAATTAAAGAAACGTTTAGCTAGAGGTGATCAAGGAATCAATCCATTGGATACTGCTTGCAGAGAGCACGATATAGCATACTCAAACAATAAAGATTTAGAGAAAAGACATATTGCTGATAGAATTTTAACTAAAAAGGCTTGGCAAAGGGTCAAAGCAAGCGATAGTAGTTTGGGTGAAAAATCAAACGCATGGTTTGTTGCTACTGCAATGAAAGCAAAAACAAAATTCGGTATGGGTAACGTTATTAGTAAAACTAAAAAGTCGTCTCCAGTAAATACCCACAAACTATTTACACATGCATTGAAAAGTGCAAGAAAGAATATAAAGAAAAGTGAAAACTTGAAAGATGCTATAAAGATATCACGAAAAGTTGTAAACAATATTTTCAAGGGGAAGAAAAAATCGTTAATAAAAACACCTCGAATAATACCGCTACCAAAATCTGGAGGTTTTCTTCCACTTGCCCCTATATTTGCTGCACTGGGTGCACTGGGTGGTTTAGCTGGTGGTGTATCTGGTATTACAAAAGCAATCAATGCAGTTAAAAATGGAAAGGAACAGCTGACTGAAGCAAAACGACACAATAATACAATGGAAGCCATTGCGATGGGAAAAGGCATGTTCTTAAAACCATATAAAAAAGGTTTTGGATTATATTTAAAGCCTTATCAACAAAATTTTTAATGAAGCTACCTAAAAGAGCCCTTTCTGATGTAGACTTGAGAAAATATGCAAAACATATTCCAAATTTTAGAGGTGTGTTTATGTGCAACACTCTTCCAAGTACATCATTTAAAAAAGAATGTGGAATAATTAATCTGGATACTTCAAAGGGATCTGGCACACATTGGGTAGCGTACTGGAAAAACAACAATCAAATTGAGTATTTTGATAGCTTTGGTAACTTGCAACCACCGAAACAATTAATAAAATATTTAGGAAAAAACATAAGTTATAATTATGATAGATATCAAAATTTTAATACAATAAATTGTGGCCATTTATGTTTAAAGTTTTTGTTTTCGAAACTAAACTAAACTAAAGAGAAACTATAATTGTTTTAATAAAATACATTGATTAAGAATTTGTTTTATTTATAAATAAACATATTATTTCATTTATTAAAAAAATTTCAAAATAAATATAATTAAATAATTTTTCTAATTTCGCTTGTTAGAGGTGAGTATTCGATTAAACGATCATGAATAACTAAACAGTATGCTGATGTATTATTTGGAATTAGTTTGTTTGCTTCAGTATCAAATTCAATTCGTACATCAATAGGTCCTATTTTAACAGCCTCATTTTGATGAGAAACATCAACAACAATAAGCGGTGCATAAGTCTTATATTCATCAACATTTAATAATGGTTCAGGTTCTCGCATGTAAAAGCTTTGTTAAAATTTTGCATACATATTATATAGAACAGAATACTGACCCATTTCGAAACGATTATTTAAATCATCATATGGATATGACTCTGAGTTTAGATAAACTTTTAAATTAGAGATATTGCAATGATCAAATACATTTCCTTCTTCTTTAATTTTCTCTTTTTGTAAACCAATTATAAGAAATCGTGGTCTTTCGTTTTGTGGAGAAAGCTTTACATTCCATAAAACCTTTGTACTCTTTGGTAAAACAGGATTTACATGACAGTCCCAACTTCTAAACGCAATTGGTATAGAATGTTTGCTGTTGATTATCTTGAACATTTCCAATTTTGCAAAGTCCGATAGTTGAATGTGTGGCATTTTCCATGTTATATCCAGAATTGTTAATTTCAACTGATCATTTGCATTTGTAGAATAATATGATCTCTCATCGGATGTAGAACGTTGAAGGATAAGCTCATGTTTCGAATTTAATAGTATTTTGTTATAATCTTCAGCAAAACCCAGCAACATTTTCAGAGGTATACAACAACTAAAATGACTTTTTACTAAAGCGCAAGTTTCAGTAAGAGACCAACCAGCGTTTTTTAATGCATCACTTTCAGCCTTATTCAACGATACAAAATTTTTCATGGTGGACGAAATTCCAAGTTTACGTGTACGATCAACTTCAAAACCATTAATTTCGTAACGAATTTCATCAAACAAATATGAAGCAAAGTTGTTTTTTAATTTCACATCTGTAGCTGGAACCTCTTTGGTTGCTTCCTTCTTTACTATAAAACCATGAATGTAAATCATACTCTCACTTGGTAAGACGAAGAGATTCTGGTTTTGAATTGGTATACGAATCTCATCGTTGTTGTTAAATGATTTTAGATATGGAGAGTAACTATGATATTCCCTTTTTACAATACTCTCATCATACATAGGTTTTTGAAGAACATTTAGTATTTCATTCATTGTTGAAGATTAAATCCCAACGATTTTAAGTATTCTGTATTAGATGAGGACAACAGTATTTTATTTTTTATACTTTCTCGAATGTGAGTTGGTGCGGTATTGAATGGAAATCCTCTTCGCACTATGTTTTTATTGTAAATGATCATTATTCTGGTTTGAAGTGGAGTCTAAGAGTGATTTTTTCTCCTCTAAAATTTATAAGTTCACCGTCTTGATTTAAGATTCTAATCGTTATGTTGTTTATTTGTTGACAGTTGACGGGTAAATAAATAACATTTCGAGGTTTTTCGTTTATTTTATATCCTGGAGGAACATCAAGAGGAAATTCATGAATAGTATGATTCGAAGTATTATTCATAAATGAACCGGTTGTTAAGTTGCTTTCAATGCGTATTGTATTAACATTCGTAATATGTGTAGGTAAATCAGATTCAAATAACTTTGTAGTATTTAATGAATTAACATCTACAATCATTTATCATTTTTAAGATTTTGATTAGTATTATAATAGTTAGTTGAATTTACTTCTAGTTTTCTTTTACTAAATCCAAGTAACTTTCCTATACTGTTTGGTTGTGAAAAATCTATATCCATAGATGAGGTTATTTCAGTTTTAAGTGTGTTATTATTAGCTTCAATTAATAGGTAAATTGATTCATCGATATCTCTTAAGCTTGAGTTTAGGAAAAAACCAATATCTTCAAGTTCGTATGAACCAACTGGAATAGTAATAACATGATTTCCTATATGAAACAAATTGTTGTAAACATCTACATTGGGTATGGAATTAAATGTTACAAAATCAATAAGTCCACAAACATAATTTGTAGACAGTTCAATTGGAGGAAAATATTCTCCAACCAAAGTTGAAGTGTTTCCGGTTAAAGAGATCGTTATTGACATTACAAGTATTCAGAATGAACTGATGATTGATGTTTATTTTAGTCGATTTAAGTGTTAAATAATAATAATCAAAAATTTCTTTTTTTATAATTTTATGTTCTCTTTATTAATATTTGATTTAATAAACTTTCTTAAGAGTATTACATTTTTTTCAGCACATATACAATATTTCCTATGATAAGAACAAACATTTATAGACTTATCATTTTTATATAATGTTTTCAAATTTGAACAATTTAGATCATCTAGGTTATAAAAATTAATTTCATCTTTAAAAATATTTTGAATCCACTTAATTTTTTCTAATCCTTTAACATAATAAATAAAATTGTTGTCTTTAACATGTGTAATATAATAGGTCATAATATCTGATAAGGTTGAATCACCATCTTTCCATTTTAATCCATGATGATGATTATAAAGCCAGTCAATTGAAGCTTTTTCTTTTGTTGTCAACGATGAATATGGAAAAGGTGGTTTAATAATAAATGTTTGAACTTGTGAGTCGTCAATTGAAATACTCAGTTCTTTTACAATGAATTTATTGTTGAGATAAAAACCTTGTACGTCTACAACTAAAATTCTCTCCTCCGACATTGTTTAGTACTAATTAAGTGACAACAATGACTGTAGAACTGTTAATAAAGTCTATGCTTTTAAATTATAATAAAAATTCATCATATATAATGCTTGATCCCAACTGTTATCGATAAGGGAACATTTACAGGTATCAGGTCCACAAGTTGTTTCATCGTTGGACCACACACAATTGTTATAATGATATCCAAATTTTGATTTACTTTTCATATAAAATGCATATTCATCGAATTGAGCTTTTAATTTTTTCAAAATAATCTCATGATTATAACACAAAAGCTTTTCTTCCTTCATGAATTTATGTAAAATTTTCGAATAAAACTCGTTATTCATTATTTTCTTATTTTAACATTTTTTTTTTTTTTGTAAATAAAACCTCCTATCACATTAACATCAAAGTTTATACTAACTAACTAATAGTAAATGTATTTCATCATATCAGCTAATTTATATTATTTCCATATCCAAATCATGTGTGTAATCTTGAATGTTGATTAATGTAACATCGGATCGGTACGTTGTATCATCCTCAGAAACCACCTCAATTTCACCATTACTTAAAACTCTCTCGTATTCAACTTGACGGTATTCGAAGCATGAAATATTTAATCGACGTTGCAAGTAATTGCTGTCATATGTACAACGAATTCTCAATTTTATATTATCTTTGTATTGAAGTTGAAAATGTCTATAAAATGGAGCCGAACTTTCAATTATTCCTGCAATATTTTTTTCTTTTTTTACTAAATCTTGCCTAAATGCTTCAATAGCTTGTTCGACAGTAAAAGGTTGACTTATAGGCGGTGAGGAGTCTTCTTGTTCTTCGTTTGATTTATTTTCTGCTTTTGTTGTTAACTCGATGTTTTTATTTAAATCATTACTATACTTTAAAAGTTTGAAATTTAGTTGTATGCTCACAGTATCATTATTCGGTAATTTTATAGCAAATCCTGTATTTTTAAGTTCATTTTCACTCAAATCAATAGGTAATGAAGCTGAAAACACTTGTATGATATAGATATATGAAAAAAATATGATAAAAATATTTTTTATTTTAGTTTTTCTTTTTAATAGACGTGTTCTTAAGTTAGCGATATATTTTTAAATGAGATGATAAGAATTGTTTCTCATATTTATATACTAATTTAATAATCTTCATATTGAAATGAGTCATCACCATCGCTAGCACCAACAGCTGCTTTCTTAACTTTACTATTATTAATCATTTTTTGAGGGAGGGGAGGTTTTTGTTGATTTTTATTCAATGAGTGGATACCAGTACTATTATTAACCATTTTTTTAGGGAGGGGAGGTTTTTGTTGATTTTTATTCAATGAGTGGATACCAGTCTTACCATTATATAAAACATGTTCATCTATTTCACTATAAACGCATGATGGTTTGTATGAGTTTACATTTATATCTTTAAAACCACCCTCATAACCTCAATTTTTATATATTGATTGTGACTAAAATGAAATATTGGAATATTTGTTGACATTTCTTGTCCTCTATTAAGAGAAAAAATTTGAGTTCTTGTCCCTCCTTCTGCGGTTAGGAACACCTGCATTATAATATCCAAAACTACTGCATTTATTATTTGAAAAGTTTTCCACTGTGCATGACAAGTACAATATTTATCACCAGTTTTTAAAAATTGACCCCAATACATATTTAACAAAGTTTTTAATTCAACTAAATCTCTCATTATAAATAACGTATATATATATATATAACACAAACTTGGATACAATAAGATTAAAACACCAGCTGTTTATATATATTATTACATACATACATACATAAGTATACTTTTTTTAATATTTATGCTTTACCGCAATTGATAAGAAGTTATCAAAATATCTAAAAACACCTTATAGTATAAATTATTGAATATAAAGAATCAGTTTGAAAATTCGTTTTACGGTGAAAAGTTAAAAGCAAAATAATGAGAGCAAGTTTAAGAAAATTGTTTCAAAATCCTAATATTATATACTTACCTTTAAAGGATATGGAAGAAAATACTGCATATGAAATCAACAAGATAGAACGAGTAGATACAAAATATGGTGAAAGTATAAGATGTCTTGTAAATAAAGAATATCATATTTATTTACCTAAACGATTTCTGATTATTACTAAAAATCAGATGGATTATCTAAATGCAAATCCACACATTTTAAAGAAAGTTAAGGAAGTGAATGAATTATATACGCTAATCATTAAAAAGAAGAAGCAATATGTATTCTACAACAACTTGTATGACAGTACTGAAGAAGAAGATGATGACGATGATGATGATGAAACAGAAAAAACATTTTAAACAGAAACCTTTTAAAATGAAAATCATATATATATATATATATATATATATATATATATATATATATATATTCAACATAATTCTTGGATCAATAAAGATGAACTTCAATAATATTATATATACTTCAATATGAGATTTATTTTTATTATATTATAAAATTCTCAAAAAAATAAAATAATATATAAAAAAGTTTTGTTTTGATTTTTTTATTTCTAAACGATTAAATTTTATATCAACTTAGTTCAGTAAGGTTAAGAACAAGCAAGATTAAATTTAAGTGTTATTCAAGTTAAGTAAATCACAAAAGATGGAAACGCATTTAAAAACAATATTTAAAAAATGTCAAAATAAAACCATTCTCCCTATAAATGAGATGGTTTTTAATCACGATTAAAATTAGGAACTTTATAAAAATGAAAAAAAAAACAAAAACCGCAACGGAAGCTTTTTAAAATTAAAAAACCGTCAACATTAAAATTTCTACCACATTTCCCATGTTTAGAAACAAAATTAAATTTCTGAATTTTGTATAAAAGCCCCCCTTTAGTTTTACTTTAAGTGTTATTCAAGTTAAGTAAATCACAAAAGATGGAAACGCATTTAAAAGCAATATTTAAAAAATGTCAAAATAAAACCATTCTCCCTATAAATAAGATGGTTTTTAATCACAATTATCAAATAATGAAGATGGAGCGTGTACAGACACGCTTTGGAACGAAAATTCGTTGTTTGGTGGAAAGCAATCAATATATATACCTACCCAGTATATTTAATGATACAATAGATGATAATACTATTGCGGAATTTGACCGCAATACCTACTACCTTTTCAAAGATAGGAAAGGAAGCAGTGAGTTAAATTACGAATTAACTATAAATGCGGAAACAACAGGTAATTTTTGGTAAAATAGTTTTTATTTATTTATTTATTATTAAATTTAATAATTAATTATTATCGTTTTAGCTCAAGATACACCAAAGAAGTAAATTGAATATTGGATGTCATTGAAGCCAACGATAAACGGAAGCCGAAATTATTTACTTTGAATGATAAAGCTGTTATTATGTTATTATTTACTTAATTAAAAATGTGGTTACAATTTTAATTTAAGCATTTGTTTTTTCATTTTTTTTATACTCTTGACCGCAATAAAGAATATAAAGTATATAAGAACATTTGTTAATGAGTTTTAATGAAACAGTTGAGTTTCGTCATTCTGAGAAAACGCGTCACACACAAAAAAACAAAAAACAAAAAAAAAAACATTTTCAAAACCGATTTCAGTGATTGAAAACTATTAAACAAGTATTCTTAAAACAGAAAATTATAATTTACATATAATTTAAAAACTGTTTAAAATTATATTTATATAAACATCTTCACTAAGTCCAGGTATGTTGTAGATATTAACAGCAAATCTATAATTTGTGTTTATTTAAATTTCAAATACTTTCAGTACATTACTTCCATTTCTGTTGTTATATCATGTACATCTGTGAAGTATGTGGAACGTCTTTCGTATCCAAATTTAATTTTAAGAGACATTTTAATAATAAGCATATTTACTCAAAATCAAACAAAACAAAACTAAATTTAAAAAATGAAAATATTGTTAAAGTTGAAAATATTGAAGAAACTCCATCGTGTAGCTATTTACGATGTGAAACTTGTAAATTAAATATAAGAAAAGGTTCTTGGTCTCATCATTTGAGAACTAATGAACATAAAAAAAAAAAAATAATCGTTTCTTTATAAACAACGATATATATATAAGTAAAAATTTATTTACTAAGCGTATTCAAACTTTTGTATACGAAAATAAAAGATGAGCTTTTATTAATCATTTTATTTTCGAATGCAAAAGAAAGTATTATAAATATTTTAAGAAATACGTTATTAGAACATCAAAGTATAAAATTTAATATAGAACTTTTTGCAGAATATATAAAATTCTCAAAAACTAATGAAATTGAAGATGATGATAGCGCACTAATTAGTGTGAAATCTTTTCAAACGAAAATGGTAATAGTACAATTAGAACAAGATCTATCAGACATGTACGATAATCATAGTATAGAAATAGCAACCAAAATGGATGAATTCCAAGAGAGAGACAGTGGTTGGTCTCTAGTTTGTATCAATAAAATTGAAATAAACGTTAACAAGTATTGTCCTATAAAAGGATCTAAATATTTAGAACTACCAATATTTATCAGAAATAAAAAAGCGTGCATCAACATTAAAAATAATGATAATTATTGTTTTAAATGGGCTCTTATAGCTGCATTAGAAAACAATCATTTAAAGCCAAAATATTCACATTATAGTAATGTTATCACACAAAGCTTAATAACACTAACAAATGGAATAACAATTAATTTCACTAACTTAACCTTTCCTCTATCTATTGCTGATATTAATATATTTGAGAAATACAATTTCAATATAAGCGTGAATGTTTTTGGATGTGATGTGATAAAAAAAGAAATCGTTGGACCATATTATAAGACAGCTGATGAAAAAATTAATCATATCAATTTACTATACATTCAAGATGATAAAAACGATGAATCACATTATGTTTGGATAAAAAACATAAGTCGTTTATTGAGCACACAAGTTTCAAAACATCTAGGTGCTAAATATTTTTGTAATTTTTGCTTACACTATTCAACCATTTGTTATATATGCGGATTTTGAATGTATATTAAGTAAAATTAACAACAAAAATTCTAATAATGTTACAAGCATTCAAAAACATATACCTATAGCTTACAGCTACTACATAAAATCATCTTTTGATTCTAAACTGAATAAGCTTAGAACGTATACGGGTAACGATGTTGTTAAAGATTTTGTTCAAAATTTGATTGAGGATGCACGTTTTTTGTGTACAAACTTTCTAATGAAAGTAGTGCCAATGAATTCTCTACTACCCCATGAAGTTGAAAAACATTATAATACTAATGAGTGTCATATATGTAAACAAATTCTAGATGATGATAGATGCGCTGATCATTGCCATTTAACTGGTCAATATCGCGGTCCAGCTCATTGGAAATGTAATATTAATTATCAATTACCTAACTTTATTCCAATAATTTTTCATAACTTTTCAGGTTATGATTGTCATTTGTTTGTAAAGGCTCTAGCAGATTATCCGGGTTATATAGATGTTATACCACTTAATAAAGAATTGTATATATCTGTTAGAAAAAGAATACAAATAACTGATAAATATAATTTAGAATTACGTTTTCTCAATTCTTTTAAATTTATGCCGACTAGTTTAGATAAATTATCTAATTATTTACATAACGATAACTTTAAAACACTGAAATCAATATATTCAAATCATTTAGAATTTAATCTTTTGAAAAGAAAAGGTATATTTCCTTATGATTATATCGATTCAGTTGAAAAATTAAATGAAAATGTCTTACCTTCTCGTGAACAGTTTTTCTCTACATTAAATAATAAAGAATGTACTATTGCTGATTATGAGCACGCGTTAAGTGTTTGGTCTACATTTAACTGTCAATCTCTAAATGAGTATATGCTTTTATATCTAAAAACTGATGTACTTCTTTTAACTGATGTATTTGAAAATTTTCGTTCTCTTTGTAAATCAATATATCATCTTGATCCATATCATTACTATACAACACCTGGTTTATCGTGGGATGCCATGTTAAAAATAACGAAAATTAAATTGGAATTATTCACCGATATAAATATGTATAATTTCATTAAAAAAGGAATAAGAGGAGGTATTGTTCAATGCACAACACGTCGAGCAGTTGCAAATCATAAATATATCAAAACATATGATTGCTCTAAACCCTTACAATATCTTATGTATTTAGATGCGAACAACTTGTATGGTTGGGCAATGTTTGAATCTTTACCAGAAGGTAAATTTGAATGGATTGAAGATATAGATAGCTTTGATATTTCGAAAGTATCTGAAAATTCTGATTTTAATTACATTTTAGAAGTTGATTTAGACTATCCTGAAGAACTACATGATAGTCATAATGATTTACCGTTTTGTGCTGAACTTAAAAGTCCATCAATAAAACATCATAATATAAAGAAACTAATTCCCGATTTAACTAACAAAAAATCATATATAATTCACTATCGAAATCTTCAACAGTGTATTAGAAATGGTTTAAAATTAGCTAAAATTCATAGAATATTAAGATTTAAACAATCAACTTGGTTGAAACAGTATATCGATTTAAATACCTTTCATCGAACCAATGCCAAAAATGAGTTTGAAAAAAATTTTTTTAAACTTCTAAATAATGCTTTATACGGTAAAACTATGGAAAATGTTGAAAAACGTAAAAATGTAAAAATGTAAAAATCGTTAATGCTTGGGAGAGTGAACACAACCGTTTGGGGGCACGAGCTCTTATAGCAAAACCTAATTTTCATAGTTCAACACATTTTACCGATAATATGATTGCAATTCAAATGAGTATGGATAGCGTAACATTTAATAAACCTATATATTTAGGGTTTTCAATTCTAGAACTATCTAAATATAAAATGTATGACTTTCACTATCAGTATATGCAAGCAAAGTTTAATGAAAATTTAAAATTAAATTATATGGATACTGATTCTTTAATTTACACAATAAGAACAAACGATTTTTATAAAGATATTTACAATGATCTTCATCTACACTTTGATACATCAGCCTATTCAATTAATAATGTTATCAATTTCCCCTTGCAAAACAAAAAAGTCTTGGGAATGATGAAAGATGAGAATAATGGACATGTACTGTTAGAATTTATTGGACTTCGATCAAAAGTATATTCAATAGCTGTTGACGATAAAGAAGAAATCAAAAAAGCTAAAGGTGTAAAAAACTCTGCTTTAAAAAAACTAACTATAAATGATTATCGTAACTGTTTGATAGATAAAACCATATATCACAATGTATATATTTAAATCTATCCTACATGAAATTTATACACAACAAATATCAAAAGTTGTATTAAGTTATGATGATAATAAACGTTATATAAGAGAAGATGGTATTAATACCTATGCTTGGGGACATTACAAAATAAACAAAAATTGAAATTTTAATAAAGTCTAAATCATATAAAATAAAAAAAAAATCACCGAATCTGATTACACACAATTTTAAAAACTTGTAAGTATATACCAAACACATTCATACATATTAATGAACAAAAAAAAACCACAACAGAACTTTTAACAATAGAACAACAATACAATAGGGTTGTACTTATTTATATCATCGTTGTTAGTTTTCTCATACAAAATTAGTATACAAATCCTAACCAACCCCAGCCAAACCCCCGGCCCAAACCGCACCCAAACCTCGCCCCAAACCCCGCTCAAACCTCGCCCAAACCCCCGCCCAAACCCAGGCAAGCCAAGCCAAGTCGTGCCAGCCCAGTTGCCGAATCTCATTATTCACACACAATTTCAAAAACTTCTAGGCATATAAGTACCACCCTATTTCAACCACACATTTATACACATCAATCAAAACCCCAACAGAATAACAAAACAGAGTTGCTTTTTTTTCATAAATGTTAGTTTTGACACTGAAAATTAGTATAAATTTTTTTGCTCCCTGCTCTTGTTTCCAGAACTCTCACCAACACCCTACTAATGCCTAGCGGCATAAAAACGGCTCCAGCGTATGATCTAAAAGCAATACTTGTTTTCTTTATTGGAACATTTATGTTTAATTTGTTAAAATCGTTTTGTGGAATCAAGATATATCCAGCCCCCGAATCAACTTCAAACAGTTGTTCGTTTCCTTCAATGTAAACGTTTGTATAAAATTTTTGTAGATCTCTAAATGGCAAAACTGTTTTATTGTAAACTAGCTGTATGACCCAGCTTCAGTACAAAGAAGTAACGACACAATTTTTTCACAATTTATTGTTTAAATGGCTCTTAAGGTAATTCATATAAAAATAAACAAACAAAAAACATAAGCATATAGTTCATTTTAAAGCTTGATAGTAAACAATATCTTTTGTTTTTCTATTGGGAGAGAAAATAAACAGTGCTGATCTCGAGCATGCAACATACAAATGCACGTGGGAAAAAAATTGAGATTCTAGATTTAACCGACACACTTTTGGCGGTTGTCCTTGGGATTAATTAATCGTCATTGCGAATGCAAGGCGAACGGGAAATTACACTTTTAAACTTAAATGGTAATTCACTTAGTATGATAGGTATCCTTGGAATAAGCAGCTCTTCATCTACGAACTTTCCTATAATTATTATTGCTTTAATCACGTTTGCCATCAGCGTTTTAATAACCAATCTAGTAGCATCGTATAGTGTTGGCTGATTCAGGTTACGTAACATGGCTATTACCGCTCCAACCTTAAGCTGCAAGTTATGTGTTGGCATTCCCGGTAAGTCCAATGAATTCAGGAACTCTTCGAAGTAGTTAACAATATTATCAGGATCAGTAATGAAATCAATCGATTTATATGAATACCATTCGCCATTAATTAAGCTTTTTATTTTTATGTGAATCAAATCGCACGAAAACTTTTAAAGCACGGATAATGTGCATACATACATACGTACATATGTATGTAGAATGTATATTCAAATTTTCACTTTTAATATTGTCCAACACGTCTAAATTAAATCACTGAGCACTGTTTAGGAATTTTATAAAGTTTAAACATAGGTTGAGTAAAAAAATTAACAAGTGAAAACGATTTATTTATGTTTTCACTAATATGATTTAATACATAGTATATTGAAAAGTGAAAAGAAAAACATGTATAAAAAAATTAATACTTTTTCTTAAAAGCTCATGTACTCAGAGTGTGTTAAAAACTTTAGTTCTTCGAATTGCTCTTTAAATTTTCTCATGCGAAGAAAAATTACTTCGAAATAAAGTCTAGTTATTGAAAACGTATCACGTTCGTTGGACTCTCCTGGCAAATTCTGTAACATAAGCAAAGCTTGCTGATGTTTATTAACACGTATGTATGTATATGTACATATGTAAGTAAATTTTTTATATAATTATATTTTTATAATCTAAATTTATACACTTTTAGGACAAAAATTTTAAAAATGAAACTTAAAATGCAAATTTTACTAAGATATAAACAAATTCACTAAAGAATTTGAACTTTTTATTTTTTCCATACAATATACATATTTCAAAGTATTAAAAAACATGCTATCTATTTAAATACATATGTACATGTGATTTTATTGTGAATTTTAATTGAGGTAAGATTTTTTCCCCAAAATTGTGACGATATTATCTCTAAAAAATCTGGCAGCTATGTATAGTAATGAATTAAAAAATATATTCAAACAAAAAATACATGCATGACTATTCACATGTTAGAAAAATTTTCGGTTTGGCCGAAGTGTACGATGTTGCATCTCTTTATTTGGTCTTTTATTTTCTTTTTGTTTTTTTTTTTTTTTGATCTACGCGTTTTTTAGCGTGTACTAAGAATGCATAAGTGTGTTTGCACGTATGCAAACTCATTAGCATGCAAACAACCACATAGCTTCGTCAAACCAGTTCGGACGAACATGTCGAGTCGTAAATAATTTATTTGTGTTTACAATAACAAAAACAAGAAGAAAAATTAATAAATTAATTTTCTAAGTTTTCGGGAAAACTTTATAATTTCTTTTCCATACAAATCATCTCCTGAAAATTTTGAATCGAATAAAGAAAAAATCAGCCAAATCGCTCCAACCGTTTTCACGCCATTACATTACATACGTGGGCCATTCCATTCATTAGTGTATTTTAGCTAATTTTAGTGTATTTTAGTGCATTTTAGTATATTTTAGTGTATTTTAGTATATTTTGATGTATTTTAATTTAAATTAGTGTACTTTAGTATACATTAGTGTATCTAGGTATATTTTAGTGTATTTTAGTATTTTTAAATGAATTTGGTATGTTTTAGTGTATTTTAGTATATTTTGATGTATTTTAGTACAAATTAGAGCATTTTAGTATATATTAATGTATTTTAGTATATTTTAGTGTACTTTGGTATATTTTACTGTATTTTAGTTTATTTTGGTATATTTTAGTATACTTTGATGTATTTTAGTATAAATTAGTGTATTTTAGTATACTTTATTGTATTTTGGTATATTTTAGTGTATTTTAGTATATTTGAGTGTATTTTGGTATATTTTAGTATATTTTAATGTGTTTTAGTATATTTTATTGTATTTTAGTATATTTTAGTGTACTTTGGTATATTTAGCTGTATTTTAGTTTATTTTGGTATATTTTAGTGTATTTTAGTATATTTTGATGTATTTTAGTATAAATTAGTGTATTTTAGTATAATTTATTGTATTTTAGTGTATTTTAGTATATTTTAGTGTATTTTGGTATATTTTAGTGTATTTTAGTATATTTTAGTGTATTTTAGTATATTTTAGTGTATTTTAGTTCATTTTAGTGTATTTTGGTATATTTTAGTGTATTTTAGTATATTTTAGTGTACTTTGGTATATTTAGTTGTATTTTAGTTTATTTTGGTATATTTTAGTGTATTTTAGTATATTTTGATGTATTTTAATTTAAATTAGTGTACTTTAGTATACATTAGTGTATCTAGGTATATTTTAGTGTATTTTAGTATTTTTAAATGAATTTGGTATGTTTTAGTGTATTTTAGTATATTTTGATGTATTTTAGTACAAATTAGAGCATTTTAGTATATATTAATGTATTTTAGTATATTTTAGTATATTTTAGTGTACTTTGGTATATTTTACTGTATTTTAGTTTATTTTGGTATATTTTAGTATACTTTGATGTATTTTAGTATAAATTAGTGTATTTTAGTATACTTTATTGTATTTTGGTATATTTTAGTGTATTTTAGTATATTTGAGTGTATTTTGGTATATTTTAGTATATTTTAATGTGTTTTAGTATATTTTATTGTATTTTAGTATATTTTAGTGTACTTTGGTATATTTAGCTGTATTTTAGTTTATTTTGGTATATTTTAGTGTATTTTAGTATATTTTAATGTATTTTAGTATAAATTAGTGTATTTTAGTATAATTTATTGTATTTTAGTGTATTTTAGTATATTTTAGTGTATTTTGGTATATTTTAGTGTATTTTAGTATATTTTAGTGTATTTTAGTATATTTTAGTGTATTTTAGTTCATTTTAGTGTATTTTGGTATATTTTAGTGTATTTGAATATATTTTAGTGTATTTTAGTATATTTTAGTGTATTTTAGTATATTTTAGTGTACTTTGGTATATTTAGTTGTATTTTAGTTTATTTTGGTATATTTTAGTGTATTTTAGTATATTTTGATGTATTTTAGTATAAATTTGTGTATTTTAGTATAATTTATTGTATTTTAGGGTATTTTAGTATATTTTAGTTTATTTTGGTATATTTTATTGGATTTTTGTATATTTTAGTGTATTTTAGTATATTTTAGTGTATTTTGGTATATTTTAGTGTATTTTGGTATATTTTAGTGTATTTTAGTATATTTTAGTGTATTTTAGTATATTTTATTGTATTTTAGTATATTTTAGTGTACATTGGTATATTTAGCTGTATTTCAATTTATTTTGGTATATTTTAGTGTATTTTAGTATATTTTGATGTATTTTAGTATAAATTTGTGTATTTTAGTATAATTTATTGTATTTTAGTGTATTTTAGTATATTTTAGTGTATTTTGGTATATTTTAGTGTATTTTAGTATATTTTAGTGTATTTTAGTATATTTTAGTGTATTTTAGTTCATTTTAGTGTATTTTGGTATATTTTAGTGTATTTGAGTATATTTTAGTGTATTTTAGTATATTTTAGTGTACTTTGGTATATTTTATTGTATTTTAGTATATTTTAGTGTATTTTAGTATATTTTAGTGTATTTTGGTATTTTTTAGTGTATTTTAGTATATTTTAGTGTATTTTAGTATATTTTAGTGTATTGTAGTATATTTTAGCGTATTTTAGTATATTTTAGTGTATTTTGGTATATTTTAATGTATTTTAGTATTTTTTAGTGTATTTTAGTGTATTCTGTTATATATCAGTGTACTTAGTATATGTTAATTCGACTCGTTTGTCAAATTTGAATAACAACAAACGGCACTTTGACCGAGTTGCCAAAATGTAAATTCGACTAATTGTTCAATTTCAGCACTTAAACTGAATTGAACTGTGTGTTTTTTTTTCTTTGCGACAAACGGTACTGTGACCGAATCGCCTTCTTTGAAATGAAAGAAGTGTTTTTTCTTAAGATCCAAACAAACAAGTGATTTTATTATTTCAATTTTCCAGCTTATATACTAAATTTCAGAATTAAAAGTGCCGTGTTGATAAAACAATAAATTCCATGAGAAGTTCTCAAATTATTCAAAGTGTCCAGATAACAAATAGTTTTGTAATTAAATGCGCCCGTGGGAGCTGTCAAAAACACTTATAAACACAAAAATGCAGATTTTTTAAAAAATGATAATTTAAAATACACAAACTATCAACACTACATATACATATATAAATGTGTAAACCTAAACCAAAGAAAATAAGATAAAATAAACAAGAATATTGTAATATTATTATGTTTTTATATTTTTGGTTGTATAGTTTTCATTCATTTAAATAATACTCCTTGTTTTAATTATTATTTGTATATTCTTTGTTGTTATTTAATTGCTCAGCTGGGAGCAGTAGAATATTAAAAGCTCAACTGGGAGCTTGGAGGAAATAATTATAATTGATTTTAAGTTGAACATATCAGTCGGTTATATACCGACTATGAGAATGTTATAACTAATCTAGAGTAAGTGAGAATGGAACTCACTCACACTTACTTAAAAGCTATTCTTAACTATATAGACTATATAATTAGTATTGGTTTAACCAGGCAATCATAAATTTAGATATTATCCCTAAATTAGTGTTTGTGTGGTTCTCCAATATATAAAAATAATAATGTAAAAATACTATTAATATAAGCAATTTCATTTCGTGCTTGATTCCTTTTAAATAAATATTTCATGATATTCTCATAAAATATTTATTACAAAAATTTTCATTAAAAAATAAACATCTTATGATATTCTCATAAAACATTTATTCACATAAAAATAAAAATATTTGAAATGTATTGTAATGGGGGAGAGCACATCCATATTGCAATTTCACTATTGCTCAAGTAGCTCATCAGTGAATTTTACCCCAATATTGTATAGACAAACCTAAGAGTCTTATATCCAAAGCCAAACTGATTTTATGAGAATTTTTCATAAAATCAACATAGCATAGACAGCAAGACTCAAAGACACTTCCATACAAACACTACAAAACATTTCAAAACAACAAAAAACATTGTTTATTTTCAATCATTTCTACATAAGGGTTTCCATTGGAAACCATTCATATGTAATGTGAAAATACTTAAATACTATACTATACTATGTGATCTAAATGTTACGGCATTTATTTTAGGATTGTTTTCCTACAAAATAAATGTGTCACCTGAAACGCACTCATCAGTACAACAACAACACAAGCATAGTCTATATTAGCTGAAGGCCGTTTGCATAACAATAGTAAACATGTATGCACTGCTAGTGCATTATACTTTGAGAAATTTGAGTCAGGTGTGAATATTGAGCATTTGTATTAAGGTGGTTCCACTACATCTCCACTTTTCGCAAGAATGTTCATATAACTATAGTTTTATGGACATTCTTTTACAAATATTGTATTATGTATTAAAGTGTTACTAATTGTGTTATGAAATTAAGTTTAGTGTATATATGTTTTATTTTTAATTTTAAGTGATCTTAAGTGCACTCCGGAGTAATATAATTATTTATTGTATAATTTAAGTCTATTCTTATTTACTATTTGTGTTTTATCTGTTTTCTTATCTTCTATGGTTACATTATTGCTTAAGTCTATTTTCTTAATTTTATATGGACCTTTATATTGGACTTCCAGTTTGTGTCCGGTCTCATTTCTAAGTAAAACTAAATCTCCTACATTAAAGTTATGGTCTATTATGGATTTGTCATAATCTAATTTCCGCTTAAGTTTATTTTTATCTAATAATATTTTAGCTCTACTAAGCGCTATTTTTAATCTATATTTTAATTCCTTAACGTAGTCATCTAAATTATAAAGTGGTGTAATATCTTTTCCACTGTTAAATTTTGCAAAGTCATTAGGGATTTTTCCAAACACTAGTTCATAAGAACAATAATTGTGTGCTGTAGAAGGAGTACTGTTAAAGCAATATGTGAAATATTTTATCCATTCGTCCCAGACAGTTTTGTCAACTGAAATATATGAGCGAATGTATTCGTTAAAAGTTCTATTTCTTTCTATTGTACCTAGTGTCTGATGATGATAGGCTGCTGATGTTAATTTGTTTATCCTCAATAGTTCACATAGTTCTGAAGTATTGAATTTTTGTATTCAGTGCCCATGTCCGAAATGAACGTCTTCATTGGTCCATAGGTAAGTATAAAGTGTTAAAAATTCCTTTGGCTACTGTCCTCGCACTTTTGTCCTTAATTGGCATAGTTACTAGATATTTCGTCAAATCACATACAATAGTGATTGCGTATTCATTGTCACTGTAGGATCTGGGAAAAGGACCTATAGTGTCGATAATTACTGTATCAAATGCTTGCGCCGGGATAGGTGTAATTATCATTGGACCTTTTAAGTGTTTTGTTATCTTCGATTTTTGACACGTTTGGCATGATTTAACATATTTGGTTTCATCTTTAGTGATGTTTTTCCAATAATAATATCTTTTGATCTTATTTAGAGTTCTAGAAACACCCGAATGCCCACCTTCTGCAGGGTCATCATGGTATTGTTTCATTATTCCCTCTATAATCTTCATATCCTTTCTAGTATCATTCTTTATGTGAGTCACTAGCACTACTATTAAATTATTTAAATATCTATTGCCCTTTTATTAAACATTTATTGAGACAAATTCAAAAATCTTCTCACTAGGTGCCACTTGCAATTTCTTTATATTCAACTTACCGGCCACTTTTTCTAGCCTAGAGAAAAATTGCTCTAAAGCAATTTCCTCATTAGTAAATAAATTATCAATATTAATGTATGTTAGTACCACTTTGCGTTGCTTTATATAGCATTTATTTGGGCATATTTTTAATTTATGATATTTCCTGACGTCAGTGTTATTTAGTGGTATGTATAAATTAAAAAATATTTCTTTTTGGTTCGGTGAATCTAAATAGACTGCTTTATTAATTTTTAGTTATTTATAATGAACCTTCTTAAAACTAAAAAGTGCTGACATACTGTCTTCACTACAATACAAATATTTCTTATTCTAGCCAATCATTTGTCGTTTAGTTAAACAAAAATATGATCCAAAGCAAAAACATACAAAAAACATAATTATTAAACAAAATAGAACTTACAAAAGCCATGCAATCAGCAAAACACAAACGCTGGAATCACGAAATGTGATACCAGCGTTCGTCGATTAGCCTAACAGCGTTCATCTACAGTGGGAGACGAAACTGTGTTAACTGCCCCTCCTCTTAAGTTAAGACCGTCCTCGGTCTTTTTCAAAACAGATTCAATTGCCAATTTAAGCTTAACTTGTTTTCGTCTCTTCATTAGCTTTCCCGTTGTAAATACTACGAGGTAGCATGCTATCAATAATATAAGAGTAATACCTCCAACCCATACAGATCTAGTCTTTGTTTCTTTTTGCAGTTCGCCGATGTAATGCAGGTTTCCTATGTTCATTTCATGTAGCAATTGTAGGCTTAGAACATTCTTGTGTTCTGTGACATTAATTACAGGAAAGGTCGGAGTACCAGGTTTCCTGTTCTGAATATTGTTTTTATTAACAAACAAAGAGCCGTTTATAGTAATGCTGTTGTCAAAGGTAATCAAATATGTGCCATTTATTTGTCTCTCCTCGTAGGCACTTTCCTTAATTTTTACATTTGCATCGTTAATGACAATAATGCCATCATCGACCTCAACCACCGGCTCCAAATAGTTATACTGAGTGCTGCAGTGAGCCACTGTTCCAGAACTCAACTGTTGAGCACAAGTAGAGTTTAGCATTATTTTACAAAAGGTTGATGATAAGGTGCGTTGGCAAGAATGAACCGAAAAAGTTTGGTTACCGCAGTCAGCCACTGTGTTTGTAATAGAGAATTGCAGTATTTTACCAGAGTGGGGAACCAGATAGACGGTTATTTTCTTGCATGATTGTTGGGCTTTTGGATACTTAATTATAAAATATAAAAATTCTGCGCTTAAAATAACCTTAATACTAGATACGCTAATTAAATCTGATATGCTAATATTTGTGTATTGCTCGCCATCGATCATGAACTTTAGATCTTCCTGGTCCAAAATAGTTGGATTAACAATATTTAACTTGGCAAATGCTATAGATGAAACTAAATTTTGCAGCTCCATTAAAATCATTCTATTTCTAGCGAATAAAATATCATAGAGGTTACTAGTGTCAATTTGTTCCTTTTTGGTATTTTTTATAATCATATTAATAGCATTCGTGAGTGTTTCTATTTTTATTTGTAATTTTGTATTTATTTCTATCTGTCTATTGTTAGAATCTATCAGCTGCTTCTGATTTAATCTTAGATTTTCAAAATCGTCCGCATCAGGCGTACCCGCAATAACTTTTAATGCACTTCCTATAAAATTAATGCTTCGTGCATGTCTGTGATGGACATTTAGAGTTGATAATAGCAAAATCATGTGCTGTATGTCTGAGTCTAAAAGTTTTTTCATGTGGGATTGAGGGAATACGTCCATCATTTTAATTGTTTCGTTAGCGGCCTCATAATAAATGCTAAGATTTGTCGTATGACGCAAGTAGCCATAATCTCCCCAAACGACAACATCTCCGTCCAATATAGGGATGTAATCAGAATGTGAATAATCCATTATCCTTGCCAGAGCAGTAGTCAGGGTGAGCAATACCATCAGTTTGAGCCTAAATAATAATGAAAAGCAAATCCTAAGTTTCACTTTTTATATAAGTCTTTACATAAAACTAGTGATCAAAAGTTTTCTTCCTTTTTGATGGAAAAATATCTATCTTAAATTGTCCTTATGGACTACCCTCCCTTTTATAAGAACGGTTGTCCCCATATCAGCTTCTACTATCGCTTCTTCGTACAAAGGAGTCAATTTGTTTCCTAACCTTCTGTTATTCTTTACGTAAACTTTTTCTCCCACATCAAAAACCCTATTCTGACGATTTCTATTAAAATGTTCTAATTGTCTAGCCTGTGCTATACTGATTTTCTCTCTTATTTTAAGTCTATTATCAGGTGAAGTTGAATAAATAATATCGATTGGTTTTTCATTCGTCACCGAATGTATTGTTTTATTATACTCTATAGTTGATTGTAATATTAGATCAACAGTGTCATCAATTTTCCTTTCAAACTTTAAATATCTTGCTATTTCAGCAAGTGTGCTGTGAAATCTTTCCTATCAGAGAATTGTATGATATGTCTGGTCTTACTTCCAAAAACAATAAGATTGCGAGTATTAGGAAATGTTGTTTCTTCAATAATGATTTGGTTTCTAAAGCAATTTACTGGTTTGTCAATAGACTCTATCGTATAGGTAAGTGATTCTTCGCTGTGGACTGTAGCTACATCAGATTGAGCTGTATCCTCAAGAGCATTAATATGCTGTCTTGACAAGGCGTCCGCGACTTGGTTTTCTTTCCCAGGTTTATAAAATATGTTCGCATTATGCTCATCGATAAAAGCTTTCCAGCGCTTTATCTTGGCGTTAGGATTACGATCAGAAACGGCAAAGGTGAGAGGTTGGTGATCCGTATAAATGTTAAGAGTTTTTACGCCGTATAAATAATGACGAAGGGACTTCAATGCCCAAACTATAGCCAGAAGTTCCCTCTCATTCGTCGCAAGATTCTGTTCTTTATCGGATAATACTCGAGAAATCATGGTTATTGGTCTGTTGTCTTGTGACAATACAGCGCCAAGACCATGAGACGAGGCATCAGTCGTAAGATCGAATGCCTTGTTGAAATCCGGATACATGAGTATGACATCTTTAGATGTCAAAACACTCTTTAATTTATTAAATGCATTAAGCTCATTTTCTCCAAAGAAAATAGGGATCTTTTTTGACTGGGTAGCGCGAATTCGACCATTTTCTCCTTTTAGAATATTGGAAAGAGGTTTTGCTATACTAGCAAAATCTTTAACAAAGCACCTGTAGTACCCTGCCAGACCTAGAAATGATCTGACGCCAAACAGTGTAGTGGGCACAGGATAATTTTTTACAGTTTCTATTTTAGATTGAGATGTTTTTATACCCCCTCTTGATATGGTGAATCCTAGATATTCAACTTCAGTTTTAAAGAAGTTTGACTTCTCAATTGCGACCTTCATGTTTGCATCGAGCAGGTTCTTTAGAACACAGTCGATATGATTGACATGATCCTCTTTAGTCTCTGAAAATATAATCACATCATCAACGTAAACGTGACAAAATTTTCCTATTTGTTCCCTAAGAACATCATCAATTGCCCTTTGGAACATACTTGGGGCATTCTTTAACCCAAATGGTAAACGACAGAACTCGTATTTACCATTATTTACTGCAAAGGCAGTTTTTTCCCTATCTCTTTCCGCAAGTTCGATCTGGTGGAATCCAGATTTCAAATCCAATGTGGTAAAGTATTTACCTTTACCCAAGTTTAAAAGTATAACAGATATATTTGGAACCGGATACTTATAATCAATAGTCTTATGATTGAGTTTTCGAAAATCTATTACTAGACGTTTCTTCTTATTACCCAAATCATCCACACCCTTCTTGTCAATAACCCATACTGGGCTGTTAAACGGTGACCGAGAAGGTCGAATTATACCATCTGCCAAAAGCCTTTTTATTTCGGCATTAACGAAATCTGCCACCCCCATTGGATATGGGTACAGCTTTGAATAAACTGGTTCCTCGTCCACCATGCGAATGGTGGCGACGATATTAGTGTTATAGGGCAATGCCTCATTTGGATCAGCAAAAACCCGCATTCTTTTCCTGATTACTGCTTGAAACTGTGTTTTTACACTAAACGGTACTTCTATTTTATCGACTTCAATAAAATTTACATCCTTACATTCAAAAAAATTCAATTTTTCCACTCCATTCTTATAATAAATTTGGCCTGCTTTCAGGTCAATTTTTGCATTTACATGCTTTAACGGATCTAATCCAATAATTCCATCAAAAGTGGATAAAGAATTCAAAATAAAAAATGGTGTATTTGTACCAAATAAACTAATATAACATTTCTCTTTAACGGAATCCTTTCCATGGATAGAGTGAACTAAAAACCTTTTTTCTACTGGTATTACATTTTCAATTCCTGGTAGTATCTTAATATAATTCTTTGCAGCGCCTGTATCAATCAGTAAATTAATATCCCTTCCTGCTATCGTTCGCCTTATAAACGGTAGCAGGGATTTGCTTCTAAAAAATTAACGTAGTCGGATGAAACAGCTGCTTCGTCATCTATGTCTTGACATTCTGATTCAGCAGCCTCATTATATTGATCTTTTTCATTAAGAATATTATTAATCCGTTGATGTTTAAACCCAGAGTTCCTATCGGATACTGCTGGTCTCTTTACTTGATCCGCGTGAGCATTCCTACCGTTATAATAATTTGATGATCGCCTAAAACGTGAGTATGTTGGATCTATGTCCATAGGTTCTGGCCGGCTTGTATTAAAATTTTTTTGATTTACCTGCGAATTTCTTTCATAATAAGGATTTTTCCGGCGAAATTGAAAATTGTGTTCGACAGGCGCTTTCGAAATATTTTTATTTGTTTCAGGACGTACCTTTTTCCCTTCAATTTTGTTAGCAAAGGTAGTCGCAAAGATGTAACGCTCGTGGTTTGCTTCGATTTCCTGCGCCAAGGCTAAAGCAGCTGGCATGCTTTTTGGACGAGCAGAGAAGATTATATCACACAGTGGTTTCCTAAGTCCAGACACGAATACTCTAAGTGCGTCTTCTCTATATTTTTCATTCATAGTTTGTGCTAAGCTTTTATCATAAGTCATAATATTTTTATTGGTAAGAAGAGAGAGTTTTCTTTCAACTTCTTCATAGAATTCTACTACACTCAGACTACCCTGTCTTAAGGTGCTAATTTCTTGCTCAATTAAATAAATTGGCCGTTTATCGGCATAAGTGAAATCCAACCTGGCTATAATAGCCGCGAAATTTAGTACAGTGTTGAATGACGAAAGCACGGCGTCTGCCGAACCCCTAATTTTATTTCTAATGATCGCTAAAGCCTGATAGTGTTTGGAGCTTCCGTCATATTTTTCAAATACCTTATGGGCCGTATGGGCCGCTTGCCTCCATGACACGTAATCTTGAACCTTACCATCAAATTCTGGCAAAGATTTAACCACATCCAGTGTTTCACTACAAAGAATCGCGCCCAATATCCTTGCTTCTTCATATGTCTTAGTTTGACAATTACCTATAGTTAAGGAATTGACTTTATTTGAAACTTCTTCGATCTTTTTATCGAATTCAATTTTTTGATTTTGAGTTGCAACACGCACTGCGGTTTCTACAATTTTTGAAATTTCTTCTGCGTTCATTTTCCTAATTTGGGGTACTTTATCTAATTTCAAAGTATTAATCAAATTACTTAAATCTTCAACACTCATGAAACTATACTTTTAGTACAAAGAGGAACAAAAATTCCACTGCATAAACCGATTAAAGACAGTTTTAATGATTAAATTAGAAACCCTATGTTGTGTTCAACAAAATGTTAAAATAATAATGTTTTTTTTTTTTTTTATTTATTATTTTTACGGTGTTGGAATTAAGATAACAAATAAACAAACTTAAAATAGTTTAGCTGAATTATTAGCAAAACCGCTTTATAAAATTAACTTCAATTAATTATTTTAAATTGATCACTTTTAATTATTTAACACTTTCGATGCGAGCAATACACTTACATAATTTGTATGATTTGAATAAGTTCCTTTGTTGATTTCCTTTGATGATTTTTTGGTTTTGTTGATGATCAAATGTACTTAGGTTTTCCTTAATTGTATGATTTGAATGAGTTCCTTTGTTGATTTCCTTTGATGATTTTTTTGGTTTTGTTGATAATCAAATGTACTTGGGTTTTCCTTAATAATTTCCTTTGTATGAATTAAAATTATTGTTTGCCCCACGTTGGGCGCCAATTAAAAAATATTTGTTTTTGGTTCGGTTAATCTAAAGAGACTGCTTTATTAATTTTTAGTTATTTATAATGAACCTTCTTAAAACTAAAAAGTGCTGACATACTGTCTTCACTACAATACAAATATTTCTTATTCTAGCCAATCACTTGTCGTTTAGTTAAACAAAAATATGATCCAAAGCAAAAACATACAAAAAACATAATTATTAAACAAAATAGAACTTACAAAAGCCATGCAATCAGCAAAACTCACAAACGCTGGAATCACGAAATGTGATACCAGCGTTCGTCGATTAGCCTAACAGCGTTCATCTACAGTGGGAGACGAAACTGTGTTAACTTATATATTGGGCTTATTAGTTTCTTCCTTTTGATACTTTTTATTCTTAATATCATTTGCCACATATTGTGCCTCATTAGTTATTGATCTTGTAGTCATGGTCAATAGTGTATTATTAGTCTTGTTAAAATTCCTAAATTTATCAATATTAATGCGGGATAATGCGTCTGCTACATAATTATCTTTTCCCCTAAGATATTCAACAGTAAAATTGTATTCTTTCATTCTTGTTAGTTTGGAACTCGGGTTTTTCATTGAAAATAGGTGGGATAGTGGTCTGTGGTCTGTACGGACAACAAAGTGTTTTCCGTATACGTATGGTCGAAAATAAGTAATTGCCCAGTGTATCGCGACTAGTTCCTACTCTATTGTTGATTTATTACTTTCACCCTGTGTGAATGTTCTTGAAGCATATGCTACTGGAAGAATTTTGCCTTGGTATTCCTGTGTAAGGACTGCACCGCAAGCGTGTTTACTTGCGTCTGTTGTTATACAGAATTCTTTATCAAAGTCAGGGTATTGAAGTAAAGTAGGACTCATTAGTGCTTTCTTTAGGTATTTAAATGCGTTGTCACAGTCTTTTATCCATTCAAAAGGGGTTCCTTTCTTAGATAATCTTGTTAAATGTCTGGAATATTCTGAGAAGTTTGCTATAAATTTTCTGTAGTAGTTACAAAAGGCTACGAATCTCTTCGCACTGTCAGCGTCCGTAGGTGTAGGTTAATTTTCTATTATTGAATATTTGGAATCGTCTGGTAATATTCCATTGTCTATGCATTTATGTCCTAAATAGGTTACTTCTCTCTTAAAAAAGGAACATTATTCAAGGTTAAGTTTTAGGTTATGTCTGCGACATAAATAAAATATGTCCTGTAAATTTGAAAGCATGCGTTTTTCTGAACATCCTAATACAACTAAGTCGTCCATGTATAAGAAAGTTTGATTTGGCTATAGGCCACTGAAAGCAATTGTCATCATTCTTTGAAAAGAATTTGGTGCTACCTTTAGACCATAAGGTTGTCTGGTGAATCTGTATGAGCGACTATTGGTTGAAAATTACGTGTATTCTCTGGAATTATCTTCCAATGAAATTTGGTGAAAACCTGACATTAAATCCAGGCAAGAAAAATACTTGGCTCTTCCAAGTTGGTCTAATATGTCATCAATTCTGGGCAATGGGAATTTGTCTGCTATAAGTTTTTTATTTATTTGTCTGTAATCTATCACTAGTCTCCATTTTCTTTTGTCCGAATTTGGTAACGATTTCTTTGGTACAAGTAAAACTGGACTGTTATATTCCGAATATGAGGGTTCTCCCCATCGTTTCTTGGGGAGATATTCTGCATATATCGGAGAATACCTTTATGCCGTTAGCGAAGTTGTCAATTTCTGATCTAAAAGGAGTGAGGTTGTAGTAGACCATGAGTTTCCATTCTGCTGTGGCTATACGCGCTGTACCAATTCCTTCGAAATATAGTCCGGGATTTGTATCAAACGGCTGGAGTCCCATGGGCTTGCATAAAACAACCGGTAGGATCAGGAGAGCCAGTAGTGTTGTGCACAACAAATTAAAGTTATTTGCCCTCGATCGCTTTGTTGTGTTTGGCTCCTGTTCGTTTGGTCGTTTTATGCCCTTGTGTTCCTCCTTCTCTTCAGGTTCATCATTGATTAATGGCGCTAAGCGATGAATTGGCCGCTTAATTATGCCGGATGAAGTTTTGACAGCGACTACACGCACGTTGTCATCTTGTCCCTTGTAGGTTTTTGTGATACGGCCAAGTGGCCATTGCATGACCGGTACGTTGTCCTCTTTGATAATGACAAATTGGTCGGGTTTTATATTCGCTGAGGCCGCCCTCCATTTGTGTCTCTGTTGTAGTTGCGATAGGTATTCGTTGGACCACCTATTCCAAAAACTGTGTCTTAATTCTGACACAAGTTTCCACCTTTTAGACAACGATGTTGATGGGTGGTTTGTTCTCGCGTCAATTTGTGTGGTTAGGGGTTCCCCGATCAGAAAATGGCCTGGTGTCAGTGCGGTCAGATCGTTAGGGTTTGATGATATGGGGGTTAGCGGTCTTGAATTTAAAATTGCTTCAACTTCGATGACTACCGTTTCCAGTTCTTCGTGAGTAAGGGAGGCGGTGGAAACCGAACGCAGAAGAAGATGTTTAGCTGATTTTACCGCCGCTTCCCAAAGGCTTCCGAAATGGGGGGCTCTGGAGGGGATGAATTTAAATTCGATCATTTGCTTGCTGCATGCTCTTCCAATTGTCTCCTGTGACTCCTTCCCGAATATTGATGTCTCCAGTTCAGTTCATTCTAGCCCCAACAAAGTTTGTGCCGTTGTCTGAATATATTGTTTGACATCGCCCGCGGCGCGAGATAAATCTTTTTAATGCTCCAATAAAAGCATCTGTGGTGAGGTCTGTTACCACTTCCATATGGATTGCCTTTGTGGCAAAACAGCAGAAGACTGCGATATACACCTTATGCGGACGCTTTCCCCTTAGCTTGTAGTGTACCCAGAATGGACCGCAATAATCTACCCCAGTTTTTAAGAAGGGTCGACATGGCGTAATTCTGTCTTCCGGTAAATCTCCCATTATTTGTTGATACATCTTTGGTTTGGCCCTTGTACAACGAATACAATTGTGTACTGTATGCCTTGCCATTGTTTTGCCCTTTACAATCCAGAATCCTCTTTCCCGTGTTGTGTTTAGCAATGTTTGTGGGCCGCAGTGATGGTTTTCATTGTGCAGCATCACGAGTATTAGTTTGACGATTGGGTCATTATACGGCAATATTATTTGATGTTTCTCCTCGTATGATAGTTTTGACGCCTCTAGTCTCCCGCCAACTCGAAGAATATCTGATTCGTCAAGGAAGGGGGATAAGCTGCTTATTGGGCTGGATTTACTGAGTTCCTTGGTTGTCTTCAACTTGTTGATGTCGTCTTTAAAGTCAGTTGCTTGTATGGTTTTGACTATCAGATGCAAGGCTGATGTTAACTCAGTTGGGCTTAATAGCTTGGTTGCTGATCTGTCTGCTGATGATGCCCTAATGGTTTTGATGAATCGCAGCATATAAGCCACCACTCGTTGAAGACACTCAAAAGAGTTGCGGTGATTGATTTTATATATGATTTCCTCTAATCCCATTTGGGCGGCTGCCGTGACAAGGACCGGTTTTCGTTTGAATTCTAAGTCAGTGGGATGCAATTCTTTCGCGAATTCTTTAGGCCATAGATCTTCATTTCCGTGTAAGAAAAGGGGTCCGTAAAACCACATGTTGCACTCGGATAATTGTTCTAGGTTTAAACCTCTAGAGATTAAGTCTGCGGGATTGTTCTTGGAGCTGACGTGTCGCCATTGACTATTGATGGTACGGTCTTGTATTTTGCTGATTCGGTTAGCCACGAAGGTTTTGAGCGATGACGAGGCCGAATTTATCCAATGCAAGACGATTTCTGAGTCGGACCAGAAGAAGAGCTGTTTGTCCTCGTGCTGTAGCTCCCTTTTTACCTTGTTCGCCAATTCTGCCCCTAGGAGTGCTGCACAAAGTTCTAGCCTTGGTAGCGATACCCTTTGTAGAGGCGCAATTCTAGACCTAGCGCACAACAGCCGGACGATTATCCTTCCATTTTGAAGTTTGGATCGTATGTAGACTGCTGCTCCATACGCCTTTTCTGATGCGTCTACAAACACGTGCATTTGGATGTGTGAAGCCTTTTGACCGTCGAAAATATGGCGAGGGATGCGAGTGTTGTTTAATGTGTTCAGTGCCGTCCGGAACTCATGCCATTTTTTTGTGAGAGCTGCGGGGAGTTCATCGTCCCATGATATTTGATCTTCCCATAGTTGCTGAATAAATATTTTGGCTGACACTACGACTGGGCCTGCAATGCCCAACGGATCGTATATTCGTGCCACATCTGATGTTACAGATCGTTTGGTTATGACTGAGACCGGCTGAAGATTTGCCTTGAGACAAAATTGATCCGAAGTTGGGCTCCATGTTAATCCCAATGCTTTGACTGACGCGTCTTCAAAATCAAGGTTGACTTCTTGATCTTCTTGAGGTATGCCTTGAAGGAGTTGGTGATGGTTTGCACACCACTTCCGCAACTTAAAGCCCGCTTCCTTGAGCAAGGAGGTGAGTTGAAATTGCATCTCCTTAGCTGTTACCAGACTATCTGAGCCGCTCATCCCGTCATCGACGTAAAAGTCTCGGCTCAGGATCATTGCACCAAGCGGATATTTGTCCATCCGGATGGTCGCTAGCCTTTGTAGGCACTTTGTTGCCAGATATGGAGCTGATGATGTTCCATATGTAACGGTGTTTAGTTGAAAATGTCGTATAGGCTGTCCAGGATTATCTCTCCATAAAATGAGTTGAAGGTTCCTGTCTCTTTCGTCCACGAGAATCTGACGATACATTTTTTCGATGTCGGTGGTGAAGACAAATCTGGGTAATCGGAAACGTAGAAGCATTCCAACTATGTCGCCTTGCACTGTTGGACCTGTCAGTAAGATGTCGTTTAGTGACCGATTTGTTGACGTTTTTGCTGAAGCATCAAAGACGACTCGAAGTTTAGTTGTGCTGCTTTCTGGACGTAAAACGCAATGATGAGGAATGTAGTACCTAGGGCCTGGCAGTTTCTTTGGGTCAATTTGAGTCATGTGGCCAAGATCTTCATATGACTGCATGAAATCCTTGTATTGTTTTTCAAGATTGTTATCTCGTTTGAATCGCCGTTACAAGGCAAGGAACCTGGAGTATGCTGATGTTTCTGATTCACCAAGTGTTGCGGCGTCTTCAAATAAGGGTAGGTGGTTGTTTGATTGAAGTGAGTTTCACATGCCTGTTCCGCGACTGTGAGATTGCTTTCTGCAGGAACATCCTCGATTTTCCAAAATCTTTCAAGTAGTTCGTTTGTTTTTATATCTTCTTCGCTAAAAACTGCACATGTTGCCTCCGTTGTGCTGTCGTTGGCTAACCTTCCACTGGCGATCCACCCAAGTTTTGTGTTCCTCAGGACGGGTAAGTTGTCTGCTAACTGCAATGTTTCTGATAGCAGAAGATCAAAGTAAAACTCTGCCCCGAGCAGGACATCAATTTTTGCCGAATTGTAGAACGATGGGTCTGCCAGCATTATGTTTTCGGGAATAGACCAGGATGAGATGTCAAATGATGCACTTGGTTGAGGTGGTATTATGTTTGGGAGAACATAAGCCTCTAGCCTGGACGAAAATTGTCTTGTGATTGACTCAAATTTTACGTTTACCCGCTGTGTGGCTTGTCTGGATCTTCCAGCAATGCCTTGAATGCCTAGTGTTGCTCGTTCTGGTCGAATAGATAGGCTTTTAATGAGTCTTTCAGTGACTATATTGATTTGGGAACCTGAGTCTAAAAGTGCTCTGAAATTGCCAGATCGCCCATTGTTGGCTGTTATTTCGATTACTGCTGTTGCGAGTAGAATGTTTGCCGGGCGAGCGTTCGCTGATGCCACTGATGTTGACGGTAATGATTCACTTCCAGATTGTGAAGGCTGATTGCCGGAGTTTTGTTGTTTTCCAAGATGCAGCAGCGAATTGTGTTTGGATGAACATTTAGTGCACCCCCTGGATGTGCATTCCTTGGTACGGTGATCGGGCTTGATGCAGTTAACGCAAAACCTTTTATTTTGTACCCACTTCAGGCGATCCGCAATGCTCATTGCTAAGAATTGTTTACAATAGTATATTGGATGATTTTCCGTGCATAGGGCACATTTGCTTGATTTGTACGTTGTTGTTGTAGCTATTTGCTTTGGCTTGTCATTTCCCCCAACAGCTTCAAGTGATTGGAAGCGGTTTTGTAAAACCTTTAGGAAGTGATTTAGCGTCTGCAGCTCTGTGGGGTTTTCCAGCGATTGTTCATACATGATGTGTGTTTGTCGATCCAATTTTTTGACCAACACATGTAAAAGGACCGGATCCCAATTGTCGATGTTGATCCCAATGTTCCTTAGCGCGGACAGACTTTCATTGAGGACGTCGTGGAACTCTTTCAGATATTTGGATTCGGCCGTTAAGTTACCCCAGCCAAACAATTTTTGAATAATTGTGGATACCAGGACTCGTTTGTTGTCGTACCTTTCCTTTAAAGTGTTCCATGCCATTGTATAGTTTCCTTCAGTTAGATCCAGATGGCGTATTAAACGTTCTGCCTCTCCGCTTCAGTTGGCCTTAAGATACCACATCTTTTGAATTGCCGGGATATCTTGATCATGAATCATTTTCGAGAATATGTCTGAAAATGGTTGCCATGTTAAGCAGTCTCCATTGAACTTTGGTATGGATATTTTTGGTAGCTGTAGGTTGGCACTACCTCTTGGTTGTTGTACTGGTTCCGAAGTTACGCTTTCGCTAGAAAGAGACGCTATTTGTGTTGCTACGTTTTCTTCTAAGACTTCATAGTCTTCACAGTCATAACCTTCAGCTGCCGGGTTGGCACACATTTCCCAAATGTCCAAATGGATGGTCTCGATCTTCTGCCATAATCTGTCTATAGCAGATATAGATTGGACTGGTGTTTCCTTCGTGGCGTTACTTTGAAGTAGACGCTTTAATGACGATTTGAGTGCTCCTTGACGTCTTATCAATCCTGATATTTTGTTTGTAATGTTGGACGTGGATGCGTATTGGTTGCCTGTGGGTAAACCTGCTCCTTGTCCTGCTGGTAATGATAAAATGGGTGTGGATGGGTTGCCTGCTGGTAACCCTGCTGCTCGTTCTGCTGGCAATGGCTTTGTTTGCTTGCTCAGGCTTTGTATCAGCTGCTCTATTTCTTCCATAGCTGTACTGTGTACGATTCCTATGGATTTGTGGATATCCTCGACAATATACGGGTCATCTTCGCTCAACATGGGGTCGTTGCGTATGATATTCTCCGCTGTGTCAAAGGCTTTCCACAGAGCAATTAGGTCTTCCGCTTTCTTTGTGTAATATTTCACAGATCTTCGCTCATGTGGAGTTTTTTTATATTCGCTGCCGCTCTTTCAATGTTTGCGGCTCTTTCCCTTTGCTGGGTTATGAGTGTTTTTAGCTTATCCATATTAAAATTGAATGGATAATAGTTTTGGATAAATATTTATTATTTGCCTGTGCCTAGTTACAGGATTTATGTTGGAAGCCTTGTTTCAGCGATGGTCACCAAATTTTTTAATATAGGATGCGTGTCGCACGTTTTTAGAGTGTAAAAAGCCCCTTACCACTGGTGGGGGGAAGCTTAATATTTCTAAGAACGTCGTTCCACACGTCGGGGTCACCAATGAATAATTTTGAATATTTATTTGTCTAATGTTGCTTTAAGTACAAAACAAAAAGCAGTTGTAAAGGAAAACACAGGGTACTTGAACCGTGTGTCAGTTGTTGAATGATGTAGACGCAAATTTGTTCTAGCATAATGTTTTATTAATTTCAACTTATTTATACTTAAAAAATGATGATTAATTATAATACTAAATTTAATTGTTTCTTATGACAAACACACGCACGTTGTACTTTAACGGCCCCTGTTATGTTGTTGTGATGACTTAACAAATAGCCAAAGCAAAGTCCAACGTAAAGTACGTTGTAAACTAAAAAATATTCTATTTATGCTGACTTGGTAGTTATGCATTTTACGAAAATATTATTTGTTCTGTTAATGTGTGAATGAACTATAATGCAGCAGAAGGCAACAACCTAACCAAACGTTGATGGTGAAATTTAATTCTTTATTTAATTTGGTCGGTTATTGACAGCTACTGCTTACATTGCATTTAGGAAATTTAATGTTTAATTGTATGTAAAAAAATGTAGGTGCGTTACTGAACAGTATCATTTAATCTCAACTTTTCTTTATAGAAATTATACCTGGTTATTGGTTCAGATTCTAACCCGAAAATATCACTATATTCTGTGCATAATTCCGTGAGTTTACTTTTAAATTGTTCTGGAAATTTTTTTTTTTCAATATGTTAACTATTTCTTCTTTTCGTTGTGTATTTTTGTTTGGTTTTTTGTTAATAATGTTGTATTCTGAAAGGTTTTCAATTTTTATACTGTTCATTTTGATTGTTACTATTGTGTTATTTGTGTTTAAGAAACGTATAAAGGTGTTGTATGTTTGGTATTAGTACACCTGGCTGTATTTCCTGATTTGGAATTAATATATCGTTGTTTAAGTTATTCAGTTTTAGTTGGCGTATTACCTTTGATCTAGGTGGTAAAATAATTTCCTCACTATTACTTGTTAGTGGTTATTTTATTATGTGTGTTAAAGAGTTTGGTTGCAAGACAAGGTTTTCAATATTCTCACTAAAATTTAGTATGCAGTTATGCCTTTTGATGAAATCAATTCCAATGATTCCATCAAATGGTATTGGAAAGTCATCTTGGGGTGTTTGGAAGTCGTGTGTTATTAGCCATTTTTGAAAATGTAAATCCAAATATATTTTTCCTAAGGATTTAATTTTGCCTTGTTCTATTCCACTGAGTGTAGTTGTTATATGTGTAATTTTGTAAATTTTGTTTTTATTAAAGAAATGTCTGCGCCTGTATCTACTAGAAGTGTAGCTGTGTGATTAAGTGTTGTATATTTTAATTGAAATGAAATAACATAAGTTGAGATTGAGATTGTATATTTTATTCTTTATTGGGTTAATCTTAGGGGTTCCTCTGAGTTTTCCGACTAGAATGAGTCTGTTGCTCGAACATAATTCCGCGTTCTGAAATTACGATTGTTGTTTCGTCTCTGGGTATTGTTGAAATTATTATTATTATTACTGTTAGTATGGTTACTCTAGTTATTGTTAATGTTACCGTTGTTTCTATTATTTCTTGGGAAGTTGTTTCTTACACGGAATCTCGGTTGGTTACCTCGGAAATTATTATTCCAAGTATTGTGTCCTCGCCTATAGTATAGGATAGAATTTTGTTGTCCAGCTGCTTCTGTGCAACTGTTGACAAATTTGTTTATAGCTTCGTTCATGCTATTAAATTGCCCTGCTTTCATGATAAGTTTTCCCTTATCCAAGGTGCAGTTCTTCGTAAGTGCTTTTACAGCAACTTGCGTGGAATATTTACCCGCTATATCAGTGGGTAGTCCATCTGATATGTAAGCGGTCTCTAGGGATCTTATCAATTGTGCAATCTCGTCGCAATAACTATTTGCAGTTTTATTGTTCTGCTTAATGTTTAATATTTTCGCGGTTAGTACTTCTACTGACTCGCATTTTACTGATGTTTTCAATTTGCTTATTATCTGGACTATTGTGTTCTCGTCATTAATGATTAATTAACTTTGTTTTTATGAGGGTTATTGCCAGTGCTTCATTAGAGCCTTTTATTGAATCGAGTAAATTCAGTGCGTCAAGAAATGATCGCAAATTATCAGATTTACCATCGAAATCTGGAATGAGCTTTGCAGCTGTATTATTGGGTCTTTATTGTTAGCCTGTTGTGAAAGAATTTTCTGTATTTCTATTGGTTCATGCAAGGTAAGTGGTAATTCTATGTTAAATCCCTTTTTGTCAGCTATTTGTATTACTTTATATATAATATCTAGCCGCTACTTTGCCTATTGTAATTTACATTAAAAAGGATTCTAATTTTTTCTACATTTTCCAAGAGAATTGAAAAATGTTTATGCAATGTTTCCTGTTTAGTGGGTCTATCTATGTTCAAACATTTGTATGATTTATCAAATTCTTCCTTCAGTATGCTTGCTCTATTTATTATGTTCGTCCATTCCATTAAACTTTGGAAACCCTTATGTAGAAATGATTGAAAATAAACAATGTTTTTTGTTGTTTTGAAATGTTTTGTAGTGTTTGTATGGAAGTGTCTTTGAGTCTTGCTGTCTATGCTATGTTGATTTTATGAAAAATTCTCATAGAATCAGTTTGGTTTTGGATATAAGACTGTTAGGTTTTTCTATACAATATTGGGGTAAAATTCACTGATGAGCTACTTGAGCAATAGTGAAATTGCAATATGGATGTGCTCTCCCTCATTACAATACATTTCAAATATTTTTATTTTTATTTGAATAAATGTTTTATGAGAATATCATAAGAATGAAATATTTATTTAAAGGAATCAAGCACGAAATAAAATTGCTTATATTAAAAATGATTCCGAATAATTATAAATAATACTATTAATATTACTATTAATATTATTATCCTAATATTAATATCCTAAAGTAGTATTAGTATTATAATTTTTAGTATTAAAATAGTAAACATGTATTCACTGCTAGTGCATTGTACTTTGAGAAATTTAAGTCAGGTGTTAATATTTAGAATTTATATTAGGGTGGTTCCACTACAATGTTAATATTATAAATGCGTAAACTTAAGCCAAAGAAAATAAAATAAAATAAACAAGAATATTAATATTATAAATGTGTAAACTTATACCAAAGAAAATAAAAAAAAATAAACAAGAATATTAATATTATAAATGTACGAATGCAAAACTATGCATTAACATGCTTCCCCAGTTGAGCACAGCTCAAAGCCCGTGTTATGGTGCATTGTGGCGTGGTTGGGATTTCTTCTAGTGCTGTGATCCGGTTTTGTTGATTTGTTAGATGTGCACGGTAAAATCTTATGATGTGCCCTGATGGCTACGAAGTGCTGGTATTGGGGTAGAGATAGGTGTTAACGCCCTTTTGCGCATTCCTGTCACTGCTAAAAACACAAAAATCAAACCAATGAGAATTAATGACGAGTAATCAACAATGGTGTGGTGGTAGTCGTGCATGGTGACCTTGTTTGGAAGTTGAAGGATTTCTGGTGTTGCTAATGAGGTTTGTAGGGCTGTCAGATTTTGTACTTGTGTTATGTACTTGGTTGAATGTATTTCATTCAATAGTGGCTTTAAACGTTCTGCATGCTGCTGTTCCGTAATTTCCTAAAGCCCAGTGCATGAAGCCTTAACAAAGCTGGATATTGCTTGCTGTCCATGCACTGACATGAATATGTTTTTAAGGACGCATTCCGGTCTTAGGCTGAGTAAGCCTGACCCTTCGAGTGTCAATTGCCTTATGTCCCTATTGCACACCGCCGTTGCCTGAGATGGAGCTTGCATGGCAAAAATCCATTTGTGTGTATGCCGAAGAGAAGTCCATGTGGCAGTGTTTCTCACTTGTTGCAATGGACAGTCTGCTTGACTGTTGTTATGAAATCGATTAATTTCACAAGAGCATGTTGTCCCGCCTTGATCATATTGGATTTGCATCTTAGGGCATAAGTAGAATTTTTTCTTAATTACTGTGCAGGAACCATACTCGATGTCGCTCATTATCGCATATTGATCGTTGACAGGATTAATGGCCATGAAGGGGGAACATGGCTTTATTGCTACCAGTGTGTTGTTAACCCAGTGCGGTATTGCAATACAGTTAAATATTTCAAACTGTTTTCTTTCAATCAATGGTAACGTGATGCCAAATATCACAGTTTTTTGTGAGTCCTCCCTTAACTTTCATCAGTTTGTATAGTTGTATTGTAACTTCTTTTTTCACAGTCAATTCAAGTGATTCAGGAAGATGGAATTTCACCTTTTCTAATTCTTGTTGCAGTTATTGTGGAGTCAGAAGCAATGGACTTATAATGCCATGGTGACTGTTTGTTAAAATCTCAAATATATTAGATTGCATGCGTTGTAAGTTTGCTGCTGTAATTGTTAATTAAATACAAAGCGACGAAAAGATGCGGTAGAGTCTTTCTTCATTGATGTCATCACGCAACCTTGTATATTTGTAAGATTTGTTCGCCAATCCTGTCAAATTTTCCTTTAACCATGTTTTGGTCTGCCTTGAGGATGTTGATTGTAGAATCTATAATCGAGGTTTGATTTTTTGAAACGTTTAGTAGATGATCCTCATTTTCTTTGACTTGTGAGATTGTTTGCGCCATTTGTTTAGCATATGCAGAATCCAATACTCCGAAGAGTGAATGTGCAATATTTCCAACTATATCAACTGCTCCTCTTTTATGTCTTTTTCTGGTAAGTAATGTACTATCCATCATTAGTTCATCTTCAGTATGTTGAAAATAATAGACAAGGTTTGTGCACATTGCGTTTTGTTTCATTCTTTCACATAAATGGCCTAGTATCCTGGTTCCGTTCGAAAATATTTTTAACTCGGCCCAAAATTCTTCAAGATCATAATACTTTAAGAGTTGCCATTCTGTTGGAGACATTACCTGTGGCCCGATTCCTTCAAAGTGTATGCCAAGTTGTCCAAACGGCTCATTTTTAATTTTTGTTCCTAGCACCAAGTGCACTAACATGAGAGTCAGTGCAATTGTCATGATATTGTGGGTTATGGAAGACCGTATTCTTTTTCTAGGAGCTTATGGCTTGTCGTTTTGGCACGTTTTCCTCCACTAATCCGATGTTTGAGGTTCATCAGACACCTCATTATTAACTGGTAACAGTGCCAATCGAGCAACTGGTCTTTTGCAAATGCCTTTTGATGTCGTAACGTCCGCTACTCGACCCTGGCCATCGTCTCCTTGATGTGTTTTTACAATTCTACCCAAAGGCCACTTCAACGGTGGTGTGCTATCTTCTTTTATTAGGACCATGTCCTCAGGTTGAACATTCATTCATTCATTTTGAAGTAATTAGGGATGATAGTTTGCTGCTTCCCAAATTCCACCAAAGTGAGGTGCTCTAAGCGGTAAAAAATGGAACGTGATTTTCCTGGAAGTGCATTCTTGATTAATTGCTTTGGTGGCCGAGCTAGTATAAATTGCCTCTGAGAGTTTCTGCAGTTGGTTTTTCGCTCCAACGAATTTAGTTGCGTTATCGCAGTACAGGTTTTGACAATGACCTCGTCTACTTGTAAATTGCTTTATGGCACCTATAAAGGCTTCTGTGGTTAAATCGCTGACCAATTGCAGATGTACTGCTTTAGTAGCGAAACAGAAAAACACCGAAATGTAGGCCTTCTGAGGTCTCTTGCTTTGCAGTGAACCCAGAATGGCCCGCAGAAATCAATGCCTGAATTGGTGAATGGCCGGGCAGGGCTAACACGTGTTGGTAGTAGATTGCCCATAACTTGGTTAAGTTCTTTTGGTTTCGTTTTTGTACATTGGACACAATGCTGGACAATTGATCGCGCTGCCGTTTTCCCTTTTACTGGCCAATAATTTTGCCTTGCATATGCCAGTAACACTTGGGGCCCACAGTGTCGATTTTTCACATGTATCATTTGCATAAGTAACTTTGATATCGGATCATTGTAGGGAAGTAGCATTGGGTGCTTGGTGCCGTATGGAAGCGTGGATGTCGCTAATCGTCCGCCTACTCTTATGATGCCGTTTGTATTCAGGAATGGAGAGAGATTGCTGTAATGGCTCCCCTTGCTGACAACCCTATATTTTTTTAAATGTTTTAGATCTTCTTCAAAATCAGATTGCTGAATGGTACGAATGATCACCACAAGAGCCTGGTCCAATTCCTGGAGAGTTAGGGCGATCTCAAATTGTTCGTTCAATTTTCTTGCGTTGTGCCCCCGGGGAGGGAAGATCGGCCCATACAACCATAACGTGCATGTTGCTAATTTTCCCGGGGCTAGGCCGCGTGTCAGGACGTCAGCAGGATTTTCCTTTGTTCCTAAATGTCACCATTGATACTTCTTGTATTGCCGCTATTCTATTGGCTACAAAGGTGTGATATGGGGATGAAGGGGAATTAATCCAAGCCAAAACAATCTCTGCATCACTCCAGAAGTATGTGGGGGTAATTTTGAGTTTTACATCTTTTTTTACTCTCATCGTTAGTTGAGCACTCAACACAGCAGCGCAAAGATCCAGTCGTGTCAAAGAGTGCCGTTTTAAAGGTGCTATGCGTGGTTTTGCACAAAGTAGCCGCACCAGTACTTGCCCGTCCTTTATTATTGATCGAAGATATGTGGCCGCTCCATATGCCTTTTTTGAGGCAATAGCGAATGCATTAATCTGTATCTTTGAAGGTACATGTCCTTCAAAGACATGTCGTGAAAGTTTCAGATTGTTGACTTCTTTTAATTCAGTGCGGAAGATTGTCGATCGCGTATGAAGTTCTACTGGTAACGCCTCATCCCACGCCAATTTTGCTTGCCACAGTTCTTGAATAAATATTTTTGCCGTGACGGCAAAATATTTATTCCTAAAGGATCGAACAGTCTGGCTAAATCTGAGCTAACAGTTCGCTTGGTGATACGTTTCATCTCTCCCAGACATACCTTTACACAGAATTTATCCTGCCTTGGCATCCATGTCAAGCCCAGCGGTTTTACTGCTTGACTGCCTTTGAAGTCAATATCGACTTCCGCTTCTTCTTCTTCTTAAATGACATTTTGAAGTAATTAGGGATGATAGTTTGCGCTCCACTTCTGTAATTTAAGGCCATGTTTTTTTCAAAATATCAATTAGCTCTTGTTGAATTGTCAGTGCTGTAATTAGGCTGTTCTCTCCACCGATTCCGTCATCCACATAGAAGTTTTGCAGAAGAAACTGAGCTCCGTACGGATACCGTGAGATGTATTTTCTGGCTATTGTTTCTAAGCATTTTGTAGCCAAATATGGTGCAGCTTGTGTCCCATATGTAATTGTGTTTAATTGATAATATTGTTACGAATGTGTCCTGCTTAAGTTTTAAAATAAAATAATTAAGCAATAAAGCAAACCACTGGCTACAAACTGCGTAGCAGTTTATACACACACACCTACAATTGGATATGCTGTTTACTAACTGCCTGGCATGCAACAAATATACATGTTTTTTACCATCTGCGTGGTTTTCTAAGAAACCCTTTTTTACAAAAGCAACAACAATTGTATTGAAATAAATTCCAAGCAGAAACCTTATCAGCATAAAAACAAAAACAACTATACACACAGACATACAGGCGCCTATACATCGAATAAACAATATACAACAACAAAATGCACACAAAGGGAGTAGAAGATTCTTAAATTTTCTAGATTCTAATTGGACAAGTATAAATAGGGAAGCATTTGAGCGGATAATCGATCAGTGTAAAATTAAACCTCACAATTAAAACTCACAACAAAACGTTTATAAAAGGAATAAACGTAACAATATGTCATTGGCTTGTCTGGATTCGTTCTCCGGGTGATAATTTGATGCACGAGCATTTGACGATACATTTTCTCAACGTCTGCAGTAAAGGCAGACCGGGGTAGTCTAAATCTAATTAAAATCGAGAAAAGTTCGCTTTGCTCTGTGGGTCCAATGTGCATTAGGTCATTTAAAGATAAACCAGATGATGTCTTGGCAGATTCATCAAACACCACACGTAATTTTGTTGTTGAACTCTCTGGTTTTAATGTACAGTGATGAGGAATGAAGTAATTCGGTTGAGGTATTCTGTTTATATCTATTGGGGTCTTGTGTCCCAATGCTTCATATTCTTCCAAGAAAGCAATATATTAGCCTTTGGATTTTTGGAGATGGTCCAACTCCCAGAGTTGAGCGATAGTTTCCTCTAAGCTGGCTTCTTTGTCGGTACACACGCCGCATACTGTAGTCGAAGAGTGATGTCCATCAACCTTGCCTGCGATGACCCAACCCAAAACAGTATTCTGTAAAGAAGGCAACTTATTGCCCAGCTTGATCTGCCTAATTGCCAATAATTGATGATACAATTCTGCTCCCAACAAGACACCAGGGCGATTAAATTCGGGGTCTGCAAGCGCAATATTTTTTGGTATGGGCCAATTGTTGATATTGATTGCTTGCGATGGTTGCGGTGAAATAATATGCGGGAGAACGGTTGCCTCAAGACGCGTGGTGAAGTTGTTTATTCGTGAACGTAAAGCGACGTTCACTCGTTGTTTTATTTGAGTGTTGCTAGATGCAATTCCATTTATCAAGATTGAAGTTGCCTTAGGATGAATTCCCAGGCGTTTGACTAAGCGTTCGCTGACGAAATTCAATTGTGATCCTGAATCTAGAATAGCTCTACAGTTAACCTGAGTTCCATTTGCCATCACGGTGATCATTGCAGTGCTCAGGAGGATGTACCCCTTGGCTCTAGAGTGGTTATATGCAGTGAGTGTTGCTACCTTCTGGCTGTCTTGTGGTATTTTCGCCACACCTGATTCTTCGTTTGCATGAGCGCGGTTGATGTTGTTTATATTCTGGTTTTCAAGTTGCAGATGTAGGAGGGTATTGTGTTTTTATTGCACTTTATACAGCTTCTTGATGTGCGAGCTTTGGCACTGTGGCCGGGTTTTAAACAATTGACACAGTATTTTTGCTTTTGGATGAATTGAAGTCGTTCTACTACCGACAACTGAAGAAACTTCTTACATGCATACAACGAATCTCTTCCATTTTTACATATGATACATGATACATGATCCCATGCCTAAGCATGGGCCCTAAGCTCAGGTGATTTTTTTATTGTATCCATTGACTGAAAATGCCTTTCCAAAAATTCCAAAAACACCTTGATTGTGGGAACCTTCCGTGGCTGTGACAGTGATTATTCGTACCGACGGCGGGTGCCTTAATCAAGTCTTTTCAGCAGCAAATGCAGCAATAGCGAGTCCCAGGTTGTAGTATCTATTTTTAAGTTTTTGAGCGCTAAAAGACACTCCTGTGTTTTGTCATGTAGCACTTTATAATTATCGTTCACTGTTCTAGGTGGTTCAACCAGCTCTTGAACCAACTTGTTGACCAACAACCTTTTGTTGTTATAGCGGTCTACCACCATTGCCCATGCGGAGTCGAAATTTTCTTCCGTGGCGGAAAAGTGTTTTATAAGCGTTACGGCCTCCCCTACTAAATGTGTTTTGAGATACCAAATTTTTTGTACCTTGGGAATTTGTTGGCTTATGATCAATGACGAAAATAAATCGTAAAATTCTTGCCATCTCATATAGTTGCCATCAAATTTTGACAATGTAATTTTAGGGATTGGAATCGATTCCGACTGAATGTGCGGTATTGCTGATTTGCTCTGACATCTTTTGACATTTCTGCGGAACTCGCCTTCCGAGGTGATGAATCGTTCCATGTTGTAACCCTGCTGCTCTGGGCAGCCACATACTTCCGATATTTGGAAGTGAAGCTCTTCGATGTTTTGCACAATTTTGAAGCAAGAATCTCTCCAGCGAAACCATCATTGCTGCTTGCCTGCGCATCAGTTTCCCAAGTTCACCTGACTCTGCTGCTACTTTCAATGTGCTTGTATCTTCAAGGGATTGAGCTGTTCCCGTTGCTGATAACCCCTTGGTCGAAGCTTGTGACATCTTCAGCATCGATGACTCAAAGAGGTTCCTGTATTAGTGAACAAGAGTCCTGATCGCATTGTAGTAGTCGTTGGTGAAATAATCGTGATCCAACGATTTTCCAACATCCGTATTTTGTTGTCATTCGCTTCAAATGTCGACCATTCTTCGTCTAGGGTTCTGATTCTTTCCTGAAAATAGCTGGTGCTTTGTTTCCTGTCAATTGGATCCTTTTTGAAATTGCGGATAAGAATTTCAATTCTTCCGCCGACATCCTTCTGTTGCTTGATAAGTTCCTCGATGGAAGCCATTGCTTGTATGAGATCACGTTCGACTCGTTTGTCAAATTTGAATAACAACAAACGGCACTTTGACCCAGTTGCCAAAATGTAAATTCGACTAGTTGTTCAATTTCAGCACTTAAACTGAATTGAACTGTGTGTTTCTTTTGCGACAAACGGCACTTTGACCGAGTCACCTTCTTTTAAATGAAAGAGGTGGTTTTTCTTAAGATCCAAACAAACAAGTGATTTTATTATTTCAATTTTCCAGCTTATATACTAAATTTCAAAATTAAAAGTGACAAAACAATAAATTCCACGACAAGTTCTCACGCAACAAAGTGTCCAGGTAACAAATAGTTTTGTAATTAAATGCGCCCATGGGAGCTGTCAAAAACACTTATGAACACAAAAATGCAGACAAAGAAGAAAAAATGATAATTTCAATTAGACAAACTATCAACACTACATATACATATATAAATGTTTAAACTTAAACCAAAGAAAATAACATAAAATAAACAACAATATTAATATTATAAATGTAGGAATGTTTATTAAAAAAAGTAATTAATTAAATAATAAAAAAAATGTTTATTAAAAAAATAAAAAATGGTAATTTTAAATAATTTTCTTTTGCCGCGACCACGTCTTTACTGTTTGAGAGCAGGAGGATGACTGACTTCTTTTGTCTTCGTCTCTTCACTTGCGTGTATTGCTTTTTTCTTTTACTCTCCTACAGATCGGCCTTCCTGCATCAGATTCGCCTCGAATTCGCCTTCTTCGTCAATTCCTGCCCAGGGCTTGATAAACTCGACACAAGTTGTTGTTTGCTTCGGTCCTTCCCCAAAGCCTACCTTTTGCACCTCGTAAGTGTCATACTTCTTCACCTTAACAACTCGATAAGGACCAAAATACTTTGACTTCAGTTTGAGGCACCTCCAAGTTGAGTTCTTTTCACAGCAACTAGATCGCCGAGGTTGCATTTGGTTGCTTTTTTACGCCTCAAGTTGTACGTATGTCTGTTTTCGTCCCGCAGTTAAAGGATACTTTCTTTGGCTTCTTTCCTGGCTTTGGATCTTTGCTGATCGAAATTGGTGAAAACTACTTGCTCAAGCAATTCCTTAATTTTGATCTCGTCTTTGCTGCGCACTTTGACTCCGATCATTATCTCAAAAGGCGATGCATTAATGCTTCGGCTGAAAGTTGAATTAAGGATCTGTTGAACCCTTCCGGCGTACTTGTACCATTTCGTCCGCAATACTTAGCTTAGCTAGCACTGGAACAATAATACTGTTCGTATTCGTTCTATTTGGCCATTGGCTCGGGACAAACCAGTTGTAATTTTCGCATGCTGAATACCTTCGTTTGAAGGGTACTCCTGAAATTCTCCAGACGTAAACGCCGCACCGCGATCGGATATTATTGTGACAGGGTTTCCAAACGTTACACTCTATAATTTCAATTTGGAAATAGCGTCCTTAGCGGTTGTAGATTTCGTCGGGTAAAACCAGCAAAACTTAGAGAATGAATCAATGACTGCAAAAATAAAGTTAAAATTTTTGTTAGTTGAGTCCAAGGGTCCAAGAAAATCAACGTGGCAAGTCTTTAGAGGAACTTCGTCTTTTGGTAAGGGATTAAGCTCACCTTCCTGCTTACCCCTTTTTCGATTTATAACGATGCATGGAACACAATTTGCAATGTGATGCTTAATCTTCTCTTCGATCTTAGGAATATAGTATTCCCGACATATCAGATCTTTCGTTTTTTTTAGAGCAAAGTGCCCCGTGCGCCTCTCTAATCACTTCTCTTTGAAGACCTTTGCGCACGACTAGCAACTCACAATCATCGATAATTTTATAAAGAATGTTACCTTTGAGGATATAATCTTTGTATGTTGGAGAACTCTTTAAGATTTCCTTAATCGTCATTAAATCTTCGTCTTGTACTTGGGAACATTTTATTTTCTCAATAACACTGTCTTCTTGTGAAATGACCATTACCGGAAAAGGCGTCGACGTCCTTCATTTGTTTTCCAGATCTGTGTTCGACGGTGTAATCATACTCTTGCAAAAATGGAATCCATCGTGCTACGCGAGTGCATAAATCTTTTTTTTTCAAGCGATTTTGTATGCGTTGCAATTCGTAACGAGCTTAAAATGTATACCCAGCAAATAAACTCTAAATTTCTAAAGTGCTTCGATGACAGCTAGGATTTCCAACTCGTAACTTGAATATTTCCTCTCTTGCTCAGTAGTTTTCTTGCTCATGTAATATACAGGGTGAAGTTGCTTACCGTCGGGTGATTTTTGTAAAAGAACTGCTCCATAACCTACCATTGATGCGTCGGTATGAACATCGGTTTCATAGTGTTGATTATAAATCCGTAAAATAGGGTTTTGACACAAAATAGACTTAAGTTGGTTAAATGCTGATAGTTGCTCATTATTTATTTCAAATTTTCGGTCTTGTTTCTTTAAATCTGTTAATGGTCTTGCAAGTAATGAAAAATTAGGTATAAACTTACGGAAGTAACTGGCTAGTCCTAAAAAGCTTTTAAGTTGTTTTAAGTTTTTAGGGATGGGGAACTTTATCAATGCTTGGATTTTTTCAGGTGACGGTGAAATCTTCTTATTTTCAATTATATATCCAAGAAACTTAATTCTTCTTTTTAAAAAATGGCATTTTTTTAAATTAATTTCTAAACCACACTCTTCAAAAAGTTTTAAAACGCTTTGCAAATTTTCTACTGCTTCGTCTTCGTTTTTAGCTGTTATTATCACGTCATCTATATACGGCAATGCTACACCTTTTCTGGTCAAGTCTCGGAATATTAACATGGCGCTGAAAAACTCCAGGTGAATTTGACAAACTGAATGGCACTTTTAAAAACTCATATTGTCCACTATGTGTGACAAATGATGTACATTTTCTGCTCGTTGCCTCAACAGATACGTGAAAGAAACCATTCTTACAATCTATTGTTGATAATATGTTTGTGTCTTGTAACCGGTCTAATTGATCCTCTATTTATTTTGCGGAAATCTATACAAAGTCTTCTTCATTGCATTTTTTTAAAAGTACTACAGGACTACTGTGCTCACTCTCAGACGGCTTTATTATATCTTCTTGGATCCATTTTTCAACTTGGCTGTCGATAATATTTCTTTCGGTTATCGGTAAACGTCGTGGGTTGCAGTGTATTGGCCTTTCGTCCTTTACAATAATTCTTATTTCTACATTTGTTGTTTTCGTACCGGTCGGTTTATATTTCTTTATTAGTTCTTTTACCGTATTTCTAGCACCTTCACTGGTCGATGTTTATCTCAATTTCATCACTATGACCATCTTTGCACTCACTGGTGAGCATCATATTGTGAACTTCGTCGTCAGTCTCGAATTGAATTTTTCGTATCTCCAATCTTTCTGATATGAGTTTAATTTCGGCAAATTTGCAAAACTCACTTCCCAAAATTAAGTCATAATCTATGCAATCGGCAGGCACTACGTGAACTGTTAAAACGTATTCATCATCGTTAATGACAACAATTTGATTAAAATTTCCAATAGGCTTTATTTTATTTTGGCTATGTCTATTACCAAATCCAACAAGATAAAAATCTGAATTGTTTAATTTAGGACAGTTTAAATTTTTATATGTAGTATTCGAAATCACACTGAATTTACTGCCTGTGCCGAACAGAGCTTTGGCATTAAACGCTTTATTGCTCAAAAGTTGTACTTCCATGCCTTTTCTTGTTTTGAGGAACATTGTTTAGAAATATAACCGTATTTATTGCAACTAAAACACTTGACACCTTTATCCTTATTGATACAATTTTTCGACTCGTGGCCTTTGCCGCCACAATTAAAAGAGTTTTTTTCTTTTCTGTCGTTTTTAATTTTGCTAGTTAATGGTTTTTCATATTTTTGTTTGGCCGATTTGTCCATCATAGTTACTTAACATTTTAATTTTAATTTAAAATCATTTAAATTGGTTGCACCGTATAAAATTGATTTATTAATAGTCAAATCGCTTATTCAGTCGATGACATATTCCATAAGGGTACTTTCATCAATATTTCCACGCGAGGCCAACTCTTTCATACAGAAGAAGTATTCATATACCGTTTCGTCCTTCTTCATTTTCCGTTTAATTATCATTCTATGTAGTTTTGATCCATTCACTGTCGCTCTGAATTCATTTTTCAGCGCGTCTTTTAATTGTGAGTAATTTGTTATTCCTCGTTCGCTAGAAATAAAGAGTTTTGCTAAGCCTTTTAAAGATTTTTTCGCAAAGATGAATTTTTGAAAGTCGTCGAAATCCATAATAGATGATGATTCTTCGAATTCGTCTATCCAGGAATCTACCGGCATGTTTCCTTCGCCATAAAATGGAGGGATTGATTTTTCAATGTCTTTATAGTTAATTGCAAAACGTTGGGTATTTAAACACGAATTCCTTTTAACTTTACTTATTTCTGCTTCGTCGTTTTGTTGCTTGTTTGCATATATACTCTTGCTTTTGTTATTATTAATAAGCGTTTTGAAATTGGTTGCTTTACTGCTGCTAGCTACATCGCTGCCTACGTCGTTGTGTGCAATTGCTTCATCAACATCATCATCATCGTCGTTGTTACTTTCGGCATCGTCGCATCGTTATCTTAACAACAAAGCAATTGCCCTTTTCTCATATCTATATATATAAATAAAAGAGGATGTGTGTATGTATGTAAGAAATGGACTCGAAAACGGCTGGGCCGATTTTGATGAGATTTTTAGAGAATCTTCAGAATATTCAGGCGGGTGACACTGTGAAGTCCGATTTTTGATTTTCGGTCTGTGGGCGGAGGGGCGTGGCAAAACCCACCAATGACATATACATATTTATTATTGTTTTTTCTTTTTTATTTTATTTTTTAAAGCCATTGTTATGCTTTTCAAAACGAGATATCAATCTCTTAAATCGGTTATGTAGTTCCGAAGATATTTACAAAAAAAAAAAACTCACTAATATATAATAAAATATCAAAATTTTAAAACTTCCGAAATGTTGCATTCAAAAATCCGAGTTTTCAGTTTATTTATATTTACAAAATATTTACATTACTATATAATACAACATATTCCCCGCTACGCTGGTAAAAAATAACGGTACAATCCAACAAACTTTGCTGTTTTGTGTTCATAAGTGAGAAACCTATAAGTGAAATCAATTTAGTAAATAACAAGTGTTTTTAAATTTACAATAGTGAAATAACTTCACAAATTATTTTTAATGCCAATTCATCAAATAGGTAATATGTTATATGCATTATGTTAACGTGTTAATAAACCAACTGCTTTGTTTGTCTATACCGCGAACCAAAATCAATCGAATGTCAGTGTCATATATGTAAAAGTATTGCAATAGAACAAGACGTATTATATAAGCATATAAAAATATTGAATTGTGAAAAAGATGAAATTTTTAAAAAAACATAAAAACGAAAAAAAGAAGGAAATTGTGTTCTTTCTGATTAATTTTCTTGAATGAATTTTTTGGCGCACACAAAAAAGAACGCTGCAGATTAAAAACAAACCACAAATGACTTGCAAAGCAGTCACGGGCACGCTAGTTAGAAAATAAAAACAAAAACAAGTCGTCTGTAATCCAAGTTCAGTACATTACATACAGCCACTAAATCGGCGCCACTAAGGCTCTCATCAACATATTTTCCCTTGCCTTTGAATTCGTCGTCATTTTCGTTGAAAATGAAACCACTAAACTAGCGTATACGTTTTCGGTTACCACGATCACCCTCTTGCTCAAATATTAGTTTATGCATAGCAACGATTGTCATTCGCTTTGCAGTTGCTATATTATTTTTTATATCTGCAAAATCACCTAAAGAACTCATTTCAGCGTGTTATTAAAAAAAAACTATCCCGTTACGCGCGCGTGTAAATAAAAGTTCTTTGTTTTTGTTCTTTGCTTTTTTATCTACGCAAGATTAAGTTCCACGTCAAATAAAAAGTTCCTTAACGCTATATAATCCCACTTCTGACACCAAAATTTGTAGGAATGATTTTAAAAAAAAGTAATTAATTAAATAATAAAAAAATGTTTATTAAAAAAATAAAAAATGGTAATTTCAAATAATCTGCCGCGACCACGTCTTTACTGTTTGAGAGCAGGAGGATGACTGACTTCTTTTGTCTTTGTCTCTTCACTTGCATGTATTGCTTTTTTCTTTTACTCTTCTACATAAATGTGCAACTTAAACCAAAGAAAATACAATAAACAAGAATATTAATATTATTGACGTTATTATCTCCAAAAAAACTCTGGCAGCTATGTATAGTAATGAATTTAAAAAAAAATCTTCAAACAAAAAATATATGACTATTGACATATGTATTAGAACAATTTTCGGTTTGGCCGAAGTTGACGATGTTGCCTCTATTTATTTGGTCTTTTTTTGTTTTTTTTTTTTTTTTTTTTTGTTATTTGATCTACGCGTTTTTTGAGTGTGTGATAAGAATGCATAAGTGTGTTGAATGTATACAAAATCATTAGCATACAAACAATCGCTTAGCTTCGTCAAACCAGTTCGAACGAACATGTCGAGTCGTGAATAATTTATTTGTGTTTACAGCAACAAAAGCAAGAAGAAAATTAATAAATTAATTTTCGGGAAAATTTTATATTTTTTTTTATACAAACCATCTCCTGAAAACTTCGAATCGAATAAAAGAAAAATCAGCCAAATTACTCCAGCCGTTCTCACGCCATTGCATTACATACGTTGACCATTTAATTTTTATATATATATATATAAGATATCGATAATTTGATTGACACCAAAGCAACAATCATGTGTACTGAACGTTTCCATTGCATTTGAGATATTGTTGTCACTTGTTTTACTTTGGCTTATTTTATTTTGAATGCAAACCTTTTGAACATGCCCAACTTTCCTGCATGCATAACGCTTTAACTTATTCTTGTTAGTTTTGCAATCGGTAGATATATGGTTATTACGGCCACATCTCGGACATAAACCTTCTATGCCTAATTCGCTGTAGTTGATACGTATTTTTTATTTTGATTTCCGATTTCTTGAAAAGTTTCCATTACTATTTGTCAAAGAACGACGATTGTTAGCACGTTGATTTTGAACTTTGTGACGACACGTTTACGCTGGTTGCTGGGATAGCGACAGCGGAAGCTAGGGTCGTTACAATTTTGTTTATTACCTACCTTCTTAGTCCGTGGAAGGAATGCCACTCAATGCTTTATACACGTTATAAAACTTATCACCATGCTTATTTAGTCAACTTTTACAAGGTAGATGGTTGATAGTGGACCGTCGGGAATCGTAGCCGAAGAACGGAGAGTCAACTCGCTGACGCGATGGGCAGCAGGAGAAACGTCAGCAGTAGAACAGGCAGTGTTAAAGGCGGCAGTACCTGGTAGTGGTACAAGCGGCGGCGATAAATACGGCGGCGGTACAGGCAACAGCGCTAAAGGCGGCTGTACCTGGTAGCGGTACAGACGACAGCGGTAATGGCGCAGTACCTGGTAGCGGTACTGGAGGTAGCGGTAGAGGTGGCAGCGGCAGTACCTGGTAGTGGTACAGGCGGCAGCTGCACAAGCGGCAGCGGTAAAGATGGCTGTGGAACAGGCGGCAGCGATACAGGCAACAGCGCTAAAGACGGCTGCACCTGGTAGCGGTACAGGCGGCAGTTACTGGTAGTGTACACACATTGATTGTTATAGTTGATTGACAACTATCAGCTGTGAGCTTTGGTCTGCATAACAGCTGACTGCAGTGATGATCTGTTTGTTCCTGACTCACAGGTGGCGCTCCGACGTTCCCGACCGTTAATTTAAATCTTATAAATATACTGTAATATAATAATTAGAATATAATTCATAAATCAGATAATACTAGTAATTTGTATTAAATTAAAGAATGAATTCAATTTGAATAGTAACATTGTGTAGTAATAGCAATAATAAAAAAATAACAATAAGTATAATATTAATAGTAATTAATTTTAAATTAAAAAAACTGCAATAACAAAGTAATAATAAAGTAGTAGTAACGTAGTAATATCGTGTAAGTAAAAACGAGGGCACGACTTTCACCGGTACAACTTTGTTTATGTTTGTTGTTGTATTGTTGCTCTCAAAACCCTTATTGTCTACTCTGGCAGATTCTAACGTTGTTGCTTTACTTACAATTTGTGTAAATGTTAATGTTGGATCCTGTAGTAATTGTTCATGAATGTATCCATCACTAAGACCTCTGATGAATTGTGATCTTAAGAAGATGTGTGTCACTGATTTACCACATTCACAAGCAAATTCGCAATAACTTGCTCCACGTTGTAAGGTTGCAACAAAATCGGAAATGGAGTGTTCATTATTTTGAATTTCGGAGAGAAATTTGTGTTGCTCCACGAAAATTTTTTTTCTTGAATAAAAATGTGCATTTAAAAGCTCTATTATTTCGTTAATGTTGTTAAAAGGAGTATATTGGTGATCCAATATACTGTAGAAGTAATTTTTCGCACAGATCCTTGTTTTCAAAAACCTTCCTTATTTGGAAATGAGTTTCAAGGCGCTCTTTGTACATACTGTTACGGATGTGTCTTGCTTATGTTTTAAAAGAAAATTAAGCAATAATAAAGCTACTGGGTATGTTGTTTACTAACTGCGTGGCTTGCTAAGAAAACTTACGCAAAACAACAAAATTTCTAGTTACATAACAACTTTATATGCTGTTTACTTTTGTGCAGTGTCTGCATTCCACGCTGGATTGAACGTCTGCAGAGCTATGACTTCAGCATTCTGCACAGCAAAGTCGGAAAACACAATAATGAAGATGCCCTTTCAAGACGCTCATGCAGCGTAGAATGCAGACACTTCACAAAAGGAATCCATTATTGATGTGAGGCGTATCCAAATTGGCCCACGAGAATATTGGTGTGAGGCTCAAAAGGAGGATCCCATCTTGTCAAAAATGATATCGGCCAAGCTGGAGAGCATAAGACCGGACCGCAACTAAATATCGGCAGAAAGCCCGTTGGCAAAATCGGACTGGGCTCAGTGGAATAGCCTTAAAGTGGTAAATAGTTGCCTATATCGAAATTAGGGAAGTGCAAATGGAAAAAATACAACGGACTTAATCTTCGTGTCAAGTTCCCGAATAAAAGATGTAATGAAGCAGTTTTATAATGGTCCCAGCAACGGCCATCTGGGTGTAACAAAAACACTGGAAAAGATAAAACAGCGATTTTACTGGGTAGACTGCCCACAATCTGTAGCCGAATGGATATCTAATTGCGAGCAGTGTATTGCGGCCAAGGGTCCAACAAGGAAAAGTCGTGGCAAGCTACAACAGTACAACGCAGGCGCCCCTCTTGAGCGGATAGCAATGGATATCGCAGGCCCATTACCTGTCAGTAATGCTGGAAATCGGTATCTGCTAGTAGTAATGGATTATTTCAGTAATGGATTATTTCAGCAAATGGCCCGAGGCGTATCCCATTCCCAACCAAGAGTCCAAAACGGTTGTGGATGAATTTGTGAACAATTGCGTGTGTCGATAAGGTGTCCCAACAGAACTTCACTCGATCAGGGGCGAAATTTTTATTCAAGGAAATGTGCGACATTTATGGGATCAGAAAGACAAGAACGACACCACTGCATCCACAGTATGATGACATGGTTGAAAGATGTAACCGCACCCTGGAAGAATATCTCTGAAAAGTGGTTAGAACACACTAAAAGGATTGTAACGAGCATGTACCAAAGTTTCTTCTGGCATACCGGTCAGTATCCACGATTCAACATCATGCAGTCCAGCGAAAATCGTGTTTGGGACAGAGCTAAAACTACCAGTCGACTTAGAATTTGGCGCTAAATCTATTCCTGCACACGACTATAATGAATGTGTTCCTCAGATACAAGAAGACCTCCACGGGCTTCATAAGTTTGTCCGCAATCGAATTAAAATGCGACAAAATGAAAGCCAGGTATGATCGAGCAGCAAATACGAAAGGATTTACAGAAGGACAACTGGTTCTCCTATTTAACCCCAAACGATAAAAAGGACTGTCTCCCAAATTGCAAACGCACTGGGAAGGACCATACAAGGTGAGTGTGATTTGTTTTTACATCCGCGCCTGACCATTAGTCTTAATCAGATGGTGGACAAACCACTATTGTATAATTTGGAACGTCATACATGCGTCCTAGATAGCCGAAGCCATAATTCTATGCAACAGAACCACCTAGTTGCAACTTTAATGATTTCAGTACAGGTCTGCAAATCATCACACCTTGCTAAAGAGTTGGAGACTTTCCAACTCCTGTCCAGAACACATGTCAAGCATGCTCACTGGACTGGATCATTCACCATGCGTGTCATTATCAGCGAATGATCCTGGCCACCATAATAAACAAACCTGTTATGGGGCCGCAAAACCACAACCACCACGATGCTCCCATATAGGGGCCAACCTCAATGATCAGCCAGAGAACTATTAAATGTCTAAAGAGACAAATAATGAACTCTGCGGGTCACTGATCCCCGTGGAAATAAAGTGGAGTTTCCAGTTGACTCCCTGTCTGCCTTCAGGGGACTGGGCTCCCTTTTTCCCCCAGTTGCACAGGTCCAGATAGTTGAGTACTCTATAAGAACCGATAAATGTGCCCCCGGGGGGTCCATACAAGGTGATCAAGAAATTGAATGACGTAGTTTATCGGATACCGAAATCTCAAAGTCCGAGGTTTAAGATGAAAGTGGTCCACTTGGAGCGGATGGCCAAGTATGGCCGAGGGAGTATTGAGCCTGTTCGGGACGAAAAGGCTTAAGTGGGCGGCAATGTGTCTTGCTTAAGTTTTAAAAGACAATAATTAAGCAATAAAGTAAACTACTAACTCTACTACTCTTTACTAACTGCATGACTTGCTAAAACTTATGCACAACAACAAAATTTCTAGTTACAAATTGCGTAGAAATTTTATACACGCAAACAACAATTTGATATGCTGTTTACCATCTGCGTAGTTTTCTAAAAAAACTTATCTACATGAAACAACAACAAGTGTCTTAAAATAAATTCCAAGAAGAAACTTTATCAATATAAAAACAAAAACAAAAATTCACACAGTCATTCAGGCGCCTATACATTGAATAAAAAACATACAACAACAAAATGTGATACAAAGGGAGTAATTTTCTAGACTTTTACTGGACAAATATAAAAGGGCAGCGTCTGAGTGGATAGTCAGTCTTAAGTAAATTGTTCTGTAGTGTCAACTTTGCGCAGTTAAAACTCTAAAAACTGGTGTTATTTATTTTGTAACAAAACGTTTATAAAAGGTATAAACGTAACAATACGAAATGATTCTACCTTGGTCAAAAGCATCGAAGTTTTTAATTATATTTACACTTGTTGTGTTACATTGTTGATTCTGCTGCTGCTGTTGCATTGTTGTAGTCATGGCAGTTATTGCCTCAAGTAATTTTTGAACTTGTTGCTCCATTTAAGTTTGAGGTTAAATACGGTCTCACCCACGTTTCTGCACGTTTTCAATGTTGTGCATTTATACCTATGAATATATATAGGCTGTATGTGTTCATGCATAAGTATGTAAACTTTGTTATCCCATCCTCGTCGTCATTCAATTTGTTATGTATTATGATAATAGTGTTTTTATTGCAAAAATATCAAGAAACATTTATTAACAAGTTTAAATTTCACTAGTTCTGTATATTTCAAGTATTAGAAGAACAATGCAGAAGAATAAAAAGGAATGTATGCATAAGAATATAAAAAGAGAGTTGAAAGACATTCATAATTAAGGTTGCCATTATTATTTTAATATATTACACTTAGGTTTTGCAGTCTAATAAAGTGAGTTTATTTATCAAATACAAGATAACAAAATTTTTAAAAGTTTTTGGAATATTTTTTACTTTTGAAAGTTTGTTTCTTTATAACTTATTTGGTACAGTCGTTTTAGAATAAATTTAATTACGTTTTTCATACTTGTGTCCGCTGTCGATCGTTTTAAAATGGATGATTTAAGCAACATTTTTGAATGTTACATTCATTTCATGATATGCTCTATACTTATTGTGTATTTTGACAATATTTTCAATGTAGGAATAGTTGTCAAGTTCTAAGATAAAGGCAAATTTTTGAACAAAGCTTTAAAAAGGAATATTTCCAAGAAATTAAAAATGTAGCTAATTGCAACAAAAATTTATACTTTTAAAGCGAATTTAACTAGTTAAAATTTATGTTTTTAGTTTTTATTATATTGTATATATATCAATATATACAATCTATGGAAAATAAAAAAGAATCGATTGCGATAGAGCTTTTTTATGGAAAAATTTTAAAACAAATTATAGCGCAGCAAACTTTTAAAATTTGTAAAAGTCGTCTAAGTTTAGTTTTTAGTTTTTTATTAATAGTTTGAAAACCATTGAATTTATGCATTTTGTTGTGACTCTTTATTTACAGCCTTTTACCGATTCTCTTACTTTATTTTAATTCGCCTTTTTATATATTAACTAAACTAATGCAAAAACTTAAATTTAAGTGAAAAATACAAGAAATGTAATAAACACAATTATATGATAATAAAATGACGAATATGAGTTATATTAACCTAAATTACAAGGTTTAATAAAAATGATGAGTAAGGGTAATATTAGGCAGTTTACTTAAGTAAGTTCAAATTAAAATTAATGTTAAGTATGTCAATTAAAGTAGGTTAGAGAGAAACCAGGTTATTAAAGTAGGCTAAAATAAAATAATAATATTAAAGCTTAACATAAAATTAATTTTAATAAAGTAAAAACTATAAGGAGAACAACTGGTAACAATTTCTAAAATAAAAATTTTTTTAAATAATAAATAAAGGGGAAAATGGATTAAATTTTTATGAAAAACTTTTATAAAAAAAGTTTCGCTGCAAATTAACATTTATGAAAATTTTTAGACTGATACAAAACCCCGCTTACCTGCATCTCCTACATATTTTAAGCAATAAATTTTTCATAACACTCTTTCATAAAAAAATTTGGAAAATATTCATTTCTTTCATTCAATAGATTGCAATTATATAAACCTACTTCATTTAGAAGTGTTATGGCTTGCGAACGAACATATAAAAAAACACCCAAAGTCTTACATTAAATTTTTTATTTTCAAATACCTGAAATTTTCAATTTATTATCCTATCCAAGTTTCCCACCAGAAGGCTTCGCTTCGTGAGGGATACCACACACCACGTACTGGTGCCGTTGCAGTATGTAACGAACCACCAACTCAACCTTGGTTGTCACGGGTCTGCACACCTAGCGATGCTTCGGTCTTAGCTCAAGGACATGGGCGTGAGCTGTGATACCTTTAAGGGAGTTTTGCGTTACCAGAAATTTAAGATAGTGTGTAGGAGGGAATAAGATGAACTAAAGAAGAAAAAATGCACGATTCAGCAAGAATAAGACCACTAGTGTCAGGACAATTTCGGTTAAGTTAATGAGGAAGAAGGTGTAGTTTTCCTCGAGGTCATGTTACCCACCCTACCTGCTGATGACCTGATGTTGAATCTCAGCCCATTTTTGTGTTGTTGTTGCCTAACTTTCCTACTTACCTTTCATCAACCAAAACAATACAATTTCTTAGTGATTCATAGTAATCCAATTCATTGTTATATTTGTTATTAAATTTGAAAAAAAAATTTATATATTATATTTTACATAGTTTAGTTTTGTTTGTTGTTTAAAATTTCATACATTTTGTTGAGTTGTCATTTCTACTTTTGTATTCGTTTTTTTTTCTTTAACATATTTCCAAATAATATACTTATAACTACTTACAATTCATTTAGTTTTTATTTCAGTTTTACATTCTGGTCTTATATTATTTATTCGATTTCTGTTATTGTTTCTTTTCTTTTTCTCTCCTTTCCGTCTCTAAAGTGCCAATTATAAAAACACCTTTTTAGGGCTTGATCGTTGCTTATTGTTGTTGTTGTCGTATTCGTTCCATAAATTCCAATAAGTCAATTTTCTTAATAATCTTTACATAAGCTTTTGTTACCTTTGTTTGTTGTTGCTGTAGGTGATGTTGTTGTCGTTTTGTTATAAGAGAGCATCATAAAAGCAAGTTATATTTATTTGTAATTGTTTTTGTTATTATTTGAAAAAGCACGCACTTCTTTTAAAGCATTTTAATGTTGTTGTTTTTCTTAAGTACTGACAATTAAGCGTTCTTTACTGAGTGTGGATTTCTTTAAATTTCCATTAAAGTTATATAGAGTTGTAAAAAAACACTGTACACTTTGTATCAATATGAATAAAATCAATTTTCTGTTTGTTGTATTATTTGCCCTTGTAATATAGAGACAAAGGAGGGAGACAGAATATTTTGTATTAGTGATATTAAAGATGAGATATTCTGTGTAGCGTTTTGTTTTTGTTTCTTTCTTATAATTTACTTATTTAATGATTTAATATTATTATGATCTTCTTTGATTTAAAATTTAACACAATTGTAAGTTAATTTAATATTTTTTTTCTTTTCAATTTTCCTTCTTTAAATGTATTACACTCATACATAGTTTAAATTTAAAATGAAATTATTTTAGATATTTACACGAACAAAATATTTTAAAGTTTTAAATTGGTAAAGGAGTTAAGTGATATTTCTTCTAATTTTTTTTTAATTATTCAATTTAATTTAATTATGATATAGTTGTTTTTGTGTTCTGTATGTATATATTTATCTACATAATTAACAGATCTTTAATATTCATATATATTATAATAACTGTTTTTACATATTTATATGAATTGTTTTATATATTCTTTTTTTTTTTTTTTGTTTTGTATTGGAATGAATTGTTGTTAAATTTTTAAAATTTTCGGAAGAATTCTTTTTAAATGGTTGTTTAAATCACTTTTCTTAAACAAACACTTTAAACAACCAACCACACCATGATATGACTAAAACTGTACTGATATGTCAACATTCCTCAGCAACCAAGCAAGTGATCATTCACCAAATTCCTGGATAGAACCCGTTACTCCGTTTCTAGTCTCCCTTTCACTCTCCTTCATTCCACTATGTCAGGTACCTAATAATTATCTCTTTGAGAACCTAAGAACATAAGTAAATACCTGCCAGGGATGGGAAATTCCACTCCTTCAAAATTCCCCACCTATCACAAAGCAGCTGGTAGTTGAAAGAAAGTGAAAAATAACAACTGAAAAATGGTGACATTCCTGGCCCTAACCATATATATAACCACCTCTATACTCGCTACGGTTCCAGATACCCCTATACCTGCCTCGAAGGGTTCACCATATATCTTTTATGTGGTACGTGGATATATTGTCCGAGCTCAAGTCCTGTAAAACATAATAGGAGGTGCCCTTTTTTTCGATTACTCTGCATTTAATACCTGTAGGGGCTAGTTTCGCATTAAAGTGCCTTAACAGATTGCTTTGAGTGAAATTTCTCCGAGTAACTATTTGGCCAATCTCCAACATTCTGGTTCTAGAGCGAAGGTTATAATGGTGAGCATTCTTGTCATAGGCGGCCTTCATACGATCTTTAATCTTATCCCTAATAAATTGGAAGTTAGCATTATTAAAGTTATCGTTATTAAATTACGTAGAACTTGGTAATCGTTATCATGCGTTATCATGTTCTGACCAAAGACTATGAAGTATGGGGAATAACCTAAGCTTTGATGTATGCTGTTACGCAAAGCGCTATTAATATCACTTAAAAACAAATCCCAGTTCCTTTGGTCGCCTCGAATATATGAACGCAATGCCTCATTAACACATCTGTTAACGCGTTCGCTAGCATTTGCCTGGGGTTTAATACCGTACTTCCTCAAGAAATCAATGAACTCCTTACTTTTAAACTGGCTACCATTGTCCGATACTATAGTTTCCGGGACACCGAAACAATCAAAAATACATTCTTTGAGATGGTTTATTATAAGTATCGAATTCAACTTTTTGAGCGGTTTTAAAAAAGTAAATTTGCTAAAGTGATCTAGAATAATAAATACGCCTATATTACCATTTCGGCTACGCGGGTAAGGTCCGATAAAATCGATGTACAACCGCTGAAATGGTCTTTCGGATTCTGTCATATGTCCCATGGGACGTCTTAAGGTTCTTGTCGGAATTTTAGAGGTATTACACAGTTCACAGCGAGCAATGTACCTGCGGATATCCGCCACCATTCCTGGCCAGTAGAAGTATCTACGCACCCGTTCAAGGGTTTTAGCAATGCCCCCGTGTGATGCTGATGGTTGATCGTGAGAAGCCACCAATACCTCTCTTCTTAGTCCTTCGGGTACCAAAAGCTTCCATCTCTCCATATCATTATCCACCCCCCGGTCAAATTCAGTTCGATGGTATATAAAGTTTCCTACTACATTAAAATCTGGCAACTTGGAATTTACTAACTTCTCTCTTAGCGCACTGTATTCTGAAGAATTGAAAAGCTCGGATGAAAGATCTATGATGGGTAATGATTCCAATTCTACAGTTTCCACTATGGGTTCCTCGATATCGAATAAACGGGACAATGCATCTGCCACGACATTTTCGCTTCCTTTACGGTGCTCAATGGAAAAAGTAAACCCCTGTAACTTGAGTGCCCACCTTGCCAACCTACCGCTTAAATCCTTCTGGCACATGAGTTATTTAAGTCTGGCATGGTCCCTTACTACGGTAAACTGGTGCCCTTCAATATATGCGCGAAACTTCTTGATGGCTAGTACCACCACCAGGCACTCCAATTCAGTAACCGAGTAGTTTCTCTGTGCACGATTCAACTTATGGAACATGAATGCTATAGGACGTTCATCCCCGTTCTCGTCTCTTTGAGCTAAAAGACCACCTACTAGCATCGCATTGCACAATAAACGGTTTACAATAGTTCGGGTGAATCAAGAATGGGGCAGTAGTTAAATTGGCCTTCAAGGCCTCAAAAGAATTTTGAGCATCAGCATTCCAGCAAAAACTTTTCATTTTCGATAATAACTCAGTTAATGGAAAGGTAATTGCCGCATAGTTGGCTATTAAACGCCTATGCCACCCAGCCAATCCCAAAAACTGACGAAACTGCCGTACTGTCTTAGGAATGGGGTAATCCGACATTGCCCTAACCTTGTCCGGATCTACCATAAAAGTGCCATTACCCACCACATATCCCAAGTATTTCACCTTGCTTAATCCAAACTGACTCCTCTCGATGTTTATAGTAAGACCAGCCTTTCTCAATAACGATGCCACCTGTAGAAGGTGTACAATGTGCTCATTCAGTGAATGTGATACCACAAGTAGATCGTCCAAATACACGAAAACATGGCCCTTCAAGTCGTAAGGGATCACCTTGTCCATCAATCGGCACATAGTCTGCGGCGCATTACAGAGCCCAAAAGGCATTCTAACAAATTGATACAGTGGCCGATTGGTGACAGTAAAGGCCGTTTTAGGACGAGACTCCTTCGACAGACTGATTTGCCAAAATGCGTCCTTGAGATCTACCTTTGATATCACATGCACTGGAGGCAATCGGGAAATCAAGCCATCTATATTCGGAATCGGGTAGGCATCCTTAACAGTAACCTCATTTAAATTACGAGAATCAAGGCAGAATCGAACTTTCCCTGGTTTAACTAACAGAACCCCAGGGGACGACCAGGGCGAGCTATCGGCAACTTCTATGACCTTCAATCGCAACATTCGGTCTATTTCGTCACATAATAATTTCTCCCTAGCTGGAGATATAGGATAGTAGCGTTGCTTAATCGGAGCCGCGGAACCAGTATCAATGACATGTTCAATAAGATCCGTTGACCCCAATCCCTCTTTTTCGAAGGAAGGGACAGATGTAATGGCTGACTGCAGTTTTTTTTGATCAGATGGACACAACTTCAAAAAATCTGAACCAGTATTGTCAGAAGTATTGCCCGAATCCATGGGCACTACTGATGAGATCGTCGTATCCGAAGGAGCCATGATTCTAAATCCAAATTTATTCCAAAAATCAATACCGCAAATAATATTCTGTTTAAGATTAGGGACTAATAAAAATTCTATATTCTTCGTCATATTTCCATATGTTACATCTAGAAAAACCAAACCTACGACCTGCTGAAGCTGTCCTTCTGCAGTCTTCACATTTCCAGTGAACCCAATGAGGCCGGTGGTTAAGTCTCTTAAAAATTCTCTACATAAACCGCCACCAATACAAGACTTATTTGCTCCGCTGTCCAGCAGCGACAAAATCGTCTTGTTAACGAGAAAAAGGTTCACAAATAGTCTAGTATCTAAATCAAATCTACTAATACCAGCAATCACATATTTTCTAAGTCGTCTTCTGCTATCCCAAAATTTACGAATCCGTAAGGAAGATCTTACTCTTTGCCTAGATGGATAAGGAGACGAAAATATTTGCGAGCGTATTCTCAAATAGCGTTCGAGTTTCTCATGGTAAAGTAATGGTCTGGTCAAATGTTCAGTAAGCAATTAATCGCCAGGAGTTAGACTAGTGAAAGCATCAGAGTATTTATAATTGTTATTGGAAATGTCAGGGTGTTGTAAAATTTTAATAGATCTTACTTTTTGAATCGTTGCTGAGGATGCCCGTTCGTCGTTCGACGGACATCCGGGAGCCAGTTTTCCGGTTTAGGCGAACACTTAGGGCATTAAGGTTTATACGTGTCTATCGCTCCACAGCCGTAGCTGTGGACGCCGGGGACCCATACAGTCTTGATGGCGATGACCAGAGGCATCACAATTCCAACACTGTATCATATCGGACGTTTTTATTGGACTTATTCCATCAGAGCAGTCGTCCCCAGTCACCTCACTTACCTCTGCAGATCATTTGGAGGTTAATTCTGATATGTTTGGGCGAGAATATCTGACTCTTTGAATCGACTGCGGCGATAGATCCTCGAAAAACTTTTCATGTTTTCTAGCCTCCTTTCTTACCATGGCTAAGTCAGTTGTATTTAAATGTAATAATTCATGTCGAAGGTCAGTTTTTAAGTTTCTAATAATTATCTTAACTAATTCTGTCTCACCTATGGGAATTCGAAGTTTATCACTCAAGGTCATCATAGAATCTAAAAAGGTATCAAACGTTTCCGAACTGTTTTTGTTTCCTCCGACGCATGTCATCCTTGATATCGTAATCAGTAGTGGTATCTTTAAATTCCTTTCTAAGGCCATCACACAGATCAAACCATACCGGTGTGGTGTCAGGTTGACGGTGAAATGTCCAGAACCACTTAAGAGCTTTGCCCTCAAAAAGAGAATGTATGTGTTGAATGAGCAATTCAAAATTACCATTGAGATAAATAGAAGTTAGAGTATTAACCCGGTAAATGAATTCATCAACAGATATATCGTCATTTAAACTCGAGTATTTCAAGTGCCAATTGTTAATCAGATTAGAAATTTGATCAACAGTAAGAGAAACATTGTCCGTGGGTAAGGAGAATCCTACACTACGTCTATGACCTGGAAAGCTTCTGGAAAGCGGCTCAGCTCTGAAAGGATTGTCCCGAGGCCATTCAGGAGGATTAGGACTAGCATTTGTACACGACGAAATATTAGATCTTCTATTAGTGGGATTTTGTATTCGTGCACGGTTATGTGGAATGTTAGAATCCCGGTTCATATTTTGATGATTATTTTCCATATGAAGGTTTTGAAACATGGACTGTATATCTCTTGAGACTGTATTTGAAAACTCGATTTGAAAGGCATTAAGGGATTCAGATATAATGTTCTGAATTCTTTGTTTAGATAGTTGATTAGGAGCCACAATTGGAGGACGTCGACGATTTACAGGTATTCGATTTTGTTCCACGACACTACCATCCCTTGGTTGCAGTTGAGAATATGACCTGGTGTTAGGACGCTCTCGTGGAATAGCCCCCCTTTTGATCGGTTGAACATCTTGTTCCGAACGGGTAGGTAAGGTAACCTGAACATTAGTCGGAGCCGGACTACAAGGGAGACTACATATCGGACAAGTTTTACTGGTTTCTAACCATCTTGTTAAACACGCAGCGTGGAACGAATGCTGACATGACGTAACCGTTTTAGTATCTGATTCTAGGATCTCATTGCAAATAATACATATACTTTGTTCCGAAGTTTCTAAAGCTTCGGCACCTACTTGCTCTGGGCTCCGAGTGACCGGCATGTTTGCAATTATTTAAACAAGGTATATAAAATATACGCCAATGCCAAAACAAACGATTATACCAGAACAATCAAAAATATATATTGTTCTCGTTTTTTTTTTCAAAAATACAAATTTAAATAGGGGTTATGGTTGATTACTTAGCAGTAAAGAGAAATTTGGCCACAACAATTGAAACGTAAATGACGTTTTCTCATTAACCGAAACTGTCCTTCTACTAAAAGTTGGTGTAGAAAAGTAGAACTTTATATCACTTGTTTTTTCTATTGAGCACAATTTTCAATAAAAATTATTCATTTAAGAAGGGAAATCATCAATAAAAATAACCAGTAAACAATATTGTCCCTATTAATCTATTCTTACAAAATGGTATGTAATTGTAAAATGCATTTAGCAAAAATCCAGAAAAAGTAAGAAGATGATTAAACACTGACAAGACATTAACGAAAAGGAAAAATAGAAAAACTTAAATATATGTATTAATTATGATTACTTTTTGGGCGCCATTAAATTTATCTGTAACGAACCACCAACTCAACCTTGGTTGCCACGGGTCTGCACACCTAGCGATGCTTCGGGCGTGGGCTGTGATACCTTTAAGGGAGTTTTGCGTTACCAGAAATTTAAGATAGTAGATAGTGTGTAGGAGGGAATAAGATGAACTAAAGAAGAAAAAATGCACGATTCAGCAAGAATAAGACCACTAGTGTCAGGACAATTTCGGTTAAGTTAATGAGGAAGAAGGTGTAGTTTTCCTCGAAGTCATTTTACCCACCCTACCTGCTGATGACCTGATGTTGAATCTCAGCCCATTTTTGTGTTGTTGTTGCCTAACTTCCCTACTTGCCTTTCATCAACAAAAACAATACAATTTCTTAGTGATTCATAGTAAACCAATTCATTGTTATATTTGTTGTTAAATTTGAAAAAAAAATTTATATATTATATTTTACATAGTTTAGTTTTGTTTGTTGTTTAAAATTTCATACATTTTGTTGAGTTGTCATTTCTACTTTTGTATTCGTCTCTTCGACAAACTTTATAATTTACAAAATTCTAAGGAATTTAAAAAAATATATATATAAAAGAAAAACTTGGGTAGGGGAGTTAGTAAGGGAAAATTTTCTTTTTCTTTAACATATTTCCAAATAATATACTTATAACTACTTACAATTCATTTAGTTTTTATTTCAGTTTTACATTCTGGTCTTATATTATTTATTCGATTTCTGTTATTGTTTCTTTTCTTTTTCTCTCCTTTCCGTCTCTAAAGTACCAATTATAAAAACACCTTTTTAGGGCTTGATCGTTGCTTATTGTTGTTGTTGTCGTATTTGTTCCATAAATTCCAATGAGTCAATTTTCTTAATAATCTTTACATAAGCTTTTGTTACCTTTGTTTGTTGTTGCTGTAGGTGATGTTGTTGTCGTTTTGTTATAAGAGAGCATCATAAAAGCAAGTTATGTTAATTTGTAATTGTTTTTGTTATTATTTGAAAAAGCACGCACTTCTTTTAAAGCATTTTAATGTTGTTGTTTTTCTTAAGTACTGACAATTAAACGTTCTTTACTGAGTGTGAATTTCTTTAAATTTCCATTAAAGTTATATAGAGTTGTAAAAAAAACACTGTACACTTTATATGAATATGAATAAAATTAATTTTCTGTTTGTTGTATTATTTGCCCTTGTAATATAGAGAAAAATGAGGGAGACACAGAATATTTTGTATTAGTGATATTAAAGATGAGATATTCTGTGTAGCGTTTTGTTTTTGTTTCTTTCTTATAATTTACTTATTTAATGATTTAATATTATTATGATCTTCTTTGATTTAAAATTTAACACAATTGTTAGTTAATTTAATAATTTTTTTTCTTTTCAATTTTCCTTCTTTAAATGTATTACACTCATACATAGTTTAAATTTAAAATGAAATTATTTTAGATATTTACACGAACAAAATATTTTAAAGTTTTAAATTGGTAAAGGAGTTAAGTGATATTTCTTCTAATTTTTTTTTAATTATTCAATTTAATTTAACGATGATAAAGTTGTTTTTGTGTTCTGTATGTATATATTTATCTACATAATTAACAGATCTTTAATATTCATATATATTATAGTAACTGTTTTTACATATTTATATTTATATAAATTGTTTTTTTTTTCTTTAAATAAAATATATATTCTTTTTTTTGTTTTGTATTAGAATGAATTGTTGTTAAATTTTTAAAATTTTCGGAAGAATTCGTTTTAAATGGTTGTTTAAATCACTTTTCTTAAACAAACACTTTAAACAACCAACCACACCATGATATGACTAAAATTGTACTGACATGTCAACATTCCTCAGCAACCAAGCAAGTGATCATCCACCAAATTCCTGGATAGAGCCCGTTACTCCGTTTCCAGTCTCCCTTTCACTCTCCTTCATTCCACTATGTCAGGTACCTAATAATCATCTCTCTGAGAACCTAAGAACATAAGTAAATACCTGCCAGGGATGGCGCTGTTTTCCTGCTTTTCACTTGAAATTGTTCCTGAACCTCACGGAGCCCGAGACCTTTCCAACTAATGCAAAACCGTGGAAACTTTTAAAATGCATAAGTATTTTTTTTGCAAACGCTGGCAGCATTTTTATTACTTAATTAATAAAAGTTTGTTTATTTTCATTTTCATGTTGGTCATGGTTCTTATATCGAGAAGATGATAACAAACTTTTTGGTTTTGTTTTTTTTTTTTGTTTTAGCAAACTTTTTTCAGGGTTGCATGAAAGGTCGCGTGCTTTCATGTATCACAGTAACAAAAAGTTACACCCAATTTACATTGTACGATTTTTGTCGCTGCAATTCTCATTTTGTTGGTAAATAATGTGTACTTTTTTCGTTGCTGTCTTCCCCTATTCTCTTTACACCCATTATTTACAACAACAAACTAAGAATTGCAGCGACAAAAATCGTACTATGTACATTCGGTCTAAACAAGTTAATCGAGGAGAAGATAACAAACTTTTAAGCAATATTTTTTGTGTTTTGGAAAAATGTTTTCAGAGTTGCACGAAAGCTACGTGTAGTACAACGTGCTTTCATATATTACAATAACAAAAAGTAAACAAATATGACAAAAATATACCGTTTTTAAAATTGATTTTAAATAGTTAATTTAAATTGTATTTTAAATAAAAAATATGAATTGAAAAGCCTGTAGATCACAGAATCAGATTTTTCAGTTGTCACTTTTATTAGTTAAGAAACAAAGGCACAGCACGTTAAACATTTTGAAGTTGTTTTGAAAATGTTTATTTCAGTTTTCCATCAATAACTCGATAACCATTCCTATTTCTAAAAAGACTTTACGGAAAAAGTTTGTGATAATTCGCTCAGCTAGATATTTTTATGATTGAAATGAATAAAAATGACAATTACATTGAGTTACCAGGTAGATGGCCGTGCTGGCATGCTGGCGTTTAGCACCTGCTAGGGCTCGCCGTCTTGGGTGGTATCCTTTGCCAACTCATCCGGTTATTACACAGCTTCACACAAAAAATTTAATCATGCCAGCTAGAAAACTGTAAAAAGAAAAATCCATAAGGCCCGAAGTAAGTCCGACCAGCTTTCACCTCACACCTCATACATCGCATCATCCTGGCAGATGGTAAGCCAAATGGTCTCCCTCCCTCTTGAGGCTAACGGATAACCTCACCATGGCATCATAATTTATCCTCTGTTCTTAGATGCCCCAAAGGCTTGCCCTGCAACCTCTCACCCTACTTACCGTCCGCTAAATCAAGCCTTCATCTCAAATAAAAGGAACAACACCAAAATTCATCTCAAAATTTCATACATATTTTTAATTAATCCAAATCCACGTTACAATTTAATTGTAGGCGGTAGATGATTACAAAACAAAACAAATTTACCATTTCCTCTTCAATTCTTAAGGGTTCATATAAATGTCAAATATTCTTATTTTTAAATTTAATAAACTTTGATACTTAGTCAATATTATTTAAGTATACTAAATATTTCAAATACAAAAAGAACGAGTTGTCAGGTTAACATTGTCTTGCCTGTTACTTATATTACCATTCACAATTTTATGCATATAGTTTTAGTTTCACAAAAAAAAATATAAAATACAGGATTTACGCTATTGTTCCTTCGGTCATCAATTAAAGGTGGAAGTTTCAAGCACAGTTGGCTGTTGTTATCCGGTCGGTCCATTTATGACAAGGAAAAATTATAAACGTTCAACGAACACCTCTATCGATTCGCTCCAAACATTCTGGGGCCGTAAGCGACTTGGAGAATAAAGGTACGACGGGAACTGACCGCCACTTCGGGAGCCCTACAACTTTTCCCGTCCGTCCGTCTATAAGTCGGTACAGGTTTTTCTTCTACACTGGTCGCGGTAACTCAAACAGAGGTTCGATGTATATAAATATATTTTTCCTGTTCATAAATTGCAAAAATTTATATTTTTTTCTTCAGGGAAAACACTCTCAAAATCGGGCAATTAAACCCACTGCAATAAATCTAACCTTCAGAATTGAGCTCAGTTCTTGGGGACGCGCACTCGGGAACAATTCCTCCCGAGGACTGGACAAATCTCTATCAACCCTGTTTTCCCTAACGAACAAGAACAATATACATAACACATATGACACAGTCCGTCAGTTTCCTGTCCACCAGGTAGTGCGTAATTGTCCGTGTCGTACGTGGCAAAATACCTGGCACCGCCGGATGGCGATGCTAAACGTGGATGAACCACAGGTCCCTCGTTGATACTGTCCTCTCTCCACCACTCGTTCTCACAGATGTTTCCGGCGTAACCTCTAAGCCTGATGCGTTCTTCTCTGTCCTTCTCTTCACCTGGTTGTATTTTATTTGCACTTCCTCTGTTATTTAACTGTCTTTAATTCATATAATTTAACTCCTTTAATTTCTTTCTTTAAGTTTTTAACATCTTTAATTCTTTCTTTAATTTTAATTTCTTTAATTTATTTCTTTAATTTAATTCATTGTCTTTTTCTTTTAAATTCTTTAATTTCTTTCATTAGCTTAACTCATTGTCCTTTTCCTTTTAAATTCTTCAATTTTATGTCATCGTCTTTTCTATCATCTTTAATTCTTAATTTCTTTAATTTTCTTTATTTAACTTATTTCATTGTCCTTTTTCAATTCTTTAACTTATTTCCTTAATATCACTATCTTTAATTTCTTTAATTCTTATATTGTTTCATTTGTTTTATTTCAGCCCGCCATCGAACGATCTATTCTCGTTCACAGCTCAAACAGGAAAGGGAAGTTCTTTTTCTTTTTTCTGTCTTGCCACCTGTCATCTCCTATACTGCCAGTACTACCTGTTCGTGCTGCCCTATCACCGCAGTGTTGCTTAGGCACCGGGTGCACACGACAGGTTATAAGGCAGCAAACTTCTGAAATTGTTAAAAAATCGTCAAATTTTTCTGGTTTTTCATTAATAACTCAAAAACTATTCCGCGTGCACATATACGGCTATATACGTTCGATAGAGGATAAAAATACAAATCGATAGTGATATGGTTTGTTTCCGCAAAGACTGCACCGAAAAAGTTAAAAAATCGTCGTTTTCATTAAAAACTAAAAACTTTGTTTTAATTATTATTTTTTCATGTTTATACTTTTTTAGCTTCTTTTTACATATTCGTTTAATAATTTAAATTTTCTACTTTTCCATCTTTATTACATAAAAAAGATGTATTTACGATGTAAATATTGTAGATTTTTTGTTTTTTTTAATGAATATTAATTTAATACAGTATTTTACATACACGATAGATATGAAGAACATTTTGAGAAGATTACAACCGAAATCAAAGAAAAATGTTTGGCCCATACAGGTAGGACGTTCCCTTGCACACTTCAGTTTCCTGCGATTTTTACCCAAATATAATCTTCTGTGAAATTAAGAATCAATTATTAGTGCAGTACTTAATAAGTTCAATTTGCTTTTTTTACCGTGATGGAGTTTTTGTTATTTACTAATTCATAAAGACCTGTGGATGGATTTCATGGTAGTTGCTTTGGAAGGTTTAATAATGAACATTTCCATAGATGGTGGTTGTTGGTTAATTTGGGAAAAGTATATGAGTGAACAGAATTTTTAACAGTAACTCTTTGAAATTAATGCGGCTGCTTACGGTTGGACACCAATTGGTAAATATTATCTGAAAATAGAATATGCATTACCTTCTTACTTACAGGAACTTTGTGGATCCTAAATATTAAAATATTCTGTGAAAAATATGCAATTAAGATAACAAGGAAAATGTTTTTTTTATCTCCTTTTTTTAGATATTCCGTAGCCCTTAAAGGAGCTTTTGCAAATTTAAAAAGACGATTTTTTTGTCTGGTCTAGATCCATCATGTTTTGCTACGCTATTACCACGCATGACGGTCTTGAATAAAAAGAAGCTAACCGTGCATAGTCTAGCTACTGAAATGTTTTTATAGGTGGGAAGAGCTTTAGAGCAAACCTGCCGACTAAAGATTCCTTTTAAAGAATAAAGATTTTTTTATTTTAGTTAGGGCAAATGACTGCTTTCCAACTACCAGATTAAGACTGATTGCCTCTTCTGATAGAATGACTTTATTTTATATTTTTTTTTTGTCTACTCATCAATAAAATACACAATTACAATTAAACATTATTACAAGTAAAATTTAATAACAAAATTTTAATTAAAAAAAAATATTATACAATAAAATTTTGCTTAGGCTGACTTAAATTTAAATGGGTCTCTGAACTTGACAGTAAACTATGGTTTTGCTTTGGAGTGAGGTATCTATGTTTTAAGTTTCAAAAAAAAAGAAAAATAATTTTGTCATTGAAATTAAAGTGTTTATTTAACAACAATGGAATTGACATTGAAATGGTTTAAATAATTTATGTTTGAGTTCATTTACTTATAAAAAAAATACGTTTAAAGAATTCGAAAGAAGTTTGAAAGTGAAGTGAAGCTACTCTACACCCCTATGGTTAAGATTGAAAATTACTGTACTGAAAAAATTTGGTTAAATTTTGCAAGTTCAGTGATTTTCAAAAAATAATTTTATAAATTTGGAAGTTTCTTAACATAATTATTTTTAAATGTATGTTTTATAATGAATTTATTCAATATGATAATATTTTAGGTGATTTTGTATTTCTTAAGAGTATTATTATGATATTCCTTAAGCTTATTGTTAATTTGTAATACAGAATTGACTCCTTAATGCTCTACTATGAGATAAGGGCCATTATATGGACTCTGCTGTTTTCTTCTAGTTTCTAATTTTACAAATACCCAGTCACCTACTTTTAATTCTGATGTATTACTGGTCTTGTCGTATAGTTCTTTTCTCTTTTGTTTTGTTAGTTTTATCAGCTCTTTTGCTTTCAGAAGTGACTCTTTTAGTCTAAGTTTCATCTCATTTGCGTAATTGTTTAAGTTATATACTGGTTGATTGTCTTCAATTATGTCAGTTGGTAAGCGTGGAAGTTTTCCGTATATTAACTCGTAGAGTGAAAATTCCGTATCTATCTTCGGTGTGGTATTAAAAGCATATGCAAAATAAGGTAGCCATTGATCCCATTCGTAATTTTCTACAAAGTTTAACAGAAATTCATTTAGGACTCTGTGACTCCTTTCAACTGTTATTGTGCTAGGGTGCTGAAAAGGTCTGCCTTATATTTAGTATTTCGCATATATTCTTAATTAATTCATTTGCAAACTCTGTACCTCGATCAGATTTTAATGTATTAAAAAGTCCGAATTTTAGTATTACCTGCTCTACTAGTGTCTTTGCATTTAAATTGCTTCTTTTGTTTTTATTGGGAATAAGATTACGTATTTTGTCAGTTCGCATTGTACCGTTAAAATATATCGGAAACCATTTGGTATAATCAATGGTCCTACTGTATCTATGCTTAAATTTTCAAAGCTTGTACTAGGTGTGTCTGTTATTGACATTTTTTCTTTGTCTGTTTGTTTCGAGTACATTCTTTACAACTGTTTATATGTTGTTTAATTATTTTTCTCATGTTCTTGCATATGTATTTTTGTTTTAATTTTAAGATAGTTTTTCTTATACCAAGGTGTCCTCCTAGTGCTGAATTGTGAAACTCAAATATTAAATTTTTTATCATTTCTTTGTCATTAATTTGTTTTGGGGCTTTATATAAAATTATTCTTAAGGGTCTTAAATTTTGTTCTAATCTTTCAGTTTGTAACTTGTTAAATGCTTCCTTAAAATTTTCAATATTCATTTCTCGTAATAAATTATCTTTTTCTAGCGCTAGCCTTTCTATATTTCTTTTAGTCGCTACTGATGATAGTTTCGCCATGATTGAAACGTATTTCAGAGGCTCCTCACTATATCGGACTATTATATCCCCATTTTTATTCATCTGTATTTTGGTTTTATTCTTGGCAGACATTCCCCTTGTTATTACAAGCATTTTATTATTGTCATCACAATCCGTTGGTATCATTTTTTTAGTATGTCTGAGTCTATCTTTATTCGTGATAATGCATGGGCATTTGTGTTCATTTTGCCTTGGTTGTAGACTATTTCGAAATCATAGTCTGACAAATCAAGTCTTATCCTTGTCCCAGTATTCCGTCAGTTTGTATAGGAAATTTATCGTCTACTATATTGAATTTTTGAATATACGATTTATCTCCAAAATCTAATTTTATGTCCGTTACTCCTTTTGAGTAAATAATTTCGTTTGATATCCCTGTTAATTTACAGTTATCTTGGTCATTGAAAAATAAGTCGCCATTTAGATTTTTTGACTTTATGACAGATACGTCTGCTCCCGTGTCTATTATGAAAGTTAGATTTGTATTTGAATCTGCACATCTTCAAGAAATGATATTCGTAGCATTATTTGATATTCTAAAAATATTTAATTTTGGGTACCCGGGGATAGACTCTCGTTCGTTTGTCCTTCCTCCGCGGCAAACTCGTTTCCCTCTTGCATTACCCTAATTCTGTTATTATTATTATTAAAGCTTCCGCGGTTGTAAGTGTTCCCACGGTTGTTGTTTTGCCCTCTGTTGTGCCCACGATTGTATTGACTTCCAAAATTGTTACTGTATCTAAAATTATTGTTACAATTACTTCTATTATAATTGTTATTATTAGCTTCAAAATAGTTATTTGCATTATGATTTTGTCCACGGTGTTCATGATTTCCTCTGTAATTATTTCCACGGTGTGAATTTTGTCCAACATAGCTTTGGTTAAAGGTATTACGTCCTTGTTTTTTTGTGTTGTTATGTCCTCTGTAATTGTTTCGTCCTCTGACATTGTTTTGACTAAAAAACATAATTTGTCCAGATGTATTGGTAGTCCTTTCTAGGTCTTTTGCCAAGTTTATGGCTTCTTGTAGTGTCTTTGATTGGGTTAAGCATATCGCTTGCCTTAGGTTGTCGTTTAGATTATTTTTAAAAATGGTTAAGCCATATTTTTGGTTATTTCTAATGACGTCATCTTTTTTTTCGTTCGTTACTGTTCCTTCCAGCTCTGTGATTTGTAATGTATTAAATTCGGAAATAAGTTGCAGAATATGGTCACTGAATGTAGCCACATTTTGATTTCTCTGCGTATAGCAATTAAGTTTTGAGTAAATTTATGGGATGGTCAATGGATTCTTGTATAGCTTTGTTAGTTCAATTTGTAATTTATCAAAATTGTCAATTGGGTCTAGAATTCCAATTGCTGTCCTTACTTTGTTGTTCAATTTTACTTCCCTAATAAATTCTATAAATGTTCTTTTACTCTGTACATTTAATGTCATATAGATGAACTCTGTGATTTTCAAAAATGATGGTAAGTCCCTGTAGTTTCCCGTAAATTCTGGGACTACTTTTAACGATGTATTTATATCGAATTCTGACATGTTTTGTGTTGAAATATTATTTGAACCGCTTTGTTTTGATTTGTCTTGATCGTTTTTCTGTTCTGTTAATCGTCCTTTTGTCTCAGTGTATAATTTCTAAAATTTTGTTTGTAAGATCGTGAGTTTTTTGTAATCTATGTCAGGGCTAGCTTCAAGTTTTTCAAATTCAATTTTCAAGTTCTCTATGTCTTTTAATTTTTGTAATAAAGTTTCTACTTTTAATTTTTTTGTTCCCTGTTTTTTTATGTTATCTAATATCCCTGACAGAGTCCTTACAATTTCTTCAATATTTTCCATTTAAAATGTACTTATGAAATTTCATTTTATTTTATCATATATTTTTGTTTTATTAAAAAATTTTACTTAATTTTTGCTTATCATTTTTTTTTGTTGTCTTAAACCCTACTTCTATTCAAGTGTTTGTGTAAGTAAGTTTTACAATATTTATTAATTCTGTGTACAATGTATAAAATTATGATAAAGATAGTGAATAAAATGATTACATCAAGTGTTATTATTTTGTTTTCTAAAAAGCTGCTGTTGTTGGCTGCTGTTTGGTTCAGGATGATTTCCTCCTTCTTTTCTGTTGAAAACCAGTTCCCCATAAGCGTAACTTTTTGTATCTTTTATGATTTCCCAAATTTTCTGTTTCCTCTGGTGTATTTTTGCCTTAAGTTCTTTGTTTACTTGTTCTAGAGCAAGGTCAGCTGCTAACGCTTTTGAGAAATTATTGCTTGCTTGTTGGTTCACTGATCTTCTTTTATGTCATTAATTTTAGCTTTTTCCACTCTAAGGCGTTTTTTATATCCTCCTCGGGTTTTTAGTTTCAGATTTTCCTTGGGGATAGCCACACGATGGGTATCTTTGTTATCATAACAAAATTTTAAATAATAAAAAAATATTATACAATAAAATTTTGCTTAGGCTGACTTAAATTTAAATGGGTCTCTGAAATTGACAGTAAACTATGGTTTTGCTTTGGAGTGAGGTATCATATGACAAAATAAATGCATTTGGCGTGTGCCTCTATGTTTTAAGTTTCAAAAAAAAAGAAAAAGAATTTTGTCATTGAAATTAAAGTGTTTATTCAACAACAATGGCATTGACATTGAAATGGTTTAAATAATTTCGGCTGTATGCATAAAAACTTAAAGTAAAAACCTAAAGGTGTATTCATTAAACACTTTTACCTTAAAATACCTTTGTTAACTTTAAAGTAGTAAAAAAAATAAATTGGCAGTTCAATTTTATTATTGAAAGTTCAAAAACAAATTGTGTTTACAATAAACTGAGCCGTTTGTTTTTAAAGTGGCATAAGTTAGTTTGTTATAGTCATTTTTTATTTTAAATTAGTTTATAAAACATTTTAATTTTTAGCCATTTCAACTAGTCTGTATTTAGTTTTCTTTCTGAAACGGATTTTTCTAATGATTGTGTTGAAATAAAATCTTTTTTCTCCATGTTGTGTACTGTGAAGGATATTTTCGACAGGGGGCTATTACTACTATTACTATTTTGTCCTTTACATAAGTCACTATGTGCAATAATATGCTTTTGAGTTGTGACATTCTTAGGTATTTTATACAACACGACACAACCTCCTGAGAATAAAAAAATAAAATAATGGTAATTATGTGTAGTATATTAGATATCAGTATAATATTGTTCCGTAAACTGCACTATTCTTTCGAACTAATAAAAATAAGTCAAATAATCACAACAATACTTCACACACACTTATTACATGTTTCTATTTCTTTCACACTAAGCTCCGTAATTAATTTCCTAAGTACAGCGACTAACGCCACTTTTAAAATAAGCATTTTTGTTGCACCGTTAATTATCAACACTCCTCTCAATCTCAATACTTCTTAATTTCAAATTTATTAAAAATGAAAAAAAAACTGTTCAGTTGTGATTTATGCCACTTTTAATATAAACGGCTCAATTGACAATTATACTTTGTTATTCCAAAAATGTTAAAAAATATTTATTTAAACAAATTGTAGTATACAAATAATAATAAAAACTAAAACATAACATGAATGGCATGTATAAAACATCTTAACATCTTTATTTTGTATTTTACAAAAATATAATTATAATTAATTATTTTAAACAAAAGTTTTATTGATGTACATATAATCAAAACAAAGCTCGTTATTCGAATAATTATTTTTTTAATATGAACAAATTCTTTGTAAGTTCTTCGTAAGCCTTGCAAATTAACCTTTTTTGGGTGCTTTGCTTTTTATTAAAAAGATAAATATAAAAAAAAAAACAAAAATATGTTGATTTTGCTGAAAAAAATGAAAAACAATAAAAACATTTTTTATGGATCTGACTACCCGGATAAATAATATTCATTTTTATACATCGTTAACTACAACGTTACAACTGAAAATAGTGGCATTGCCAGAATCAAAATACTAATTTTACTAAAGCATACATTAGCTAAAGTACTGTTTATGAATACAATTTTTTAACAAACGTCTGTTAGCCTTAAAGTGTTTGTTAACTAACGTGTACTTTAAAGCTCAAATAAGCGTTTTTTATGCATACAGCCGTTTATGTTTGAGTTCATTTACTTATAAAAAAAATACGTTTAAAGAATTCGAAAGAAGTTTGAAAGTGAAGTGAAGGTACTCTACACTACACTTACCTTTGAACTGTAAAAATGTTAACATTTTTTAAAAATCGTTTAAGTCAATATTTTGTACTTTTTAATTCTAATGTTTATGTAATTATAAATAAAATAATTTCCTTGTAAATTTAATATATTTCATTGAAGGAACAAAAAGGTCTTTTTTGCCGTAAACATATAGAGACAGTTTTTTAATATTTAAAAAATTGTTTATGGTGTAGAACGATTATATGCCGCTGCTGTTGAAATATCCTGTATTTGTTGCTGAGTATGTTTGCTACTTTTGTAGGCAGTTTGTAAAGTACGTTGACTCTATATTTTGGGCCAAATTCTCCATGTCACCCAATACATTGGGAGCACTACAAAAGTTATCGATTAATTGCAACCTTTGTTGAGTTTCTTTCGCAAAAATAGTGGCTCCTACATGCAACTGTTTCGCGTCCGCATCTAAACGGTTCTCATTTATGTATACCTGCGCCACACTAGACGATATAGGTATATTTAGAACAGGAAAATTTTATGAAAAGAAGTACATACCACAAATTTAAATGGCCCCTAAACCTTTAGTTAGCTTATTGAACGCTTCTATGCGTTTGACTTTTGCGCTTGGAAAATAAAAGATGAGCCAAAAAATTATTGCACAAAAAAAACAGTCAAATATTTGTAATTATTTAATATACTGGCGGCTCCTAAAAAACAAGATAAAATGTAAATAATTTAAGTTTGTTGCTTAGGAAGAAAAAAGCACATTCTGCATAGCGATCACAATTCCAATTGGACATTATCTAAATGACAAATGGAACCGCACACGGAAATACACTTGCTTTTTTATAGGCGAACGTTTTCAACAACACAAAATACATAAAAAACTTACCTTACGCATTCTTCGGGAACTGGTGGAAATTCCTTACGTCTGGGCAGTTCGCCATACACTTGCGGCTCCTAAAAAATAAGATAAAATATTTCATTAAGTAATTCAAATTTGTTTCTGTTGCTTTATATTCTGCACCACAAACTATACACAGACGCGACACGACGCGCTGTATATACTATCTCTTTTTCGCATAAGTTGGAGTCGCGAGTTTTGTTTTGATTATCTGTTTCTAGTGCAAAAAGGAATTAAACTTTTTTTACGTGAACAAATAAGGGTAAGTTTTTTGTAAACATTACAAAATATTTGAAAAATAATTAAATATTTATTAATTTATTTATAGAATAAGGCTGTTAAAAGAGTAAAAAAATATTGGCAAATAACATGTAAGTATGCAATCGGTAAAAATGCTAATTAATGAGTTCATTAATATTAACACTTTCTTTTAAATTTTAGGAGTCACAGATGCATTAAAGGATGTCCGCCTGGAGAAAAGGTTCATAGCTTTCCCAGGGATTCTAAAAGGTAAGCTAAGAAGAAGAAGTAAGTAAGAATAAGTATTGTGTACCGGGTAATATAAAGGAATTATTTTACGATTGCAGTAGCATGAGTAGCATGAGTGTCCGGTAGAATCTTTTCTAAAATTAAAAATCAATAATTAGTTAATTATTTAATAGGTTTGATTTAGTTGTTTACCTGTAATACTGCTTGTGTTATTTACTAATTCATAAGGACTAGTGGAACTTCTGGCGTAACTAGTGTTAAAATTCATGTTTTAGGAAAATTAAATTTGCTGCCATTATTAGCAACATTTGACGTGTTTTATCGATTTTTAGTCCATAGAGGTAGAACGCTCTCTTGCACACTTGGGTTTTCACTAATTCTTTGCCCAAATAGAATCTTTTCTAAAATTAAAAATCAGTGAATTATTAATAGTGGATTATTTAAAAAGTTCAATTTAGTTTTTTACCGTGATAGTGCCTAGACTGTGACAGCAAGTTTTTGCTTTGGTTAATTTGGCAGTATTACATGCTTGAAGAGAATTTACAACACTAACTTTTTATAATGTGTGCGGCTGCTTAGGTTGAGGTGGTTGTGGTTGCAAGCTACTAATTGGATTCCTGTTTTGGGGAAAAGTAAAATTGCTTGCACTCATCATTAGCAAGTTCCGCTTCAAACACATACGGCTGTATGCATAAAAAACGCTTATTTGAGCTTTGAAGTACACGTTAGTTAACAAGCACTTTAAGGCTAACAGACGTTTGTTAAAAAATGGTATTCATAAACAGTACTTTAGCTAATGTGTGCTTTAGTAAAATTAGTATTTTGATTCTGGCAATGCCACTATTTTCAGTTGTCACGTTGTAGTTAACGATGTATAAAAATGAATATTATTTATCCGGGTAGTCAGATCCATAAAAATTTTTTTTTATTGTTTTTCATTTCTTTCAGCAAAATCAACATATTTTTGTTTTTTTTATATTAATCTTTTTAATAAAAAGCAAAGCACCCAAAAAAGGTTAATTTGCAAGGCTTACGAAGAACTTACAAAGAATTTGTTCATATAAAAAAAATTATTATTCGGATAACGAGCTTTGTTTTGATTATATGTACATCAATAAAACTTTTGTTTAAAATAATTAATTATAATTATATTTTTGTAAAATATAAAATAAAGATGTAAAAATGTTTTATATTGAATGGCATGTTATGTTTTAGTTTTTATAATTATCTGTATACTACAATTTGTTTAAATAAATATTTTTTAACATTTTTGGAATAACAAAGTATAATTGTCAATTGAGCCGTTTACATTAAAAGTGGCATAAGTCACAACTGAACAGTTTTTTTTTCATTTTTAATAAATTTGAAATTAAGAAGTATTGAGATTTGTTAGACCAAGTTTACATTATGCAACTTTTGTCGCTGCAACTCGTACTTTATTGTTGTAAATAATGTGAGTAAAGAGAATAGGGGAAGAGAGTAACTCTGCCACTATTCTCTTTGCACACATTATTTACAACAACAAACTACGAGTTGCAGCGACAAAAGTTGCATAATGTAAACTGGGTCTTAAGAGTTAAGAAGTATTGAGATTTGCTTGACAGGAGTGTTGATAATTAACGGTGCAACAAAAATGCTTATGTATTTTGAAAGTGGCGTTAGTCGCTGTACTTAGGAAATTAATTACGGAGCTTAGTGTGAAAGAAATGGAAACATGTATTAGGTGTGTGTGAAGTATTGTTGTGATTATTTGACTTATTTTTATTAGTTCGAAAAATTAGTGCAGTTTACGGAACAATATTATACTGATATCTAATATACTACACATAATTACCATTATTTTATTTTTTATTCTCAGGAGGTTGTTTCGTGTTGTATAAAATATCTAAGAATGTCACAACTCAATAGCACATTACTGCACATAGTGACTTATGACTTATAGTAGTAATAGCCTCCTGTCGAAAATATCCTTCATAGTACACAACATGGAGAAAAAAGATTTTATTTCAACACAATCATTAGAAAAATCCGTTTCAGAAAGAAAACTAAATACAGACTAGAATAATAATAAATAAAACTAAAATGTTTTAAAAACTAATTTAATTGAAAAGATGACTATAACAAAGTAACTTATGCCACTTTAAAAAAAACGGCTCAGTTTATTGTAAACACAATTTGTTTGGTTTTTGAACTTTCAATAATAAAATTGAACTGTCAATTTATTGTAGGTTTAACGTAGGTTTTTCCTACTTTAAAGTTAACAAACGTATTTTAAGGTAAAAGTGTTTTATGAATACAACTTTAGGAAATTGTGCTAACAACGGCAGTTAAACCTACTTTAAGTTTTTATGCATACAGCCGATAATTATCAGCTTTCGTAAGATCAGTATGAGCAGCAAATATAATAGCGACAAGAGCAAACAAATTGTGTACTTGCTGATATTTAAAATAATTTCACCACATAAATACAAGCTTTTTTTCTCATTCTTCTCTTGTGTTAACCCACAATGTATTTCCGCCACAGTGCACCATTTCTGCGTTCATCAAATGCTGCATGTTTCATGATATTGCTACTTTTAACTTTTTTACTTCACTCATGAAACCAAATAAAATCACATTTTCACTTGATTTAATCATTTATTAATACAAATTTAAGAATGAAAATTATTTTTTTTTGGAAAAATTGTTTAATACTTGTTGTTCTTCAAGTTTTTGTTTTGTTTATTTTCCCATTTTCTTAAAAAGCAAAACACTATATTTGTCTCTTTCTTGAGAACGTAGAGAAAACTTGATTTAATTTTTTCTATGTACTAGTTTCTTCATTCTTGCTTAGACTGTGCTCCATAGATAATTATGCTGTGCTCTGCACACCAGGTTAAAGATTAATCTGTGTTGCCAGACTAATAATTTAACGATCGGAACGGAACAAATGTAATCACCAAGGATGGGAAAAAGTATAACAAAAATAAGAATATAGTTTTAGCAGTTTGTTTGGTTTTAATACCAAATGGAAATTTTTATTGATTTATTTTAAGTCTATTAAATTATTAAAAATTATACTGTAAAATACTGTATTAAATTAACATTCATTAAAAAAAAAAAACAAAAATTCTACAATATTTACATCGTATATACATCTTTTTTATGTAATTAAGATGGAAAAGTAGAAAACTTAAATTTCTTAACGAATTTGTAAAAAGAAGCTAAAAAAGCATAAACTTTTTCCGTAAAATCTTTGCAGAAACAATCCATAATTTGATCGATTCATATCGATTCTCTATTGATCGCATATTTGTATATATATGTGCAAGCGATATAGTTTTTGAACAATTTTTTTAAAATTTCAAAATTTTGCTGCTTTATAACTTTTTTCGTACAGTCTTTGCGAAAACAAGCCATATCACTATCGATTTGTATTTTTATCCTCTATCGATCGAATATAGTGCTATTTGTGCACGCGGAATGGTTATCGAACTGTTGGTGGAAAACTGAAATCATAAATGTTCAAATAATTTAACCTCCAGTGCTTTCGTTTTTTCACTAAAAAGTGACAACTGTAAAATCTGGGTCTGTGGTCTACAAGCTTTATATTTTATTTCTTTTAATTAAAACACAATTAAAATTAACTATTAAAAATCGAATTCAAAAATGGTGTATTTTTGACATATTTTGTTTACTTTTTTTACTGCAAAACATCTACAAAGAAACTTCATTACCGACCAACTAAAAAATATTGTTGATATTTTTAAAATTTAAAAAGTTTGCTGTTTTATAACTTTTTTCGTAAAATCGATCGATTCGTATTTTTATTCTCTATCGAACGTAAATGTGCACGCGGAATAGTTTTTGAGTTATTAATGAAAAACCACAAAAATTTGACGATTTTTTTAAAATTTCAAAAGTTTGCTGCTTTATAACTTTTTCAGTACAGTCTTTGCGGAAACAAACCATATCACTATTGTATTTTTATCCTCTTTCGAACGTTTATAGCTGCATATGTGCACGCGGGATAGTTTTTGAGTTATTAATAAAAAACCAAAAAAAAATTTCACGATTTTTTAAAAATTTTAAAAGTTTGCTGGTTAATAACTTTTTCCGTACAGTCTTTGCGGAAACAAACCGTATTACTATCGATTTGTATTTTTATTCTCTATTGAACGTATATAGCCCTATATGTGCACGCGGAATAGTTTTTGAGTTATTAATGAAAAACCAAAAAAATTTGACGATTTTTAAACAATTTCAGAAGTTTGCTGTCTTATAACTTTTTCCGTAAAGTCTTTTTAGAAACAGGATATATCACTATCGTATTTTTATCCTCTATCGATCGTATATAGTGCTATTTGTGCACGCGGAACGGTTATCGAGTTATTAATGGAAAACTGAAATCAAAAATTTTCAAAAAAAACTTCAAAGTATTTTACGTGCACTGCCTTTGTTTCTTAACTAATGAAAGCGACAACTGAATAATCTGATTTTGTGATCAATAAGCTTTTTAATTCATATTTTTTATTTAAAATAGAATTTAAATTAACTATTTAAAATCATTTTTAAAAATTGTATAGTTTTGTTTGTTTTCATTTTTCTTGATATTAGTTCGTTTTGTGCAACTCTACAAGTAGAAAAATATTGTTAGAGTTTGTTATCTTCGCCTACGTTCAAACGCTTATTTGTGGTTCAGACAACGATGGTTTGAAATTTCATTTTTCATCAACATTTAAAAAATGTATGCGTTGCAATAGGATGACGAATGTAAAAGTTAACAATATTAGTGATGCCTGTAAAGGTTCTGTATATATTAACAGTAGCACTGATTTAAGCGGGTTGGAAAGTAATGATGCAACAGGAGGAATTGATATGAGGCAATTGACGGACTCTTCAGATACTGATGGTTCAACGGAAAATGCTGACTGCACGAGTTATGTAAATAGTGATGAAGTTGACGAGGTTAGTGACGGTAGTGGTACAAGCACATCGTTTAGTTTGCAAGAGTGCATGAATGAATTTCGTGCACGAAGAATTCGGCGTTCCTCTCTATCTCAACATCGTCGAGAAATATCTGTTCATGGCAATAGTAAAAAAAGTCTCGAAATGGACGAAATAGATTTAATTAGGCAAAATAGGTGCAACAAAGAGCAGGAGCGTAAGAGGAAGCCATGCCAAAATGGTTTTTGTTACTGTTTTACCAGTGATAGCGGCGACGGAGGAGGCAATGTTATTGGATGTAAATCGTCAGAAGCTATGTCTGCCATTAATTCTCGACGGAGTAAACAATTAGAATATACTCAGGTAAGTGTTTTTAGTAATTGTTGACATTTAATATTAATAGTCAAACAGAAGTTTTCAAATGCCGGTAGTAAACAATCTGAAAGAGATATTAAACGCATTACTGCAATCGATTGTTTAAACAGTTCAGTGAACACTATAAAAGCTATAAGTAGTCTCGAAACTAGTACAAGAGATTCTCCGCTTATACACATCATACAAGAACTTCGTGGCAATTGTGTGATAACTAAGGTAAACGTCAACAAACATAAAATAAAATCATATGGAAATAATGCAAGTTTCAATATAAAAACTACTCATGCAACAAGAACCTTTAGAGATGAAGCTAACGCAGAAAGCAGACCGTGCTTACAGGGGAAGCCGTTGGATAGCCTTGTAGCTAACCAATACCCTCCAACGGCACCAATACTAGCAAAGTTTTTAAATCTGGAAAGTGGAAGCAATGCCATTTCGTCGGCAGTGAAAGCAAATAAGTGTTCTGACCGCTCGAAAAGAAAATTTAATGCAAAGGGAAAATTACTACAGAAAAGGCTATCTACCTCACAAATAGACTATAAACCAAGAGGTAAAAAGCTGGCCCCTCCAAAGCCGCCAAGAATTTCTCAAATTCATAATAATAAGTATTTCGACTTCTCTACCTCCACTTCCTCATCAATACGTGAAGCAGAAAAGGTGATTGATAACTTCCTTGCATCTAAAGCCGTTGAAGAAGTTGTTGCAGCTACTATTAATAAATCAAAGATATTGACGTGCCCTTCACAAAACACAAAAAAGATTGACAATTTTAAAATGAAATCTCCTCTACAGAGTAAGTAATAATACCCGTGTTTTTAAATATTATTACTAAAATTAACTATACATTAATTGATCACACTAGAGAATGACAAAAGTATCATTTTTAGTACTTATTAAGTATTTTAGGCCAAACATGTATAGATGAGTATTGTTACAGCTCAAACAACATACCATACACAACATACTCATACCGATTTCAACTTAAATAACTACAAGTACAGCCAGAAAACCATACAGCTAGGAATAAGTAGAAGTTGGATTGAGTGGTGGCTATACTCATGCTTATAAGTTTTGAGTGGGAATAAGTATGAGTATGCAAATACTTTAAGTATACTTTGAGTATTTAATTCTAGCGATATCGTAAATGTTGTCTTAAAATCGCGGGAACCGATTTTTTTTTCAAAATATTTTCTTTTATTAAAATTTTTCTAGAAATCATTTCTACAACATGTATGGGAGTGTGTGATAAATTGTATCACTACACAAAAAAATGCGCGGGAATTGATAATTATTCTTCGAAAATTATAGAAGACAATTTTGTGCGTTATGTATGCGATGATTGTATGTTGTATATACAGAACGTGGATCTTGTAATAAGAGACATACAGGAGGGAGTAAATAAAAATAGGCAAGTGTTTGTGGATTACAAGAATGAGTTTGAAAGTTCGATAAAAAGAAATGAAAATGGAATAAAAACTTTACTTGAAGCAATAGAAAACGATATGATGAAAGATTTAGAAAAATTGATAAATTGCAAGCAATGTGTGAAAAAAACGTTGATGTAGGAAAAAATTTATATAGAAATTTAAACGAAATAGAGAATAAAAACAAAAATATTTATGAAACAATAGAAAAAAACAGTACAAATATGTGTAATGAAATAAAGAAAGTCATTAATGATGCAAACGTCAAAACGAAAGTGACATATGCACAAACAGTAAAAGACATAGTGATGCCAGATGTGTCAAAAAATGTCTCTTTGATTATAAAGCCAAAAGAGAAACAAAGTAGTATAAAAACAAAAGCTTGATTAAATAAGAAAATAGAAAAAAAATAGAAAAAATGGATCAGTAGTAATACAAAGTGAAAATGTCGAAGAAAGAAAGAAAATAAAAGAAGTTATACAAAATGAAATTAGTGAAAAATATGAAATAACGGTTCCAAGACAAGTCGATATGCAGGTAATTGTAACGGACATGATCTTTAAAATATCTGAAAGCGATATGGGTGAAAAACTGAGGAAACAAAATGAAGTTTTAGAAAATAGTCAAATCGAAATTATGAAAATTTTTGAGACAAAAAGATATAACAAAAACTATATATAATGCTAAAATAAAAATTGATAATGAATCATATGCTAAAGTTATGTCAGTACAGAGAATAAATGTTGGATGGGATAGATGTCGTGTCTCTGATGGAACAAATATTGTACAGTGCTTTCAGTGTCAAGGATATAATCACAAAGCCTCGGAGTGTAGAAATGAAGAAATCTGTTACAAATGTCATGGAAAACACAACAGTAGTGGATATACAAAGGAAATAATGGCTAAGTGCATAAATTGTGTGAGAGAAATTCGACGTCTGAATTTAGGAATAGATGAGAATCATGATACCAGGAATAGAGAGTGCCCATTATATCAGAATAAACTAAATCATAAAAATAGAAGAATAGGCATTACAGCCTAACAATCAGAGCATATAGAAAAGAAAATTCATGGTATATATACAAATATTCAAGGACTCATCATTAACTTTGTTCAACTGGATACGATTACCGAAATAAATAAACCAGATTTCATAATTCTTTCTGAAACTCATTTGGCAGATGCAGTGGATAAATCGGAGTTCACAAAAAAGCAGTATTATCATTTTAGCACATTATCCACATCAAACAAAACGGGTGGTATAATTGCATATTTTAAGAAACATTGGAGAATAAGCAGAATAAGTGAATATGTAAAAGAATCTAAATATTGGATTAGTGTACATAGAGCAAAATATAGAGAAATAACATTTATACTAGTGATAGTATACAGATCACCAAGCAGTCAAAAGCAAGAATTTTGCAATGACTTTCAAAAAATAGTAGATGAATTGTGTTAAGACGACTGTGATATAATAATAGTCGGAGATTTAAATATAGATTGGTCAAAGGACTTTTATAAGACTATAATAGAAAGAATTCTGAACAACAATGGTTTAAAGCAAATAATGAATGAATATACTAAAAAAAAAAAATAAAGAATTCCAAAACTTTAATAGACTATGTTATAACGAATAATGAAAGGATATCTGCAAAAACTTATATGGACAATAAGATAGCTGATCACGAAACTAAAGACATATATATCGAAAATGAAAATATCAAGAAGAAGAAATAGAACTGTTTAAATATAATAAATCCCGTTTCAATAATGAGTTGAGTGCGATAATGGAACGTGATAAAGTAAACGACTTAGACAGCTACTTCCATCATTTTAATAAATGTATAGAAATTACAATTAAAAAATATACTGTTAAGAAAAGAATAAATGAAAAACAAAGTAATAAATGGTTTAGTAAGGATCTTAGAAACATGAAAAGAGAAAAAATTTTTAAATACCAAAGAGCAATAATTGAAAACACAAATCAAGCATGGTGTTAACACTCATGTTAACATAATTATCTTAAGATTTATTTATTTATTATTTTGAAAGTTGAATGCACCTTTTAGTTAATAATAATGAAATTGTAAATTTATTGCATTCTTGCTAAGCAAGCATAATTTCATATTTGTTTACCTTTATTATATTTTAATGAAAGTTGAATGCACCCTTTATTTAATAATAATCAAATTGTTAATTTATTGCATTCTTGCTAAGCAAGCATAATTCCATATTTGTTTACCTTTATTATATTTTATTGAAAGTTGAATGCACCTTTTATTTATACGGAAAACATTTATTCATGACCTACTTAATTTAATTTGCTTACCAAACTATATTTTAGTATTTAATTTTATTATATTTCCTGGTTACTAAATTAATTATTTGGCAATTTATAGTTTTAATTGTTTATTGTTATTTTCTTAATTTGCTTGGACAATTTAATGTATTTAAGCAAAGTAAATTTATACAAAGAAGACAGAATAAAATTGACAATCAAGGAAAAGGTCACGTGTTTTATTTGCTTTAGTATACGAGTCACGGTTCAAGTACCGGCGATTCGCTAATAATATTAAAGTACAATACGAGTTACGGTTCAAGTGCCGGCAGCTCAAATTAGTGTAAGTACGATCAAGTACTAACATTTGGTGACCCCGACGTGATCCTTTGATTGCCAAATTTTGTTTCTACAACTCAAATTCAATTGAAGACGTATACCAAAAAAAAATGGAGTTCGAAGAGTTGGTGCGTACCCAACAGCATTTGGGAGCTCAGATCGAGACGCTCGCAAGGAACTTCGCTAAGGATCCCAAAGACAGGAAAACCCCTCCATACTTCGTCAAAAGATTGGAGGCATTGACAGAATTGGCCGATGAGTTCCACAGAACTCATGAAGAAATCATGGCCATGAAAAACAAGCCCCTGGATAATGACTATCTCAGGGAGGATTATTACAACAAAATAACCCTGATAGTGACCAAGCACATCAAGCTGTTTGAGCAAGGGGCAGCACAGCCGTTGAGATTAGATGATGAAGCCCAGCCATCAAAGGGACAACAGCTATCAACCCACCATACGGTAACGGCCGAAACACGAAGGCTGCTTCGCAACCAGCGGGCAGTAATGAGGGCATTGGATCGAAACATTGACGAAGTGTTTGCACAACAAACCATGGAACACCATTCGTCATACTACACCATAAAGGCAAGCTTCATTGAAAAGTACATGACCGAACTATCCAACAATAATTCGGCAATATGGGCATCAACGGAAGCGGAACAAGTCGAAGACTATCACATCGACACCATTTATAACCTTGAAGAAAGGGCAGAAGCAGCGATGATAGCACTTCATCGGCACATTCAAGAAAACCCTACAGGTGTAACTCACCAGGCTGCAATTCCAAGTGGCACGGACACAATCCTTCCAAAAATCAAAATACCAATGTTCGACGGAAACTACTTACGGTGGGTAGAATTTAAGGACATATTTTCAGAGCTTGTACATAACACAAGCATATCAGATACAAGAAAGATGCAATACCTAACTACGTCATTGCAAGGAGAAGCAAAAAATCTAATCAAGCATTTACCTGCAGTCGGACACAACTACGCTGCTGCTTGGTCAATTATCACTGGCAGATACGACAACAAACGACTTCTGGTGTCCACATTACTCAGCAAGCTAATGTCGCAGTCATCCAGTAAAAGAGAATCTGCCTCATCTTTAAAGTCACTTCACGACGTAACAAAGGAGTGTCTTCAGGGCTTACAGGCACAAGATGTCCCAGTGCAGCACTGGGATGCCATTCTGTCCCATATTCTATTACAGAAGATAGACGAAGAGACTCAAATCGCTTTTGAGCAAAGCTTAACCGACAATAGGCGCCTAATCACGATTAACGAGCTACTCAACTTCCTGGAGCGAAGATTCCAGTCTTTGGAGGTGCGTGGTAAGGCTGACAAGGGGCATACAAGAACCTGCGCTTCGGTAACAACATCTGAACCGCGGGACAACTGCGCAATATGTAAAGGTGAAGGACACAAAATCTTCGCTTGTAAAAAATTCATTAATGCCGAAATAAACCAGAGATGGAAATGGGTCAAAGACTTGCAGCTGTGTGTCAACTGTCTCAAGCAAGGACATCGAGTTAACGAGTGCAAATCACGACACTGTGGCAAATGCACTAGGAAACATAACTCATTGCTCCATAACCCCAAGGTGTCAACATCAGGTACAAAACCCAACATGCAAGATAACTCAACACATCAAGTCACTCCCCATCAACCGGCTACCAAATTCAGCCTTCTGACTAATCGCATCTACAAAGATCCCCACTATGTTTTACTGGGAACTGCACGCATCCAAGTGCCAGCAGAAAACGGGCAGTTAATCGAATGTCGAGCAATATTGGACTCTGGGTCACAAGCAAACCTGATTACAGATCGCCTTTGGAAATTGCTAGGCAGAAGATCACGTCAAATATGCATGAGTTTGGAGGGCATCGGAAATCAGAAAACAAAGATGAGGCATCAATCAAACATCCAGATCAGGTCAACAGCAAATGACTATGCCACAGATGTAGATGTCCACATTATATCAAAAATTGTATCCGATCAGCCCCTTCATCAGTTCGATATTACAAATTGGGGAATCCCACAGAATGTACACCTAGCAGATCCAGAATTCAACACACCAGGCCGAATCGACTGCTTGCTTGGAGCAGACATCATCTTCGAACTACTAACCGATGGGCAAATTAAGTTAGGAGACAATCTCCCCGTGCTTCAAAATACACTCCTCGGATGGGTAATAGCTGGAAAAGTTGAATCATCAACCCGCAATCATTCTGTATGCGGAATATGTACAACAAAGGATTTAGAGGAAGCGGTTTCCCAATTTTGGGATTCCGAGGAAGCATCAAGCGACCAGTCTAACCTTTCAGATGATGACATACGATGTGAAGCACACTTCGTGCAAACAACAGTCCGGGGAGAAGATGGCAGATTTATAGTAAAACTTCCATTAAACAACCATCCATCAGCATTGGCGGAATCAAAGGGAGTAGCATACAGAAGATTCAACTCAATCGAAAAACGTTTAGCAACTAACCCAATGTTAAAGGATCAATACGTGTCATTTATGAGGGAATACGAATCACTGGGTCACATGACAAGGATCAGCGCCAACCAAATCAGCACTCCACACTACTTCATACCACACCATTGCGTACTCCGCCCTGAAAGTTCATCCACCAAATTAAGGGTAGTCTTTGACGCATCAGCACACAACTCCTCGGGTTTTTCATTGAACGATATAATGCATACTGGTCCCACAGTTCAAAGCGACCTGTTTGCAATTCTGCTACGCTTTAGAATGCACAAGTACGCATTAAAAACTGATGTCGAAAAAATGTACCGCCAGATATGGGTTAACAAAAAGGATAGAAACTTACAGCTCATCCTGTGGCGAGAAGATGAGAACCAACCAATTAACGTGTATCAACTGAACACAGTTACATATGGCACTAGAGCAGCACCATACCTAGCAACACGCTGCCTAGTCAAGCTAGCAGACGACTACCAACATCAATACCCATACGGATCATCATCTCTGAGACGAGATTTTTACGTTGATGATGGTCTAATAGGAGCGGATTCAGTTCATGAAGCTCTGATCATACAACAACAATTGATAAACATTCTTGGCGGAGCTGGAATGAAACTAAAAAAATGGTGCTCAAATCACAAGGCCCTACTACGTGAGATTGCTGCCAAAGATCAAGAAGTCAACCTCAACTTCGACTCAAAGGAAGCACAATCAACAAAAACATTGGGCCTATTGTGGCTTCCAAAGGATGACGCGCTCTGTATTAAGGTCACCCTTCAAGAACATAAACAAACAACAAAACGTACCATGAGCTCCGACTTAGCTCACATATATGACCCGCTAGGTCTAATTGGTCCAGTGTTAGTTTCTGGAAAAATCCAACTACAGAAAACATGGTCAGCCAAACTTGAGTGGGATGAGAACCTTCCTACGGAAATAGCAAACGAATGGGAACTCTACAAGAAGGATTTAAAAAAGTTGGACAACATAAAGATCACAAGGTACATATCTGGCAACCAAGATGCAAATATTCAGATACACGCCTTCGCTGATGCATCGGAAAAAGCTTACGGTGCTGCAGTATATCTACGGGTGATACAACAGGACAAAACGGTAAAGGTTAATCTTTTATGTACAAAATCGCGTGTGGCACCAATTAAATCACAAACAATACCCCGTCTTGAGTTGTGCGCAGCACTCTTGGCAGCTGAGCTATCGGCAAGAGTAAAGGCTGATTTGGGCTTAGAGAAAGAAAAGTCATTTTGTTGGACTGACTCCCAAATTGTGCTTTCCTGGCTCCACAATCATTCAGCAAAATTGCCAGTTTACGTGGCCCATCGAGTTTTGAAAATTCTAAGAGTAACAATCCCAGAACAATGGCATCATGTTCCGTCAAAACAAAACCCTGCAGATATATTATCTAGAGGAATAAAACCTCACGAGCTATCGTCATGTGCCATGTGGTGGTATGGGCCACTCTTCCTCTATCAATCTCAGAAGTTATGGCCAGCTCCCAGGTTACAAGAATTGACAAATGATAACTGCACAGCAACCGTTCTTACAGCACAACACTCAATCGATGAATGCAGCCTGGTTTACACAATACCATCAAAAAATTCCTTTGCACATGTACAAAGGGTCATCGGATATGTCTTACGATTTGCAAGAAACACCAGAAGACCGAAGAAATCTCGACCAGAGCATATACAACTATCACCGCAGGAGCTAGATGCAGCACTGAAGCTAATGGTACGGCAAATACAAGCAACCGATTTCAATGACATCAAAACCGCACTCACAAGGGACAAATTTGTACCCAAGACAAGTCAGGTTAGCTCACTCACTCCATTCTTAGATGAAGAAGGTATAATCCGAGTGGGCGGTCGACTAAGCTGCTCAACACAGCAGTTCGATGCTATCCATCAAATGATGCTACCAAGCCAAGATCCGCTAGTAAAACTCCTGATCGAAAAAATACACAGGGAAAATTACCACTGTGGCCCTCAAGCACTGCTTGCACAGGTTAGGCAGCGTTTTTGGCCGATTAGAGGAAAAACTCTTACAAGAGCAGTCGTCCAACGATGCGTCCGCTGCACAAAGGCAAGGCCAACAATGTATAACCAAATAATGGGAAACCTCCCAAAACATCGGGTGCAACCAGCCAGGCCATTCCTGCATTCTGGAGTAGACTACTGCGGCCCATTTGCAGTACATTTTAAAACAAGAGGAAAACGACCTCAAAGGGCATATCTTGCAGTATTTTGCTGTTTCGTCACTAAGGCAATACATTTAGAGCTTGTGACTGAACTAACAACGGAAGCATTCATCGGGGCTCTAAAGAGGTTCATAGGTAGACGAGGCCATTGTCAAACATTGTACTGCGACAACGCAACAAATTTTACAGGTGCTCGGAATAAACTAAATGAGCTGAAAGACGTCATTTATTCCAACCCAGCACAGGAATCAATTATTAAAGCATGCAGCTCAAAGGGGATAGAATTTCAGTTCATCCCACCGAGATCACCACATTTTGGAGGACTGTGGGAGGCAGCAGTGAAGTCAGCAAAGAACCTGCTATTGAAAAATGTATCCCCAGCATCACTCACATACGAAGAACTGGAAACAGTTTTAATTGAAATCGAAGCCATTTTAAACTCCCGTCCCCTTAGTCCAAACTCATCCGATGCCAATGATTTAAATGCAATAACGCCAGGTCACTTCTTAATTGGGGAACCATTGACCTCAAACGTTGATATACAATCCAAACTCCCTAAACATAGTTTACAACAGAGATGGCATCTTGTATCACAATTAAAACACAGCTTTTGGGACAGGTGGAGCAAAGAATATCTCAACGAATTACAGCAGCGTCATAAATGGAAAGGACCAATAAACGACGTGCAACTAAATACAATGGTAATAATTAAGGAGGACAACCTTCCAGTCCTACAATGGCCACTGGGACGTATAATCAAGATCTACAAAGGTGATGACGGCTTAGTGAGGGTATGTGATGTGAAGACGCAAAGTGGAATCTTCAAACGACCTATTCACAGATTAGCCCCACTCTTTCATGAAATCATCAAAGAGCAGAAAGATGAATCAGAAGAAAACACAAACTCAACGAGTCCAACAGCCAAAACAAAACCACCTACGCCAATCCCTAATGAAGAAATCCCACCTAAGCGTGCACGAGTCAACTCAACGCTGCTGATCACTATCTTGGCCATACTTTTCTTGCCAATAATTGCTGGAAATCACATAAACGTAACGAAGTTCACAAATAAGCCTGGTATATATTTTGAACAAATAAGCCTGGTAAAGCGCATGTCTGTCAATTGGAAAATAATCGTCTATTTTGACCTTGAACCATATCAACATCAAATAAATATTTTGACTGATGGAGTAAAAACACTTCAAACTTTATGCCAAGAGAAGAGAATTAATGCAACATGTAAGCCATTGCTGGAATACTTCGATCACATAAAGGACGATTTACAAGAAGATTTTAATCTGTTCACAGTAAAGCGAAAAAAAAGGGGTGCAATCGACGTAGTTGGAAATATCGCCAATTCACTTTTTGGAGTATTAGACTCAAACTACGAGAATCAGATGTCAACAACAATTAAAAGACTGGAACAAAACGACCATTACTTGGAAAAGCTTTTGAAGAATCAGACTTCAATAATCAACTCCACCATCAACATTCTAAAACAAGGTCAACTGGATGTGCAAGCAAAGTTTAAAGAAACTGGTAATATGATTCAAACGGTTGAGGCCGAACAACAAATGCTCACACTTTCCGTTCAGATGCTCATAGTTACTAACAATATACAACGCATACACGCTGCAATCATGGATGTTCTAGTTGATAGTCACCATGACAAAATTAACCCTCTTCTGCTCACCCCTCAACAGCTTAGTGAAGAAATCAAGAAGATAAAGGCCCATCTGCCAGCACACTTGCAATTACCGATTCACCGAAATAACTTACTAGAGGTCCACAAACTTATCAAAGTCAATGGAATCATCGCCCAACATCACGTGATATTCAGCATAGACTTACCTCTTACCGATCCACGTGAGTTCCAGCTAATGCAGGTCACTCCGATTGCAGTCACAGTAAACCAGACACTTACAACCGTAAACCCATCAACCAAATTTATTGCCATCAGCCTACATCATGACGAATTTTTCCCAATGACACAACATGAAGTGGACGCTTGTTGGAATCTGGGTGAAAATGAATTAATCTGCCGGAACATACCAGCCACATATCAAGCAACACATCACCCAATGATCCACAAATGTGAACTCGATCTACTGAATGATCAACCCAATCCAAGATGTGAGTGCTATCAGCTGGAAGATACAACCATATGGCAACATCTACACCATCCCAACCAATACATGTTCTCCACGACAAACACCATTAAACTGAATGCAGTATGCGGAAGCGATATCATTCACCTAACCTTAGAAGCCAGCGGTCTAATCACATTGAGTCCCGAATGTGTCATAAAAAACGATCTCATCACTATACAAGGCCGTCAACAAATTGTTACATCCCTACAAGCCTCGCCCACTCACTACAACTTCATCATTGGCTTACCTAAACAATATGCAAGTATGAACTTCAGCACACTTACAGTAAAACAATCCACAATACAGGCACTCGAAGCAAAACAACAACAGTTAGACGAAATTCTTAAAACTACACTGCCCGCTAACGAATTCCACCTCAGTACACATGGCGTAATTGTCGGATATGTGGCGCTTGCATTGATATTAGCAGTTACCATCGTTGCAGTTTACAAATGCAAAACATTGAAAACCAGTTTTAAGCTAACTCAGGCATCCCTACCACAAACTACCGAATGCTAATAACCACAGCTGCACCCCAACCAGCCAGCATAATGTATCACCGACCGATGGTCAGCGTGGGGAAGCATGTTAACACTCATGTTAACATAATTATCTTAAGATTTATTTATTTATTATTTTGAAAGTTGAATGCACCTTTTAGTTAATAATAATGAAATTGTAAATTTATTGCATTCTTGCTAAGCAAGCATAATTTCATATTTGTTTACCTTTATTATATTTTAATGAAAGTTGAATGCACCCTTTATTTAATAATAATCAAATTGTTAATTTATTGCATTCTTGCTAAGCAAGCATAATTCCATATTTGTTTACCTTTATTATATTTTATTGAAAGTTGAATGCACCTTTTATTTATACGGAAAACATTTATTCATGACCTACTTAATTTAATTTGCTTACCAAACTATATTTTAGTATTTATTTTTATTATATTTCCTGGTTACTAAATTAATTATTTGGCAATTTATAGTTTTAATTGTTTATTGTTATTTTCTTAATTTGCTTGGACAATTTAATGTATTTAAGCAAAGTAAATTTATACAAAGAAGACAGAATAAAATTGACAATCAAGGAAAAGGTCACGTGTTTTATTTGCTTTAGTATACGAGTCACGGTTCAAGTACCGGCGATTCGCTAATAATATTAAAGTACAATACGAGTTACGGTTCAAGTGCCGGCAGCTCAAATTAGTGTAAGTACGATCAAGTACTAACACATGGGATGCATATAAAATAATAAGAAATACATATAAAGTAAAAATTGAGTAAGAAAAGAATGGTTATATAAATAATAAAATAAACGGTGCAAGTAATCAAAAGGAAATGTGGAGGAAAATAAAAGAATTAGTCTTAGGAAAACCCAAATCTGTGATAAAAACAGTAATATTCAATAATGTAGAATATAATGACAAGTTGCAAATAGCCGAAAACTTTAAAAGGTGTTTTATAAACAGTATAAAAGAAAAAAATAACTCCATTGATCATGTGCAATATAGGCACAATATACCAATAATAAACAGTACATTTAAATTTTATGCAATAAATTTAACCCAGTTAAAGAGTATATGTAAGGATATGAATAACAAGCCAGACTACAATAAAATAAGTAATAAATTAATTTTAGATAATTAGGAAATAGTTGGCAATAAATTACTTAATATTGTAAATACATCTTGTGACAGTGGAATTTTCCCCAAAAATTGGAAGGAATCAATTATAACTCCAATAGAAAAAATTAAGAATACAGTGAAATGTGAGGAATATAGGCCTATTAACAGCCTGAAAACATGGAAAAATTTGTAAAAAATCAACTTGAGAATATATAGAGGAGAATGGGATACTGTCAAAATATCAGTCAGGTTTTAGAAGAAAACATTCATGTGAAACAGCGGTGAATTATATTATAAATAGATGGAAATACGTGGAGAGGGGCAATAAAATTGTGGCCATATTTTTGGACTTCAAAAGAGCTTTCGAAACTATTGACCATGAAATAATGATGGAAAAATTAAAAAAATATGGAATAAAGGACAGTGAATTAAAGTGGTTTCAATCATACTTAAATAATAGAAGACAAATGACTAAAGTTAATAATATAAAATCAGTGGAGAAAGAAAATGAATTTGGTGTATCACAGGGATCAATTTTAGATGCGCTGTTATTTATAATATATATTAACGACGTGGTTAAAGTTGTACAAAATTGTGAAATAGTTCTATACGCTGACGATACCCTAATTTTCGCAGAAGCACAGACAGAAGATATGTGTTATGACAAACTAAAAAAAGATATTGATAAAATTAATAATTGGCTGAAAATGAATAAACTAAAATTGAATGAAAACAAAACAAAGATAATGGAAATAAATATGAAGAGCAATAAAGAACTCAAAATTAATGATGTAGATATTGAAAAAGTGGATAAAATAAAATATCTGGGTTTTTATATAGACAAAGAACTAAAATTTCAGGAACATTTAGAATATATGTGCAAAAAGATTGGAAAAAAAATAGGATTTTTAAAGCGGATAAGGAACAAAGTGTCAATTATTACGGCGATAAACATTTATAATACGACTATAAAACAGCATTTCGAATACGGGTCGACTATAATATATACATGTTGCACAGACGGTCGAATAAATAGGTTACAAAAACTGCAAAATAAAGCAATGCGGTCCATTCTGAAATTGAATCGATTTGCATCAATAAGGGGCATGTTGGAGACATTGAGATGGATGAGTATAAGCCAAAGATTGGAATTCAACACAATAATTTTTATAAAAAAGATGGACATGGGAGAAGCCCCAGAGAATTTGATAGAGCAAATAAGATATGTAAAGGATGTTCAACCATATAATCTACGAAATAATCGAAACTTTAGAATGAAGCGAGCGGATAATAACGATGCACAACGATCACTATTTTACAAGGGACTGAGAGCATACAACATGATGCCGGATAGTATAAAAAATGAGACAAACTATAATATTTGTAGAAGAAAAGTTGTTGATTTTAAAAAAAATATTAATGCGAAGTAGAGCTTGGAAAAATGTAATTAAATGAAATGTAATAGGAAAAGTATTAAAAATACTACTAATAATAAATAATAATAATAAAATAACACACTTGTTGTAAACGGTTTTGTATTAAGTAAATTCAAAATTTGTATCAACATTAATTAATACATTTATAAATTGAAATTGATTTGTGTCTAAATACTTATAAAAAGATATTCCACTGAAAAATCTAAAAAGAAATATATAAAGATCAAACTCAATCATTATTATTTTTTAAATTTAATTTTTAAAATTGTTTATTAATTTCATTCACTTAAAATAAATAATAAGTTCACATAATTTTTTAACTCGTTAATTAATTATAATATATAATAAGTTTTCATAGAGAATTGTTTTCTAGAATTAAAGAAAAATAACTAGAAAAAATTATGTTAAACTTAAATTTAGGACTATAATACAGTGTATTGAACAAATGTGTATGTAATAAAAATTATCAAACTTAACTGTATACAAGTACTTAGTATGTAATTGTAAAAACATTTTACCAAATATATTTTACACAAAGAATTTAATTTTTTTTTCCAATTTTTCTTTAAAATTAATCACCTAATTTGTAATTAATTTCTTTCAAATTACAAAGAATATAACGAAATCAAGCCTGACTAAAAATATTTAAGTTCTATGTTAATTAAATAGTTTAACTAATTTGAATATTCAATATTACGTTGAATAGTTACTGCTAATTTTTAAGTCCAATTAAAAAGAAGAAAAATAATTATTTCACAATTTAAAAATATGTAAATTCACCCCTATATTCTAATAAAAAAATTGTTTTGATTTTCCATACTCAACCAATGTTCGGCTATAAACAAAATATTGTCGAACATCCTACATCTTTTTATACACACAATTTCTAAAAATACTTATTTTACTTATAAGTATACTTAGAGTATTACAACTACTTTTCAATACTTATAAGTATTAGGAAGTTTAAGTATGGGTATGACAGATACTCATCACATAATTGCTTACAACCAGTTGTACTCATTCATGCATTGCGTATACATTTTTAAGTTCGTTGTGTATAAATAATTTTTGTTATAAGTATTGAGTATACCCATACTTATTTTATCGGAAATGAGTATGAGTAAGTATTTTCTGCGTTATAAGTATGGGTATACTCAATACCTAAAAAAATGTGTAAGTACTTAAGTTCATTTATTTTATAAGTACTTAGTGCCAGTCTCTGGATCTGTAACTATAATTTTTTCGTTTCATATATCATTTGGTATTTTTATAAGTAATTTAATTATTCGGAATCATTTTCAATATAAGCAATTTTATTTTTCGTGCTTTATTCCTTTAAATAAATATTTCATGATATTCTCACGAAATATTTATTACAAAAATTTTTATTAAAAAATAAACATTTTATGTTATTTTCATAAAACATTTATTCCAATAAAAATAAAAAAAAAAATAAATAAAAAAAAATATTTGAAATGTATTACTGCGGGGGAGAGCACATCCATATTGCAATTTCACTATTGCTCAAGTAGATCATCAGTGAATTTTACCCCAATATTGTATAAAAAAACCTTGAAAGTCTTATATCCAAAGCCAAACTGATTCTATGAGAATTTTTCATAAAATCAACATAGCATAGACAGCAAGACTCAAAAACACTTCTACACAAACACAGCAAAACATTTCAAACAACAAAAAACATTGTTTATTTTCAATCATTTCTACATTTCATTTCAAATTACATATGAATGGTTTCCAACGGAAACCCTTATGTAGAAATGATTGAAAATAAACAATGTTTTTTGTTGTTTGAAATGTTTTGCTGTGTTTGTGTAGAAGTGTTTTTGAGTCTTGCTGTCTATGCTATGTTGATTTTATGAAAAATTCTCATAGAATCAGTTTGGCTTTGGATATAAGATTTTTAGGTTTTTCTATACAATATTGGGGTAAAATTCACTGATGATCTACTTGAGCAATAGTGAAATTGCAATATGGATGTGCTCTCCCCCGCAGTAATACATATCAAATATTTTTTTTTTATTTTTATTGGAATAAATGTTTTATGAGAATATCATAAAATGTTTATTTTTTAATAAAAATTTTTGTAATAAATATTTCGTAAGAATATCATGAAATATTTATTTAAAGGAATCAAGCACGAAAAATAAAATTGCTTATTTGGTATTTTTATTATATATATATGAATTTCATTGTACTTAGTTGAAGTCTTTGCCTTATGCTAACTCATTTAGTGTGTTTTGCATTATGTAAGTTGGTGTATATTTTAAATTTCAATTTTGGTCCCATTGCCTTATTTTGCAGTTTTTGAGATCTGTTGTAAATGTTGGATGCAGTGATTACCGATGCTTCATTTCTTATTCTCTTAAAAATTCGATTAAAACTTAAAATTTTTATCAACTAAATATGTGCTAATCTTTTAAACGGTCTTTTAAATTAAATTTTAACGATTTATTTTTCAGTATTTCGCATTCCTATGGAAGGCTTCTTCAGGAAAATTATTTTTTTTTTTATTAAAAATTAACTTTCCTGAAGAAGCTTTACACAGGAAAGCGAAATATTGAAAAATAAATCGTTAAAATTTCATTAAAAAGACCGTTTAAAAGATTTTTACATATTTAATTAAAATAAAAAAGGTCGAGTAAAAATAAAAATTTTTATCAACTGTAAATTTAAGGGAATTCATATTTTTTAGTTTTTCTACAATCCCTCAACGATGCCAACGAGTAAAACTACAGCCGCAAAAAAGTTATTTATAAATCAGATGCGCATTTTGTGTGTATCGCTTTCGTTGAAAAGCAAGGAGGATATAAACATACCTATTCGCCATTTTACATCAAATGGTTCAGCAAAATTATCACCAATTACGCATATCTACGTAACGTACGTACGTTCAGGGGGAAGAGCAGCAAAATTGCCATGCATTGTACATTGTGAACAGGAAACCATGTAAAAATGGGTGATGTTCACGATCACTCAAACTCATTACTTTCTGTATTACTTTGTATTAATCGCGAAAGATATTCAAGAAAGTTTTTAATCGGTCTTTTGGAAAATAAATAAAAGTTGCAAAAAGCTTCTTGATTTGTATATTTAGTAATCGAATTTACAATATTGGTTCAGACATAAAAATGCATTAATGAACTCTTCGCCGGCAAAGGGGAAGACATGTTCTGCTTTTGGGCCACTGTTTATACCTGGTTATTTTCATTAAAGAGCATGAAGGGCCGAGCCAGCAGAGTTCATGAAGGGCCGAGCCAGTTCACTTTAACAAAGTGTGTCGATCCAGCTCCGGCTGCTAAAACAGTAGGTGTTTCCCTAGAACGAACATGAAATCAATTGCCATTTTCTTGGATACGAGGGCCCTGATTAGTAACGTTTGAACATTTGACATTGGAACGAACTTAACTTAGTCATAAAAGTCCAAGCTTCAAACATTCTTTTTTCGCAAACTGATTCCTACCCGCTAAGACACTTCATATATCATTAGCGTTCGTTAGAACATCATGGACGTATATTTTCAACTTCGACATTTTTGAAGCAGCAAAAATTTATCTGCACAATCATCAGCCAACTTCAGTAACTTCAGAAAAAAGTCAATAACAATTCACCCGAAAGCAACCACAATCAAAATCCGCGAGAAAATGAATTGGTATAGAAATAACAAAATTAGGAAATATCAAAATTAGGTAAAAACATAAGTAATCGTCAGCATTAAATTGAATCAACTTGCAACTTAGGTCATACCAAAAGACAGTCGTTAAAGCCATTTTACATTTCGAGTTTCGTAGTTTTTATAACAATTTTAATCCCCAGGTGGTTATACAAATAACAAAAGAGTTTTTAATTAATTAGAAGTTTAAACACTCTGACAAGTAATTATAAAGTAGAAATTAAATGGACATGGTATTTATGCAATTAAGCTGTTGATTATTCCTTTTAGTTTAACAACATATCAGCATTAATAGCATTAAAGCAAATTAATTACCAAAATATTAAATGAATCTTCACCTTTCAGTTTTAAGCGGCAACGAAACACCACCTTCAAATTATATTTTTACTAACTCATCTTTAAACGGTATGGAAAAGGTTAATAAATTTAAAAAGGTGATTGAATTTAATAAAAATACTAAACTGCAGACTGATAATTTAATACAACCATTATATAACGGTTGGGATGAAAAGAAAATTAAGGACATGCTTAATTACGATGTAAATCTTAATACGAAACATCGAGAATTCCACTCCACTTCTGTCCACGCGCAACCTCGACGAACTCCTAGCAATGATTTAGCAAAATGTGAAAACTCATACGGTTGGCAAATGCCTCGAAAAATAAATCTAGATACAGTTGATGGCAAAGTGTTGCATAATTTAGCATCAAATTTAGAAAATAAAAATACACCTGTAAAAGGAAATATAATCCCTCCATCACCAAGCCTAAAGGGTGGCTCTCGAAGGCAAAAGTTTCTATGGTTTGAACAACTTAGAAACCTTTCTCCTTGGTCAAATAAATGCAACAAAAATGACGCTGAAAACCTCAAACAAAATTTTCACTGGAATTCAAAATATTTTATTGTTTCATCTAAAAAGAAACTTGTAAATTTGGTGTCTCCAAAGAAGGAGAAGAACAACAAAAAATATGTACAAAAAAGTCAAATTTCTTATCGCGATGTTGGCGTTCAGACACCAAATAGCAGCGTCTCTGACATCCCGACTAACATGAGCAGACAATATCCATATTTTTCTAGCCCAAAATCCCCCCCTGGTAGTTATCATTCACCTATTCAATCCTCACATATACACTATCCATCCTCAACACAATCTCAAAACACTACATTAAATGAAACTGAACCAATAACTAAATTTGATTTTACTCGAACTGTGCACTCTCCACCTAAAAAAGCATTCCGCTCCAGTCAACGAAAATTGAACTTTCCTTTTAATTGTTCTTTTGCCTGCGAAGATGATAGACAAATTTGTGTATCGACAGAAGATCTAAATCAGCAGAAAACTTATAGGTCCTTTAATTTAGAGTTAGACCAAGACTTGTCTACATCAAAAATAAATTATATTCTAAGTAATATACGATCAAAATTGGAGGCTAATGATCAACAGGCCATGCACACTTTTTTGGTAAGTACATTTAATTTATTCAACAAATCTTATTTCATTGTAAACGCTATGCGACTCAGTATATTGTTTTTCAGTGTTTTTATCTGAATATGTTTTATTTTATACAGTTGGTTTCAGAGTGTAACACTTTTCTGTATTTTTTGTTGTACCATCCTTTATTATATGAAACACATTTCAAATACCGTAAAAAATATATTATAAGGCCCAACTGCAATATGCATAACCTGGCTTAAGCTAACTCAAAGAACTGTGCAAATACCTAATAATCATATGTGGCAAACTATAATGTACTTAACAAAACTTTTCGTCAAGTTTCGTTAAATATCAATTGCTTCAGCAAAGTACGAAAATGATGGGAATGTACCATCATAATTCAGGAAATTATTTTTAAAAAAATATTATTATTATTATTTTTTAAAAAATAATTTCTTGAAGATTATTTTTTAAAAAATAATTTCCTGAAGAAGCTTTCCACAGGAAAGCGAAATATCGAAAAACTAAATCGTTATAATTTAAAAGACCGTTTAAAAGATTAAGAATAAGATTTAATAAAAATAAAAAAGGTTGAATAAAACTTAAAATAATAATCAAATAATATTATTATGTTTAGTGAAAAATTCAATACAATTCAAAGAATTTTGCACATGAAATGCAGCCTTGTCTCTTATATTTGGAAACGACGTGGTAAAATAGATTTGTGATTAAGCTTAATTTCAGTGCAAATTTTGTATTTATTTGAATTTGATATTCAGAGAAGTCATGAATTAATAATAAGATTCCAACATTGTTCAATCTATGTCTGGATTAAGGCCGATATCGGAGATATTCATTTATGAAAATTTTGCTTTTAGGGGCGATTGCTTCAATCATAATCTTATATCACGTTCCGCAGTTAGAAATTACTGATTCAATTAAGTTTCCAATTACAGTTTCGGAGAATTAAATGTAAAAATTACTGAAAGACGGTTATTTTTACGCTAATGCAGAGCGGCTGTATTTCACTTTATAATAGCACATACATTATTTTAAATATATATTTTTCTTAAATACTTACCATGCGGCTTCTCTTATCCGTTAATTAGTATATCGCCAATGCGCATGTGAGATAAATAGGGTTGTTTTAAGATCATAAATGCAATTACAAAGTAAATACGAAATATTCCTCAGCAGACACAAATTATGTTTGTGATTAAGAAAACTATTTCAGTTCAACTATGTTTGCAGAGTTGAAAATATTCATGTAATACTGACAAAATTTGCGAGGTAAAATCGGCTATTTTAAAATTAAAAGTTAAGATTGAAATCTAAAGTAAAACCGACTTTAGTTCTCTTAAGTCTCAACAAAGCTTTACATATAAATACTTTCATTTAGCAATATGCATAAGAAAAATTAAGTCATATATTTATCTTTATTTATTAGGAAACAGTATCTATTGGTCATCACGATTCGATCGATGATCTTTGTCTAGAAAGTCATCATAACAAGCGAATACAAGAGCAGTTTGAAGTAAATAAATATACGCACCCTTCAGGAACCGGAAATGACAATTACAATGATCCAATATATTCTGAAATTGAAGACGGTAACGTTTGCATAGTAGAGAGTCCTGACAAAGAAAATCACACTGGTATTCAACATTTTGTCTCGGCTTATAATCCCGACATTTTGTATGCAAAGGTCAATAAGTACAACAAATTATTACTGGGTAAAGCAGAATTTAATGCTAAGGACATTAAACCCCATGTGCCTTTGGCCAAGATAATGCAAGATTCAATTAAAAGTAAAAAGATTACAACTAAGGTTATTCCATTGCCTACACTTCTAGAACCATCTGGAGGTGAAAGTACTTCATATTCTTTGCCGTTATCATCCACTTTACCTTTAACACATTGTCAATCTTTAAATAATGTATCAGTGATGGAACACAGTTCGTCTTCCAAAAAACAAAGAAGTCTCAGTAAATCAGATTTATCGCTTAATCGCGGCGAAATATTTATTGAAAACTTACGAAAAAGCCATTTAGTTGTAAAGAATGAAAACGAAGCAGGAAATGTGCAAAAACTTCAAACTGTACGTAAAACATAATTAAAATATTTATGTTTGCACAATATTTAATAATTTTTTTTAGGACAACAAAATTATTTTAAATCGTTCTTACGTTTCAATACTTCCGTCATGTACCAGCGATGTTTTGTCACCTAAAAGTGATCAAAAATCGAATAATGATGACACCGTGTCTTCTGAATTGCCGAATCACGAGGAAATTGATATTTTCAATAATCCTACTGATGCACGTAGCTCTAAAACTGCTGGCAGTAATTCACCTTTAAATACGAATGTTCCCGCATCACCAAATAACCAAAGTGCTTCTAAAAAGCAATCATTTGTGACTAAGGTAGAACTTTTCATTGATTCACATTAAATATATACATAAACAATTAAATATTTCGGTACTTCATTCAACAGAAAATAAAATATACAAATGTTTTGTAAAATTGTAGTTACATATAAAATTAAATCATATGGTTAAAGCTTGTATTTAACGAATTCTATCATTGTTTAAATCCGAAACATAAATCATTAAATCAGTTTATTATCATTTTGTATACTGACAAATTTGCAGACCTTGAAAATAAAGTTGAATAAGTTTAAACATGCCCTGTATGCGATCTTTTTCACCAAATGGAGTGATTCGTCTTATTTACATATTTTATTATTATTTTTTTATTAATTTAGAATAAGTCAATAACGAGCGAATTGGGTGTTAATATTGAAGCAATAAACATCAGTAACTATTTACACAACTCTTGTAAACAAAGCGAAAAATTAATTATTGATCACCACAATTTTTCGCTTTCTCCTAGTGTAAATGAAGAGTATAAATATGTTTCAGAGGAAAAATCCAAAGCTAAGAGTGTATTAAAAAAGTACAAAATTTCAGTAAACGTGTTTCATAAATCTTTTCGAAGAAATAAAAACTTAATGAAGAAAGGAGAGAAACATTTGTCTACATCTTTTAGTTCAACGTTAAATAATGTAATCGAAGCTTCAACAATAGATTCAAGTATGCGATCTAAGCTTAATCTAAAGGCCTTGTTCTCCCCAAACGAAACGACTTTATCATTGGCGGCTGCAAGAAACAATATAATGTGCCAAAATCAAAGGACTCATTTCTTTATTGATGATATACTTTTACCTGTTCATACCAATGTTAACCAAGATATAATTTTTAATAATTTTTATATTATTACCTTTGAATGCGGAGGTTTTATTAAGTCTACTCAATCCGCTGAGTGTGTAAATGGTACAGCTATGTTTCGAGATTGTGGCATCGAGTTTGTGCATTCTTCAAATTCGGAATTAGACTCTCTGGAGAAAGCAAGTCAGATAAAATGCAATATTTTTTTGCTTCAATTACGTAAATTACCTACAGTTTCGAGTAAGCCAACGGGAAATGTAAGATATACTATAATTTTTGAGTTCAATATATAAAATAGTTATTTTTTTCTTCACAGAAAATAATAGAGAAGGCACTGGCACAAACTTCGTCAATAAATATTTCTAGGTTTCGTTTATGTGCATCTTTTACTTTAAATGCCAAAGATTTTGCGCCTTATACATGTTTGCAACAAGAGTCAAACGATTCTCATTTCATATGTCTAAGAGCGTCTAGCGTATGTACTCTACCTTTAACAAATCGAATTAATTTAACCAATTTTAATAAAGAACTACGCTTAAAAGGTAGAGCAGAACTGCGAGTTCCAAAGCACATTTATAACGGTTTTTTAAATGTGTAAGTTGTGTAACTGTAAGTTGTAAGACGATGGTGCACCTTAGGCGGTATATTTTTATGTTTGCAAAAATAAAAATTGCGTTAATAAATCGCCTCTTATAGTAGCTATTGATTTAAGAAACTCAAATTATAATATAAATTATCCCTTAACTTGTTTACCCAGAGCACGATGTGCGCGGCTATGTTAGTTTGGTTTAAAGTGTAAAATTAATGAACAATACAAAGTTACAATAACGGTATTATTTGCAGCTGATACGAATGAAAATATGAGAGATTGGTTAAAGAACTTAAACGTTGTGTTGGATTTTATTGCCGGCTATAATAAGATTGTGTTCATATTTAATACAATTAAACTTATAAACGGAAAGATCCGCTTGTAGATTTTTTAAGATGCCCTTTCATTTACTTTACTCGGACAATCATAAAGTAAGAAGAAATAAAAAATTTTATATTTTTAACAGATTTTATTATTCATTTGAAAAAGTGGTGTAGGTAGTAATTGCTCAATGTGACTTGTTTCAGTAAGGCAGTATAAAGACCCTTCTAGATAATATGAAAAAAATGTAAACAATAGCAAATTTAAATCGTAATTGATTTCTTAACTGCAGGTAAATAAATTTACATATTTCAACAGAAGCACAACTATTTATTTATAACGTGATTTTTCATTTTAGTTAACGATAAATACGCAAATATAATTATGTAATAATAAACTGATTGTTTCGAGTTTGTAATGTTTTTTTACAAACTTTACTTGCAAATAAAAAAAATACAAAATTTATTTCAGTATTTCAACTTATTTATTTGCCTATAATTTTACGACTGACTTAAAAAATATTCAAAAATGTTTGTTAAAGCAAAATACAAGAATTAAAGGAATTTATTTATACAAAAAATATGCATATGATATTGTATATTAGATTATACAAACGTATGTACAAACATCTCTTTTTATAATGCCTTGTTTCCACGGCACCTGCTTCGCTCTCTATTCTTGCTTCACACCCCAATCATAAGCGAATCAACCTGCTTCGCCATACAAAATTTTGAGAGCGAAGCTGGTAGATTCATATTGAAGCTAGTTGTGAAGCAAGTAAAAATCCTCTCTTCTCTAATTTTTATCGTAAGTTTATCTGCACTAGTTATCAAAATTAAACGTTTTTGTAAACAAAGAAAATTTACAAACAAAACAAAGTTAAAAGTGAAAACTTAAAAAATATAATTGTTTTGTGGGTGTGTCAATTAATTTTAATTTTATAAAATTAAAAAAAAATGGATAGGAAAAAAAATTATACATAATGCTATCGCGGCAAGAAGGATATCTTCTGTTGTTTTTCAACTGTTGTTGTTGTTTTTCAACTTATGTTTTTCTGTTTAATAACAACTGCCAAATCGAAGCATATAAATGAGTCGTGTAAACAGCATGATTCACAAACTTGCTTCAGAGAGCGAAGCACGAGATTCAAACTGTCGTGGAAACAGGCTATAAGAGAGCAAAGCAAAGATACGAAGTATTGTAATACGCATATGTATGTATGTACACATAATTACTGCAAGGCCGGACTGCAGTTAACACTGATCTAATGCTAATTTTTGAAACTTATTTAACGCAAGGATGCTCGTTTAACATAAATGGTTATATTATAAGACAAAGAGGATCCCCCAGGTGGGGCATGTTAAGCAGTATTATTGAAATCCCAAATCAAGCACTATTTATTGTGCATTTTTTATAAATATTACATTTAAGCTACAAGCACAAATAAATCATAATCTATGGCTACAAGCATTCACCTTGAACACTTTCATCGCAACTTAGTTATTTCCCTAATTTATTCCACATCAAAAGTTTCAAATTTTAAGGTCAGTACAGTGAGATCTACAAATCACTAGCGTCCCGTTATCAAAATGCAAATCACTTATTCCGGGGTTGACACTCTCTTTGAAACGTCTTGTTCTGTACCAATGCTGTCTTACAAGCAGCAATCTTAAATGAACTATCGTACTCCTTGCAGGCGGTGGGCACGAAATGACACTAAGAACGCTAATCTGGTCATCCCCAATTTTTCATAACCACACATCAACAATTGCTGGCGATAAAAACTTTTTAAAACATTTAGGGAAAAGCGCCAAACAAAGATTAAGATAACTGCAAATAATAAACAATATAAAATGTGTTAAAGCAATGCACAGTAGAGAAAAATCAATGATAGTAAAATGAACAGTTCATCTAACACTTATAAAGCCCATAGTGAAGGACTCAAGCTTCAGAAGTCGTATTTTGTTAGCGTAGTAGCTTATATTAAGTTCACACTAGTGTTTTTGAACGCGTTTAATACTAAGTTCACACCTAGCGTGTATAACATCTCAATCGTGTTTAAGCACTAAACACGGCGAATTTGAGGTGTTTTACCATACATTGATGTGTTTTGTTAAACATCTCAAATGTGTTTAAATTTTAAAACATTTTGCTTAAACACGTTCAAAAACACAAGTGTGAACTTAGTATAAGCAAAATGTTTTAAAATTTAAACTCAGAGTCTAAACACAATACTGCGATATTTTATTGCGGTGCGTTTTTTCATACGATTTTGTAGTAAAAAACCGCAGTGCGGTGCGGCATAAAATTAAAATCTATTTTATTTCATTGCGGTTTTTTTTATTCTCTCAATTTTTTACATTCTTTCTCTTTCTGATGTTGCCATAGTTTTTCATTAATTGGCGGTGTTCACAACATTATTGTAAACAAAACACATGTGATTTTGAAGTTTATATTAATTGTTGTGGGATCAATAAAAAAGGTGCAAAAAGCATAAAAGTAAAAATGTTACTATGTCTCGTGGTTTCTAATTCCACACATAAATCAAACGTGGCCTCTACCAAATTTACAATGTTTTTAATAGCTTGAATTTTTTTATTTACTGCCATCATAAAATATTTAACACAAACACCAAATTGTACAAAAATTTAGGCACAAATAAATTCATAAAAAATGTAAACAAACAATGACAAGTTTTGCCGCCGCCGTCTTCCGGTGTATTGTGTTTATTTCTCTCTCCCGCAACGAGAAATCGCACCGCACCGCAATGGTTGTGTTTAGACTTTCAGCCGTTCACACTATAATTGAGATGTTTAAGGCTGACGTTTTACCTACTTTTTTTACCTTAAAAATGATTTTTTGTAATGAAAACAGCCATTTTAGTTGGGACTTAAACCCAAACCCAAAACTACTACCTTACAGGGGCAAAAACGCACTTAGCACGTCCCAAAATTATATGAAATTCTGAGTTGTATTTGAAATTTACGTGTTTAACAACGTGTTTAAATCAAAAATAACTCATTTGAGATGTTTAACAAAACACGTCAATGTATGGTAAAACACCTCAAATTCGCCGTGTTTAATGCTTAAACACGATTGAAATGTTAAACACGCTAGGTGTGAACTTAGTATTAAGCACGAACGAAGCTTTAGTGGGCCAAAATTGACCAACTCGTGTTCAAAAATATTTATGAACTTTAAATGATACTGGATTTAAAAAATTTGAATTGCATCAAGTTTTCAAAAAAATATGTAATAATTTTCTTAGACCATATTTTTTATAAATTTTTTTGCGAAAAATAGTTGCAAAAATTGATAACACAACATTTTGTAAAATAAATTAACACATCATGTAAAATACATCCTCGTGATAGCCCAATACGCGTTCTAAACTTGGAATAAAATATGAATGGTATACAGCAGTTAGATCCTGTTGATTGAAAAAACTTTAAACTTTCGAGTGGAACATCCAGAAATATTTACATTGAGAAACACTTTTTAGAGTTTTTTTAAAAGTTTGGTTACTTTTATTTACATTATTTAACCCTTTAGGCAATTTCTAAAACTAGCTATTATAAAAATAGCTTTCAGGACAATTTTTCAGCATAGTGTTATATTCTATTTTTTGAAATCATTTATAATTTGCTATCGTGATCCTATTCAAAACATTATTGCTTTACCCATTGCAGATGTATTTAATTCTGCTGTTAATATTTTCACACAGTTTATATTTTTCTTTTTATAACAATTTTATCAAAAATAGTACACAAATGAATCAGCTATAATAGCTTGTTTCCACGGCACCTGCTTCGCTCTCTATTCTTGCTTCACACCCCAATCATAAGCGAATCAACAATACAGCCATACAAAATTTTGAGAACGAAGCTGGTAGATTCCTATTGAATCTAATATATTATTGTATTGCTCTTGTGAATTGTTTATGGAACTTTTAAATATTTGAGGATCGAAGTCAAACTTTCTGGGAGAGAGACTGCCAAACAGGTGATGAAAGCTTTTTCCAAAATAACTTTAGGATGTGTCGGAGCTCCTTTTATAAATTATGCGAGTTTCTGTCTGATCTGCGGAAAGAAGACACCAACATGCGAGAAGCAATACCTTTAGAAAAGAGGGTTGCAATAAGCTTGTATGCGTTGGGCTCGTCGGCAGAGTACCGTCCAGTTAGTAATTTGTTTGGGGTTGGAAAAGCAACAGTATGCAAAATTCTGTTGAGCTTTTGTAATGAAGTATGGAGGGTTCTATCTCTATTATTTATTAATAATTTTCCTTTGAAAAGAGAAAAAGTTCAAGATCTTGTCGAAGAATTTAAAGTTCTTGGATATCCACAGTGTATGGGAGTTCTTGGTAAGTAAATTATATCAACATTAAGTCGTTTACGTTTTACAAGTCTTTAATTTATAGACGAGATTCATCCAGATCGTGAGGAGGCTACGGTTTATTATAATTATAAAGGGTGGTATTCAACTGTGCTTTTAGCATTGGTCGATGCAATGTGTATAGGTGTAATTAAATTGAAATTTATGTTTTAGTAAATTTATATACATTTTCCAATCTAGATGCCGTTTTATTTACGTAAGCTGTGGTAGCCCAGGACGTTGCAATGATTCGCAAATATACCCAGAGTATTCTCTAAAGCAACAGTTGGATCAATGCGATATTTTGCAGGATTTGAAAAAAAATATTTCCGGAGTAGATGTTCCAATTCATATAATCGGCGATTCAGCGTTTCGATTAAGCGAAAAAAATTATGAAGCCATATGCTTTTGAAGTGTCACAAAGTTACCAACAAAAGTGTTTTAACTATTCATTGGCCAAATCACGTCGAGTGGTTGAAAATGCTTTTGGACACTTAAAAGCACCGCTTAGACGTATTGGAAAAGGCATTGACAATGCTATAAGAAATGCGAAAGTCATTATTTTATCATGTTGTGTCCTACCCAATTTTCTTAATGAAAACAGTGATAAAATAAATGAAAATTGGTTGCAGAGTTATATGTTACATAATTATATATGTTACATATTATATTTATGATTGCTATTAATTCTATTGTAGATCTTTAGAGTTAAACTTTTACTTTATTTTATATATTATAAAAATCATATTATCATATTTTATTGTGTAACTATCGCCCATGTTCTGAAAAACGCAGCGTTTTCAAATCGCTTACGATTTTAAAAACGCAAAACTCATTTCGCTATGTTTTGAAAACCAAGCGATTTGCTGGAGTTTTGCTATGTTTCGAAGTTATGTTCGAATAATAAAAACATATGTTTTATCATAACAAAAAACACAAACAAAGAAATAAATTTTAAATTAAAATGCCTACTGCGTTCTTGGTTGCTATATTGGCTTTAAAAAAGCTACAATCAAAATAATCGTTAATGAAAAAAAGGATACTAAGGGATTCTTCCACTGGACATTCCGGACGAAGCGTAAGTGCATACATTCATATATAATTATATAGAAAGAGTTCAAATTTAATAGCATGGCTCCGCGTTTTAAGTTTCGTAGCTCTGTACAGATTAAACCAAACTGCATTTTTGATGATTTTGGAAGGGACTTCTCGCTATATGAACAGAAGTTCAATTCCAAAAATAGTGCGTTTGGCTGGCACTTTAAGATTTTTGGCAGTCGGGTCATTTCAAGGTGTGATCGCCAATGACATTACTGTAAGTATGGGCCGTAGCACTTTCTGTAAAGTGTTATGGAACGTACTTAATACTCTTGAGGATAGACTATGTCCGCTTTGGATTCAGTTGAAGATGACCGAATCAGAAGCAAGAGAATCCAAAATACATTTTTATGAAAAATTTAAAATACCTGGCGTCATTGTATCTGTAGATGGAACCCATGTGCGAGTAATAAAAAAATGTTACATATTTATTAAAAACAACAAAAACCACTTCATTTATTAAAAAAACTATATTATTATAAATAACTTAAAATACTTCAGGTATCTTAAGTATAGAAGTGATCATTTACATTATAACAAACTTTAAAATTAGTCTTCCATCCCCATTTTTTCTAATTTTAAAAATTCAAGCATTAGCTCATTGCGACTAATACCAATTTTTTCCATTTTCTGGTAATGTCTTTGTTTCTAAAATTTCTTCTTTCTTTAAAGAACAAATTTCGTCTATACCTTTATATATTTTTCGCAAGTGTGTAGTCTGTTCTTGTATGTTATTGTTTATTTCCTCCATTTGTCTAGCGACATATTTGAAATTCTTTGCCTCTTCTTCCATTAAATGTTGAATGTCACTGCTAAAACGAGGTATCTTTGTTGGAGGAGACATTTCAGTATTATATGCAGAAAGAGCTGACGATGTTGGCTTTTCAAAAAGTATTGGTCCATCTTTAACACTTTCTATTTCAACATCATCTTCAAACTCAATACTTTTTGTCGGCTCAGCACCAAAAGATTTCGCTTCTGAAATCCCCTCGACTGCATGGAATATATTACATATTACAGCCAATTGCTCCTCAACTGGCGTCAAGAAATGATTCTGATAATCACCGCTTCCCGTCTTGTTTTCCGCAAGCCTTGTTTTGATGCTGCGTCTCCAGTCACACCAAATCTAAATAAAACCACACAATTAAAAATGCCTTCAATATATCATGTTGAAAGTTTATACCTTTTTCCAATTAGTAATATTTCTAGTGGACAGTCCACTAGCATTGAGCTTATCACTTAACTCGCTCCACAATTTATCTAATTTTACTCTATAGCCTTTGTACGTACCTCTTGCAATGTCTGGATGTATTTTCATAAATTGCACAAATATTTTGCACTGTTCCATTGTCTTTTGCGAAAACTGGAATTGAAATTGTACTGAAAAATATTTATTTACATAGATACTTACATTATTTATTTCACAACAGCAACAGGTTTCTTTTGCACTTTTTAAAATATCAGATCACCACGATCTTCTTTTATTAAGAGATGTTACATGTAAATACTACTGAATAATTTGCAGTCTTCAACGCGGGTACCCGATTTAATTTAGGTTATTTTATTATTTTTTCACCCTAATAAATGTTTGAAGGTACTTGTATAGGTTTTAAATTATGTACGAACTATTATTAATTGCACATTTTTACGTTTTAATACATATATATGTGCATTTAATAAATTCCAAATATTAATATGAAAAAATGAGTAAGAAATAACCGAATTATGTATTTTAAAATTAACAGCACGAGCACTACATTTTTTTTCGAAGATCAATTGTGTCAGCTGTTTGCATAAAACGCCAGTTTAAAAATAAACAATTGCGACAGACAATTTTTTTAATAGCGTATTTTTATTTAAAATCGTGAAAAAATGTTATAAGTTTTAACTTAAATAAAGAGAAAAATGTTAAATTTAAGTTGTACATCATTTCCTCTTGTGTTTAAAGTGAAGTTTCAATAAAATAAGCCAAATCACTTTAGTATGGACTAGCGGTTTGAAAACGCCAAAATTTTAGCGTTTTCGTTCGCCAGAACACCTCTTTGGCGTTTTAAAACCGAAAAAAGCTAGTTTTAAGAAATATGCGTCTTTCAGAACATGGGCGTATTATTAATTATTTTTCATTGTTTGATTGACTCTTGTTTTTGATTTGAAACAATTAAAACCTAAAAAAATATTTTTTTTAAATTAATTTTTTTTGAAACTAATAAAAATAATAAATAAATATATTGAATAAAAAATAATCATTGTATTATTTTGCTGGCGCAGTCGGATTTAGTGGACCAACCCTAAAAAAAATTAAAATAAAAGCTGTAAATGGTTTTTAGAACAATAAAAAGAGAAGAACATTCCATTTAAACAACAGCAAAATTTTGTATTTGGAAAGGAATTACGAATATTTTGCAAAAAAAATCCCAAAAAAACAAAAACATCAAGAAGACATCAGTGATTTATTCAAACATAAAAAAATTTATAAAAAGAAGATAAATGCAAAATATATTAAAAACCACCAACAATAATAACATTTAAATACTTTGCAAGAAAAAAACGAAGTAAGTGAATATCATGATAATATATTTGTTCAAGATAGAGGAAATATTGATTAAGAAATAACTTAAAAAAAAAATTTATCGATGTCGTTAAATGCGTTTCAACTTTTGGAAGGAGTTCCAAATTATGATGGACAACCAGAAGACCTTCAGATGTTCGTGTCCCATGTTGATGAAGTCCGAAAACATGTTGCAGCAGCAACTTTACTACCCTTATTTGATTTGGGGGTCAGAAATAAAATTGTTAGAAAGGCTAACTTAGCACTAATCAACAACAACAACCCTACAAATTGGGAAGAGGTGAAAATAATTTTAAGAATCAATTTTAACATAGCTGATAGCATAGAAAATATAATAAACAAAATTAAAACAGCAGAGTTAAGGTATTCTATAAGTGATTTTTATGACTATGTTTTACAATTATTAACAAAGTTAAACTTAAAAACTAGTCTTGAGAGGGATTATCATTGGTTTAGTTGTAAAAATAACGAGTTAATAGTTTTAAAAATCTTTATAAGTAAACTGCCTAGAAAACCAAAATTAGTTCTTAATTCAAGAAATCCGCATTCTTTTGAGGGCAAAAGAAGTTTCGATTGAAACGGAATATTTTCATCAAAACTTACAATCTTTTTCATCAAATTTTTATAATAATAACAAATTTCAGAATAAAACATGCCCAAGTTTTAGTAATTCCTTTTCTCAACCTTTTTATGATGCAAACACATCTATTGCTAAGCATAATAATCAAAAGATTGCCTGCACTATCACACTAATAGGAACAATCAATACTTTAATTCTAATAAATATAACAATCAAAAAAGTTTTCAGAATAATTCTTTAAATGAAAATAAAAATCAAAATTTATCTAATGAGCCTAACATTAGTTTTGATCAAACTAGACAAAATAACTCAGGACATTTTAGTGGAAGTAACTTATCTAATCGAATTCAAAGAAGTAATGCAAATAACCCAATGAAAATGTAGGTAGATAATATTCGAATTATGGGTCGAAGAAGTCTTCCTTTTATAATTGTTATAACAAAATCTAAGCCACTAAAATTATTAATAGATACCGGTTCTGGGACAAATTTGATTAGAAAAGGTTTGTTTCATAACTCCTTTAGGAGTGAACTTGAACATCCAATTGTTTTAAATACAATTTGTTCAAAATCTAGGTCAAACTAGGTAAAAAATAACTGTACCGCTTTTTAAGGAATTCAACCGGCCAAATTCAAAAATAGAAATATTAAGTGAATTTGATGGAATTATCGGTTATAATTTATTCAAATCTCTAGAAGCCAAAATCGACTTTGAGAAAAATACATTAACAACTAATGATGCGAAAATTCCTATTTTATTTGAAAACTCTTCGGAAGAAAATTTTAATTATGATCCATACCAAAATTCAATAATTGAAATAAATTTTAATGAACCTAGAATAGAATATCTAATACAAAAATTGGAAAGTCATAACTCAAACGAAGAAGTTATGTTATGTTAAGTTATGTTTATGTTATATGTCTACGGTAAAAAAATACCCTACTGGCTTTATTTTTAAATATAAATTCAAGACCTTTTGTTTCTTCAATGAAATACAAATAGTAATATTAAATTTACAACTAAATTATTTTATTTATAATTACATAAACATTAGAAATAAAAAGAACAAAACATTGATTTGAAAAATTAAATTTTACTTGTTTGGTGGAATGAAGTCGAAGATTTTTAAAAAGTGTTAACATTTTTAGAATTCAGAGGTAAGTGTAGCTAGCCTGTGCACGATTAGCTTTTCTTTACTCAAGACCGTCATGCGTGATGAAGAGCCACATCTCAAAAGAAGTGATGCTGTTAATAACAAAACATGATGGATCCAGATTAGACAAGGCCGAAAAAAATCATCTTTTCTGTGAAGTAAAATAATAAACATTAAAGTTTACAAAAGCTCTTTTAAGGGCTATGGAATATCTAAAAAATTGAGATAAACTATAAAAAAACATTTTCCTTGTTATCTTGATTACACACATCACATATAATAATCTGCCTCTGCATTGAAAGTTTCAGAAATATTTAAATATTTAGGCTCCATAAAGTTCCTGTAAGTAAGAAGGTAATGCATATTCTATTTTCAGATAATACTTACCAATAGATCTTAAAAGGACTGTTCTTTGATGTATTTTTTCCAGTCAAAACTTGTGCCCAATACATCTGTGTTTGACCAGTCATTTGCCTTTTACAAAGTATAGTTGTAGTTATCCTTAACCTAGTTTTAGTTTTGGAAATTCTTATAATTTTTTACCAGCCACACTAATAAATTACACATCTACGTAAGGCTCTGTAAACAAAAAAAGATTTTTTTATAGCAATGTAATTCACTTTCTATTTTCAGGAGCACTTACCATTCAGAGTACTATTCTTATCGTAAGTGCCTGTAAACAAAAAGCAAATTTTATTATTAACAAACAAATGAACATTTCAATTGCAGCGCTAATACTTACCAATTTGTTTTCAGTTCTGCTTATTCTCCTGCAGCCGATGCTCAAAGTTTATAATCCACTTAAATTGAATAATTTTAAAGTTTTAACTAAAACTTTTTAAATTTTTTAAATTTGCCAACAAATATTTTTCATTTATCTTGTGTTTATTTATGTATTTTGCGGCTGTCAAATATATTGCTTGCTTTTTCTCTTGTTTTTTAGGATCCCACTCTATATCCGCTCTCTTCAATAAAGAGGTTAATTGCAAATGTTAAGTAAATATTTTATAAGTCAATTCTAAGGAATCTGTTTTATTTGTGATATAAACAATTGTATAATATGTAATATGTGTAAATATGACAGACAACCAATTAAAACAAAATTATGTCTTACTGAAACTCCCTTAAAATCAAATGAAATACTTCATGTTGATATGGTTCCTAAATAAAACAACAACTTTTTTAACATGCATTGATAAACTTACGAAACATGTACTCGTATCAATTCACTATTTGACCGATAGAAACTCAATAACTATAGTAGAAATGCTTAGAGAAAGGTTTGCAATTTTAGGTAAACTAAAAAAAATTATTGCTGATAATGAATTTAAAACAGCATATATAAAAGATTTTTTAAATTCTCAAAATATAGATTTTCACTTCTCGTCCCCTAATACGCACACAGGAAATTCAGATATAGAACGATTTCATTTGACTTTAAATGTACATATACGACTATTTAAACTAGAAAAAGAAAATAAAGATATTAGTGATAAAACTTTGGTTTTCAAGTCTGTTCAAATTTATAATGATACCATACATAGTACTACAGGATATAAACCAAATGATCTGCTGCATAATAAAGTAGATAAATTTGTGTGGAAAAATTTGCATGACATTGTTGTTGAAGGAGCGTTGCCGGGTTGCAAAAAGTTGCTGTGTATTTACATTTATTCTTTATTATCTTTATAAAAATAAAAAAACATTAAATAAAAATATTAAATAAACTGCTAAATTAAATCTTTTTATTATAATTGTTTAATGAAGACATTTTTACTGTTGGTATGTTATTAGACGTGGCATTCCCATAAATTTGGCAGTAGTACATTCGTGATGAGAATTTGCTTCAGTAGATTTTTGTTGTAGATGAGATGGTTATGGTTACAACCTACTTTAGAGTAAATACGCTTGCCCCCAGCAGAAGTATTGTGTACCGGGTAATATATAGAAATAATTTCACGATTGCAGTAGCATAATTAACATCAGCGTCCGGTAGAATCTTTTCTAAAATTAAAAATCAATAATTAGTTAATTTTTTCATAGGTTTATTTAGTTGTTTACCTGTAATACTGCTTGTGTTATTTACTAATTTATAAGGACTAGTGGAACTTCTGGCGTTACTAGTGTTAAGATTCATGTTTAAGGAAAAGTAAATTTGCTTGCCCGTATCAGCAACATTTAACATGTTTTATTGCTTTTTGGTCCATACAGGTAGGACGCTCCCTTGCACACTTCGGTTTCCATTGATTGTTTACCCAAATAGAATCTTTTCTGAAATTAAAAACCAATTATTAGTGAATTATTTAATAAGTTTAATTTAGCTTTTTACCGTGATGGTGTCTTAGACTGTGACAGCAAGTTTTTGTTTTGGTTAATTTGGCAGTATTACATGTTTGAAGAGAATTTACTACACTAACTCTTTTTAATGTGTGCGGCTACTTAGGTTCAGGTAGTTGTGGTTGCAAACTACTAATTGGATTCCTGTTTTGGTAAAAGTAAATTTGCTTGCACTCATCATTTGTAAGCTCCGCTTTAAACACATAATTATTAGCTTCCGTAAGAGATTACAAACCCACTTTGAGGGACCATACAAGGTGATCAAGAAATTGAATGATGGGGTTTACCGAATACAGAGATATCGTAGTCCAAGGTCCAAAATGAAAGTGTTTCTCCTGGAACGGCTGCCCAAATATGGCCAAGCAGATATTGAGTTTGTTCGGGTCAAAAAGGCTTAAGTGGGCGGCAGTGACTTGCTAAGTTTTAAAAGAAAATAATTGTTAGTAAAAAAGCAAACGAAACGATCCACTGTGCATTTTACAAACTGCGTAGTTTTCTAAGAAAACTTATACATACAACACAACAAAAACATGCATAAAAAAATTTCTACTAAGTAAGTAATCAACAGAAAAAAAACCAAAACACGCAGCCAAGCAGGCGTCTAAACTGAGAGATAATAACAACAACAATTTGGGGTGATGTGTTACGAAACCTTTGCGTCGTTGTGCAAAAAAGTTTGATTTTTCCGACCAGCTCTGTCTCTCCTTCAGGGGCGACTCATCAACCCGTATTGCACTGTTCCCAACAATAAAAAAATTAAAAAAAGAAAACATTCTGAAATTTCCTAGAACTACAATCTATACTTTAACTCATACTATACTCCGCAAGATTTGATATTAAGCTAAACTCGATGTCATCGCTCAGCACGTTACCCATCCATCCCGTTAAATCAATTTCTTCTAACAGCCTCATAACAATTGCAGTCATATACGTTCATTAACAATCTCCCATATTCCTAACACTCACTGGATACACACCTTTGAGATCCCTTAAAACTTTTAAATAACAACTTCACCAAGACATTGTGTAATTTGTTTTCTTTTTACATCGCAAAATTGTATTGATACATATATTCCTTACTTACTCTTAATACTACACAATTACACAAAAAAATATTATTGTTAATGCCTATTCATTGTAAAATTAATAAAAAAAAATAAAATTATAAAAATAAAACAAATTTTGGTATAAATTTTTCGAAAGAACTTAATTATATAAATATAAAAAACATATTATCAACAAAAACAACAACAAGAAAGAAGGTTCCCACTAATCTAACGTGGCCAATAATAAAAAAATGACTTTAAAAACTCTATCGAATCCATACGTATGCCCTACCCTAAAAGAGCTCTCTGAGGAACGGATTCTTTCAAATAAAATATTGTTTATTATGTACTTACCGCGAGTAACGTATAATATTAATCCGATCCTTTACTGTACAGAACAGTTGAACACAAATACTTTTAAACTTAATTAATCCCTAATATTTACTTAAAGCTATACAAATAAAAGTATGGTTCACTGTTGGGATATTGGGACAGTCATTCTAAAGCTTTTCTTTTTGTGCTTTTTTGGTGTCTCTGCTACTATGATCGGGATTTCTAGCTGACCTTTTGTTGTTGATTATTTTCTTTTCTCAGTGATAGCTTTTACTTTGCTTAATTTTAATCTTCCCTATCACCTTTTGTAACGATACTTTTCTGTTACCTGAAAATCTTCCTACAATATATTCCCCAGGTATCCTTTTCTTTTCTTCCAGCCAGTACTGCAAATCGTTATTCTTTTATTTTAAGCTTTTCCTTTCTCCTTGTCACCAGATTGACGTGTACACTGTGTTGGATGCCTTATTGTATTTGGAAATGTTTGAATATTTAAAAGCGTTTTATATCCAGCACATCATTAATTATAAATTAAATTTTTCAATATTTTATAAAAATTATTGTTCTTTATATTAAAACTGAATGATTGCGTTTGGAATTGTTTATAAACTTTTACTAAAGACGCTTTACATCCAACACGTAACTATTTATATTTTCAATATTTTGTAAAAATATTGTCCTTTATATTTAAATAAAAAACTTATTTTTTTCAGTCAAAAAGAGGTTTTCTTTAAACAACATTTACTAAAAATTTCACTTGTTTTTTTTAAACTTTACTTTTTTAAACTTTACCAAACGCTCGCCACTTTCATACTGATCTCAAAATAATATTCTTTCTTAACACTAACCGCTGGCTATTTTAGTCACCTTAAAACAACATGCTCAAGATCCGTTCATCCTATAAAAAACATATCCAGCTATTTAACAGACAAACAACTACCGTATCCTATTTAACATAATATTCTAAATACACAGGTCAATGTTCCATTGTGGCCTTGAAATTATTTTTGTTTACTTTTCTTCTTTCTTCTGACTCATATACCGCAGTACCTCAGCACTTGAACAAATGACCAGTATGTAAACACGGCCAACCCAACTCTACAATACGGGCAAAACATAACAAATAATTAAAATCAAAAAGAAGGCAAAAACAAGCATAAACGATTAAACAAAATTTAATACACTGATACAACACAACAAGCAAACAACAGTGGATAACATATAAACATTATCAACACTTGTCAAACCAGATAACGAATGAACTACACATTTGGAAAGTATTGTTGCCTGAGAAAAATATACTTCAACCAATTCACTCTATCCACAGCCAGGTTATTATCTCCATTCTAGAATACATCGCCACGCTCTACAAAACTCTGCGGTTTTCAATCTACTGCAGAAAAAACAGTGTGACGTGTGGTTTCAGCCGAAAAGAAAACAAAAACATCATCCAGCGTAAAAGCAACTTTTACACATCGGAGTTTCGCCTCCATACCAGGCGCTTAACGTAGGCTACACCCACGTCAATTCCCATAACCTAGAAGTTAGCAGCGCATTAAATATTTGAAAGTAATCTATTTTGTACTGTTCTAAAGTTTGTCGGTGTAATTCAATTTTACTAACCTAAAAAGAATAAAAAACAAAAAAAAATCGATCACAGCAAAGTATATTAAGCGGTTATTGCTTAATGTCCTTGTGATAAACCCCTAATGGTCGGGTTACAAATTATGTCGAGTTTGTATAAATTATTACCCACAACTCTCAAAACCCTACATTTTACAAATTTTATACAAAATTTTGCATTTATATTCTTGGCGAAATCACTTATACACCTCCTGACCTGGTACAAATCGTACTAATCGGGCTCCTTTATTATACCTAAGCGAGCTCTTCTCGTATACCCTATGCGTATTTTTTTTCATGGCATCTCTAATCAAACTTATGCGATCCTTATCTTCCAACAGCACTAGGTCGCTATCATCTAATGTTTTAAGTTTCCTAGCCAGTTCGTAATCATTGCCAGAAGTAAACATAGTGTTTCCAAATAAAGGAGTAACTCCTTTATCCGAATGAACAGAATTTCTTAGGACTAATTCTATGGAGGGTAAGTTTAGGTCCCATTCTCTATGGTCGTTATCTAAATATATTCTAATGGCAGTTAAAATACTTTGGTTCACCCGCTCTGCAGCGTTTGATTGTGGTGAATGGACAGCTGTCCGCATATGATAGATTTTGTAATCATCCATCATCTTACTAAATTCCTTGGATGCTGACCATTACCAGAGTGAATCGTTTCGGGTACTCCAAAGTTATGAAACACTTGCTCCATCAAAAACTTAATCACATTTTTAGCCGTAGCCTCTTTCATTGTCTTAATAAATACGAATTTTGGGAAGTGATTTAACACAATAAATATATAAGCATTACCGGATGTTGAGCGTGGATATTTGTCTAAAAAATCAATATATAACTTTTGGAATGGTCTTAACGTTACTACTTCCTTACCTATTCAGGCGATAATCTCATATTCACGGATTTACATTCCTTGCATTTAGTGCAATGATTAATAATGTTTTTCACCTGTATATTCATGTTTGGCCAATAGTATTTCGATCTAAGGCCGAACAACGTCTTTCTTATTCCTCCGTTGGATTTGTCTTCAGCTTTATGAGCTTGTTTGATTAATTCACTAGTCAGTGTACTAGGTATCTACAACTTCTACTTAAATTCCTCCAAAGTGTCATTATCAGAAACATGTTTCTTAAATATAAAACTATTTTCAACTTTCAGGTCTGGGAGTTTTTCTTGATTGTTCCGAATAGTTTCTTTAAGCTCTTTGTATTCTTTTGATCTAAACTCTGTAATTTCAAAACCGAGTATATCATTTATATGTATAACTTAGTCTTTACACATGTATTATATGTATGTATTAACACTTTTATGGAAACCCAATTTATTTACTTGTTTGTGAAACCCCTATTTTTATTGTTAAACTTGTTAATGAAATACTTTGTTTGTAAAATGTTTTGTTTATCATAGTATCGTAAGAAATTGAATACATTTTTGTGAAAATTGTTTTTAAGTTAGTTTCTAACTGAAATTCAATTGGAACATTTGAATTAAATAAAAAATAAAATATAAAAATTAAAAGTAATTTTAACTTAATTGGCGCAGTCGGTAGGATCCTTTTATTTAAAAAGGATCAGCGATTCGTTTGTTTCTTTACAAAAAGGAATTTGTTTCTAAATAGTAAATTAATCCTGCGAATCCTACGGGACCCTCCAGGATTATAAAATATAATTTGATAGGAAATAAAATAATTACATATTTTGGAAAAAAAGATTATAAAATATAATTTGACAAAAATTTAAAATGATTACATATTGTGGGAAAAAACTATAAAATATAATTTGACAAGAAATTTAAAATAATTACATATTGTAAAAAAAAAGAAATAAAATAAATCAATGAGAAATTATTCATTAAAAATGAATAAAAAATAATAATCTTTAAAAAATGAAAAATTAAATACACAGATGTAAGCTATTAGTTAAAAAAGATAAAAAAAGTAAATACTATCAATTAAAAGATTTAAAAAACAATTAAAAAAAATAAATAGAAGATTATAAATACTATCAATTAAAAGGTTTAAAGAAAAACAATTTAAAAAAATAAATAAAAGATTATAAATCTATTTAAAAACGAGTGCAAAAGTTAAATGTGTAGAAAAATATTTTATGTTAACTAATTGAAGTATTGGAATTATCAGTGTAAATTTAATCCAAGCGAAAACCGGATTTAAATTTTAAGCATTAATTTAAATACAATTTAACAATTTAAAGGAGGTTTCCTAGAATCAGGCAATAATATTGATGATTCAACAAACTGTTGCTGTAAACTGCGTTATTGTTTTTCGGTGGCCAAAAAATGCTAGCGTAAATATGTAATCTTAATTCAACAAATTGGCAGTCATTGTGAAAATTGGAAAAAAAATAAAACAATAAACAATTTTAATTGGAAAATAATATAAAAATAAGAATAAATTTTGAAATTAAATTTTTTGCAATAAATAAGAAATACTGAAATAATATTGTGTATGTGCATTTAAAAGGAAAAAAAGCTTAAAAAAATGAACAATTTTAATTAGAAAATAATGTAAAAATAAGAATAATTTTAGAAAATAAAACTTTTTGCATTCGAAAAATAGTTTTCAACGTGATAGGCTGTGTTTGTCAAATTGAAAATTTTAAAATATTTAAATTGGGAAAAAATTTTTTGATAATTTATAAATTGTATAGACAATTTCTCAAAGAAAAAAAAATTTTTAAATCAGAATATAGTGTATTGAATATAATTTTTATTTGCAAAAGTCAGTGTATAAAATATGAGCGGTGCTCCACCTTCAGATGGGGGCACCAAGTATGATGCCTCCCCACCGAGGAAAAGAGTCAATACTGGTAAAAACACGGTTATAAATGATTTTCCAATTTTAAGTTTTTCTCCAAGCAACAATAAAGATAACCCAATATTTGTCATAATGAAGAGTACAAACCCGGAAAAACCTCTGAATACACTAAACATTTTCTTGTTTAGCAAAGCTCTCAATAGAATGATTCCGGAAAGCCACAGGAAAATAACAAAGTTTACACGTGATGGAAACCTTCTTATTCTAACTACCACTAAAATACAAGCCGAATTATTAATTAAAACAAAAAAATTATCAGATATTTGCGATATTAAATGCTCATATCACGATAAACTCAATACTGTAAAAGGCGTTATCTACTGTCCAGAACTAAAAAATCTTGCTGAAGCAGAAATAATTACTGGTTTATCAGATCAATATGTTACTGAGGTACAAAAAATAAAAAAAAACCAGTAGATGGTAAGGTGGAAAATACTCCACTTCATATATTATCTTTCGACTTATATACATTGCCAAAAGAAATCAAAATAGGTTTTCAAAACATCAAGGTAGACCATTACATACCAAAACCAATGCAATGCAAATCATGCCACCGCATTAAACATACAAAAAATTGATGTAAATGTATTCCCATGTGCAACACATGTGCCACGCCACTGCATAAAAATCAAATACCGTGTAGTTCAATAAAATGCATAAACTGCTTCCATCAACACAAATCTACAAATAAACAGTGTCCAACGTATATTAAAAAACAAGAAATCATTAAAATTTCAACTGTGAATAGAATGTCAATAGCTGACGCAATAAAACATGCAAACACAACTTTTTCTCCAGATCACTTTACTAAGAATATACCAATTGAACAACTACCTACAGCTACTGAAACAAATAACAAAGGAAAAGAATTAGAAGGAAAAGAAATTGAAAAAGCTAAAACAATAAATACTCAAAAAACCAACTTAACACAAATTAAAACCAATCATATAATAAATCACAAAAACAACCAACAAAGCACTCTCAATACACCAACCAAAAATTACAAAAATTAAAAATTGGCTGTCAGTGGGACTGCTCAGCGATGAAGGCATAGTCACTGGTCGCTGTGATGTCTTTATACGGCAGTTAATTTCCGACTATCCTTCTACTTTCACCACCTGTGTATCTTCTCTATCCCTTTCCTAAAGAAGGGTAGCACGGTATTTGACTAAATAGGCATTGTTGCCTGAAGTGCTACTTCCCTTTAAAAAAAAAAAAAAAAAAAAAACCAGCTCATCTCTCATTAACTCCAACTTTTTACATCAACAAAATCTACATGTAAATACCAACAATTTACAAGTAGAACTAGAAGCAGAACTCCAAGGAGTTCTGTATAAAACAGAAGCAAACGATATCCAAATGAATTCTTAAAAAAAAAAATCAAAAGCTTCCTTGCAGTAACAAAAAAGACTTAGTTTCCTTTAATATCATGAAAATTCTCCAGTGGAATATAAACGGCTATAAACATAAATTTTTCAAAGCTACAAATACTTAACAACAAATATAATTTTGACATTATAGTACTGCAAGAAACGCATATAGCAGCAAATAAGAAAGAAAAGTCTTTGAAACACTATTCCTATTTTTGTCAAAAACAGTATTCCGCACAAATATTATGCAGCAAATACTTCTGGTGATTTTCAGATCACATCACTTGGATTGAACCTAAATAGTAAGTTTCTTATACAGAATGTATACATATCACCTTGCGGAAAGATAACAAAATCAGTACTGGAAACTTACATCAACGTATCTGCATCAAATAACATAATACTCGGGGATTTCAACGGTTGGAGTCCGTAAAGGCAAAATCATAGAAAATTTTATAAACAACAATAATTTCTGTGCCCTTAAAACTGGTGAAAATACCCATTTTTCAACGCACCACACTTTCACAACAGTGGATATATCCTTTTGTAGTCCTAACCTGTTAGCAAAACTGTCTTGGAATGTAGATGACGACCAACATGGTAGTGACCACAATCCAATAGTAATCAATTTCGAACGAATTAATAACGCCGCAATGTTCACTCCAAAATTCAAAACGAATAGGGCTAATTGGCCTTTTTTTCAAGCAATTTGGATAAAGAATCCTCGAAAAGACAAGTATCGCCTAATGTTAACAAAGAGGCGACATTGATAACAAAATCATTACTGTCAGCCGAAAAAAAAAGCATTCCAGTTACTCATTCACGTAAAAGAACTCACAACACCTTTTGGTGGAATAAAGATCTAAGCGTTTTACGGGATGAAAAAATGAAATTATGGAAGAAAATCAAAGTCCAACCACTTTTAAGTAATATTATTCACTATAGAAAGCTTAACGCACTTTTTAGGAAAAAAAAAACTAAAGAATCCAAAATTAATGCATATAAAGAATTTACATAAAAAATTTCCCTAACAACTTCTATGCAACAGATATGGCAAGCTGTTAGAGTTTTTTCTGATAAACCATCAAATTCACAATATATTCATGCTCTACAAAAACCCGGATGGTTCGGTTACGGCTGAAATCCAAGATAGCGTCAACCTGCTAGCCAAATGATTTGCAAAAACATCATCGAATGATAATTTCAGTATGGATTTTTTACTTTGCAAAAATAACGCCTATAATTTTATTTACAACCCGAAAAAACAAACTAAATTCAGTATGGAGATTGAAAAACCATTTACAACTTTTGAATTCGAACTTGCCTTAAAAAAACCAAGGACAATAGCCCAGAGTTATATATATCTAGTAAATATAATTTAAAACCATAACTCAACCCATATATCTCTGTATAAATAATAGATTATTAATATTTCTTATTTTCCTTAAATGTAAATTATTTTCTTTGTAACTGTAAAAACTTAATTGTATAAAAAATATTCTAATCATAGAACTGTAATATTTTATAATCAATTCAATTTTGGTTTTCAAACTGAAAAAAAAGAAAAATTTTAAAAATATAAAAAAATATAAAATTTTATTTTGATAAAAAAAAACAAATATAATATTTATTTTAATAAATATAAAGATTTTTTATAATATATGAATACATATATTATTGGCGCAGTCGAATAACGGACCAACACTAAATGAAAAATTAAATTAGTTAAATAAAATGAAAAATTAAATTTATATAAAAAACAAAATGATACATATAAAGCATAATAAAATAACTAAAGAGAGGAAGAAGTTATATTCCTTAAACCGCAAAAACATCTCATATTCAAGATTCCAATTGTAAGAAACTAATCCAGCTATTAGTAAATTATCCAAAGGAATGGCAGTAAAAACAATGATTCCTTTTGATCTACTCGCTGATGTTCCCAAGTTCGATGGAAAACCAGAAGAACTGGAAATGTTTATAAAGAATGTTGAAGCAGTTCGAAGTCTTGTTGAGCCAGCATTCATGGAATTATTTGATTTAAGAATACGCAACAAAATTATAGGGGAGGCAAATATCTCGCTGATAAACAACAACAATTCAACTAAATGGGAGGAAATTAAGGTAATATTAAGAATTCATTTTAGTATATCAGATAGTATAGAGAGTATTATAAACAAAATTAAGACAGCCGAATTAAAAACCACTGTAAATCAATTTTATGATTATATAGAAACATTAAAAACAAGATTAAATTTAAAATCTAGTGCTAATCAAACTAATGAACAATGGTTTAGTTGTACAAACAACGAAAAAATGGTTTTAAAGATTTTCATTAACAAATTGCCTAATGAACCCAAATTAATATTACAATCTAGAAATCCTTACTCGTTATTAAAAGCGAAAGAAATTCTTGTTGAAACTAATTACTTTTATATGAATAAATCCCAAAGTTCACAATTTTTACAATCTTCTTCACCAAATGTTTGTAGTAATCGAAATAAATTCTTTAATAATAACCATAACAAAAATTATTTACAATATTCATCTCCAAATAATGACTCATACAATTCAAGAAATTTTGGTGGAAATAGTTTGATTAATAATAATGGTGACTGTATAAATCTTGCTCGTAATAGTAATTCTGAAAATAGTAGTAAATTTGTAAAAGATTTAAGAAGAAATTTTAATAAAAATGGAAATTTTAATGGAGGAAATACTAATAGGAGAAACTTTATTCAAAACTTTGACAACAGCGGAAATTTTAATCACAATCCAAAGTTGAATGAAGATGGAAACTATAATATTAAAAGCAACAGAAATCAAAACAGTAACATAATTTCGAATAGAAGTGCACAAAATAGTATAAATAAAACTTTTCCAATGGACGTTGATTGTACTGAAATGTCAAATTTTTCAGTTACTTGCCAGAAAAATTTACCCTGCATAGTAGTTAAGTCTAAATCTATCCCCATTAAATTACTAATTTATACAGGTTCAGCAGCCACTCTCATAAAAAAAGCACTATTTCATAAAACTTTTAGATCCGAATTAGCGAATCCTGTTATTTTAAATACTATTTGTTCCAAAACAATTACAAATACAAAGGTCACAATTCCATTCTTCAAAGAATTTAATTTACCGAATTGTAAACTTGAAATGCTAGAAACTGAAATTTTTGCTGATTTTGATGGTATTTTAGGTTGTAATATATTGAGATCCCTAGGTGCAAAAATTGATTTTAAAAAAAGGTATTGTTGACTGAAAATGCAAAAATTCCCCTAATATTTGAAGAAAATGCAGAACAATATAACGAAAATGACATATCCTATTTTAATGAAATAACTCTAGATATAAATTTCAATGAGCCACGAAAAGAGCATTTAACTCACAAGTTAAAAACGGAAAATTTAAATAATGAGGAAATAACGGAGTTAACAAAGCTTATTAGAGAGTTTAAATCGGTCTTTTATATTAAAGGTGAAAATTTATCTTCTGTTGGTAAATATAAACATAAAATTCCTACGATAAATGATGTGCCAGTATATCGTAAAACATATCGTTTTCCCGAAATCCATAAGGTTGAAGTGGAAAAACAAGTAAGTGATGTGTTAAATTCAGGTATTATAACGAAGTCATCAAGTCCATATAATGCTCCTATATGGATTGTTCCCAAGAAGATAGATAACTCTGGAAAACAAAAATGGAGAGTAGTAGTAGACTACAGAAAATTAAATGATGTAACAATCGAGGACAAATTCCCAATTCCAAATATGGAAGATTTATTTACGAAGTTAGGAAGTTCTCAATATTTTAGCACACTCGATTTGGCAAAAGGATTTCATCAAATTCCAATTCTACTTGAAGATAGACACAAAACGGCATTTTCCACTCCAACAGGACATTATGAATTTACGCGTATGCCTTTTGGATTAAAAAATGCACCTGCATCCTTTCAAAGGATGATGAACGAGGTTCTTCATGATTTTATAAATAACATTTGCGTTGTATATTTAGACGATATTTTAGTGTTTTCCACGTCACTTCAAGAACATATAGTTTCTTTAAAGAAAATTTTTAAAAGATTATCCGACTATAACCTTAAAGTACAGGTTGATAAATGTAATTTCTTTAGAAAAGAATCTGAATATTTAGGTCATGTAATTACACCAGATGGTATTAAACCAAATCCCGATAAAATTAAGGTAATTAAAAAAATTACATTACCAAAAACTGTAAAAGAAATCAGATCATTTTTGGGGTTGTCTGGTTTCTATCGAAAATTTATTAAAGATTACAGCCGAATAGCCCTTCCAATTATATCATATTTAAAAAAAGGATCTGTTATTGATATTAATAATCAGAATTATATTGATTCTTTTAATAAATTAAGGACAATTTTATGTACTAGTCCGGTTTTAGCATACCCCAATTTTAGTAAGTTGTTTGTTTTAACTACTGATGCTAGCAATGGAGCCATAGGGGCAGTGCTTTCACAAAATGGGCATCCAATTTCCTATACGTCTCGAACATTAAATAAACATGAACTTAATTACAGTGCAATCGAAAAAGAATTATTAGCAATTGTTTGGTCGGTTAAATATTTTAGACCCTACTTATTTGGTAGAAAATTTAAAATTCAAACGGATCATCGACCACTGGTATGGTTAAGTTCCTTGAAAGAACCAAATATAAAACTACAAAGATGGAAGATACAGCTTAATGAGTATGATTTTGAAATAGAATATATTAAAGGAAAAACTAATAAAGTAGCAGATTATCTTAGTCGCTTAGAGGTTAATGTTTTACAAGAAGGACAAAATCCCAGTTCTGATTTAGCTACAATTCACAGTGGGAAAGGAAATTTAAATGATCATATTTTTATTTCTGAAACACCTATCAACTTATATAAAAATCAAATTATTATTTCTTTAGGAAATACTTACAAACATGAAACTAAAACCTTATTTAATAAAAATATAAGACATATAATTACATTAAAATATTACTTTGAGGAAAAATTACTAGAATTTTTAACAAAAATTTTTCCAATTAAAGGAACAGTTGGAATTTTTTGTGATAATTTTGAAATATATAAAAATTTGCAGCAAACTTTAATTCATTTCTTTTCTAATGTACCTGGAATGAAGTTTGTACGATGTACTAAATTTATAAAACATATTTTTGACAAAGAAAATCTCTTGAATATATTAGAAAAGTTTCATAATGATAAAAATCACAGAGGTATTGAAGAAACATTCATAGAATTGAAAAATATTATATATTATCCAAATTTAAAAAAAGAAATTCATAAATTTGTTAATAATTGTGTTTTGTGCAATATGTGCAAATTTGATAGACAACCTATTAAAACAAAATTTTGTGTAACTGAAACTCCAATTAAATCTAATGAAATAATTCATATAGATATATGGTTCCTAAATAAAAATATAACTTTTTTAACCTGTATCGATAAACTTACAAAGCATGTATCCATTCATTATTTAAACGATAAAAATTCGTTGACTATTGTCGAAAAGATCAGGGAAAGATTTGCTATTTTAGGAAAACCAAACAAAATTGTAGCAGACAATGAATTTAATACGGCTACGATTAGAGACTTTTTAAGATCAGAGAATATAGATTATCATTTTACATCTCCAAATATTCACACGGGCAACGCAGATATTGAGCGTTTCCATCTTACGTTAAATGAACACATAAGATTGTTTAAATTAAGGGAAAGTGATCATGACCTTGACAATAAAGCTCAAGTGTATAAAGCTGTTCAAATATATAATGATACAATTCACAGTACTACGGGTGTTAAACCTAATGAATTATTACACAATAAGGTTGATAAATCAATTTGGCAAAAGTTGCATAATGTCGTGCATGAAAAGAAAATTAAAGGGATTGCGAAAATAAACAATGGCGGAGAAGATTGTCATAAATATAGAGACAGAGAATTTGTAAAGAATAAGGGTTTTATAACTTAAAAGAAAAACCTAGATATATTATAAAAGAAGTTAGAGAAAAGAATAAAACAAATTTTGTTGATGAAAAAAATTGCGAGAGAGATAGACAAGTTGTTAAAAGAATCTTTAAATACCAAAATAAAATACCAGATATTAAATTTGAAGGAAAAATTACTGGTAGAAATTATTCAAAACAATAATGTTATTAGAAAACAATTGTAAAATATTTTATTTATGTTAATTTATTTAAAAAACAATTGTAAAATACTTTATTTATGTTAATTTATTTATTTTATTAACTGTTAATTTATTATATTTTAATTAATGATTGTAATTGTTATTGTTTATTATATATTTTTTTTAAACATATTTATATTTATAAAAAATATTAAACATTCCAGGAGTAATGTTTATTCAAAGGATGGGGGAGTTATATATATCTAGTAAATATAATTTAAAACCATAACTCAACCCATATATCTCTGTATAAATAATAGATTATTAATATTTCTTATTTTCCTTAAATGTAAATTATTTTCTTTGTAACTGTAAAAACTTAATTGTATAAAAAATATTCTAATCATAGAACTGTAATATTTTATAATCAATTCAATTTTAGTTTTCAAACTGAAAAAAAAAGAAAAATTTTAAAAATATAAAAAAATTTTGATAAAAAAAATCAAATATAATATTTATTTTAATAAATATAAAGATTTTTTATAATATATGAATACATATATTATTCCAGGCGCTGATAAAATATCATACTCAATGATGAAAAACTCGTCAACTTGTTTTAAGTCACGCGTAATAAACCTTTTTAATAAAATATTAGCAAGTGGTGTTATACCACATAACTGGAAAAAAGCTGAAGTTATTTGCGTACCTAAGCCAAAAAAAAAATAAAAATCAATGTGATTCATATCGACCAATATCGCTTCTCTCATGTCTAAGTAAAGTTTTGGAGAAAATGGTGGCAAAAAGGTTATCCTAGTTTATTTTTCAAAATAACTTAATTAACGTCAAGCAAACGGGCTTTAGATCGAACAGCAATACAATTGATCTATTAATGCATTTAGAGTACCATTTATCTAAATATTTATCTACACGGAATCACTGCTCTGTTATTAGTATAGATTTTGAGAAGGCTTACGATAAAATCGGTATTCACTCCAATCTAACCCAACTAAGAGAGTGGAATGTTGGAAATAATATATACCAATTTGTCAAATCATTTCTGACAAATAGGAGTTTCTTAGTGAAAAACAACGGATATAAATCGATCATTACTAAACTCGACAATGGTGTTCCACAAGGTTCACCACTGTGTGTGATATTGTTCCTTATTGCCTTTGAGAAAATCAATTATATCATATTAAAGCACATAACATTTTCTCACTGTCTATATGCGGATGATCTCATTTTATTTACAAAAGTTGATGATTCTAAAATAATTCAAAACGAACTAGATAAAGTGATGACGGATCTAACTAATTGGTGCGGAAATATCCAATTCAAAATCCAAACATCTTCATGTTTGTCGTAAACACAATTGCGTACCAACATTTAAAATTAATAGCAAAGATTTGCCCAATGTTTCGGAGCTCAAAATTCTTGGTCTGATATTTAATAAAAAACTGAATTGGAATAGCCATATTAAACACATCTCTGTGGAACTGTCAACACGTCTAAATATCTTGCGGTCCCTCAACGGGACCTCAAGTGAAAGCCATATTAATACAACAACACATATCTTAAAATCAATTATTTTAAGCAAAATAGACTGCGGACTCGTTATTTTTGGCAAAGCAGCAAAGTCAAGCTTATTACCAATTAAAAAATATTATCATGCAGCACTTATATCCGCTACACTAGCATTTAATACAACGCCGATTAAAAACATACTATTTGAGTTAGATCTGCCAACAATTGAAGATCGATACAGATAATTATTGGGCAATCAGATTATCAAACCAGCACAAAATAAATCGAATATAATTTTTGGCAAAGCAGCAAAGTCAAGCTTATTACCAATTAAAAAATATTATCATGCAGCACTTTGATCCGCTATACTAGCATTTTATACAACGCCGATTAAAAACATACTATTTGAGTTATACAGAAAATTATTGGACAATCAGATTATCAAATTAGCACAAAATAAATCGAACATAATTTTTAGTGACTCGGAAGAATATCTTAAACTTAAGAGAAAACTAAGCAATTTTATTATTCGTGCTTGATTCCTTTAAATAAATATTTCATGATATTCTCACGAAATATTTATTATAAAAATTTTATTAAAAAATAAACATTTTATGATATTCTCATAAAACATTTATTTCAATAAAAATAAAAAATATTTGAGTAAGGATTTATATACCTTCATATCACTTGTTGATAAAATTAACCCCCTCTTTTTACAATATGATGAACCTTCTCAGCTTTTATTTCTCGATTTGATTAAAAGTAAAATTAAAGGTAAAGCCAAAGAGGCAATTGACATTAATTTTCATGTGCGTACGTGGTCAGAGATTAAAACAGTTCTGGTGACCAACTTCGTTCTGTGATTTTTAGAACGAATGTGGTTGATTTTTATAATGAAATTAAAGAAGTTTAAATAATAGAAGTTTGAATAATAAGGTAGCTTCAGATTTCGGAGTAGATGCAAATAGTGAGCAAATCGCTAAAAATAATTTGAGAAATTCTCTGGATACTTTTAAACAAAAAATTCCCGAACCAATGAAGACCATACTAGCATGTAGGAATCCTGATCCTCCTGAGGGTGCAATGAATATCCTTTTTGCATCGGGATATGCTAATTGTGGAAGTAATGGAAGGGAAAATGTTTTTGATAATAGAAATAAGAATTATTTAGGTACTAATAATAATTACAGCAATACATTGCAAGATAATGGAGGCAGTCGTAGCAACATAAACCATAAGTCAAACAGATATAACAATAAGCCGTTCATTGTAGGTAATCAGTTTAATTCTAATAAATCTTTTAATAACAAGAAGTATTAACACAATAATAATCATTTTCAAAATAATTCAAATTATAGTCGTAATGGGAAAAATTATATTTTTAATCCAAATTATAATCATAATAGGGAGACTTTTAGCTATAATGTTGATCCAAATCCTTTTCCAAAACAACAGCATCCTGAACCAATGGATGTTAATATGATTAAAAATTGTAATACTGAAAGTAATTTACGGAAAGTACCAGTTTCTCAAAAAGTGTTACAGAATAATTTTTCTTCTGAACTATTAAAGCAAAATTGTTACTTTTCTAATCAGTTTTGAAATTTAGGTAATTCAGTTGAAAATGTGGCAACAGAAAATTTTCGTTTTCCAGCCTCTCCAGAGAATTACCGTATATAGATTAAAAGGAATTCTTAAATTTATAGTAGATACTGGTGCGAATCAGTCACTTGTAAATCCGGGTTTATGTAATCCGAAGTGGAGAGTTAATTCAGCAAAGGTAATCTTGAAAGCCGTTCAAAATCAGATAATTTCGGACACAATTTATCAGGTACCCATGTTTTTAGAGTTAGGTGATACAAATGAGAAGATAAGGCTAATAGAATGTAGGTTTCATAATTATTATGATGGAATCATTGGAAATGATGTGTTACGAACATACAAAGCTGTGATAGATTATAATAGTGGTGAACTTAGGATAAATAATAAAATTGTGCCTTTATTATTTCTAAAATTACGGAAAGTTGAGTTAATTACTAATATTGAATGTGGATTGGTCCATATCAAAGAACATCGGAATCATTTTGGCGAAATAATTTTTAGTGAAGGGGTATATAATGCAGAAAATTTTAAAGTGGAGGTTGAAACTATTGCTGAAAGTCCAAATATAATGTATATTAGCGGGAAAAATGCATGGCCAGTTACCTCAGAAAATTATCATTTGGTTAGTGATGTTTTGCTGCAGGAATATAATAGTGAGATATCCATATTCGACAAAATTGGAATGGATCATTTAAATAAAGAAGAAGAAAATAATCTTAAGCTTATTTTGAAAGATTATTTTGATTTGTTTTATAAAACAAATTCTAATCTCTCTTTTACTAATGCTATCAAACACAGAATTATTACGAATTATTACGTTTTCTCAAAAACATACAGGTATCCATATATACATAAAGATGAAGTGAGAAGGCAAGTTCAGGAAATGCTAGATAGTAAGATAATTAGACTGTCCAACTCGCCATATTCTGCTCCTATATGGATCGTACCGAAAAAGGAAGATGCAAGTGGGTCAAAAAAGTGGAGATTAAGAGTCGATTATAGAAAACTTAATGAAAAGACAGTAGACGATCGTTTCCCTATTCCAAATATTGAGGAAATTTTAGAAAAACTTGGTAGGTGTATGTATTTTACTATTTTGGATTTAGCGAAAGGGTTTCACCAGGTTGAAATAGACAAAAGGGATATTCATAAGACGCCATTTTCAGTTGAAGGTGGTCACTATGAATTTCTTAGAATGCCCTTTGGCCTCAAAACAGCACCAGCTACTTTTCAAAGGCTTATGAATAACATTTTAGGTGAATTAGTGAACAAAATTTGTTCGGTATATATGGATGACGTAATTATCTATTCCACACCCCTTCAGGAGCATATAAATTCACTTCGGCTCGTATTTAATAAATTAAGAAATGCAAATTTGAAGATACAAATAGATAAATGCGAATTTTTAAAAAGAGAAACAGAATTTTTAGGTCATGTAGTAACACAGAAGGGTATAAAACCTAATCCAAAAAAAGTTTAATGTGTAGTGGATTATCCTTTACCAAGGACACAGAAACAAATTAAGCAATTTTTAGGGCTAAGCGGATATTACCGGAAATTTATAAAAGATTTTTCGAGGATTGCAATGCCGATAACGAAATATCTCAAAAAAGAAGCTAAAATAGATGTAAATGATCGCGACTACGTAGATAGTTTCAGAACGTTAAAAAAGCTTCTTAGCAGTGATCCAAGTTTAGTTTATCCTAATTTTAATAAAAAGTTTGCTTTAAATACTGATGCGAGCAACCTCGCCTTGGGAGCTGTCGCAGGACGACCATCCCATAATCTATGCAAGTAGGACTCTCAACCAACATGAAATTAATTATAGTACAGTGGAAAAGGAACTTTTGGCAGTTGTTTGGGCTGTTACGTATTTTCGCCCATATTTATTCGGGAGGAAGTTTGTTATACAAACAGACCATCAGCCTTTGCAGTGGCTTTTTTCAATTAAAGAGCCAAATTCAAAATTAGTTCGATGGAGATTAAAGTTAGAAGAGTTTGATTATGAAATTTCATATAAACGTGGCATAAAAAATGGAAATGTGGATGCACTGTCCCGTATTGAACCCGAGATAAATTTTATTCACCAACCTCGAACAGGAATTATATCGGAAAGCAATTCTCGAATTAATGTTAATAAAAATTAGTTTATCATAGAAAAGTCAGATTCTGTATCTCGTAAAGTAACAACTTAATCGATATTTAAAAATTCTAGGAAAATAATAACGGTGAATAGCATCAATGAATGTGATATTGTAGATATTATAAAGAATCATTTTCATCCAACAAAAGTTAATGCAATTTTAATCAAGGATAATTTAATATATGATGTTTTTAAAGAGACAATTTTAAAATATTTTCTAGGCTCTAATTTAAAAATCCCAAGGTGCAATAACTGTCTTGATGATATTTTGCATGAGAATGATCTTCATGGATTTATTCAAAATGAACATAAGAGAAATAATCATCGCGGTATAAACGAAAATTTCGAACAATTAAGAAGGATAATATATCATCCCAAATTAAAGTTAAGAATTCAACAATATATAAATAATTGTCATATTTGTAATTTAGAAAAGTATGACCGCAAACCGGTAAAGCAAATATTTAAGGTAACTAAAACCCCTGATAGACCTGGTCAAATTGTACAGGTATATGTTTTTTATAGTCTTGAAAAGACATTATTTTTAATGATAATCGATAAATTTTCTAAATTCGCACAAGCAATTAAAATTCGGAGCAGATCATAGGTAGAGTTTAAAAGGGCCCTGGTTCAATATTTGAGTATTGTAGGTAATATTGATAAAATAATAACTGACAATGAGTTAGGTTTCAAAGCGTTACCCTTACTTGACGATAAAGATGAAGTTCTGAGGTCCCTTGATGGTTATCACCCGAGAATACAATTCACTGTGGAGATAGGGAAAAATGGCAAACTTTTATATTTGGACACAACATTGATACGAAATAATGACGGAATAATTTTCGATTGGCACGCAAAGGATATAGCATCTGGGAGATTGATGAATTTCAATACCACGCAACCCATGGCACGAATAATTAACACTGCAAGAAGCTTCATCTTTAGAGTTTTAAACATTAGCGACGATCAATTTTACACCAAGAACATAAATGAAATAACGACAATACTAAGACGCAACAGTTTTCCGATTAAACTTATAAACAATTTAATAAAAGAGGCAGGAATTAAACTTAAGGCAAATTATCCTCAAATTAACATTACTGAACAGGACAATCAACAGAGAGCTTTTTATGGTGTAAAATATATACCAGGTTTGACTGACAGCAAAAGCTTGAAGTCAATAATAAAAACTGATAAAATACAATTTTCATACAAACCAAACAGCACTTTGAACAGAATATTCACGAACATGAAAGATCAAATAGAAAAACAAAAACAATGCAATGTAGTGTATGAAATCAAGTGCAAAGGTTGTGAAAACGAAAGCTGTAATCTAACATACATTGGAACAACGAAACGAACATTGGAGACAAGAATGAAGGAACACAAAAATGATATTACAAAACGGAAAGAGACAACAGCATTATCGCAACACATACTTAAGACTGGACATGAAGCTGATTTTGAAACAGTCAAGATTTTAGATATAGAATCCAGGGAAAGGAAAAGGTACACAATAGAAAGTCTACGCATTCAACAAAATATTGACAATACTATGAATCTAAAAGAGGACACAGACAACATAAACACAAATTACAGTGTTGCAATGGCCAACAATTAAACGTTTATAATAAATTTAAGTTGTGTTTGTTTTATTTAAATTTAATTGTTTTGTTTTTGTTAATTGTCAAAAAAATAATATATAAATGTGATTAATGGTATATTGTAAGTAATTATTTTTTTGGTGTATTAAAAATTGTAATAAATTAAGATTTTAATTTTTAAATAGACGAAGCCCTTGAGGAAGTCAACAAAAAATTGACGAAACGTCGGGCAAAAGTGAGATAAAAAAACTGTTTTTTTATTGACACAAATATATTAGGCCTGATTAGCTAAAGCTTATGAAATCAACAATTCAAAGCGTTACCATTAACTGAATTTTTAAGGGAGAACCAAATTGAAGTACATTTTACTTCAAATAATAGGTATACTTCGAATGCAGATGTAGAACGTCTTCATAACACTTTGAATGAACATATTCGTTTACTCAGGCACGATTCCGGAAAGGATAGTGATACGGTTGAGGAGAAAGTTTATAAAGTAATCATGTTTTATAACAACACAATTCACTCTACCACAAAATGTAAACCTACTGATTTTCAAAGCGGTTTAATAAGAGCTGAGGATTATCAGAAAATTAAGTAAAGAATTGTGAAATTGAAAGAAAAATCAATAAAAAATTGAAATCATAATCGAGAAGATTGTGAGATTCAAACTGGGGATGTGTACTTAAAAAGTAATCGAGGTGGAAAAAATCATGCTAAATTTTGTAAAATTAAAGTAAAAAGGCTTGATAGTGACCATGTTATAACTCAAACGGGTCACAAGTATTATAAGTCGGATATTAGAAGAAAGAAAAAACTGCAGAATTGAATTTTTGTAGTAATTGTTAAATAATTTTTTTCCATATATATGTAAATCCGTATGTATTCTTATTACATACATCTATCAATAGATGTTATTATGTATTAACACTAGTTATATGTATAACTTAGTCTTTACACATGTATTATATGTATTAACACTTTTATGGAAACCCAATTTATTTACTTGTTTGTGAAACCCCTATTTTAATTGTTAAACTTGTTAATGAAATACTTTGTTTGTAAAATGTTTTGTTTATCATAGTATCGTAAGAAATTGAATACATTTTTGTGACAATTGTTTTTAAGTTAGTTTTTAACTGAAATTCAAATGGAACATTTGAATTAAATAAAAAATAAAATATAAAAATTAATAGTAATTTTAATTTAATTTATATCGTCGGGAGATAACTCAACTTCTTCTGCAGTTCGAGATAAGGTATCTGCTACTACATTTTCTGAACCTTTGCGATGTTCTATGACGAAATCATAGCCTTGCAGCTGCAGTGCCCATCTGGTCAATCTTCCACTCAGATCTCTCAAACTGGCGTAATCAGCTATAACTGTGAACGGCATCAATTCAATATATGGACGAAACCTTTCAATGGCTAATACCGCTGTCAAGCATTCTTTCTCTGTTACACTATAATTTCTTTGTGCATCATTAAGTTTCATTGAAAAAATGCAATTGGTCTCTCGTTGTTTTCGCTATCCTTTTGAAAAAGTACTGCTCCCACTCTAAAGTTTCACGCATCACATTGGATATAGAATATCTTTTTAAAATCAGGGTGAGCCAGCACTGGCACAGATGTCAATGCCCTTTTAAGTTCAACAAAACAATTTATCGCCTCCTCTGTTATTTTGAATTTAACTCCCTTTCTAATCAAATCTGTCAACAGTGCAGTGATGGAAGAGAAATTCTGGATAAATCGACGGTACCAACCCGTAGTTCCGAGGAAACTACATACCTCTCAAACAGTATCTGTTTTATCGCCTCTATTTTTGCCGGATCGGTACGCATAACTCCTTCTCCAATAAAAAATCAAGATATTTCAATTTTTCACAACAAAATTTATACTTTTTCATAACAATTGTTAAATTGGCTCTTATCAGACATTCAGCAACTTTCTCTAATAATTTTAAATGATTTTCAAAATCCGCTGATATCACTAAGAGATCATCCAAGTAAATGAAAACGTTGGATTTCAGTTTCTGTGGAATTACCTTTTTTATGAGTCTACACAGTCTTTGCGCGGTGTTACATAAGCCGAAAGGCATTACCGTGTATTAATATAATGGACGACCGGGTACTGTAAAGGCTGTGTAGGCTCTTGACTTCTTCTCCAAAGGAATTTGCCAAAAAGCCTACTTTAAGTCTACACTGCGTATTAAAAAAAAACAAAAGGAGTTCAGACGTTTTTATTTATTTTTATTTAAGCTTAGTGCTCCGCAATTGGAGCTACTTAAGCCAAGCTTTTCAATAAGGTGTCTGTGTCTATTTTTACAAATTGGTTTGTCTTATATACTATTTGGTTAAAATAAAATATATGCTGATCGTTGCATTATTTTGAATGTAATTATTAACTATATTAAAGTTATTATTAATTTTGGTTAAAATAAAATATGATCGTTGCATTATTTTGCATTGTAATATGAGCCCATTGTTATTAAATGAAAGTGTGTCGGCAATAAAGACTGTTTATTACAGTACTTATGTGACGGTCATATTAACCGATCAGTCACACCACACCTCCGTTTTTCTTAAGAATGTTCATATAACGTGAGTCTAATGGACATTCTATTACAAAAATACTTCTTATTTAGTGAATTTGGAAGGTATATTGTTTTAATGTTACTTTTCTTAGCTAATTATTGGTTTTCATTATATATCTTCAGTCTATTTTTATGAACTATTTGTTTTTTTTTTCGTTTTATTATCAACTATGGCTGCATTATTTCTTAATTTTAAATGGTCCTTTATATTGAGTATCCAATTTATAACCTACTTCATTTCTAAGTAAAACTAAATCTCCTAATTAAAAATTTCTATTAAATTTTAATCTTTTTACTCGGTCCTTTAAATTATAACTATTTATTTTTCTTTTTTTCTTTCAATATTTCGCTTTCCTTTGGAAAGCTTCTTCCTTTGGAAAGCTTCTTCAGGAAGAAGCGAAATATTGAAAGAAAAAAAGAAAAATAAATAGTTATAATTTAAAGGACCGAGTAAAAAGATTAAAATTTAATAGAAATTATAAAAAAAGGTCGAATAAAACTGAAAATAATATCTAATTAAAAATTATAATTTATTGTATTTCTATCATAATTTTGTTTTTGATCTACTTTATTTCTATCTAATAACATTCGGACTCTTTTAAATGCTATTTCTAATTTATATTTTGCCTCTTTCGCATACTTATCTATATTGTATAGAGGAGAAATTTTATCCACCTCTGTGAATTCTGAAAATGTATTTGGATTTTTTGAAAAAAACTAATTCATAAGGGCAGAAATTATGTACGGTTGATGGAGTAGTATTGAAATGATACGTGAAATATTTCAACCATTCATCCCAATCTGTTTTATCTATTGATATGTAGGAACGCACATATTCATTGAAAGTTCTATGGCTTCTCTCTATTGTTCCTAGGGTTTGATGATAGTACGCCGTTGAAGTTAGTTTTTTAGTTTTCAGGAGATTACATAACTCCTCCAATATGGAATTTTTGTATTCCGTTCCCATGTCCGAAATGAACGTCTTCATTAGCCCATTGGCAAGAACAAAATTCTCAAATATTGATTTAGCGACTGTTTTAGCGCTTTTGTCTTTAATTGGTATTGTGACTAAATACTTAGTTAGGTCACATATAATTGTAATTGCATATTCGTTACCAGTGAGAGACATTGGAAATGGTCCCATTGTGTCTACGTATACTGTATTAAATGCTTTATATGGTGTAGGCGTGATAGTCATTGGAACTTTGTTATGTTTGAAGATTTTTGACCTTTGACAGTTTTGACACGATTTAACGTATCTTTTTATGTCCTTTGTCATGTTTTTCCAATAGTAATACATTTTTATCTTTTGAATGGTTCCATATATTCCACAATATCCTCCTTCTATATGATCATTGTGATACTTCAGCATTATATCAAGAATTGCCTTGGCATTTTTGTTATTAATTTGGGTCACCTCATTTATAAATAAACTATATGCTTACGTTTTTTGTTTGTTTATTTTTTAATGAATTACCTCAAGAACTATTAAAACAATAAATTGAAAAAAATTTGTGTGGTTTCTTCTTTGTACTGAAAATTTTTTTCTAACTCCATATGAAATATTAATCATTAGCAAATAGTTTCCGAGCGATGCCGGGTCGTACAGCTAGTATTAAATAAGAAATGGTAAGTAATTTTCATAGATTATAAGAGAGTTACAAAATATGTAAACAACTAAAATAAGACAAAATATGTAAACAACTAGATTAAGACAAAATACGTCAACAACCAGATTAAGATAAGAAAACATATTTTCATGCTTGTTTAAGAAAATAGTTATTAAGATAACCTAGTATTTAAATAGATGAAAAAACAATACAGGAGTAGTAAAATTTTAGCACAAGAACTGGACAAAACTCAGAAAGATATAATAAAGAAAGACACATCGTGTCGAAAAAATATATTTTTTTTAATTTTAAAAGAAATACGTTTCTTAATTTTCATTCTCTGAAAAGGTACTTTTTATTTACAGAGAATCAAGTAAAAGGTATTTGGATATTTTCGTTTTACTGTGTTATATCACTAGTAAGAGCATTGTTGAAATTGGTTTAAGTCAATCTCATCAATTTTATGTAAGTTCTTAAGTTCAATAATAGAATTAACATGTAGTGAGTAGAGAGCAACTACGAGTGTATAACAGAATTATTAGGGTCCCTATATTCGTCTCGAATTGGGACAAATGTTGATTGTTGGCGTGGAAACTAAATTTTATTTTCTATTTGGATTTAATTATACTTTTGTTTGTTGTTTATAATTTAAATATTAAGTTTTTATAATTATACATATAAGTTTAAACCGATTATAATATTTGTTTTGTGTTTTTCTTTTTAACTTTGATATATTTAATTCTTTTCATTATAATTCAACGTCTTGCCTGCTGCCTGCTACATTTCAATGCAAAAACTGATCGTACTTTTTTACATATAATCAAAAGAAGAAAAAGAACGTAGTTATAAATAAGAAAAAGAGAGTAACAGAGTAACAGTTGGGTTTCTACAATGTTGACAATTAGTTAAACAGCCAAATAAAGTTACCACTCAAACAATATTCTTAAAAAGGTTGCTGCCAGCTTTAGATAAATTAAATATCATTCCGGAATACCAGTTTGGTTTTCGGAATAAACATGGAAGTCTAGGAAATCGTATCGTAGCATTCATAAGAGGTACATTGGAAGCCAAAAAATTATGTTCGGGGGTTTTTCTTGACGAACTGCAAGCGTTTGATAATTTATTAATTTTGTATGCTTCAAAATAACAAAATCTTCCTATGCCATTCTATTAACTGCTAAGATCCTTTTTTTACAGATAGAAGCTTCTATGTCAAAGTAAACTCTGAAATGTCTGATAAAAGTAGTATATGCCAACGTCTGATATGCCAACTAATGAAAATGTTTTAATTGCAACTTATGCAGATGATACCGCAGTATTAGCATCTGATACTTGCCCGAACAATGCATCAAATTTACTGCACATGGAATTAAATACCATTGAGTGTTGGCTACAAATGGAAAATTAAAGTAAATACGCAAAAATCTATACACATTACTTTTTCTTTACGACGCGAAAATTGCCCTGACGTAAGTCTAAATAATAATCCAATACCACAAAAAGACTACTACTATGTATTTTACAATTGGCAATGTACATAGATAGGAAATTACATGGAAGACTCACATTTAAACAAAGAAACAACAACTAAATATTAAAACAAAAAGAATGTATTGGCTTCTAGGCCATCGATCTGAATTGAGTCTAGAAAATAAAATTGTTTTATACAAAACTATTTTAAAACCCGTTTGGACTTACGAGATACAGCTATGGGGAACAACTAGTAATTCTAATATTGAGATTTTACAGCGGTTTCAGTCAAAAACTCTACGTGCAATAGTAAACGCTCCTTGGTTTGAATCAAATAATACCATACATGAAGATCTTTTTGTTCCAAAAGTAAAAGACGAAATTAGAAAATTCAGTGAAGCGTATTTAGAAAGGTTATGTCAACACGTTAACCCACTAGCTATTGACGATACTGAAGAAATCAGAAGACTTAAGAGGCATAATATACTCGACTTGCTCTTCAGAAATTAATTAGTTATTATTCTGTTTTATGTTATTTAATAGTATATTTTTCTTTTACATACATCTCAACTTGTTATTATTCTTTTCCTTGTGTTGTATCAATGGATTCCAACATTATTATATCTAATTTACTTATTGGCCTTAAGTGGACAACTGTGTGATTAGATTTACACCTGCGCCTGGCCATGAAGCCTTAATCAGATGGTGGACCAAACCACTGCATAATTTGGAACGTCATGCTCGTCCTAGGAAGCTGAAGCTATAATTCTATGCAACAGAACTTTCTAGTTGCAACTTCAATGATTCCAGAGCAGGGCTGCAAGTCATCACTCCTTGCTTAAGAGGTGGAGACTTTCCAACTCCTGTCCAGAAAACATGTCTAGAATGCCCACTGGATCTGGGAACATTTCACCAGGTAGGTGTTATTAAAGGTGAAATGAACCCGGCCACCATAGAACCATAGACTGATATGGGGCCGCGAAACCACAACCACCACGATACTCCCATTAAGGGCCAACCTCAATAATCAGACAGAGAACAGTTAAGTGTCTAAAGAGACAAATAACGGAACTCTGCGCGTCACTGATTCCCGTAGAAATAAAGTGGAGTTTCCAGTTGTACCCCTGCTGACTTCAGGGGACTGGGCTCCCTTTTTCCCCCAGTGGCACAGGTCTACATAGTAGCTCTCCATTAAGACCATTTATGTGCCCCCGGGGGGTAAGCCTTAAGTGAACAGATTGTATAGAAAGAATAATTAAAAACATAAATAAATTTTGTTTTCACATTGAAAGCGCTCGGCATTAACTTCAGAAGAAAATCAGCCAGAAAGACGGGAAGTAACAACAGTACGGGAAGTATTTGTTTGATTGGCAGAACTGGATATCAATTTGCAAGTAAAATATTCATTAGTTTTTTAATAATACAATTTGCGTTTTGTTTACTTATGTTCTTATGTATACACGAAAATTATTTGTGTGGCTGGTGGAATTGTACTCGAAATAGTAAAATGAATTACATTCCTATAAAAAAAATCATTTTTTTGTTTACAGGCACCTCCGTACATGTGGAAATTATTTGACACGACCTCAGACACAATTTTCATACTATTAAAATTACTCATGCACTCCAACAAACGAAAAGCACCTTCAGACGCTCACACGTACGTAGATAAAAATAAAAGACGTGTGTTAATAAACAACATAAAAGAAAAATTAGAAAAAAGCATGTACTTATCTGGTGAAATTATTCTTAAATATTCCCCAGTACAAAGTTTGTTTGCTCTTGTCCATCACGGTAAAAAACTAAATTGAACTTATTAAATTAATTCACTAATAATTGATTTTTAATTTCAGAAAAGATTCTATTTGGGCAAACAATCAGTGAAAACTGAAGTGTGCAAAGGAGCTTCCTACCTGTAGGAAATTCCAAATTTAGTTTTCCTAAAGCATAAATCTTAACACCAGTTATGCCAGAAGTTCCAAAAGTTCTTATGAGTTAGTAAAAAACATAAACAGTATTACAGGTAAATAACTAATTCAAACTTATTTAATAATTAACTAAAAATATTAATTATGCTACTGAAATCGTGAAATTATTCCTATACTAGCAGACCCGGAAAACTTCGTATCTCCTAACAGTCGATTCTTTGTTTTTTTTTTAATCCTTATTCTGCTATTCGGGACATTATGTCAAAAAAAAAAAATTATAAATCACTTTAAATACTTTTAATATTCATTAAAATCACAAAGAAAATTACAATTTACGATATGCTATTATGATACCTACTTATTATATTTGATTTTATTTTTACTTATTCTAAATAAAGGTCCATTTTTATTGTAGTTTTTTATGGTACCCGATATTTTTTGTTTGATTACCTGGCGCGTAAACAAACAGATCAGATGGTTTTCCAACATGGAAAGAGGCAACATACAATTGACCATGCGAGAAACATGGGTTTTCTAGATTTATACCACAAACACTTAACGACTGCCCCTGGGATTTGTTTATAGTCATTGCGAAAGTAAGTACTGGAAACTGTAGTCTTTTAAACTTGAATGACATGTCGGTCGGAATCATTGGGATGCGATGTATCAAAACGTCTTCTCCTTTATACTCTTCTCTCGATACGATTGCTTCTATTACGTTATTCATTAATTTTTTTTTACCGCTAATCGTGTGCCATTACAAAGTTTTGCAACATTATAACTACAGATCCAGCCTTTAATTGAAGATTGTGAGGCGAAAATCCTGGCAAATCAAGTGAGTTTAAAAACTCCGGTGGATAGTTCACGACAACATCTTCATTAGTTGCCATATCAACTGATTTATATGTCCTCATTTCGCCAGGAATGCCATCTCGAATTTTGAAGTTTAATTCATTATATAGCTGTTTCACTCAACCAATCATAGGATAAGTCATTTTCAGCAACATTTGGAAACACTTTCTGAATAAAGTCATCTTTTGATTACGTTAACTGACAAAAACTATCAGTAAAGGTGATGCAGCCAGTCAGCAAATATATCAATGAGATGTTTAGAGAGTATGTATCCAGATTGATCATTTTGCAACATAACATGCATATTCTTGCTTAAATGTAATACCTTGACGTGTTTCCACAATTTGGAGGACTTTAAACATGCATTTAGTTCATCAGCTTGCGTTGAACGTGGAACCACTGGCAATGTTTGGCGAAAATAATAATCATGGCGCCACCAAACTGGTTTTGGTTGTTCCGTAGATCTTTCAAAGTTTTATATAAAGCTTCAAAAGATTTTTTATGCGCTGTCGTGCATTAATCTTAGTTTACTTTGCTGCAAAACCTTTGCCATTGCTGAATTCTTGGAAATGTTGCAGGTAGGAGTTTCGTTGCCTTGCATATTCAAGGGCAATTTTAGGGCTGAATGGGCTGTTCAATCACCTTCTAGACGAAGCAAGAAAAAGTTTTTCCTGTACCACCAGGAGCGTCTAAGAAGTAAATCTCTCCAGTTCCATCATTTATTACTTTCATAAGAGTATCAAATATATACTTTTGTTCTTTGTTCAATGGTGGAAGATTTATTTGAATCGATTCTTTCAAAGTATTGAGATCATATGATTTTTCAACTTTTGATGAAATGCATCTTACATTGGCGATTGGGAGCGACCATCCCCAATTAACATAATGGTTTGTTGGACATCGTCAAGCACATATCCTCAATGGAAATCAATGCCTGATTGTAAATTTCTTCACTTATTTGTAAATTCAGGTTCCCTGTTCTATTGCGCATATTAAATAAAATATAGTCGCACATATTATCTTTGTGCTTCATGCACAAATCAAGTATACTTTTATGTGTCTTTTGTATGGGCGTATAGAAAAGTGTTCTTTTAATACTTTTTTCTGTCAATTTTTAAAATTTTTCTCCCCGTTAAAACCTCGTACTTCAAGGAATATTATAAAAAAAATTAACAAAATCGGTTCAGCTGTTCTCGAGATTTGCGCTTACCAACAAATTTAGCGTTTAATTTTTACATTATAGATATTCCCCGGTACAACAATACTGCTGCTGATAAGGGGAAGTATATTTACTTTTCCAAATTAGGTTGCGACTACAACCACAGCCTTATCTACTACAAAAAGTTAGTGAAGCAAATTCTCATCACGAATGTACTACAGTACTTTTCGCTTATAGTCCAAAATATACGTTTTACAGCCCTCTATAAGTGAAATTCATACATTCATATTAACGATACAGTCCATTAGCGATATAATCACATTTGACATATATGCCACCTATTTGTGGTTATTTAAAGCTTGCATGCATGCAAATTATTTAGTATATTGTCACATACATTTAGATAAAATTAGCTATTTAAGCAACAAACTAATAAATGTAAAAAAATCAGTGGTAAAATACAGCCGTGCTGTTTATTTTGACATTTTTGATTTTTTAACGATATTTAATCAATATTGCTTTGAAAAGCCAGTCAAACTAAAAAAAAACTAAAACATAGAAAAAATGAGTAAACGAGTGAATTTACCTGTAAAATAAAAAATTAGCTTGTTAAATGATTATAAAAATAATTCTTTAACAAGAAAAGAATTGGACTCCAAATACAAAATCGATGTGTCTACTGTTTCCAAAATTATAAAAAACGAGGAAAAGATCGTGGGCTAGCGAATTCATCTAACTTAAAGTCTAAAAGACAACGAAGAGGCAATCATCCCAATATTGAAAGGTTTAATGATATGCGTTACAAAAACGCTATTGTAACTAGTTTAATGCTTATTAACAAAGCTAAAGAATTTGCTGTTCAATGTGATGAAGAATTTGAGCCAGATTCAAGTTGGTTATTCCGATGGAGAAAGTGCTCAAACATAAAATTTGGAAAGATTCATGGCGAATCTAAACACAATGACGAATCAGCGGCGGAAGATGTTAAGACTAGTGTTTTGCTCCATTTGATCAAAGAATATTCTGCAGATTGTGTTTTTATTGCTGACGAAAGCGGTCTATCTACAAAGCATTACCATATATTGGGCATTTCATTAAAGGAGATCAGCCCACTCTCATTTGTATGTAATTGAACTGTTCATATAAACGAGTATTTTGTATTGCAAAACCAAAGAAGCCAAGATGTTTAAAAACGAAAACATACTAGTTGAATATTTTTCCAATAAAAACAGCTGGATGACGAGTTTAATATGGAATAAAATATTTTCTACGATAGACAATGAAATGGTTAAGGAGAACAAAAAAATTTATTTTACTTATTGATAAGGCCTCTTGTCATAAGGTAACCACATCAGTGTCAAATATAGAATTTTTACCGATAATTATTACTTCACATTATACATGCTTTTAAATACCAATATCGGCAGATTATATTATGCGCTATAGAAAAGGTGTCAGATTATCTGAAATCGGTTACAATATTAGATGCATTAATTTTTATAAAACGGGCATGGTGGTTAGTGAAACATGAGACAATTGCAAACTGTTAAAAAAGTACGTATATATGAGTTACAAGTTTGATTTATTTTTCGATTTTTAATTTAATATTTTTTACAGGCTGGTTTCCATACAAATACTGATCTCAATGAAAGTGATGAAGACGAAGGTTTTATTGTCGCAGTTGTTTATCCATCTGAATATTTGCATTGCGATGATAATCTTGTTTGTTTTCGAAATTTATGCAATGAAGAAATTTTACAGGCGGTTTACAAAGAAGATATGATTGTGAAAATGAAGAAATGTTTTTTGTTGAAAAAGATCCACCCACAACAAAGGATATTTTAAACTTCGCAGATGTTTTGAGAACGTATTGTAATGAAAATGAATTGGAGTGTAATTTTTTGTTTGACAAAATAGAAAAAAGAGGCTTTAAAAAATTCGTTGAAACTAAACCAAACTAATTTTTTTAATTAAGAACTGTCTTATTTTTTATGAATAACTTTTATTATATTAAATATTTAACTTTTTGAAGTTTTGTTATTTCAATCAGAAAATATTTAATGGAGTTTTGAAGGAAATCAATTTAAAAACAAATATTTTCTATCAGAATATTTTTTCTTTTAATTTATTAATGTATGGATTGGTTTATAATGTATACAATACGTATACATACATATATAAAAGAAATAAATCTGTTTTCTTTTTATAATCACATAAATTGTTTATATCCGATTTGGCTTATAATGGCATTAGCGATATAGTCACAACATTGCGTACAATTAAGGGATGTGACTATAAGCGAAAAGTACTGTACTGCCAAATTTACCAACAGCAGTCATTTATAAAAATATCACGTATAATAACATACCAACAGTAAAAGCATCGTCATTAAAAAATTATATTAAAAAGATTTTATTTAACAGTTTACTCAATATGTTTATTTAATGTTTTTTTATTTATTTATTTTATTACCAATAATACAATTTATTATTTAGAATCATAACTCAATTAACGTTAATTGCGCTACATATGCTCTTCCAACGGTAATATGTTGCAGTTGCCGAATAATAAATATTTTATGTGAACATCATAAAATATTTATCTTTAAAGGAATCTAGCACAATTAACGTAGATTCTTAAATAAAGATAAAATGACAAGGCAAATAGCTTACCTTTTAGAATCCTTGGAAAGCTATGAACCTTTTATCCATGCGGACATCCTTTCATGCATTTATGACTCCTAAAATGTAAAAGAAAATGTTAACTAATTAACTCATTAATTAACATTTGTACAGCAAAAAGTATCGCCATAGCAGCCTTAGCCAACAAATAAATTAATAAATATTTAATTATTTTTCAATAATTTTGTACTGTTTACCAAAAACGTACCGTTATTTGTTTACGTAATAAACGTATATAATATATATATATATATATATATATATATATGTATATATATCTCATGGTAATGCGTCTGTGTATAGTTTGTGATTAAAAATAGGTGCAAGACAAACTTGTGCTTGGAGTTGTAAAAACGCGACCACTACCAACAAGTGTTCAAGCATAATTTAAGAACAGCACGTTTAAAACCAATATTCAATATTTACATCACGTTCTGCTCGAAAATTAAAGATTGTGGGTCATCAAATTGCCGTCCAGACTCGTACACTTTTCGAGAAAACCATCGTTTTGCCATTATGCTTAAGTTCGGGGAGTATGGTGCCCATGGAAGCAATTCAATGTTGTGCTCGCGAATCCACGTAATAATAATCCTTGCCGTGTGAATAGGAGCATTATCCTGTTGGAAAGTCCATGGAAATTCCAAGTCTATGGCTTCAAAGTACGATATCGTACCCCAGACTATAACACCACCTACTCGACTATGGCGACAGGCTAAAACATCAATCAATTTTTAAACACTGCACCTATTCGACTGAAACAAAAATAATTCACATTTTTCTTCATAGAATATTAAAAAAAGCACAGATTAAATCTAACGGAACTTTTTAGCCTTTTCTTTGTTTACATTCTTTTTCGCAATTGTTAAACCTTTAATAAAAAGTATAACATAAAGTATATATTTAGATGGTTTAAGAATGTGTACTCCTCATTCATTGATTCAACTTATCATTCTTTATGCACTGATGCTAAGGTTTCTTTATTATTACCACCTTGCGTATAGGAACTTTGTTTACCTTTATAAGTCCGTTATAATCTGCGAATTATTCGACCAGCCACGGGTTTTTATTATGATTATTTTGTACTAAACCTTCTTCTTTATCACCAAGACACTAAAGTAATATACCACAAGAAAATAACGTATTGTCGATAAGCTTTCTATTTTAATATCGGTAGAGGTTCCTCCATAATACATCTAACGTCACGATTTATTGTGGCCAAATTAGTATATACTTTAATCATTCGATAGCTCTTTGAAGGTTCACCACATTCCAGAATTTCATATTTTCAAAAGTTTTTGGCTACGGTTTAATTTTTGGCTACTTGAGGTGCATTCCAACGTTGTCTTCCTATGACGTACGAATTTAATCGGTCTATCGTTAAGAATCTACGGAATTATTATTATTAACTTTTCTTAATCAAATACCCCATTTATGTTTTTTATTGCACCAATATGTAATTGACAGTTTTAAACAGAAATAGTTGAAAGGGAAAGCCTTAAGATAAAAATCAATGAAATTTAACGGTTACTGAACAATTTCCCTTCGTGTTTTAACTTCCAGCTTCGCTAGATTATTAGAATGCTATATTTTAAGAAATGGATATAATAATTTTTATTTTATTAAGTTCTGAATACTATTTACACATCAAGGACGTGGCACTTATTTTTCTTATATTAAATCTAATTTATGGAGACAAGCCATTCCCTAAGCTAAGGCGACCTTAGCTGAATCGTGTTAATAAAGGAATTCTAAAAAATAACAATCAAATTATAATAAAAAATACAGGAACATATTTTACATGCTGTAACATTTTTTTCACAACCTTAATTTTGATTGGACCAAAATCGATTTTTGTACATTTTTATATTTTTAAATATTTATTTATATTTCTATAGTCAATGAAAAATATTTAAGAAAAACACGAATTAAATTTGTTTTTTTAATAAAAAAAATATTCATAACAAAATATGACGCTCTTCTAAAATTAGAATATGAAAACTACTCACAAAGTTTCTTACATATTTTTTGTAGGCCAAACATTTTGGTTATATCTGAATCACATAGAAATATTTTTATTTGTTTCAGATTATAATAGGGTTGAACATTTAGTTAAATTTTGATGCCTTACGTATTTTGTCAACTTGAACAACGCATTTGAAAACTTTAAATAAATTAGAATAAATTCGTTATATAGAAGATATATTTTTTTATTTTACTTTGAGAAATGCCATTTTAACTGAATTTTCTTTAATATTAATATAAAGCAAGTTAAACCAAATATTATATTCTAACTTAGTATGGGATAATACGTAAAAATCCAAAGCATTTCATGAACCTTGGGCCAAATGTAGGCAAAGGGTTAGGCATTAATGCGCCCAATTCGAGAATATAAGGCTATTATCGGACCTATACATCAAAGTTATTTCTAAAGCAAATGTATCATTGCAAAAGTATTTTTTGTTGTTTTGTTTTTGTGAAAAATATTTTAGTTCCTTTATTATTCTTTTTAAGTTTCCTACATTAATACATCCGTTGATTATTTTTAAGATTTATATTTACTCAATTTCTAACTATTTGAATGAAAATTCTTAGCGCTTATTATACAGATGTACAAAGCTTTATCAGTATAGATTTATTGAATATCAATTGAAATCTAATTTAATAAAACATTTACTAATAAATTTGTATATACTCAAAACGATAATAAATTAATTAGGTAAAAATCTTAAGTAGAAAAAATCAAAAATAACTTTTTGTTGCATAAGGAATACAAATTTCGGTCGCTACTAAAAAGTATTTCGTTTTAAAGAAATTTTTAAGCTTTAAAATACATTGAGACTCTACAATCTCCATAAAATGTAAAATTTTAAAATATAAATAAGATCTGAATTCACAAAAAATTACGACTGAAAAGTTTAACGGTTCCAAATTTGAAATGTTTAGGATTTGCCTTAAAAAATTAGAAAACATCATATATAAATACAATTTAAAGTAGTGTTAAATATCTTATTATATTATTTTTTTGTGATTTCCGATTTAATATGTTCTCTTATAATTTATAAATGCGTCCATAAGTTTTTACAAAAACATGGAAGAAAAATTAGTTAAATTTTTGACATTTCCCATTTACACCATCTTGAAGTTTTGTATGTTAGGAGTTAGAGAAGAAATATTGGGAAATAGTAAGATTTGTATTTTGTGATATTTCGATTCTTTCTCAACATAAATTTCCATATTTTTGCGAAATTTGTTTTTTCGAAGGCAACGATTTACGTAAAAATTATATTATTTGAATTTTTGATTTTTTCACTAAATTCGTCGAAATTTTGATTATTTGAAAAAGAATAAATTTTTGTTTTTTTGTATTTTATTTATTTCAGTTTATTTTAAAATTTGGAGTATTTAGTGCGGTAGATGCTTTTTTTTTCGTAAATTTGATTGTTTATACCTTTCACTGGAGGTAAAAGGGTACACATCAGTTTGTCATTCCAATTACAAATCCTGCAATATTAATTTTCGATCCAAAAGCGTATATATATTTTGGATCATTATATCCTATTGCAAATCAAATAAAGCGCTACATTCACGGCGGAGATATACTCCAAAAAAGGGTGTGGTTTCCAATACTAATGTAGTATATTTTGTTATTATTATTGGTTCTTGCTTTAAAAATATCGAAAAATTATTTTTACATTTTCTCTAATACTTTAAAACATTGTAATTTCAATCAATAAATTTAATTTTCATTAAAAACCGGAAAGAGGCTAAAAAACTATAGATGATTAAAAAATTTATTTCCACCAAAAACCTTTGCAACATTTAAATTATAAACAAAAAAGCTATAAATAAATAATGTATATTTAAGGCATAGGTTCGAATCGCTTTTTACTAATTTCTTAGTTTTGTATTTTTAACACATAAATTCAAATTTACGAAAAATCGGGCATAAAGTTATTTTTCTACCATTAATTTTTTACATTGTAATAAAGGGGTCAATTTTACTTTGTTGTTTTGAAATCAAAAATCTCTACATGTAATCAGAGTTTCACTTAACAATCGAAATTTTACCATATTAATTAACTAAACTTTAATAAAATTTTCTTTGCTTTAATAAATTTTAACTCTCACTAAACACTGAAATTGCAGTGAATTTAAGAAAAAACTTAAATTTTACGTAGTTATTTTCACAAAAATGTTTAAAAAATTTTCAAAAGAAATATACAAAAGAAAATAAGGTGAGGTAAATTAAGGGGATATTTTAATGGCAAACATTTTATTTTGTGTTTAGTGCTTTTATATGTGTAAAGAACTATTACAAGACGCGTATTCAAGTTGACAAATATATAACTCAAGTACCAAAACATCATCAAAAACATCTTCATTATACCAAAGACAGATTTTGACAGCAAAATCTATATTTTTAATAAATAATAACACAATGCCTTTGGTTAATGTCCTTGTCAAATTAAATATTCGACCTTAAGGGATTTAAGTTTCTTAGTTGTAGTTCCATTCCGGTATTTTCGCCCGTTGCTAAAGCCTTTCAATTTTTTTTTTAAAAACTCAGTCTTTTAGAAAATGATCTAATATTTATTATTTAATAATATTCCTTAAATAAAATCCGGACTTTTTTTAATTCAAAGCAAATGAGTTTGACTTTTTTTTTCAAAGATATTTTGTTATTTTAATTCATTAATATATTTTAATTTAATTTGCTACATTTAGGGTTTCTAGTGTGAAAATTAGCAATGCTCAAGTTAAAAAAAAAACCTTCTAGCTCTCGAAGTCGTTAAAAGTTGACCTTAATCAAATTTTGGTAGTGTAATTTTCTCTTAATAAATTAAATAATGATTTACGCGAAAAACATTGAACTACACTAATAAATGGAAATTATTTTTAATTTCGTCATTTTTGAAATTAGTGTTTGTATCAGCCAAACTGTTTATACACAAATGATTATGAAATTACAATAAGAGGTAAATATTTTTAAGATAAAAATGTTTGAAAAATTTTCATTTGCGTTAATATTTACTGAACCTTGGGTGCGAAAACATATCAGGGTAATAAAATTCACGTAAATATTAAATGTTTTAATAATTTATTTAAATAAGAATGTGTAGATGTCAATTGTGCCGCTAATGTTTCGTGACTGGTGGGATGAATTTGAATTTCCAACGCGTACATCGCGTCTATTGGACCAACATTTTGGTACCGGCTTAAGGTAAGTTCTAGTAAGTTTTTCTTCAATCTTGTTTAAAAAATAATAATTGTAAAATTGAAAACGAATAAGACGTGATGATTTAATATCCACCGTTTGGAACCCTCGGCCAACAATGTTACGATCAGGATATTTACGTCCTTGGCAACGAACTAATGTTTTACATAAGCAAGATTCAGGTTCTACCCTTAATATTACTGATGAAAAATTCGAAGTCATATTAGACGTCCAACAGTTTACACCTAACGAGATCACTGTCAAAGTAAGTGACAAATTTGTAATTGTTGAGGCCAAACACGATGATAAACAAGATGAGCATGGTTTTGTATCTAGACAATTTAAAAGACGCTATATTCTTCCCAGTACGTTGTTAGCTCTATAATTTAAACAACAAAAAATAATTTTGACTATTGTATTCATTTTTATTTAGATGACGTCAACCCAGACAGCGTAACTTCTTCGTTGTCATCTGATGGTCTTCTGACTGTGACCGCACCTATGAAAAAACCGCTTCCACCAAATACTGAGAGAGTAATTTTTATATCCAAAACTGGTCCATCCAAGGAAGAAAACGAGAAAAAGATCGATACGACTACATCTTAAAGTGAAAATATTCCTACAAGAGCCTTGTTCATTAAAAATGTTTCATTATGTAATTTTGTATTTTATTGTACATAAAATTTTTTATTTTTAAAATTTTTTAAATGAAATAATGCCAATAGCTATAATACTGCGCTGGATAACTAATTAGCCTTACCCCTAAATGTTATCAAAATTGGATTGCACTAGGCTCTTTTTCACCGCTCAGGAACGGTTTTTTTAATATTAATGTATTAAGCTAGCCTCCTTCTTAAAACAAAGTGCCACTTTCCTACACCAAATTAGCAGTCTTACTAATTCTGCTGAGCAAAAGTGTTCAGCAATGCTTCTTCTTTCTAATTGCTTCATTTTTTTGTGGTTATAATGTCCACTCCACGTAAAGTCAGTCCTAACAATTGCCGATACGTAGTAAACAGTGCTACGTATGAGATGGTGTTCTATGGGGAATAAATATTTAAAAATTTTTTATATATGTTTAAAATCTGGTTCGTCATGCCTTCGATATATAGCAACTATTATTGCTATTTGATGGCTGTATTAGTCTTTGGCAAATGTTGCACAATTTTTTTGGGTAGTTTATTTAGTATTACAGATATGGTTCTCAAGTAACTCGACGATTTATTAACTATTATTATTTAATAAGTATTATAACAAACAAATATGAATATCTGGATACTATTTTTCCTTGTATTTTTTGAATTAAGTGGTCCTGGATAGGCATTTTTTGCAAATTTACAATACATTATTATCCCGATTCAACTGACTAAGTTTTGATTTTGTTTCAATAAATTTGCAGTCTGGGTAATAGAGAACTTAGAAAGCTTAATGCTCTTTTTGAACAAAATGTATAAGGTATTGGTTGTGTTTTAAACGATTTTATTCTGTTAATTTATATTTGTTCTTCTAGATTTTGTTCAATATTACAAAGGTTGAATATAAATATTCTTCAAGGAGAAATGCTGTGTCTGTTTGTACTAGAACATATTTTTGTCTGTTAACCCCATTACCCGCGTTAATTCATGAATGCTAATACCAATAAATTTGTCATTCATTTCTCATCTTGACCAAATAAAGCTGTTTGTGCGAGGGGTTTGATTATTTTAATTTAAAAAAGAATTTTAAGGACCGTCCCATTTTTGGGACATTGGTGGAATGCATTAAAATATACATATTACATAAATTGTATTACATAAATTTAAAAATCAGTATTTAAACTAAAATTAATAATCTAAGCAATTTTATTATTCGTGCTTGATTCCTTTAAATAAATATTTCGTGATATTCTCATGAAATATTTATTACAAAAATTTTTATTAAAAAATAAACATTTTATGATATTCTCATAAAACATTTATTCCAACAAAAATAAAAAATATTTAAAATGTATTACTGCGGGGGAGAGCATATCTATATTGCAATTTCACTACTGCTCAAGTAGCTCATCAGTGAATTTTACCCCAATATTGTATAGAAAAACCTAAAAGCCTTATATCCAAAGCCAAACTGATTCCATGAGAATTTTTTCATAAAATCAACATAGCATAGACAGCAAGACTTAAAAACATTTCTATACAAACACAGCAAAACATTTCAAAACAACAAAAAACACTGTTTATTTTCAATCATTTCTACATAAGGGTTGCCATTGGAAACCATTCATATGTAATTTGAAAATTCAGAAAATAAAAAATATTTGTAAATAATTTTACAAAATTTCTAAGAAAGCAACGGGCACATGCAATGTAAATAAGTAATTTATTCATCGGAATCATTTTCAATCTAAGCAATTTTATTATTCGTGCTTGATTCCTTTAAATAAATATTTCGTCATATTCTCACGAAATATTTATTACAAAAATTTTTATTAAAAAATAAACATTTTATGATATTCTCATATAACATTTATTCCAACAAAAATAAAAATTTTTGAAAAATATTACTGCGGGGGAGAGCATATCCATATTGCAATTTCACTATTGCTCAAGTAGCTCATCAGTGAATTTTACCCCAATATTGTATAGAAAAACCTAAAAGCCTTATATCCAAAGCCAAACTGATTCCATGAGAACTTTTTCATAAAGTCAACATAGCATAGACAGCAAGACTTAAAAACACTTCTATACATTTTAAATATTTTTTATTTTTGTTGGAATAGATGTTTTATGAGAATATCATAAAATGTTTATTTTTTAATAAAAATTTTTGTAATAAATATTTCGTGAGAATATCACGAAATATTTATTTAAAGGAATCAAGCACGAATAATAAAATTGCCTAGATTGAAAATGATTCCGATGAATAAAATAATTATTTCCATGTGCCCGTTGCTTTCTTAGAAATTTTGCAAAATTATTTACAAATATTTTTTATTTTCTAAATTTTCAAATTACATATGAATGGTTTCCAACGGCAACCCTTATGTAGAAATGATTGAAAATAAACAATGTTTTTTGTTGTTTTGAAATGTTTTGCTGTGTTTGTATAGAAGTGTTTTTAAGTCTTGCTGTCTATGCTATGTTGATTTTATGAAAAAATTCTCATGGAATCAGTTTGGCTTTGGATATAAGGCTTTTAGGTTTTTCTATACAATATTGGGGAAAAATTCACTGATGAGCTACTTGAGCAATAGTGAAATTGCAATATGGATATGCTCTCTCCCGCAGTAATACATTTCAAATATTTTTTATTTTTGTTGGAATAAATGTTTTATGAGAATATCATAAAATGTTTATTTTTTTAATAAAAATTTTTGTAATAAATATTTTGTGAGAATATCACGAAATATTTATTTAAAGGAATCAAGTACGAATAATAAAATTGCTTAGATTGAAAATGATTCCGATGAATAAATAACTTATTTAAAATTTATAATAATAATTAATAACTCAATTTTCACAAAGAAATAACTTTTAATTTTTGCTTATTTATAGACTATGAAAATATTCAAAACATTTATTGTGCAATGGAATATTACACTTTTTGCATATTCTTGTTGTTTTTTCCACAATCTGCACTCCTGCGTTGTGTCGCTATTAGTTTTACTAGGTGATCTTTTCGGTCATAGCATACTTCCATACTAATTCTTCCTCAAGCAACTTTCTACTTTTGTGAAGGTTTTTAATGTACTGATGTCACGTCTGACAGATAGCCCAAACCTATTTCATGACCAATTTCAAGGAAAAAAACTTTCTCACAAAGGTGCAATATTTTTTTTTTGTTTTTTTTTTTTATTTTTTTTAAGACAAGTAGCACTTCAGGCAACAATGCGTATTTAGTTAAGTGCCGTGCTACATTCTTTAGGAAAAGGATAGAGAAGAGATGAAACAGGTGGTGAAAGGAGAAGGATAGTCGGAAATTAACTTTTGTATAAGACAGTACAGCGAGCAGTGACCATGCCTTCATTACTGAGCAGCCCCACCGACAGTCAATTTTTATTTTTGTAGTGAAAAAAAACCAAGGTCGTCTTTGGGAATCGAACCCACAACCCCCAGACTGACAAGCTAATACACTACCTACTAGCCTACAGGGTGCGATATTTGATATAATCCCATGTATTTGTAGCGGCAATATCCAAAATTGTGTAAATAATTCCTTGTTCTGTAATAAAAATATTTGCTTATCCAGCAGGTCGACACCGCCCATATTTTTGTTGTATTCGCTAAACAAACGGGGGATAGGAACAGTTACATATTGCTTATTTCTCCCTGAAAAACGCTTAACATTTTTAGGCTTACAGTAATTTGTCGTCATGACAGTTTCGATGACTTTTCATCAAATCGTCTTTCTTTTTTATTTCCTTACATTCCCTAATGAACATGGCTTTGTTCTATTCTAACGAATAGCTTACGTTACCTTTAGTTTAATTTTCGCCGATCTCAACGTAATTGTAGTCCTCATTTTCTGTGTTGTCCAAAAATTCATCATATTCCATCAACGCGTAAACTTAGAAATGATTAATAATTTTCTTGGTCCTATTTCTAAGAAAGTGCATATTTTGCACTCCTTGTTAGGTTTCGTCTAAACCTTCCAGGTATTTTTTCAAAATAATAAATAATAATTTCTCAACTGACTGGTTAGATTTTTATGCTCTTTTCAAGTTGAGATTGGTCGGCGTATTTCCTGCTTTCCTCAAACTTTTTTTTAATGAATAGGCGTTTACGAGTGGAGGCTGTGGAACAGAGAGTCAGTCAATTTGGCAAAAAATTGTCTGGTATGGAGAGAAAAATTGACGACCTCCATATTCGTGAAGGACCGGAGAGAATAATTTCTGAGCACACCAGCAAGATAAACACAGCAAGCTATGATGGCAGCGCACCGTTTAATGTATTCAAGTTCCAGTTCGAAACAGTGGCCTGCAAAACTAGATGGAACAATGAAGAGAAATCTAATTCTGCCCTTAAAAGGTGGAGCTGCCGAAATCCTCGAAAGCTTACAAGGAGCCTGCAGAAATAATTACGAGGACATAATGGTGGCCTTACAACGCAAGTACGGCGGCGAGCATAAGAGAGAATTATACAGAATGACGAGGCAGGCTGCAGAAAGCAAATAAGACGCTGCAAAATTTTGCCATGGGGATTGAACGTTTGGTGCAGCTTACTTATTCATGTGAGCATCATCCATTTCTGGATCAGTTTAAAATTAAAGCTTTTGTGAATGGCATAAGGGATCCAGATATGAAATATGCGGTTAGTGCAGCACAGAAACCATCCTTCACCAAAACAATCTCGTACGCACTGGCCCAGGAGACCGCCAAAGTTATTTCAAAGCCACAAGTTTACAAGATACGACGTCTTGAGGCTGATACGGAAAGTTGCAGGGACAAAAGAATCGAGATGAAAGAAGTACTTGAGCAGCTACTAGAAGAAAGAAAAAAGTCGCGCGCAAAACGCTTCAGCTGCGGTAAGGTCGGACATTTTCAGCGCAACTGCAGGTCTGTTAAGAAAAGATAAAGATCTGCTTCACCTCCAAGGGACAGCAAAAGGGCAAACAACACCAAATCGCACGAGTCATCGTTAAACTCCCACGACCGATGGCCGCGCAATCTACATTTCCATCATACAACAGAAAAATAATAGTCTTACTGTCTGCGGGCTGATCTATGCAAAGAAGTAAGTCCTCACCATAGACACAGGAGCATCTGAGTCCGTAATAAGGCCCGCTTTAATATTCTGCCCGATTGGATATCAGAGCAGGGACGCAGTAAGGAAACTATTTGCCGTCGAACGCCAAACACTACCACCTCTGGCTGAAGCTATCGTTTGGGCACGTGTGGAGGCGGATTGTGTGGACAACCGGTTGTGGGTGGTAGAACGTAAGAAACGGCATCATAACAGCTAAAGTTTCCGTGAAAAGCTGCAACAACGGAAAAGTCCGTATGAGAGTACTAAATCTATCCAGCGGCGAAAAGTCAATTGGCGAAAATGTTGAAATAGGTTGATGTGTGTCGGCAAGAGCCGTAATTAATTGTACGACATATTCAGTATGCCCCCAAATAACAGCTAACGAGCGGGATTTGCCAACAGAGCAGGTGGATAAATGGGTAGCAGAAGCTGTGAAACAGAGAGTCAGAAATAAAACGAAGCAGTTGCTAAGAAAACATACCGCCATCTTCGCCCTAAATAACAAAAGGCGAGGTACAACAGTAGTGATGAAATATGAAAAAAATACTGGCGAAGCGAGACCCATAAAACAAGCACCCAGTAGTGTTCCCCTTGCAAAACGAAACGAGATCAAAGAACTGATTAACGAAGTAGAGCGGAACGGAGAGATTGAGCCATCTTCCAGTCCATGGAGCTTGCCGATAGTGCTACGAAAGAAGAAAGATAGCAGCAACAAGTGGCTGCCTGCTTGCATGAGTTGACCAGAAAATCGCAACCATACTACTGGACTGGGTTAGCAGGAGAGGCGTTTAAGAGATCCAAGTGGCTTTTGTATACAGCACCAGTCCTCTCCTTTCCGCTAGCTGGGCATGAATTTATATTTGATACAGGTGCAAGCGGCTACGGAATAGGAGGAGTGCTTTCTCAGGCGATTAATGGGACGGAAAAAATTATTGCGTAACATGACGGGAGCTTTTAGCCGTACTGGAGTGTGTCAAACATTATCACAAATACTTATATAGCCAACACTTTGCCACAAGGACGGATCACTCCCCATTACGGCAGTTGCAGCAGTTTAAGCAATTTAAAAACCCCGAAAGTTAACTAGCACGCTGGACTGAACGTCTAAAGAGCTATGACTTCAGTACTGTGCACAGGAAAGACGGAAAACACAATAATGCAGATTCTCTTTCAACACGCCCATGCAACGTAGAATGCAGACACTGCACAAAAGTCGCGGAAAAGGAATCTATCACTAATTTAAAGTGTATCCAAATTGGCACTCGAGAAGACTGGCCTGAGGCCCAAAAGAAGGATCAAATTTTGTCAAAAATTATATCGGCCAAGCTGGAGAACATAAGACCGGACCGTAACGGAATATCGGCAGAAAGCCCGCTGGCAAAAATTTACTGCGCTCAGTGGAATAGCCCTAAAATGGTAAATGGCTGCCTATATCGAAATTGAGAAAGTGCCTACGGCAACACTACAACGGACTTAATCGTCGTGCTAAATTCCGGGATAAAAGATGTAATCTAGCAGTTTAATAATGGTCTCAGCGGTGGCCATCTGAATGGAAAAAAACACAGGGTAGACTGCCCATAATCTGTAGCAGAATGGATAGCTAATTGCGAGTAATGCATTGCGACCAAGCGTCCAAAAAGGAAAAGCTACAACAGTACAACGCAGGCGCCCTTTTTGAGCGGATAACAATAGATATCGCAGGCCTATTCCCCGTCAGTAATGCTGAAAATGGGCATCTGCTAGAAGTAATGGATTATTTCAGTAAATGGCCGGAAGCGTATCCCGTTGCAAACAAGAGTCCAAAATGTTGGTAGAATTTGTGAGCAATTCGGTGTGTCGATACGGTGTTCCAGCAGAACTTCACTCTGAATAGGGACGAAAGAATATCTTAAAAAATTGGTCAGCACATACCAAAAAGATTGGGATGAGCATGTACCAAAATTTCTTCTAGCATACCGGTCAGCTATCCACGATTCAACATCTTGCGGTCCAGCAAAAGTCGTGTTTGGGCCAGAGCTGAAAGTACCAGCCGACTTGGAATTTGGCGTTAAACCGATTTCTGGACACTACGATAATAAAAATGTTCCTCAGATACAAGAAGACTTGAACGAGCTTCATGAGTTTGTCCGCAATCGCATCAAAATAACCAGCGACAAAATGAAAGCCAGATATAATCGAGCAGCAAATACGGAAGGATTTACAGAAGGACTATACTTCTTCTACTATATAACCCACAACGAAAGAAGGAGTGTCTCCCAAATTGCAAACCCACTGGGAAGGACCATACATTAAACATTCCAGTAAACTACTGGGTATGTATGCATGTAAAACAACAATAAATTTCTAGTTACAAACTGCGTAGAAATTTTATACACGTAAACAACAAATTTCTGTTGTTGCGCGTAGAAATTTGTTGCACGCAACAACAAATCGATAACTGACTGCGTACTTTTTTAAGAAAATTTATCTACACAAGACAACAAGAAATATCTTAAAATAAATTCCAACAAGAAACTTTATCAGTATAAAAACAAAAACAAAAATACACACAGCCTATATAGCCTGTTTCCACGACAATTTGAATCTCGTGTTTCGCTCTCTGAAGCAAGTTTGTGAATCATGCTGTTTACACGACTCATTTATCTGCTTCGATTTGGCAGTTGTTATTAAACAGAAAAACACAAGTTGAAAAACAACAACAACAGTTGAAAAACAACAGAAGATATCCTTCTTGCTGCGATAGCATTATGTATAATTTTTTTTCCTATCCATTTTTTTTTTAATTTTATAAAATTAAAATTAATTGACACACCCACAAAACAATTATATTTTTTTTTGTTTTCACTTTTAACTTTGTTTTGTTTGTAAATTTTCTTTGTTCACAAAAACGTTTAATTTTGATAACTAGTGCAGATAAACTTACGATAAAAATTAGAGAAGAGAGGATTTTTACTTGCTTCGCAACTAGCTTCAGAAGCTTCGCTCTCAAAATTTTGTATGGCGAAGCAGGTTGATTCGCTTATGATTAGGGTGTGAAGCAAGAATAGAGAGCGAAGCAGGTGCCGTGGAAACAAGGCAATACATTGAATGAACAACAACAAAGGAAGTAGAGGATTATTAATTTTTCTAGACTTCTAGTGGACAAATATAAAAAGGCATCGTCTGAGTGGATAGTTAGTTAGTATAAAAATAAACCTCGTGAAGTTAAGACGTGCATATTAAGTATATGTAGTGTCAACTTTGTGTAGTTAAAGTAAACAAACTTGTAATTAATTTAAAAACTCCAAAAACCGATGTTAATTATTTTGCAATAAAGAACTCACAACAAAACGTTTATATATATATATATATATATATATATATATGCATAAGCATGAGTTTGACGACCGAAAAATTTTGGAATTTCTTTGATACAATCTTGTAAAAGAGAAAAAAATATGCATATATATACCGATATTTTCCAATAATTCTTTATATTATCGATCCAGAACCTTTTCTTATAAATAAGCAATAGATTGACAACCGCTGTATACGTTAGCAATACTTCTGCTACCGGTCGCCATACCCATGCCAAAGTATAGTACAATTTTTGTTGCCATATGTGTTACTAATCTTAGCGTTTTATTCTTTGCCGCCGGCGTTTGTATCACATTGACACTGTTTTCTTTATTTGTATGAGTTCATGATGCCAATAAAATTTTGCCATAAAAACGACTATGAGGAAAAATCACTAAAACAACATTTCAAGAAAAGTAGTGAATTTTTGACGTGCGATGCAATTGATAGAAATTGCAGAAATCAGTATGTTTTTATCAAAAATTTCAATGAAATTATAAAACTACACACAAATAAGCGTGGTAACAATCAAAATGGTGAGAATAATTATGAGATGAGCTGTGAGCTGCTGGAATAGGCAGTTTCAGAAAAACGCTCAATATTTATTTTTATCGCTCTTAGGGATAGATCGCCCAATAAGAGTTCACCATTGCTATATAACTGAACTGAAAATAGTACATAAAATTCCAAATGAATAAAAAATTATGATATTCATCAGTAGTATATAAACAAAAAAGTTTTTATTATTAGGATGACATACATTGAAGTAACTGTTTAATATCAGCATCAGGAAAAACTGATCGCTAAGCTCTTTTTTTATAATTATTATATCTGGCCAGTACCACAATAGTTAGGGTATAATTAATTTGGATTGTTTTTTAATTTTTTTTACTCGTTCAATAACATTTATATTTAAGTGTTATATTATTCTCGTAGTTATAGATATAGTTATTTTCCAATTTGATTATTATTTTCAGTTTTATTCGACCTTTTTTATTTTTATTAAATATGATTAATCTTTTTAAATTGTCTTTTTAAATTAAATTTTAACGATTTATTTTTTCGATATTTCGCTTTTCTGTGGAAAGCTTCTTCAGGAAATTATGTTTTATATTTTACAAAAACAAAAAATTTTAACAATTTGAAAAGAAAAATTTTTTGAAAACATTTGACAAAACATATAAAATAATTATCTAAATAAATATCTAAAAAACAAATCGTTAAAATTTAATTTAAAAAGGTTATTTTCCAGTATTACTTTTTCTTAAAAAAGAATTTAATTTTTTGCTAACGAAAAACTGAAAAATAACTTTTCATTTTTTATACATATAAAGCCAAAAGCTTAAATTAAATTCATATGTGTTGTATAGAACGAACGATAGATCTACAATCATGAAAGCGTCATTAGTATACAGTATTGTTGGTGTTTTAGTTCATTACCATTATTATATGAAATTATACTAACTCGATTTCTTTCTAACACGGCTGCCTAACTCTAAAACAGCTGATATTTTTCATTTTTAAATGGCTATTTTATTCTCTAAAATGTATGCTAGCAGTGATGCCAGTTGTTTAAAGTTAAGCAGGGCTACCACTTATTTCTAATTTAACCGAAAATCAAACTTTAATACCTTTGTTAACTTTAAAGTAGGAAAAAACCTACAATAAATTGAGAGTTGTATTTTGTTATTTTTTATGACAGTATAAAAAAAATAATAATAAAAACTGAAACATAAAGTGCCCTTCAATATAAAAATTTTTATATCGTACATATTTCGTACTTATTACGTAATATATCTAAAGGTATGTTTTGGAAATTCTAGTCTTATTCAACATTAGAAGAAACATTAATTTTATCCGATTTAGAGTTGCTGAAGGGAAAAAACTCGAAGATTGTCAAATGATTGGAAGTAAGTTAACTATGAAGCGTAATTATTAGAATTTGGTCTGTTAACTGCTACATGTTTCTACTAGAACTACTTAAATGTGACACATTTGCTGCTATGCAATCATTACTGCAACAACAAGGTTATAAGGAATATGCAGTCACTAAAAAAATCTAAGAAGAAATTGAAGTAATCTTATTATTTATACGCTTTGCGTATTGAAACCACTATCTTATTCTTTTTTATTCGGTTTACAAAAAACAAGTTTGGACTTTCTTAAACATAAAAAACACATTGGTTTAATTTTAGAAGAAAGGATTATTAAGTTTTTGGTGCATAGATCAACACTAAATAATTTGCATATTAAAATAACATATTTTTATTTTGTTTTTGAACAAATAATTTTTATGTTTACCTTATTGATGTACATAAAATCAAAACACAGCTCGTTATCCGAATACTTAGTTTATTAACATTTAAAAACATTCTTTCTGACTTCTTCGTAAATCTTGCAAATTTATTTTTTCGTGTTTTGTTTTTTATTTAAAAGATTATATACTTTTTTTATAATTATTATATAGGACGGTATCAATTATGGCCATTAACACAATAATTAGGGTTTAATTAATTGGGCAGTATTTTAATTTTTATTCTTTACTTGATCAATAAAAATTATATAAAATATAAAATTAAATTCTATATTTTGCTCCTAGAATAGTTCTTTTTCAGTATTAATTTTTCTTAAAAAATAATTTGATCATAATGATTACAATTTTTCAGAAGAATCTAAAGGGCAACGAAATACTGAAAGATAAAAATAACTTTTTATAGGTATTTTTTATATATATAAAACCAAAAACTTAACAGTTTCCCAAAAATCCATTAAAAATTTGTAATATAGTCTTGTGGGTAAAAATTTACTATAAAAAGGTTACTTTATTAATATATAATAATTATGCTAACTCTATCTCTTTCAAACACGGATGACTAACTTTAAAACAGCTGTTTTTTAAATAACTATTTTGTATTTTCTAAAATGTAGGTTAGCAGTGACATAATTTCTTTAAAGGAAAACAATGCTACCACTTGTTTTTAATTAAGGCAAAACTAAAATAAATGGAGTAATTTCATATATTAATGTATACGGACTCCAAATTTTATTTGAACTAGGATTATTTAATAACAATATTTAGTGATTTATAATTATTCGATTTTTTGTATCTAAAACTATATTCTGTGGAGATATTTGAAATTTAAAAATACATTCCATTCTTGAAGTGTTTAATTGACATCCACTACGAAAAAATATGCGAATTTTAGTTGACATTAGAAAAACATATTATATACAGTCCATAAAAATATTTGCTAAATGACAATTTGAAAAACATGTCAGTACGCATGAGTTTAAACAAAAATGTTTCCTATGAATAATTCATAATTGAAAGAGAAAAATTGTTCACTGTCTAAAATAAGAATTTTGAATTTCCTATAAAAATTTGGGCTTAAACTTTCTTATGAGCTATATGTGCGGTAGTGGAAAGGTCATATGGATATGCTGTCCCTAAAAGTAATAGATTTGAAATGAAATAAGAATAACATAAAATATTTGTTATTTAAAGGAATCTATCACAAATTAAGGTAGATTAAACAAATGATTTCAAAAAGCTAAATTTTACTTCAATTGGATTTGCACTTTGCGTTTTTGTAAAACTTTTTACCAATATTTTTTATTTTCTTCATTTTTCAAATTACATATGAATGCCTCCCACAGAAATCCCTTATGTTGAAAGATTTAAAATCAAATATGTTTTTGTTTTCAAAATGTTTGTTGTGCTTTAGTATAGAAGTGTTCTTGTGCTTTGTTGTCTTTTGCAGTGTTGCTTTAATAAAAATTCTCATTTTATCAGTTTGGCTTGAGATGTAATATTCTTGAATTTCCTATACAAAATTTGTGGAAAAGTTTACTGATGAGCTATATGAGCAGTATTCAAATCGCCATATGATATGCTGTCCCCGGCAATAACATATTTCAATTACTATTATTTTTTGAATAATAAATATTTTATGAAAATATCATATTTAAAGGAATTAGGCAAAAATTAACGTAGATTAAAAAAAAATAATTCTTTAAATATTATTGAAACAAAACATTTGATATACATTTAAAGAAGAAACACGAAAGCAAATAACAATACATCAATATAACAATTTACAATAATTTCTTCTGCAAAAACTATTTAACGCCAATTGTATCGTATGGAATTTAACCCAAAACAAAGCTTTGGTAACCCATATTTAAAATTAACTTGCATATGTAAAGCCTCAAGCTTTTTGCATGAGTTTTGAATGTATTTTCAACCTGTTGGGTAACAATTAGCAGCTTAGAAAGTGCTTTTAATTATACATATATCTTGGTGTAAATTACACTTTTAATTGCAGAACATGTAATTTCAATTGAAATGTTTTACTGTTTTGATTACGCTTACAATTTTTTATTAAAAAAAGAAACTGATTGCAATGCTTTATGACTAATTTTTATTTAGTTGGTTAAGTATTAAGCATATTAAAAGAAAAAAAATATAATCCTACAATATTTTTTAGAGTAATGTTAAATAAATGATTTATAAATAATATTTTCAATAAACTTAACTTTTTATTGACATTTGCTATACAACTTTTAATTGATTAAATTTTATCATTAATTGGATTTTTGAAATTTTTCAATTAATGCTTTTGTTACTATAGTATTTGTAAAATAAAATAAAGCTAAGAAGCATTGAATAAAACCAAAAAACTTTACGTTATTTGACAGGTCCTTTTTCTGAAAATGCAACTTTTTACAACAGATGTATTATGTATTTCATAAGCACGCCAACTAAAAATGCAGAAGAGAAATCTGGCAACGCATTACATTTGTTTCAAACAAAGAGTTATGGCATCACTGCGACATAACGGTAAAAAGTATATATATACCTAAAGCCAGATAGCTTGTGGCCAGCGTTACCACAATCAATTATTGGAACAAAGAATTTTGGAAAATATGTAACCAAATGAGAAAAATATAACCAAAGTTTTTAATATGTGCTCATTTACGGTATTTCGACAAAATTCGATTAAATCATTTAAATTTTTAATTCCTTGTTAGAAAATCATAACAATCTTAAATAGTTTTTAAATTTTTCTGAAGTAATTTTTGAACCACTTAAAACATGACTAGGTTGTCATCTAAAAAGTTTCAAAAATTTTTTTAAACAATGATTGAGTATTTTTTAATATTAATTATATATTTCTTAGCTTTACTTTGATAAAACATGTGTTCTATATATTTAAGCAATTGTTTTTATATTATAAGCATCCAAACACCAACTAAATTTAAGTTTTCAATATAGCAGTTATTAATAAAGCTTCTAAAAATTATTTAATTAAAAATTTATTTTTAACGATCTTAGTGATAGGTTCTGCAATAAGGCTTACAATGACCATATAATTGAACGGCAAAATAGAACATGTAATTCCATATGAAAAAAATGTATATAGTCATATGGCAACGTCAAATCATCAGTATATGAACAAAAAAGTTTTTATTATTAGGATGAAATAAATTTAATCGGGGAGAAGATAACAAACTTTATTTAATTTTTCTTTGTTTAGGCAAACTTTTTTCAGAGTTGCACAAAAGGTACGTGTACAAAACGTGCTATCATGTATTACAATTACAAAGAGTAAAAAAATTATGACAAAAATTTACCATTTTTAAAATTGATTTTAAATAGTTAATTGAAATTATATTTTAAATAAAAAATATGAATTGAAAAGCCTGTAGCTCACAGAATCAGATTTTTCAGTTGTCTCTTTTATTAGTTAAGAAACAAAGGCACTGCACGTAAAATATTTTGAAGTTGTTTTGAAAATTTTTGATTTCAGTTTTCCATGAATAACACGATAACTGTTACGCGTGCACAAATAGTACTATATACGATCGATAGAGGATAAAAATACGAATCGATATTGATATATTCTGTTTCTAAAACGACTTTACGGAAAAAGTTATAAGACAGCAAACTTCTGAAATTGTATTCGTATTTTTATTCGCTATGGAACGTATATAGCCGTATATCTGCACGCGGAATAGCTTTTGAGTTGTTAATGAAAAACCAAAAAAAATTTACGATTTTTTAACATTTTTAGAAGTTTGCTGCCTAATAAGTTTTTCCGTGAAGTCATTTTAGAAACAAGATTTATCTCTATCGGTTTGTACTTTTATCCTCTATCGATCGTATATAGTGCTATTTGTGCACGCGGAATGGTTATCGATTTATTGATGGAAAACTGATATCATAAATGTTCAAAATAACTCCAAATAATTTAACCTCCAGTGCTTTCGTTTATTTACTAAAAAAGTGACAACTGTAAAATCTGATTCTGTGGTCTACAAGCTTTATATTTTATATCTTTTAATTAAAATACAATTAAAATTAACTATTAAAAATCGAATTCAAAAATGGTATATTTTTTACATAGCTTGTTTACATATTTCAATATAACCCGTTACGTTTATAGTTCTCGAGAGCGTAAATGTTATCGCCAGTATCACAAAATTTAGGACTTAATCGTTGTATTTTAACTCTTATTTTTACTGGATAAATAATATTAATATTAAAGTTCTAGGTATATAATGCTCATAGAATAGTTATTTTTCAGTATTAACTTTTCTTAAAAAATAATTTAATTTTTTGCTTAAAGTATAATGGTTATAATTTCTCTGAAAAATATAAAGGGCAACAAAATACTAAAATAACTTTTTATTGGTATTTTTTGTAAATATAAACCCAAAAGTTAAATAAAGTTAAATAACTTATTAAATTGTAATAAAAAGTATTGGAGGCCTGTGGCCTAAATTCACATACATATGAACATACGGCCTGTATAGAACGTACGATAGTTCTACAGAATCATAGAAGCGTCAGCATGAACATATTTCCTTTATAATAATATTAATAACTCTATCTCTTTCTAACACAGCTGCCTAACTCCAAAACAGCTGAATTTTAAATGACTATTTTTATTTTCTATGAGTAAGATCAGCAGTGATGCCAGAAGTTTAACGAAAAATAATCTTACCACTTATTTCTAATTTAAACAAAACTAAAATAAATAGTTTTTTTAGTATTAATATAATTTAAATCACAGATTATATTTTATATTCCAAATTTTATTTGAACTAGGGTAATATAATAACAATATTTAGTATAGTTGTTGGATTTTTTGTATTTAAACTTAAATTCTGTGGAGAAATTTGCAATTAAAAATGTTTTCCATTATCCCATTCCTGTTAAAGTGTTTATTTGACATCCACTACAAATAATATTGAGAGTTTAAGCTTATTTTTATTTTTTATTTTATTTTTTTATTGATCTATATATTTATTTATTTTATTTTTATGTCCCATACACAAGACTTTAGGTGTCATATTGCAGTATGGAACTCAGTACAAGTACAAAAAAATTGTATTTCTATCAAAAGTTTAGAAAAAAAAAAATAAAACAAATAAAAACATAATTATCAAAATAAAAACATATATTAAAAATCACTTAACACTAACTTAAAAATTGACAAACTATATTTCTTTTGAAGTGATACATTAGAAAAACATATTATATACAGCCCATTATTCAATTACAGTTTGAAAATCGTGTCAATACGAGAGACTATAAACGCATATGTTTCCTATGAATAATTCATAATTGAAAGAAAAAAATGTTCAGTATCATTAAATGAGACTTGAATTTCCTATAAAAAATTTGGGGTAAAAGTTACTATCAGTAAACAGTTTATGTTTACTTGGTTTTTTAATTTTTCTATTGATTCTTTCGTTAATATATTTGTTAAATAAAATAAAGCTAAAAAGGGGTTAATAAAAACCAAAAAATTTTACGTTGTTTGACAGCCCCTAATATTACTTTTTTATATACAACCCTTTGCAATGTATATCAGAATCACGCTAACTTAAAACCTAAAAGAGCAAAAGAAAAATACGGCAACACATTATAATTGTTCAAAACAAAGAGTTATGGCATCACTGCTTGATAACGGTAAAATGTATATGATTTAAATTCCAGATAACTTTTGGCCAGGGTTACCTGATGAAACATTTGTACAAACAAGTTTTAAGTAGCCAAATGAGAAATACATAATCATAGTTGTTAATTTATGTTCATTTACTATATTTTGACAAAATCATTTCAATCTTTAATTCCTTGTTAGAAAATCATTGCAATTTTCAATAGTTCTCAAATTTTTTATCCATTCATATGAAGTAATATTTGAACCACTTAAGACATGACTAGGTTGTCATCCTAAAACGTTTCACAATTTTTTGTAGAGTACAATGACTGAGTATTTTCTGTCATATATACAATTCATATATTCCGGAAAAAGTTTTTCTTATATGTCTATATCGCATAGGTATCTAATATATTTATATATTTAAACCTTGTCCACTTTATTATTTCATTTAAAAGTTTTAATTTTTTATGCTTTGTTTTGATAGCAATAAACAAATTTATTTGACCGAGTTTTATCTATAATTTAGTTTTAAAGTAAATGTTCATGTAATACGTAGCACTTTTTTTAATTGGCTTTAAAACGCTTTTATAAAGAAGTATTTTTAAATAAAATAATAATGTTTTCTGTTTTTCAGTATGATTTATGTTAACACTCAGTTCTTTTCCTTAGCTTATTTAAAAATCTACTTAATTTAAAATAAATATAAGTTTTAAAAAATAATATATTCAAATAAATTTTCGAAAAATTCATCGAAATAATTCAAATTCATTAAGAATGAAATCTTATAAGAAAAGCGCAACGCAGTCAAAGAGCAAGCGAAAATCTGGCTAAAATTTTATCTTAAAAAATCGAAATTCTTCTAAATAGTTCAATATTCGCAATGAAAATTTTATATAAAAATGAAAATCCAAAAATAGAAAGAAATAAATTAAGATTCCACAAAATATCCAATGAAATAAAAAGAAAGTGAACTGTCACAAGATGAAATTGAGCTTTTATAACATCTTAAAACTTATATTGTTTTTAAAGTGTTGTATTGCACAAAATTTCAAAAGTCATCTTTCAGGTAGTTATTTTATTATCTTCTAAGCAGTGACTTTTTTAAACATTGGCAACTCTAAATATCCCATTTTTTGCCAAACAAATATATTTTTAGTACGAGAATATTATTGCTTACATTTTTAAATTCAATAATCCAATGAAAAATTCGATGAATTTACATCTTCGCTTGGAAGAGCATATGCGTTTTGCTTGTGGCAAGGACATCAACTGGAGTGGTGCAAAGATTTAAATGTCCAGTATAATTGCGCTACCATAGGTTACGCCTTTGAAGAGATGGATGTCATGAGTGTCAAATTTACATGAAGTGGATATCGGACAATATTTAGCTTTTCTTTTACAAGCAAAAAAAGTATGAACATTTATGTAAATTTCATAATGCTTTAATTGTTAAACTGGATAACGAACGTAAAAAGCAAGAACTTAAAAGATCTCTACATGAAGAAAGTCTTGAGAATAACCATGATTTTATATGAAATATTTGTGTCCGTTGTGTGGAATAATATTCTATCATTTTAACAATTGGATGTAACATAGAGGCGCCGCACATAGTGCAACCTCAAAAGATTTACGCATGTTTCGTGATTACAACACAAAAACTATTATTGTATTCAGTGTCATAAAACTCATAATTTTTTTTTATTTTAAATGTTTGTTTTGTTTGAGTAAAAAAAGGTTTAAAACTCTTCTTGCATTTTGTGAAAAATATAACAAATACACAATGAGACCTAATGTGTTTGTGAACCCGATATGAATTTGATGTTTTATTTCAAGATAATGGTGATTGTCAAAGATATGTTTTTCAAAAGCCTGTGCAGGTATAGCTTGCTCCAAAACAACTCATTAGGGATTCTTATCTACTTGCACTTTTCTACTCTTAGGAACGTTTAATAGAATTAGATTGTGAAGTGAAGAAAGAATTCAAATTCAGTCATGAAGTTTCTTTAGATCACAGTCTTAGCGAATTAGGTGATGTAGTTATAAATAAGACTGATTCAAATGTGCAAGTAAATGGGAGTAAAATTGTATATAATTTTGGTAATGAGGAATTGGAAGATTAATGCAAATCAGGAAATCAGTTATTAATATTTAAATAATTCACAGGAACCATTAACAAAGACAAATAGAAAGTGACTAAAATTAGATTTGTCTGCACCGGAAACTAGTCTAAAATTAAACGAATCCCAACAAAAATAAATGCAGAAAATATTAACTAATTACAAAATAGATATGCTTTTTTTAAGAAATAATTTCAAACCCACAAAATCGCCCAGAAGGATACAATTTTTAAAAAGAATGATAATATAAGTATGTATGTATATTTGTTCTGATTCCAGAATATTTTATTTAATATCAAGCAAATTGCGATTACGGGAAAACATGATAATTTTACACGAAACGAATTCTTCCATTAATTCCATTAATTTGAAACCATTATTCGATTTATTTAAAAAACAATATTTAATTATAATTTAATTTAAGCAAGCCGGTGGAAAGTATGTTTGAATTTAAACAGCACTATATCTGAATTATTGTTGTTTTAATCAACAATTTAGTGTAAAAGTTTTTTTTAATATAAAATTAGTTCTATTTGCATACGGTTGTAGCTACTGAAAAAAACCTCTAGATCTAGTGACAAAGATGCGGTTTTGACAACACTAATAAACTCATGATTATATATACGAAAAGTATGACGACCGTCGTCAAAGTATTAAAATGTCGTCAAACATGGGTTTACATAAAAAAACGGTCGTCATAATCATGCTTATGCATACATATATATAAAATATATTTTTGACGCCGTTCAATTTGAATTTTAGCGTTTTTAACCACATTTTTTGTTCTTACATACGGTAACGCGCTTATCAAATTATTATTTTTTTATTGGAAAATATTCATATTTAATGCGTATATATCAATAAAAGGATATAAACGATCAGTTGTAATAATATAGAGGAATCGATTATAAGTGGAATTAAAAAGTCAAAAAAATGGTCGCCAAAGTATTGTGGTAGCCAAACTCATGCTTATATATGTAAAAAGTATGACGACCGTCGTCAAAGTATTAAAATGTCGTCAAACTCAGGCGTAAACCAAAAAATGGTCGCCATACTTATGCTTATGCATATATATATATATATATGTGTGTGTGTGTGTGTGTGTGTATATATATAGCTTGCTTCATGGAAATGGTACAAACAGTCTTCATTGATTTATCATCTGCTCTTACCTTATTATTGTTAGTGAATTTTAAATTCTCTAAAGATATTTAAAAGGAGGCATAAATACACGCAAAATTTCCGCTATCTCTTAGATATGAAATTATTTATAAAAAATAATATAATATTTTAAAGTTAATAAACGATCAGATAGGATAGAATATGTAAGTTTGGTATTATAACACGATAATATATGGAATTTATATCTACATCTTTTAAAACTGTTTAGTACTTAGAAAGGTCTTGTCATTTCTGTAATATAATTGATAGAATTCAAAAGGTCGTGGATATCAAAATATACATATTATTTACAAAGCCTTTAACTACAGGCAGAGATTTTCGATTGTGCAGTTATAAAATTTGCCCATATTCTTCAGATGCCGAGAATGTTTTGAATAAATTTTTAATACTTAAACTTTCAATATACATTAAATTGTTAACAAATCAGATAGGATAGAATATGTAAGTTTGGTATTATAACACGATAATATATGGAATTTATATCTACATCTTTTAAAACTGTTTAGTACTTAGAAAGTTCCTGTCATTTCTGTAATATAATTGATAGAATTCAAAAGGTCGTGGATATCAAAATATACATATTATTCACAAAGCCTTTAACTACAGGCAGAGATTTTCGATTGTGCAGTTATAAAATTTTCCCATATTCTTCAGATGCCGAGAATGTTTTGAATAAATTTTTAATACTTAAACTTTCAATATACATTAAATTGTTAACAAAATTCTTATATACAAAAAACTTGTAAGGCGCCAAGTGTTTTTCGAAAAACATTTGTTTTTCATTTGCGCTAAACAAATGCAGCTTGCACAAATATAAAATATTGTTAAGTTTATCCCTTAAGTAAACGTTGTGTTGTATTGAGTTCTTTTATTACAAAATAAAAACACAACACTTAGGAGTTTTTAAATTACACGATTTATTCACTTTAAATACACAGAAAAAAAAAACACGAGGGTAACTTTACCACTGTAACCCCACTGTGACTTTGTTATTTTTATGTCTTACTTAACGATGTTTGTACTTGAACTGGCTTTGTTGTTCAGCAGATGGTGCTTGTATATCTGTTTTGAGCGGCTCTCGCACATACAAGAAAATTTTCGTTAGACGTGATCACATATTGTTGTTGTTATCACCGTTATTTTTGTTTTATGTAGTTTATTTTATCATGAGCATGTTATTGTCGTCTTGCTTGCATGTAAAAAGACACGTTTACTTTTTTTACTGAAAATTATTTTTTTTTAAAGTTGTCATCTCAACTATACTTGGCCAGTCGTCCACTTTAATTTTTGTCCTCGGAGTAAATATCTCTGTATCCGGTAAACCACGTCGTTCAATTTCCTGATCACCCTGTATGGTTGGATTTGAAATTTAGAGAGTCCCTTCTTGCGTTGTGAGTTAAATTGTAGAACCATTTGTCCTTTTGTAAATCCCTCCGTGTTTGCTGCTTAACCATACCAGCTTTTATTTTTTAGACATTTTAATGCAACTGTAGACAAACTCATGAAGCTCGTGCAGATCTTCTTGTTTCTAAAGAGAAATTCAATTATCATCGTGCGCAACCCGCTTTAACGCCAAATTCTAAATTTTAGTTCTGTCCCAAGCACGATGTTGAAGTCTGAAAAGTAAAATCTCCCACCCTGGCTCGAATATTTAGATTAAAGCTGCTGACGCTGCAGTCAACAAGATTTTAGCTGACTAAGAATTTTTTTTGCGATTTCGATTGAAGTTCGTTTTGTTGACGGACGTAGCTATTTGTGCTTTTTAAACCTTAAATTGAATTATACATTATTATTTTGTGAAAATTAGAATAAAGAATTAGATGAAGTGAATTTGTAACCTAATCTTTTGTTCAAATATAAAACGGAATTTAACTCGCGTTCCACAACAGTTTTGTGCTTGTTTTATTTGGTTGGGTGACGATAGCAGTTTGGAAAACATCATCCCCCACATTTTTATTGGTCCTTTCGAACCGGATTTTGATTTTGGAACATTTTGTTGCGGAACTCCGAGCAATATTTTGATAAATTCTTCCATTTATTTATTTTACCTTTTTGTGTGTCATTTTGTTTGTGAAACATACAAGAGAAATTACATTTAACAGTTTTTCCTTTTGATATAAGGCTTTAAATTTAATTACATTTTAAATTTAAATTAGTAAAGCTACGAACTAATTATTTCGTCGAATCACCCTGTTTTTGATTCTGCAACTTTTATAAGAACACTTCCTTAGATTACTTTTGACTTTGTTGTGTTTTTATTCTTCTTCGCGGTTGTTTACATTTTCGGCATTTATTAGTTTTTTTTTTTTGTAAAATTAACTATTTGCTGGTGTTTGGACAAAACATTGTTTAAGTTAAAAGTGTGTGTTTTGGAAGGAAAAATAAAAAACCGGCAATTGATCGTGCACAAATACACACGACAATATGTGCACATGAATAGAGCAGAACAACCACCACAGAACAAACTGGGAAGTGTATATGCATATATCAACATTGCGATAATCTGGAAAAGTAATTTATTATTAATTTTGTTTTGATAAATTTATTAATTATTGGCCAATATTTTTTGATAAAGCTTTTCCTGCGAGCAAAGTTGTGCATAAGGCTTCCGGTGATTTCTTGTACACATTAAGGTGGTACAATTTGTTTTTATCTTTTTATTATAAAAGATTTCATTTTTATTTGTATTTTTGAAATTGAGTTATGGAAGAAGAGTTGCGATTTTGTTGCCAACAGTGCTGCTCAGGAAGATAGCACGGAATAAGCATATAATTTTCTGGTTCTATGAAGATGATAATTAAATTAAATTTGCTGTTTGTGGAGAGATTTGATTACATCTTGAATTGATTTATCTCATCTGCCAGTAAATGAAATAATATTGCCATTTTCCGTCCTAACTGGCGTTTTAGTGTGTACTGGTGAGTCAGTGTTGGCGTTCAGACAGTTCTGTTATTAGGTTCGTATATATTCAGGTAGGCAGAATGCAAGCATTTGTATGCAAAGTGAATTTATCGATACCTCCATCTTTAATTATTATCTAGGTGCGTGTGTCCGTCTGAGGGTGTTTTTAATTTGCCCGTTCGTATGAGTAGTTTCAATGGTGTGAAACTTGTGTCTGAGGTCGTGTTTACCTGTTCATTTATAATGTCATTGTTGAATGTTTTGGATATCTAGTCTTCGTCCTTTTTTGCTAGGATGTAGCAATGTCATACATTCATCTATTTCCCTTGGTCTGTGTCCGTGAGTGTCAAGGTGTAATGCGTATGTGTTCTGTAAACCTTGTTTAAGGACATCAAAATAACCGAAAACACGCGACTCGTTTCCTTTGATATCAAGGATCTATATACTTCAATACCAACACATGAAACCTTAGATATTCTACGCAACACACTAGACAATCTATATGAAAGCCAATACATCGCTGATATTATAGATATTGCAAAAACGATAATAAAACAGAACTACTTTAGATTCAGTAACCACTTTTACAAATTACCTAACGGACTCGGTATGGGAAACTCAACTTCCGCAATCTTCATGGAAATTTTCATGCAACATCTCGAATCACTACATGTAATAACACTAATGGAAAAACATAAAATAACTCATTACTATAGATACCTTGATGATATTAAATGTATCCCCAAACAAGAAAACGGCGTACAAATTCTAGAAAACTTAAGCACAACTCATAATAAGATTACATACACAATGGAAAAAGAACAAGATAGAAGTTTGCATTATCTTGACATCACTAAAACACGAGGAACTGACTATTTAACATTTGACATCTATAGAAAACCAACTACGACGGTTACTACCATCCACAACACCTCAAACCACCCTACACAACATAAACTAGCAGCGTTTAGACATATGATACGCACACTTAAGATAATTGCACTTACTCCAGATAAGTACAACAAAGAACTAGACACAATCTACGCGATAGCTATAAATAACGGCTACAAGGCCACTACCATCGATAAACTTCTTAGACAACACAACACTAAGAACAGAAATAAAGAAGACAAAGAGACAGCCGATACAACACGACGGCACACCTTTACTTACACAGGACCAGAAATACGCTGACTAACTAACCTTTTTCACAAAGAAGGAATGCTCACAGCATTAAAAAGTGGAAACACCCTCGGCATAATCTCAGAACAGCGACAGAAACAACTGACAAATTTAGTTCCAGCGGGGTATACAGACTTACCTGTACCTGCAAACAAACCTATATAGGGCAAACTGCACGAACACTAAAAACAAGGTTTACAGAAAAGAGAAGATTCAAACTTTGCATTACACCTTGACACTTACGGACACACACACACACCTAGCAAAAAAGGACGAAGACTAGACATTCTTGAAAACATGGAAATCTACAAAAGAAAAACATTCAACAATGACATTATAAACGAACAGGTAAACACCACCTCAGACACAATTTTCACACCATTGAAACTACTCATGTAAACGGGAAACGAAAAACACCCTCAGACGGACACACATACCTACATAATAGTAAAAGACGAAGGTATCGATAAATTCACTTTGCATACAAATGCCAGGTGGCTGGCATTCTGATTACCTGAATATATACGAACCTAACACTGAACGCCAACACTGACTCACCAGTACAAACTAAAACACGGCTTGAAATTGATGCATTCGCATCGAAAGCACTCGCTATCGATTACGAACCAGTCAGTTAGGACGGAAAATGGCAGTATTATGATTTATTTCATTTTATTTCGGATATTTGTGAATTTTTGGATAAAAATGGTTAAAGCTGCACGCTTAACGACATTTGAGAAGTGTGCTGGACTTCTTCTTGAATTTGAGAGTGATTTGAATGAGACTCACAAGGCAAATCAAACGGCCTTTACAATAGAGCTTGAGAAGGAGGAGTTCAATATCATGTGGGAGAAAGTAAGATTCTCATACGAAGCCTTGGCGACTATAGGTGATAATGCTGAACCCGAAGAAGATTTGGAAGCCGCTAAGATTCTCTTTGAGGAATGTAGATTGGCTTATATTACTTGTGCAGCTTTAATCAGTGAAGTGTCGCAATCATTTATTAATAGACCAACTTCCGCCACATTTTCTTCTACCCATTGTATACCTAATTCGAATGAGGATGCTATTTTTGGAGGCCATCACATTAGGTTGCCACCCTGTACTACCGAACCTTTTTACGGTGACTATCAGTCCTGGTCAGCTTTTAGAGATATGTTCGTGGCAGTATATATCAAGGGCACCTCATTAACTGCAGTAGAAAAACTATTCTATTTGAGGCAAAACACTAGAGATGAGGCTTTGGACATCGCCAAGAAATCTCCCCTCACTAATGATGGCTTCGAAACTGCCATCTAAGAGATAGGTACGAGAACAAGAGAATTCTTGTTAATATACAGTTAAAAATTTTGCTTAACTTGGTTGAGGTCAAATCGGAGTCAGCTATCTATCTTATCTCTCGTTTTCAGTCTTTAGAGACTGTTTCTGGTATAAAGGCAAATTCCACAGTTCATAGTGCAAATCCCAGCTCTAGTAGAAGCTCTTGTAACGACACGTTCTCGCGTTATGCTTGGATAGAGCTGGCGGCGTCCAGGGTTCGTTACAAAAAAAATGTTGCTTCACTAATATCACAAGAGACACTTTTGTTTTACAAAAAAAAATTTTCTTTTATTATAATTCACTCTTAAACTAGGTTAAAATTATACTACAGCGCTACTGAGCACGACAACGACGATCAACCGCTTCGTGGCCCTCAAGAGTTTTCGTCTACACTCTCCGCCGGCTAGCCTACTGCTTCTCACACTGGAGCGAATAAAATTCTGGTCCAGTCTGAGCAGAACAGTTTGCCTGTCCACCAATTTTTGACTTGTTGCGGCTGTCACGAATAAGATTCTGAGACAACCTTTCCACGTCGAAATTGGTGTTAGCCTTTTGATGATCTTGTCCGTTTTGTTCAGCTAGGGCGAATAAACTTCTGGCCTTGCTCTGGCCTCCGTCACCTGGCCAGGTGAAGCAGCGACAGAACTTGCTTGGCCGTAGACCTGAGCTATACTCAATTAATTCAAAGTCGAATAAAATTCTGACTCTGATTAACTGAGCTGAATCTATTCGCAAGACTATTTTAATTAAGTTGAATAAAATTCTAACTCACTTAAAAGAAGTCTTGCCCGGTTGCCTGCCCGTGGCCGACTCCTCTCAAAAGTGTAATTATTTCGCTTTTATATGTTTCTGCCAGGCACACATACACACCCATACCACTAAACGACAGCTGCTTGCGACTGTTCAGGGTTGTGTTTAATGGAATGTTTTCCTTACGGATGTATCTTCATGTTAATAGGTGGCGCTTCTTAACGGCTATTATAACAATAAATGCAATTATAAAAAATATGACAATTATGTAGTAGAATTCATTTACTAATCAAAACTTAAAACACAAATGGGAAAGATGTATAATAATAAAAAAAAGAAGTTACGAAATTCATTAAATAATAGAAAAAAAATTAAAAAATGTACAAATTCATGAAATTCATTAAAAAAAGAAAAAATAATTAATAATGTGAAAAATATGTAGTAGTCCAATAGCCTGCGACCGAATGGCTATGTGATCCAAAAACGAGCCTGCCGACTTTTGGTCGTCACATTGCCTCTCCTCTCCGGCAAAAAAAATATTTAAGAATAGATAGACATAAATTTGCCTTAATAAAAAAATGGTTTCAAATCGCCGACATGCGCCGTGCGGTTTCATCATTGGTTTGATTCTTAAGTTTGACAATAACAGGAGAAGTATAACTGGCTATTGAGTACGGACCTCCGAATTTTGGAGCTAGCTTAGCCGCAAACTTCTCGCTTGCTCTCGATAACGGATGTTGTCTAACAAGTACCAATTCGCCAATTTTCGGTTTCCATTTCCGACGACGTAAATTATAGTGACGTTGTTGTTCGGTTGCCGCGTTGGCTATGTTTCTTCTGACGATATCAAAAACTTGTTTCATCTCTTCCGCCCGTTTTCTGGGAGGAGGAGTCTCGACACCTGACCCCACTGTGACCTCATCGAAAAGCATATTCGGTAAACGAGGCTCCCGTCCCTGGGTAAGGAACGCGGGAGAATATCCTGTCGTTTCTGATTCGCTCGTATTTATGGCCAACCTCAATTCCGGTATGAATTCATCCCACTTATTGTGTTAGTTATCGGAAAATTGTGTATATGGAGCCGTAAGTTGATGCTGAATCCCCAATTCCGATAAAAATCTTTCAAAAATTCGCGATGTAAATTGGGTACCGTTGTCAGTTATCATCACTTTAGGCACCCCATATCGTGCAAGAATTCGTTCGCGGAATGCCTTTATCAGACTTTCCGATGTAGCCTTTCTCAACGGCATAAGTTCGTTCCATTTCGAGAACCTATCAAAAAAAAAACAAGTAACATCGTAGAGCCATGTTTTGTCCGTGGTAGAGTACCAACAAAATCGGCGCAGATTGTGGCCCACGGTTCCTCGGGTATGCGTGTCAGCATTTCACCCGCAGATCGTTGTTGTGTGATCTTATGCCGCTGGCAGGATTCACATCTACGTACATATCTACTGATATCTCGAAACATTCCCGGCCAATAATAGCGTGTGGCTATTCTATTGCCTGTTTTCCTTATACCAAGGTGGCCGGCTGTCACACTGTCGTGATTTTCCTCCAACACTCGTTTTCGTAGTGTATTAGGCACACATAATTTCCAGGGATTTGCATCGTCTCCATGTAACTGCCGAGAAAAATGCCGATATAACTGACCGTTTACTTTACTGTAATCAGGATATTTTTCTGGATGTTCTAGAATCTCTTTCTTTCGCTTCTTCAGCCATGAGCATTCTTTGGTTGCTATAGACACATTGGCCACATTGGCGGTTACTCGTGGTTGCCGTGATAGGGCGTCAGCCATAATATTCTGCTTTCCTTTCCGATACGCTATAGTGTAGTTATATTGTTGTAGCTTTAATGCCCATCTAGCTAACCGACCGGTTGGATTTTGTATCGAGTTAAGCCATTTTAGCGCCAAGTGATCAGTCATTATGATGAACTTATACCCTTCCAAATATGGCCTCATCTTTCAGACTCCCTATATATATAATCGCTAAACATTCTTTTTAGGTGGTGGAATAATTCTGTTCTCCCTATTGAGATGTCGACTTGCATATGCGATGACCCGTTCTGATCCTTCGAGTTCCTGGGTCAGCACTACCCCTAAACCAAAATCACTGGCATCCGTTTGTAGCGTGAAAGTTGCATTGAAATCTGGACATGCCAAAATAGGGGCTTCCGTTAATTTCCGCTTCAAATGTTCAAATGCCGTCTGTTTATCTAATCCCCAATGCCAGTGTTTCCCTTTCTTCAGTAGATTGGTTAGTGGCGGCGAGATAGTGGCGAAATCGGACACAAATCTCCGATTCCAGGATACTATTCCTAAAAAACGGCGAACGTCCTTAACATTACACGGCGTGGGTATTTCCCTAATAGCCGCTATCTTTTCGGGGTCGATCTTTATTCCCTCGCCACTCACAACATGACCAAGATATTTTGTTTGTTGTTTGAAAAATTCGCATTTCTCCGGGTTTATCCTTAAATTGACTGCTCGTAGACGCCGGAAAACCTCCCTTAAAACATTCAGATGCTCATCTAAAGTTTTCCCGATTATGATAATATCGTCCAGGTAGTATGGTTCCATATCGGGTCCACTGATATTGTCCAGGGCTCTCTGAAAGGTAGCCGGAGCGGAATGCAATCCAAAGGGCATGACTCGCCATTGGGACAGCCCTCTTCCGGTAACAGCGAAAGCAGTGTACTTTTTGCTGCTTACTTCCATCGAGATTTGCCAATATCCATACTTCAGGTCGAGACTACTTACATATGTCGCATGGCGTAATCTATCAAAATGGTATCTATTCTAGGTAATGGGTATGCATCGGGTACCGACCTTTTGTTTAATTGTCTGAAATCCATACACATCCTCCAGGTGCCGTTCTTCTTCTTTGCCAGAGTTACGGGGAAACTATACGGACTGTTGGATGGTTCTATAAACCCTTTTGCTATCAGCTTGTTGACTTCAGCGTTTATAATGGCTTGCATAGCAGGATTCCTCTGGGCATAACGGAGTTTGATTGGACGATGATCTGTCATTATTATTTTATGGGCAGTAATATTCGACAGCCCAGATATTAAACTAAATTTTTGTAATTCAGTTTCCAGAAATGTTTTTATTTTATGTTGTTCGACTGGTCCGTGGTACGGTGCCCTATGGCCCCTTGTGCGTTCGGTTTTTCATTGGAGATGGCCTTGGCGGAGGTTGAATATTCCGGTTTTTTATTAGATTTTTTTAAATCGCTGACCAACCCTGCGCAGCTGTTGGTGGCTCCGAAATTTCGTAAAAACTCCAAAACAACAGCATCTCTTCACAACAGCCTGGCATAATCAGCAAAGTACACTTTTTAATTTAGGTTCCGAAAGAAACAGTGTATTCGACACCTTGCGTGAGTCGTTTGATTGTACCATCGGCTAGGGTTATTTCCCGATCCTCTGTAACAGGTTTTGAAGAGGCCTTCAGTTTAGCGACTAGAGATGGTCTGACGAAATTTCGGGATGCACCGGAGTCAATATTGGCGGTTATTACTTCTCCGCCTATTATTATGGTTGCTGTTAAACGTGCTGCTTCACAATTCAATTTCGTTTTATTTCTCGAGGGTGGTCTGTTTGGAGGTACGGCTAGCCTCAGTTGTGCCGTCCTCTGCTTGCATTTTCTTGCACGGTGCGAATTATTTGACCCTTATCCCCTTGAGGACTTTCGACTCCACAAGACTTGCAGGCGTCGCGCTGGATATTATTGGCTCTTACGGATCGTGATGTCATTGGATGTTGTCTATTGTCTTGGGGGGATGAATCCTTTATGCTCTCCAGATCTTCTGCGAGTGCAATCAGTTCGCCCAGTGAAGTGAAATCCTTGCGATGGATGTACCATTTGAAATCCGACTGTGCGTTGCTAAAAATTCTCTCTAATTTTTGGTGTTCATTCAATTCCAAATGTCGCATTAGGTCTTGTAGGGCTAGCACATAGTCTTTAAAGGGTTCCTGTATTCCTTGTCTTCTTTTCTGTATCTCATCTTCCAACTTTTTGTAGTATCTTGGTGGCAGAAAGAATTTACAAAAGTCTCTCCTGAAGGTGACCCAAGTAGACCAAGATTTGTTGTTGTTACGAAACCAGACTAGTGCGCGGTCTTAGAAAAATTCTGGCATAATTTGTGGTAAATGGTTGAGTGACACATAATACATTTGTGATAACTCTTCTATCCGCTCCACAAATTCAAGCGGGACACTCGTGCCATTGTATCTTGAACCCCACTTTCGTACTGTGTCGATAATATAGATTCTTAGCGCATTTATTTCTGGGTCCGTACAAGATTTACGTTCTGCTTCTTCTTTTGCGGGTGACTTCGACATCGTATGAGTAGCTTGTCCTATGACATTTAGTGTAGAACAGGTGGTTTCATATCTTGGCTGGATATTTATTAGCCGTTTTGCGTGGTCCTCATCATGTTCACCAGCTAGGAATTTAGCCCATCGTCTTCTAAGTTCTTCGACGGTGCCAGTTGTATCCAGTTTAAATTCATTTAAGTAGAATACTAAATCGTCCCGTTTAAGGGAATAAGCCCAGGATGACTTTAATATTTTCTTCCTTCCTTTTTTTTTAGCATATTATCTTTTTTTTTGTTTAAGAGTTTCTTCTTTTTTTGTGTTGTTGTTCTTTTTTTTTTTAATTGGGACTTTCGAACTGTTCCTGCTCGGGCGCCATTGTAACGACACGTTCTCGCGTTATGCTTGGATAGAGCTCGCGGCGTCCAGGGTTTGTTACAAAAAAAATGTTGCTTCACTAATATCACAAGAGACACTTTTGTTTTACAAAAAAAAAATTTTTCTTTTATTATAATTCACTCTTAAACTAGGTTAAAATTATACTACAGCACTACTGAGCACGCCAACGACGATCAACCGCTTGTGGCCCTCAAGAGTTTTCGTCTACACTCTCCGCCGGCTAGCCTACTGCTTCTCACACTGGAGCGAATAAAATTCTGGGCCAGTCTGAGCAGAACAGTTTGCCTGTCCACCAATTTTTGACTTGTTGCGGTTGTCACGAATAAGATTATGAGACAACCTTTCCACGTCGAAATTGGTGTTAGCCTTTTGACGATCTTGTCCGTCTTGTTCAGCTAGGGCGAATAAAATTCTGGCCTTGCTCTGGCCTCCGTCACCTGGACGAATAAAATTCTGGCCAGGTGAAGCAGCGACAGAACTTGCTTGACCGTAGACCTGAGCTATACTCAATTAATTCAAAGTCGAATAAAATTCTGACTCTGATTAACTGAGCTGAACCTATTCGTATTTTAATTAAGTTGAATAAAATTCTAACTCACTTAAAAGAAGTCTTGCCCGGTTGCCTGCCCGTGGCCAACTCCTCTCAAAAGCGTAATTATCTCGCTTTTATATGTTTCTGCCAGGCACACATACACACCCATACCACTAAACGACAACTGCTTGCGACTGTTCAGGGTTGTGTTTAATGGTATGTTTTCCTTACGGATGTATCTTAATGTTAATAGGTGGCGCTTCTTAACGGCTATTATAATTTCAAATATTTTATTCACTAATAACATTAAACAAAAATCAACAATAAATGCAATTATAAAAAATATGACAATTATGTAATAGAATTTATTTACTAATCAAAACTTAAAACACAAATGGGAAAGATGTATGATAATAAAAAAAAGAAGTTACGAAATTCATTAAATAATAGAAAAAAAATCAAAAAATGTACAAATTCATGAAATTCATGAAAAAAAGAAAAAAATAATTAATAATGTGAAAAATATGTAGTAGTCCAATAGCCTGCGACCGAATGGCTATTTGATCAAAAACGAGTCTGCCGACTTTTGGTCGTCACACTCTCTACCAACAAATAGTGCTCATTATAAAGGTAATAGTTTACAAGTAATTTAATTATTCGGAATCATTTTCAATATAAGCCATTTTATTTTTCGTGCTTGATTCCTTTAAATAAATATTTCATGATATTCTCACAAAATATTTATTACAAAAATTTTTATTAAAAAATAAACATTTTATGATATTCTCATAAAACATTTATTCCAATAAAAATAAAAAAAAATAAAAAATAAAAAAAAATAAAAAAAAAAACAATATTTGAAATGTATTACTGCGGGGGAGAGCACATCCATATTGCAATTTCACTATCGCTCAAGTAGATCATCAGTGAATTTTACCCCAATATTGTATAGAAAAACCAAACTGATTCTATGAGAATTTTTCATAAAATCAACATAGCATAGACAGCAAGACTCAAAAACACTTCTACACAAACACAGCAAAACATTTCAAACAACAAAAAACATTGTTTATTTTCAATCATTTCTACAGGGTTTCCGTTGGAAACAGTTAAAAATCCTTAATTTATTTTATATAAAAAAAAATCTTTAAGCCGCTAACAACTGCGGCAATAAAAACACTTATTTGAATTTAATTTATTTTATTTAAACAATTAAAATTTGTATTAATAAAAAATAAGACTTTATTGATCGAGCGCGTAACCAAGACTGCTGGTGTAAGTTTAATTAGCTTAGATCGATGACTTCCCCTATCACGTTGCACTACCACGTGAGTTGCTGATGCAGCCAATATGTTGTAATCGCCAATGAAGCCAAAACGTTGGTAGTGCTGACCGAACGTATTTTACCGGTCATCGAACTGGAGCGCGTGTAATAATTTAAAGTGACAAAAGTGTTAACTAAACCATTCATATGTAATTTCATTTCAAATATTTTTTTTTTATTTTTTTTTTATTTTTATTGGAATAAATGTTTTATGAGAATATCATAAAATGTTTATTTTTTAATAAAAATTTTTGTAATAAATTTTTTGTGAGAATATCATGAAATATTTATTTAAAGGAATCAAGCATGAAAAATAAAATTGCTTATATTGAAAATGATTCCGAAAATTTAAATTACTTATTTCCATTGCATGTGCCCGTTGCTTTTTTGTAAAATTTTTGTAAAACTATTTACAAATATTTTTTATTTTCTGGAATTTTCAAATTACATATGAATGGTTTCCAACGGAAACCCTTATGTAGAAATGATTGAAAATAAACAATGTTTTTTGTTGTTTGAAATGTTTTGTTGTGTTTGTGTAGAAGTGTTTTTGAGTCTTGCTGTCTATGCTATGTTGATTTTATGAAAAATTCTCATAGAATCAGTTTGGCTTTGGATATAAGACTTTTAGGTTTTTCTATACAATATTGGGGTAAAATTCACTGATGATCTACTTGAGCGATAGTGAAATTGCGATATGGATGTGCTCTCCCCCGCAGTAATACATTTCAAATATTTTTTTTTTTTTTAATTTTTTTTTTTTTATTTTTATTGGAATAAATGTTTTATGAGAATATCATAAAATGTTTATTTTTTAATAAAAATTTTTGTAATAAATATTTTGTAAGAATATCATGAAATATTTATTTAAAGGAATCAAGCACGAAAAATAAAATTGGTAATAGTTTACAAAATAGGAAGGATTACTTTTCTAGTAAGAGAGTTAGCACTTATCAGGCGAAAGTGATAAAAGGATCATGTCCCAGTTGCTCAAAAGATCACTTGTTATGAACCTGTCCCAAATTTCTAGGAATGAACCCTGGTAAAAGATTTTAAGTCGTTAAAAGAAATAATTTGAGCAGAAATTGCCTCAGTGAGGGCCATAAACTGAACTTCTGTAGGAGCACCTTCAGTTGTTCTACTTGCAAAAGGAAACACCATTCATTGCTGCATAGGGAGGTTGTAAATGAAGCCGAAAATGATGGGTCTAGTACGAGTCAGACAGCATTACGAAATTCGACGGTTCAAAACTGCTTCGCTGTTACCTCGCGACATGTTCTTCTGGGAACTGCACTTGTCAACATAATTTCTCATGGAGAAGTATTTTGTGCACGAGCTCTCATTGATTCTGGGTCACAGGCAACTTTTATTTCTGAAAGTTTGCAGCGAAAACTTAATCTGCCAGTTAACCGAATAAAGGCTCAGGTTTCTGGCTTGAATAATGCTTTGGCTGGTTCGGTGCAGAACACTTGTTCGTTTGAGTTGAGCTCTCGTTTTAATAGTCACCTAAAACTTACTGTAGAGGGCTTACCTAGATTAACGGGAAATATGGAAGCCAGGTCAGTTAAGATACCCCACTCGTTTTCATTAGTGGATTTGAAATTAGCCGATCCAAATTTTGAGAAGAGCGGTAAGATCGATTTGCTTATTGGGGCTGATATTTATTCCAAAATTATGAGGGATGGAGTAAGGCGAAACATTCTTGGCAATTTGATAGCTCAGGAAACCATATTTGGGTGGATTTTAACTGGTGCGCTTACTGATTGTGAAAGGTTCTTATCACACGGAAGTGGATTTGGATCAACAGCTGAAGAAATTTTGGGCTCTGGAAGAGCCAAGGGTCTCTAAGCTCACTCCTGAGGAGGAATATTGTGAGAAACATTACAGAAATACTACGAAGCGTAATATGGATGGGCGTTATGTAGTTGCTTTGCCGTTTAAACCACAATATTTGGTTAATAGTAGCCTAGGACGTTCTCGTGAAAAGGCAAGACGACAGTTATTTAGAACTGAGATTTCTCTCTTATAGAGCCCGGTTCTTAAAGAAACTTATGATAGTGCTCTTGCCAAATATGAGACTTTAGGTCATATGGTTCAGGTTCAGCCCACTGAATCCGATTTTTCGAGAACGTTTTATTTGCCGCATCATGCGATTTTATCGTTATGTTTTCAACGATGACATCGAAAAAATGTATCTCTAAATTTTAGCGGAACCGGAACAGACGAAATATTAGCGTATTGTCTTCCGCAGTCATCCAACGGATGATTTGAAGGATTTCGAATTACAAACTATCACCTCTGGGGTAAATTGTGCACCCTATTTAGTAATTAGAACGTTGCAACAATTGGCAAGCGATGTAAAGGAAAAATGGCCGCTCGCTTCAAAAATTTTGCGTCATATGATTTACGTAGATGATGCTTTGGCTGGTACACATGAAATTTCTTTGGCGATTGCTGCGCGTAATCAATTATTATTAGCTCTATCATCAGCTGGTTTTTCGATGAGGAAGTGGACGTCAAACGATGAACGTATTTTAAAAGATTTACCTCTTGATTTTCTTTTGAATCGTAATTTTTTGGAAATCAAAGACGACAGCAATACCAAAGCATTAGGCATAAGGTGGAATGCTAAGGTTGATGAATTTTATTTTAAGGCTTTTCCTATTCCTGTTAGGGGAAATTTTACGAAGCGAGAAGTATTGTCTATTATCGCGAAGCTTTTTGATTCTGCTGGATGGCTGGAACCGATAATTGTAGTTGCAAATATGTCGATGAAACAAATTTGGAACGAAAAAACAGATTGGGATGAAGTTTTACTTGGAAATAGTAACCAGAAATGGCTACAATTTGTAAATGATTATTGCGGCATTAATTAGATAAGGATATGTCGCTGGGTGGGTATTACACCTTCCAGTAAGGTGGAAATTCATGGATTTTCTGACGCCTCGGAAGGGGCGTATGGTGCTTGCGTATATGTAGGGTTATTAGACGGAAATGGTGCTATTCAGTCACATTCGTTAGCGAAGTCTAGAGTAGCTCCTTTAAAGACCATTTCTTCGAAAATTAGCTTTGGTGGCATGGGCCTTCTTGGCTACGTTTGTCTTCTGATCGATGGGATAATGTAGGTGTCGGTGAATTTGGAATCAGGAAAGAAGAGCGTAAATATCACGAATTTTTATATTTACTTCAAATCGTTTTATGATTTATTGGAAAATTTTTCTTCTTATTCGCGAGCTTTGCGTGTTTTGGCATTTATGGTAAGAGGTTGGAAGGTCATTTTAAAACAGCAGAATAATTTTTCGGATTCGGAAATTACTTCAGCGGAGATTCAATCGGTTAAAGAGAAGCTGATTATTGTATCTTAAAAGGCTTTTTTTGCTACGGAGTATTATAAATTGTCCAATGGTCAACCGATTTTAGAAAGGCAACTGTTAAACTTGTCTCCCTTTCTAGACAAAAAGGGAATAATTCGCGTAGGTGGGCGCTTGGAAAATGCTCCAAATTTGACGTAAAATGAGCGATTTCCTATAGTATTGCATCCAGGTTGTAAGTTTTCAAAATTGTTTGTAAAATTTGTTAATCGAATCACGTTGCACGGTGGAAATCAGTTGATGCTTAGAGTCGTACGCACTGAATTTTGTATTCCGCATGCTAGAAATTTAATCAAAACCATAATAGGTCGTTGTAAAATTTGCGAGTTACAGAAAAAGTTAACGCAAAGTCAGATTATGGCAGCTCTTCCTACTTCTAGAACGGTAATTTCTCGGCCCTTTACTACTACTGGTGTGGACTTCACAGGGCCTTTTGATATTCGAAATTATACCGGTCGGGCTTGCTTAATTATAAAGGGCTACGTGTGTTTGTTTGTGTGTTTCGCGACGAAAGCGATTCATTTGGAGGCGGTTAGTAGTTTTTCTACGCCAGCTTTCTTGGTAGCTTTTGAAAGATTTGTTTCCCGACGGGGTTATCCAAAGGAAATGTTCTCGGATAACGGTACAAATTTTGTAGGTGCTTCAAAGGTCATAAGATCAGAATTTCGTGACTTTATTCGAGACACTGCTGATAGAGTGAATGCGAAGTACGGGCCTCAGGGCCTTGAATGGCATTTTAACCCTGCTAGTGCGCCTCGATGGGAGGCTTATGGGAAACAGGCGTCAAAAGCTTCAAGCATCATTTTAAAAGAATTGCTGGAGATCTTAAATACACTTTTGAGGAATTTTCAACTTTATTGGCGCGTATAGAATCGTGTTTAAATTCCAGACCGTTGTGTCCGTTAACAGAAAATGTTGAGAATCTAGATGTTTTAACGCCTGGACATTTTATCATTGGCGGCCCACTTTTGGCTCCACCTGAAGTAGACATTTTAGAATCACCGCTCTCAATTACAAATCGATGGCAGCGCGTTAAGGCATTAAATCAGCATTAATGTGCTAGGTGGAAAAATGATTATTTAAAGAATCTTCAAAAGCGGCATAAGCGGAAGTTTTTGCAGAAAGATTTAAAAGTTGGTGATCTTGTTGTTATTCGTGAGGAAAACTTGCCAACAAATGAGTGGCGCATGGGTCGAGTGGAGAAGTTAGATCCAGGTAAAGATGGCCACGTCAGAGTTGTAGAATTGAAAACAGAGCGTGGCAAAATCACTAGACTAGTTGTGAAGTTAATAGCACTTTCAACTTATTAGCCTTTATTATTTTAATTTATTTTCCAGCATCATGGTTTCATCCAAGTAATATACTGAAAATCGTTCGATTGAAGTTCGTTTTGTGGACGGTCGTAGCTATTCGTGCTTTTTAAACCTTAAATTGAATTATACATTATTATTTTGTGAAAATTAGAACAAAGAATTAGATCAAGTAAATTTGTAACCTTATCTTTTGTTCAAATATAAAACGGAATTTAACTCGTGTTCCACAACAGTTTTGTGCTTGTTTTATTTGCTTGGGTGACGATAGCAGTTTGGAAGCCATAATCCCCCACATTTTTACACGATGTTTGATGAACTTAGTGAGGTTGTTGTTATCATATTTTTTATGCCATATACATCGCACATTTCAAAGTCGACTCATCCAATTATTCACAAATGCATCCACCACAGTTTTGGATTCTAGGTTTGGCATTCGCTCCGGGCCATTCGCTAAAATAATCCTTTACCACAAGTGCACACCGATTTCGAGCATAACTAACAAGGAATGGACCTGCGATATCCATAGCTATCTGCTCAAAACTGGTGGCACCTGCGTTGTACTGTTTCATCCTACCATCACTTTTTCTTGTTGTACTCTTGTCCGCAATGCATTGTTCGCAATTAGCTATCCAATCAGCTACAGATTATGGGTAGCCTACCCAGTTTTGCCATCTGTACTTTGCCAATTTCGATGTAAGCAGCCATTTACCACCTTTAAGCTATTCTAATGAGCCCAGTACAATTTTGTCAATGGGCTTTTAGCCGATATTTCATTACAGTGCGGTCGCTTAAAGAGTAAATCCTGATTCTGAGCCTTCTAATGAGCTAATTTGGATACGCCGCACGTCAATGATGGACATCTTTTTCTTGACCTTTGTGCAATACCTGCATTCTAAGTTGCATGGCCGTCTTGAAACTGCAACTGGATTACTGTGTTTTCCGCCATTGCTCATTGCGATTTTAAAATTGCAGCAGCCAACGTAATGCGGAGTGGTCCGTTCTTGCATAAAATTTTGACCATATAAGCACGGAGTGTGGACAGTTTCCTGCTGTAACAGCCAATAAAACTAGAGACCACTTGACCATTTTGTTTCGGCCAACGTGTCGAAGATGGCGGTAAGCTGTCTTTCTTGGTGACGTCATTGAGTCTTCTTGACTGTTTAACTCAGAGAATGGTTCTGAGTTGGGCCACACTAGTTTGTGTAGCCGGAAGCTCTTTTTTCTTCGAGGGGGTTCGCCTGAAGATAATCGTTGCAACTCAAGCACTTAAACTTGGTTGCACGGAGAAGATGCGTCAGGTAAAGGTCCTGACGAAGATATGTTACGGAGACAAAGTAATTTGGGGTATCTTGTAAGCGATATCACTTGAAGATAGGAATTGTTACTCAAGTACTGGAAACTTGGTAACACGGAGTAGAACAAACAATATTTCTTGTTTAGGTTTACTCTATTGTCTCAAATTTATTTTAACAAATCTTGTTTTTATATACTAACTTAATGCTATGTCATACATTTGGGTTTCTTTTACTTTACATTGTTGCTGAAGTTGATTGCACCCCTTTTTGCAACATAGCAGAAACAATTTTCGTTTCTAGAGCAGACTTATGCTGAATTGTAACCAAACGGTTTGTATGTATATACATGTAGGTCTTTTCCGGGTTGTGCAATAAATAAAATGCTACCTATGTATATTGAAGGTGTGCATTGAACTTCAGTAAAAAACAAAACAAGAAAAACGAAAACAAGTGTTCAGTTATGATACTACAAAATATATATATAAATCCTTAAACATATTAACAACCAAAATATTTGTTTATTATTACGTAAAAATGCTTGCGTATCAGTAACATATGAAATTAAAGTATTAACTCTAGGTTACAAATGAGACCTATAAAAAAATGCAAGCATACAATAAAATAATATAAAAATGAAATAAAGTATTGAATGAAGGTTACAAATGTGACCTACATAAAAATGCAAGCTTATACAATAAAATAAAATATAAAAATAAAAAATACAATAAAGTATTATAACAGTGAAGGTATGAACATTCACTATAACTATCAGTGAGTTCCGCGTACTCAAAGGTGACTCAATAACTCCGTTCCGCTCCATTTCGTTGATCAGTTCTTTTACCTCGTTTTGGTTTGCATCGGGGACTGAGTGCTTGTTTTATTGGCCTCGCTTCGCCAGTATTTATTTCGGGTTTCACCACTGCCGTTCAGCCTTGGCTTTTATTATTTAGGTTCTGCCACCCATTTGTCCACCTGTTCTACTAATAAATACCGCTCTTTACCTGTAATTTTGCGGCATGCTGGATCGTAGCCTCTTGTTGCTGTAGAGATTAAGTACACCCAGAGAAATTTTCCCATCGTGGCAGGTTTTCGACAAGGCTTTATCTGCTAAGAGTCGTCTGTTACATCTTTTGACTTTAAAACCCACAACCGGTCATAGTGCGAAGCTGTGCCGCCACAGCTGCCAAAGCTACAGTTTCCAACTAAGGTGCTTATATCTGGCGTTCAACGGCAAATAGTTTACTTACAATGTGGTAATGATTGTGATAGTCAACCTTACCCTGACTCTTTAATAGGCGGGGGCCGAAGTACCAGTGCGCAGTCGTACATTATTTAACAAATTTACTGCAGCAAATAGTAACATTACTGTATTTCTGTTATATAAAGGAAATGAAAATTGTGGAGTTATAGGAGCAGGCTCTTGCCCTCAGTGATAGCTCGATTTAGTATTCGTCAAAAGTCTCTACCTACCAAAATAACGACATTATATTACCTATAGTCCATGCAAAAACTGGTGCTGCCGTCTTTCAGCTTTATTAAAACGATTGACGGTTTCCACGGACTTAAATATGGCTCAATATCTCTATTCCGCAGCGGAACTGTCTTTCTTGTTAACGTCAATAAGTTTCCTATAGTGTACGCAAAATGGTGCTGCCATTTTTTTCTGCTGCTAAAATTATCAGCGAGCTCTACGGACTCGAAGATAGCTTAATAACTTCGTTCCGGTCCATTTCGTTGACCAAATATCGTTTAGCTTTGCAACGTGTGTTTCACCACTGCCATTCTACCATGGCTTTTATTATTTAGGGCGAAAATGAAGGCATGATTTCTCAGCAACTGCTTCGCTTTGTTTCTTTCGGGAGCTTTCAGGTTTGCCACCCATTTACCCTGCTCTTTAGCTATTATTTTGGGACATACTGAATTCGTCGCACAACTAATTATGGCTCCAGCTGCCTCACATTGAACGATTCCAAAATTTTTGTTAATGGTCTTTTCGATGCTGGACAGATTAAATACTCTCACAGGGTCTTCTGGTTCTATAACCCACAAGCGGTTATCTACACAATCTACCTCCGCGCGTGCCCAAACCTGAGGTGAATATAAATATTTTATGAGAATATCATAAATAATCCACGTTAATTGGTGCTAGGGTCCCTAAAACATATTTCATATTTCGCCATGACATTTTGTTATATTTTACTTGCTTTGGCTTTCAATAACCCGAAAAAACAACTTTTTTGTGTAAACATTGTTTTTTGACTTTGTTTTTTGATTCAATTTGTGTGTTTTTAAGTTATACACTGAAATATATGTGGAAGCCCTTTTGTGTCATAAATTAGTAACTGGTATTTATTACCCTTGCTGACCTAGGACAACTTGCACATGCATTCTGTTTCTTCTTCCTTTTTCTTCCTTCTTCCGTTTTGTGCTGTCAACAATGATAGACGTGTTGGCTACGTCTTAAATATTAAATTTTATTGTAATATTAATTTGAGTTAATAAATAGATATAAGAATTCACAAGTTTACATTCTTTTATTGGATTAACGTAAACCAACAATCCAAATTGGTGACCCCGACGTGATCTTGTGGACTTTTTACGATTAAAAAAAGTCTTAGTGAAACGTGAACGAGACATTTTTAATTTAACATTGCTGATTAGCAAATTTTGGTCAACAAAAGTTCAAAAATTTTTGCCATGACAACCACCGAAGATAACACATCTTTAGAAGACAAAGACAACGATGGAAATGGTCAATCTACCAGCACAAATAAAAATGCTTCCGTATCCGCAATTTACGCCAGATTACCATTTCCCGAAATGTGCAGTACAAACATTAAAGCGTGGTTTGTCACAATGGATTTTTGGTTTGCGGCACCGGGTATAACTTCAGACAAGCAAAAGGCAGCCACCGTAATTGCAGCATTAAACCCCAACATTGTAGCACAACTGACGGATGTAATTACATCTTTGCCTGCTTCTGATCGATTTGAGTATGTAAAACGTCGCATCATAGATCATTTTGCAGACAGTGAGCAACGCCGCCTTAACCGACTTCTGTCAGAGTTGCCTCTTGGGGACAAGAAACCCTCAGAACTTTATTACGAAATGAAGCGTGTTGCGGGCAACACATTGGGAGACGCAGTCAGAGTTTGCTCAGCCTGTAGTGGCAGCATTCATCGGTCCAGCAGCAGAATTTACGAAAATTGCCGACTCAGTTGTAGAGGCTGTAACACCATCGCATATCCGTCATATTCGAAAAGAGTCACAAAATGAAATTGATGAGCTACGAGCAGATATAAAAGAATTAGGTAAGAAGTTTGAACATTTTCAACACGCTCACGTTCTCGTGGAGATACCGTCACGCGACTGCGTTCGCAGCATCGCAACGCTGCCAAAAACGACGTAGCAAACAGCGAATGTTGGTTTCACAAAAAATATGGCCGTGATGCACGTAGATGCCGCAGCCGCTGCAGCGACAAGTGCAGGCTATCAGCCAAAATTCCAAATGACTTGTTAGGTCGGTGAAGGAGCTCAGCGGAAATCCTTTCACCAAACGCCAAATTTTTCGCCTTAAAGTCATCGACAATAATACAACTCAAACTTTTCTTGTCGATAGTGGTGCTGATGTGTCAGTGCTACCTATAGGTTTAAAATCAAATGATGTCCGTCCAACTGCCGTTACACTTCATGCCGCAAATGGATCTTCCATTAAAGTTTTTGGTAAACAACGTATTAAAGTAGATCTTGGTCTACAATGAAATTTTGATTGGTCTTCTATTGTTGCTGACGTCACAACACCTATAATTGGCTCCGATTTTATAAAATTTTACGATCTGCTAATTGATCTACGTCGCAACCGCCTTATTGATAACACCACTGGATTCAACTCTAAGCTTACGTCACAATCGATAACCATCACGAATCTTTTATCAGAATTTTCTGATATCACCCAGCTTTCTCCAAGTGGATCTAAGACGAAATTAACAATATTTCATAAAATCGAGACAACGGGACAACCAGTGTTTTGCCACCCCAGACGTCTTTCACCTAAAAAGCTTGCTGTAGCAAAAAAAGAGTTTGACTTTCTCATTCAAACTGGAATTTGCCAACCATCTAAAAGCAATTGGTCAAGTCAATTGCACTTGGTATTAAAAAGTGATGGAACTTGGAGGCCATGCGGCGACTACCATGCGCTTAATGCTCAGACGTTGCCTGATTGGTATCCTTTGGGGTATCTCACGGATTTTACCAACAACCTGCAAGGTAGGAAAATTTTTTCGAAAATCGAACTGCAGAAAGCATTCCATAAAATTCCAATACACCCAGAGGACATACCTAAAACAGCCATAAGCACACCGTTTGGATTGTTTGAATTCAAATTTATGACCTTCGGTTTGTGCAACGCCGCACAAACTTTCCAGCGTCTAATTAATGAAATATTCACAGGAATGGATTTCGTTTTCCCCTACATCGACGATATTTTTGTTGCATCTGATAATTTAGAACAACACCGACAGCATGTGCATTTAATTTTTAAACGACTTCGTGAAAATAATCTTGCTATTAATTTGAAAAAGTTTGAATTTGAAAAAACTCAAATTTTGTTTCTTGGACATCTTGTCAATTCTGAAGGCATTCGCCCATCACCAGAAAAAGTAGCAGTTACCAACAATTTTCCGAACCCAAAAACCGCGCAAGAACTTAAAAGATTTATCGGAATGATAAACTTTTACAAAAGGTTTTGGTCCCACTCCACAACTTACCAACGACTTCTGCAACAGATGATTAAAGGTAACAAGAAAAACAACACAACAATATTAGTTTGGAATAATGAAACCGATGCAGCCTTTGATGAGTGCAAAATAAACCTAGCAAATGCTACATTATTAGCTCACCCTATTCCTGATGCTGAGCTATGCATTTATGTCGACGCTTCAGATTTTGCAGTAGGAGCAGCACTACATCAAAACGCCAATGGTGAAATGCAACCGCTTGCTTTTTATTCAAAGAAGCTTACAGGAACACAAAAAAGTATTCAACATACGACATAGAATTAGCCGCAATTTATCAAGCAATATGCCATTTTCGTTACGCAATAGAAGGACGACAGTTTTATATCGTAACTGATCATCGCCCTGTAATTTTCGCCTATAATCAAAAAATGGAAAAAGCATACCTCGCAGAATAAGACAGCTTGATTTCATTAGTCAGTTCACTACTGATATTCGTCACACCCCTGGCGCAGAGAATGCAACAGCTGATGCCCTATCGCGTATACAATCTCTTCAACAAAGCATCGATTATAAAAGTTTAGCCGTCGCGCAAAAAAATGACGAAGAACTAAAGGAAATTTTGGAAAAAAACAGGTACAAAACAAAGTTCACTTTTATTAAAACATTTGTTTGTTTTAGGTAGTGATGAGCAAATTATGTGCGATACCGCAACTTCTCGGGTACGACCTTATGTTCCTAAAGACTTCCAGCAGCAAGTCCTTGGAACAATACATAACTTGGCACACCCTGGTACCCGAACTACAACGAAGTTAGTCACTTCAAGATTTTGCTGGCCAGGAATGAGAGTTGTTTATCCTGTCAGCGATCAAAAATACACCGTCACACTAGTTCAGTACCCGACAAATATGAGCCACTTCAGAACGTTTCTCACATATGAACATCGATATCGTCGGACCATTTCCATTGTACGAGGGTCAACGATATTGCTTAACAATTATCGATCGTTTTACTCGATGGCCTGAGGCTGTGCCAATTCTCGATATGTCTGCGGAGTCAGTTGCAAAAGCGCTCGTTAGTCAGTGGATATCACGATTCGGTGTACCATCCCGAATTACATCAGATAAAGGTCGACAATTCGAATCATTAATTTTTGCAGAATTAATGAAAACAATTGGGACGTCTAATTTACGCACAACGCCATACCATCCGCAATCCAATGGCATAGTAGAAAGATGGTACAGAACATTAAAAGCAGCCATTTTATGTCACGACTCATCAAAATGGATTGATCATTTGCCTACAATTTTACTTGAACTTAGAGTAGTTTATAAGCCTGATATAAATGCATCACCAGCAGAGCTCGTTTATGGTACTACTTTAAAAATTCCTGGCGAATTTTTTTGCAAAACTTTTTAGATTCCACCACCGAATTTGTACAAGAATTTCGAACATCAATGAAAAATCTTCGGCCAACGCAAACAGCACACCATACGCCACACGCTACATTCATCTCTGAAGATCTCCAGTCGACAACACACGTCTTTGTACGCAACGATTCAATACGTCCTTCACTAACGCAACCATACGATGGTCCGTATGAAATTTTGAAGAAATTTCCAAAATATTTCACAATTAATATTCGGGGTCGAAAAACCAATATTAACATCGATAGACTTAAACCTTGTTTTTTACCAGCGAGCCGTCAAAATCAGCAGCTATACAAACCGATCCTGCAACTGATCGACAACAAGTCCAAAGTGATATGCCTCAGCTACCTGCTTCAGAAGTCAGAAACATCTTCTTTCCACAAAAGAAGAACCCACTTCAACAACATCCGAAACGATTTTGAAAGCTACGTCTAGCGGCAGAAAGGTGAAGCTTCCTGTTAGGCTCAGATAACCTTTTTCCAGCGAGGGGAGTAATGTGGCAGCCCTTTTGTGTCATAAATTAGTAACCGGTATTTATTACCATTGCTGACCTAGGACAACTTGCACATGCATTCTGTTTCTTCTTCTACCTTCTTCTGTTTTGTGCTGTTAACGATGATAGACGTGTTGGCTACGTCTTAAATATTAAATTTTATTGTAATATTAATTTGAGTTAATAAATAGATATACGAATTCACAAGTGTAAATTCTTTTATTGGATTAACGTAAACCAACAATCCAAATATATATATAAATGTCATGACGAATTTCGAAATATCCTTTCACCTACAAATGTTAATATTAGTGAATGTATCATTTAACCGGGAAAATTAAATATTTATGTGATTTAACTGTAACTGGTAAATCAAAGTATTTTGATTCTACTCTAAAAATTTGAAATTTTAAAGTACAATATGTATATTTTTTACTACATTTTAATTGCAAAACTTTGCAAAATATTTGTGTTTAGTTGCGGCGCATTAGCATATTTTCCCTATTTTGGTATTTTAGGTCAATTGGGTAATCATATTTTAATATGTTAAGTTAAATGGCATCCATACAAACACACAATATAAATATTTTTTTAATCTTCTACTTTTCGTTTAAATTCAACTTTAAAAGATTCAATGTCTTATTCAGTGGACGCCAGTGAAAGTGTTAAGATTTAGTAAAATTTAATAGTGAGCTGTTATATTATATTTTTTGTTTGTTTTTAATATCACGCTTTTTAATAAATAACAAAAGTAAGTTTTTTGAATTGTATATTTTCAAATCAAATATTCAGTTTATAATCTCCTTACATTGCTATAACACATAATTTAATTTTACATGTTTTTGACAAAGTTGTATCAAGCATAAAAATTATACTTTTTGTTTGTAGAATAAATTATCCAGTTTTATGTAAAACTTCCATTGTGCTAGAAGTAAAGTTTAAAGTAAGACAACTTACAAAATAACTTACATATTAAAATTAATGTGTATTTTCTCACTTTACCAATATTTTGTTAGTTTAACGAGTTTTTTTTAACATGTATTAATATATTTCATAAAAATCAATTTACTATTCAAATAAATGAATTTTATCTTCCACTGATATCAAGTAATATTGCACGCTTCTTTAATTAACTAAAAATCTTTTAATAGATCTTAAGTATTTTATAGTAGAGCTTTATTTTCTACTATGCATAGCAAAATAATTACATTGTCTTAAATGTAATCAGATCTGCCAAAGAATTTTGCCGAGGGAAAGAGTAAAGAGAATATTATAAAAAAAAATTTAATTCGCAGAAGATCAAATTTGTCGAAAAGGAAAAAAGGAATTTGGAAACGTAGTGGCTGTAACTGTGTTTCCAAATTTTAAAAAAATTATGAAGTATTTGAAATCATCAAAACAGATTTCACTTTAAACAAAATATTGTAAAAGTATTTAATACAAATAAAATAATTTTCTTTAATTGAAAATATTTTTCGCAATAAATAATTTTTTTATTTAACTTTCCTAATATTTTTGTTTATGGTAACACTGCATGCTTGTTGCATTATTTTAACTTCGAATATGTTGCATACCAAGGGTAAAGAAAATTCCAATTTTTTATTCATTTTTACGTTTACGACTTTCATACTGCTTCTAAAAATCAAGTAAAATTTAAAATAGTTCAAATTGTATACCTTTACTGATTAATTATTTATTTATTTGTTTAATTTTAGAGTAAATAACCAGTTAATTATTAATACTTACTGCAGATTTTTCACTAAACAATAAAAGTTTACTCTTTATACGCACATATCAAAAGTTTCCTCATTTACTGTAAGACGGTTTTTATTAGATTTAATAAGACAATAAAAGTATTTACTTCTACATGTTAGCCTCAAGTGTTTTGCACTTTTATCAAAATAATTATGTGGGTTATAAATGGCATGTTTAACGTAATTTCAGTAATGCAAATGTATTTTCAATAAAATTTAGTGATAGTGAAACTCAAAATTTACTTAGTACTTTTAAATTTTGCAGTAATCATTAAACGTTTACTGGTAATTAAATTTAAGTATCATTAAAAATGTATTTTACAGCAATTTTATTATTTCACTTTGCAATTTTATTATTTGCTACTGCTCATCTTTATAAATCTAAAGATTTAATAGAAAACTAAAAAGCAGAAAATTTTTTTCTAAATTCTATTAATTTGAAAAGAAAAAAGCGCTTTCACAGATATTACCACGTTGACTACGTACCCCTGTCATTTTGTACGATTCTTTGTACGTATTAACTTCAGTACAGTTGCATCTTTTTTGAAACAATACTCAGTTTAAAAATAGTATAGAGAATTTTTAATATAAATATCACTTAAATTCACATACTATAAATTAAAGAGTAAAATGGATGGGAAGGAAAAAAGTATATTTTCATACTTTTGCTAACAAAAATGCTATCTCTATAAAAAAAACAGCCTTTATAAATTAACATAAGTACTGCAATCGTGAATAAACCGTTATTAAACTAAACAAAATAAAATTTCTTTATTATTTTGTTTTATAAACTATAAATTATAATTTTATAAACATTATAATAACTTGTTGTAAGTGTTTCTTAATAAATAAATTTTAAGGCTATAAAAAAGTTATGAAATAATATTTAAGTGAATAATATGAAGTATGTGAAAGTCGATAAGAAGACCACCAAACAATTTCCCATTTAGCTTAAGAGTTTTCCATTTAGTTAAATAACTCGTCACAACAATAAACGTATACTGGGACAACTTGAACAACTAAAAACGAACACTTCAATAAAAACCTGTATTTATAAATCAACGGTATTGATTCTTATTCGACCTACTTACGGATAAAATCCAAGCCAGCAAGAAAGCACGAACAAAACAAAAGCCATTAGTAAAACCAAAAAACAGCATAAGAGATCAGGAATATTTTTACTAATACCTTTAAATTAAATATGTTTTGTGGTGATGTATCAAACTATAAATTGTTTAATTTTTTAACCAACAAATAAATTTTTTATTTACACGAACAAAAGTGTTAGAAAGTTATAAAATTTATTGTAACCTCTTTCGAGAAATCGTTTGTTATGAAAAACTTAATATTGCACCTTGAGCTACGAGATTTTTTAAATTTCTCTGTGTATATGCACGAAAATATTGTGTGTACATAAGGGTGTGTCTTATAGAGGTATACAATTTTAAAATAAAATAAAAAAAGATGATTTTTTAAATTGACATTACTTTATTTTAAAGATAAGTTTCTAGCATGATAATTTAAACATGACTCGCTTCAGCTGGTTTAGACATAGCCAAACTTGGGGTTTAACTTTTATAATTTGTACAAGAAAACGATAAATGAGAAAATGAAAGAAAAATTATTTTAGAATAATTATTTTAGATAGTGGGTTTATGTTAATCATATTAAATATATAATATTCGAAATGTATTATAATTTATTAGTACTCTGTTGTTTTTTCCATCTCGAAAAATTTTTGAATATCGGCAATACATAAAAAATATAATATTAGTTATAAACTTTGCTAATCGTAAAACATAAAAATTACATTCCTTATAACAATCTAAACAAAATCATATAGTTTATTTCATTGAATTCACTTTTAAAAGGTATATATTGTTTAAAAAAATAACGTCAATATATACGGTTTCAAAAATTAAAAAATTAATTAAAGCTCAACCTCGAGATAAAAATTGTATAATAAAACATTAACATAGACGTTCAAAAAATATTTAAAGGACACATGCTATTTATTGAACCAACCTTTCATCTTCTGTTCTTACTGGGGTACATTTCTTTTGTATAAAATCTATTTAACATATTTAATAACAATTATAGTTATTAGATCTTTTTAATATGTAATTGTTAGTTTTTTTATTATGTTTCCATTAACCGAAAGAATAAATTTTAAAGCAGATACGGAGAATGTTGCACAAAATCAAAATTATGGACATTTGGTGCATAAAATTATAAAACAAAACTCTGTACCTACATAATATTAATAATTAATATACTTTAATTTTTTGTAATGTTTGGTCATTAAATTTATATTTTGAATATATGTGTAAAATAATATTGTTTTGTAAATTTGTTATTTTTAAAATTGTTTTCATTTCAAAAATTTTTTAATATTGAAAATTTGTTTGTATGTATGTATGTATAGTTATAAACAATTTTTTCAGTTTGTAGTTTGTATTGTTTTTGTTTTTTTTTGTTTTTTGAAAAAAGTTTTGATTATGTATTTTGAATTTGTTAATTAACAAATTTTTTCAATTTTGATTAATTATTTATGAATTTTTTTTGTTTATCCTGAAGATGCCAACCAATGGTTTGGCGAAATATTGAAACAAAATAAAAAAAAGTTTAAAAATTTTTTATAAAATAAAGACCTAATGCTTAATAATAAAAAACTGATAATTACATATTAACGATAATTAATTATTATATTAATGATAGCAATTACATTACTGATAATAACGACAACAATGATAATAATAACAATATTGATAATAATGATACTACCACCAGTAGTCTCATTATTATCCACACACGGTCATTACTTGTGGAAAATATCAACACAATAAGAATGACCATTGAATTGGAATAGGATTTTTTGGCGATTCTTCATCAATATATTAAATCTGATTCATGAAAGGAAAAATTTTAAAAATAAAAGTTACAAAGTTACAGGAATTGACAATAAGTTAAAAAAAAATGTTTTTTGGAAGACAATCGCATTCCTGGTGCAGGTACCCAGACCTTACACTATACAAATAATATATATCACAAAGATGTCGAACAAGAAATTGTAAATTTAATTTAAACTTGAAAAATAAAAATATTATTTATAACTCCTTCTACATGTGGTATCAAATGACTAATAGGGACATAAAAGTAAGCTGCACTAGCCTTCGGCTACACTAGAACCAGACATTGTATTTTATCCAGTCCAAGTTTCAAATCCTTTTGTTATTTTCAAATTAATACACCTCAGCATTTGCTATGCAAATGTCCATTGCCAAGTAATTAAAAAATTCTATAATGCTAATTATAATTCCTTGCATACTTTATTCCGTCTAACAATGAAGCATATAGCTTTGTTAAGAGAATTCCTTAAAAATCACATTTATAGAGCGTAATTTGATATAGCTATAGATACATATATATGTGTATATCTACCCATATTCTCATGTACAGACATAGATAACTATATAGTTACATAATCGTTTATTAATTTGCATTATATATATATTGTTACGTTTATACCTTTTATAAACGCTTTGTTGTGAGTTATTTATTGCAGAATAAATAACACCAGTTTTAAGAGATTTTAAATTAATAAGAATTTTTTTTACTTTAACTACACAAAGTTGACACTTCAGAACAATTTACTTAAAATGAACGTCTTTACTTGATGAGGTTTAATTTTACACTGATTGACTATCCACTCAGACGCTGCCCTATTTTTATTTGTCCATTTAAAGTCTAGCAGCCGTGCATAAAAACTTAAAGTAGGTTTAACTGCCGTTGTTAAGCACAATTTCCTAAAGTTGTATTAAAAAAACGTTTTTAACTTAACATACCTTTGTTAACTTTGAAGTAGGAAAAGCCTACGTTAAACCTACTATAAATTGACAGTTCAATTTTATTATTGAAAGTTTAAAAACAAAACAAATTGTGTTTACAATAAACTGAGCCGTTTATTTTAAAAGTGGCATAAGTTACTTTGCTATTGTCAGCTTTTTTATTTAAAATTAGTTTATATTACATTTTAATTTTTTCATTTCAACTAGTCTGTATTTAGTTTTCTTTGTGAAACGGATTTTTCTAATGATTGTGTTGAAATAAAATCTGTGAAGGATTTTTTCGACAGGGGACTATTAATACTATTACTATTTTGTCCTTTACATAAGTCACTATGTGCAATAATATGCTTTTGACTTGTGACATTCTTAGATATTTTATACAACACGCAGCAACCTCCTGAGAATAAAAAAATAATAAAATAATGCTAATTATGTGTAGTATATTAGATATCACTATAAAATAGTTCAGTAAACTGCACTATTCTTTCGTACTAATAAAAATAAATCCAATAATCACAATAATACTTCACACACACTTATTACATGCTTCCATTTCTTTCACAGTAAGCTCGGTAATTAATTTCCTGAGTACAGCGACTAACGCCACTTTCAAAATAAACATTTTTGTTATACCGTTAATTACCAACACTCCTCTCAAACAAATCTCAACACTTCTTAACTTATTAATTTCAAATTTATTAAAAATGAAAAAAAACTGTTCAGCTGTGACTTATGCCACTTTCAATGTAAACGGCGCAATTGACAGTTTGTTATTCCAAAAATTTTTAGAAATGCTTATTAAAAACAAATTGTAGTATACAAATAATAACAAAAAATTAAATTTTACCCTCCCTTCAATACAAAACATTTTTACATCATTATTTTATATTTTACAAAAATATAATTATAATTAATTATTTTAAGCAAAAGTTTTATTGATGTACTTATAATCAAAACAAAGCTCGTTATCCGAATAATTATTTTTTTAATATGAACAAATTCTTTGTAAGTTTTTCGACAGTAAGGTTGTTATTTTTCTGTTGTATGATGGAAATGTAGATTACGGGGCCATCGGTTGTGAGAGCTAGGTCTTGCCTCTCAGTGCTAGCTCGTTTTAGTTTAACTGTGACTCGTACGATTTGGTGTTGTTTGCACGTTTGTTGCCCCTTGGAGGTGAAGCAGATCTTGACCTTTTCTTAACAGACCTGCAGTTGCGCTGAAAATATTCGACCTTACCGCAGCTGAAATATTTTGCACGCGATCTACTTTTTTCTTCCAATAACTGCTCAAGCATTTCTTTCATCTTGCTTCTTTTGTCTCCGCAATACGTCGCACAAAGGGGCCAAATGAATGAAAAGTGGCGATTAATTCAAAATATGAACTTTAAAATTCATGATCGTGTTTGGTACCGGGTGAAAGTGGATAAAATTCTGCATCACTAATTGCAAAAATTATACTTTTAAGTTGTTTGCTTTAGTTGAAGTGAGCACTTAAAGTTGAATAATTGTTATTTTTTTTGTGCATATTATAAAAAACTGAAAATTTGGATATTTCAATTGATAATTTTTTCTATTAATACTTCTAAAAGTTAAATTTTTATAATGGAACCGTCAACTTCAGGTAGTTTACTGTATAGTACATGTTTTTTTGTTTAAATAAATGTTTCAAAAATATTAAATGTTAATAAAATAAAATTAGCCCAAAAATGGGCTATTTTTGATTTATATATGGAGTTTCAACAACTTTGTTCGTGAGCTTGCGTAAAATCGTCTATATAGTGTTATAATATCAGATCTCAACTAATAAACCCCAAAATATTTTTTGCGATTTTTGGCGACTTTTGAGTTATCGTTGTTTTTGTGAAATAACTCAAGATGCTAAAAATCCACAAGTTGTTTTTACTTTGTTTTGTCATTATTTTGGTTATAGTAGTTGTTATTGTAGCTAAAAAAAGTGTTGTTAATTAGAGATGGGCGCGTGAGTAACTTTAATTCACGCATGCTCACGTGATTGCGTATGTTGGGTTTATTTACTATGAATAAAACTAATTAAATTATTTTACATGTCTTTATGATATTTCAATGAATTTTACTTAAACATTTGTTAATTTTTAATTATTAGAAAATTGTATATGGCACAAGTGCACTATTTTGAAAAATTGAAGGAGGTCACGCTCCCATCCCTATTTATTATTGTCATTTATTTGAGTCCTGTTGGTCATATACATGCATCATACGAGTAAAGTTTTAATTTTGTTTTAAGCTGGTGATATCAACCTACTAATATAATGATAATACATTTTTAAGAATTTCTATCCATCCGTAGGGTTTTATTGATTCGGTACTGACACGTTTATTTATTGTTTTAGCTGTCAATCTTTTGTGATGTGATGTTACATATTTAAAGTGTTGTGAAAGTGTAAATTATTCGGTACAGGTTTAAAGGAATTACTTTTTGCAAATTTTAAACGAATAGAAATCTTATTAATTTTAGGAACATGTCCCAAAACAATTTTCATTCCTCGTCATGAGTTGCATAATTGTATGAGGAGTGCAGAACCTAAATCACTTTAGGATAAATTTAAACTTTTGAGATGGGAAGTAATAAAACGTGTCGACCCTTCGGATATGGTAAATTTTATGACAAGGTTTCATAATTTTTGCTCTAGCTATGAGATGTAAAAAATAATAAGAATTGGCTGGATGCCTCAATCTCATTCAGTCCACCACCAGAACCACAACAAAAAAGAGGTCGCAATGATCTCTCATTTGAAGAGTGCAAAGAAAAAACAAAAGTTAAAAAATGTAAAGACATAAGATATCAAATTTCTTTGCCTGTTTTGGCTTACGCCACACAAATGAGCTTGAGAGCTGCTGGAAAAATAGATGATTTGAAAATTGTTAAGGAAATAATATCATCTCCAACAAAAGCCAAAAAATACCGAAAAAGTATGGAACAGGTACCACCACAGCAGTTAACTCCGGATGAAGCTCTGTCCGTTTTGGTAGAAGCGAAGCTAAGTCGCCACCAATATAATGTTATTAGAAAGGTTGCACCTGAGAAATTTCCATCATATAAATTGGCTGGATAAGATTTTTTGAATGTCTTATTCACTTGGCATATAAACTTCCAATTCAAAAATGGCAGGCAAGAAGTGACGAAGAAAAAAAAATTATTGCTGAAACTAAAAGTCGTATTCAACGCGAATTTAAAAAGAGAACGGGATTGATCATTGATCAACCAAAACCTGGTTTTGGTAACTCTAATGACGGGAATACTGCAAGACGTTTTTTTAAAAATGCAGAAGTATCTGCTGAAATTACTAATATTGATTTAGAGTTGATCAAAAATATGCACACAATATTAATTGTAGTTTCTAGTGGTATTGAGGTCAACATTGAAAAATTTACAAACTTCGCTAATAACACTGCCAGGCTATTTGTGAAAAAATATCCATGGTACTATATGCCTCCTACTCTTCACAAATATTTTATTCATGGGCCTGAAATTATATCATTATCGCCATTGCCAATTGGTCAGCTAACCGAAGAGTCTCAGGAAGCCAGAAATAAAGATTTTAAAAGTTATAGGGAGAATTTTGCCCGTAAATGCAGTCGAGAAAAAACGATGGAAGATATCGTTAATAGATTTCTCATAAGTTCAGATCCGTTTATAACAAGCATGAACAATAGTTCTAAAAAGAAAATAGAGCTAATGCCAAAATCTGCATTGGAGTTGCTTGTACTTCCCAGCAATTAGAATAGCAATGATGAAGATGGAGATGAAGATTAAGATTATTGTAACGAATTAATTTATGATTATGAAATTGAATGTGAAGTAAATACTAACATTGAAGGTAATAATGATTATAATAAAAAATTGTTGTTTTCAAAAAAAAAAAAAAAAATAGAATAACCGAATTTAATTAAATTTTTTTTAAATAGTGTGTTTATAGTTATTTATCAATAAAAAAACAATTAGAATTTCAAATGTTGCATTTTTGAGCAAAATTTTAAAATTTCGAGAAAAAAAATATGATTTTAATTTAAAAATTTTCTAATAAAAATACATATAAAATATTTATTCCTTATTATTTTTAAAAATATTACTTATTTTTCTTAAAGTACATTTAGTATGCTTTAATTTGCAATTTAATTGAATAATTTAAAGCGCACCGTTCCAAAGATACAGCAAAAAATGAGAAACAAGAGGATTTTTTACAGAACACAAAATGGCCCATAAAGGGTTAAAAAATGTGTTTTTTCACTCTGCTTTTTTTTTAAATGTTGGGGTTTTATGTATTTATAAATATCCATTAATAAAAAATATTTTTTTTTTTAAATTACGACTTCTATGAATTAATCGCCACTTTTCATGCATTTGGCCCCACTGTGCGTCGTACCTTGTAAACTTGAGGCCTTCAGATGACTTCTGCGGTCCTTGGGCCAGCGCGTACGAAATAGTTTCAGTGAAGGATGCTTTTTGCGCTGCACAAACTGCATATTTAGTATCTAGATCTCTTATGACGTTCACTAACACTTCTATTTTAAACTGATCCAGGAATGGATGATGTTCACCTGGATATGTATGCTGCACCAAACGCATAATCTCCATGGCAAAATCTTGCAGCGTTTTATTTGCCTTTTGCACCCTGCCTTGTAACTCCATTCTGTATAGTTCTCTCTTATGCTCGCCGCCGTACTTGCATTGTAAGGCGACTATTACGTCCTCGTAATTATTCCTGCAGGCTCCTGGTAAGCTTTCGAGGATTTCCGCAGCTGCAACTTTTAAGGCCAGAATTTTTGCAATCCCACTTCTGCGTCAGTTGTTACGTTTATACCTTTTATAAACGCTTTGTTGTGAGTTATTTATTGCAGAATAAATAACAGCAGTTTTTAGAATTTTTAAATTGTTAACAAGTTTATTAACTTTACCTACACAATACACTTTTAACTTTAACTACAATATATATATATATATATATATATATATATATATATATTGTGACGAATGTGGCTTGCTTATATATATATATATATATATATATATATATATATATATTGTGACGAATGTGTCTTGCTTATAAATATATATATATTTATATATTGTTATGTTTATACCTTTTATAAACGTTTTGTTGTGAGTTCTTTATTGCAAAATAAATAGCACCAGTTTTTAGAATTTTTAAATTGTTAACAAGTTTATTAACTTTAACTACACAAACTTGACACTTCTGAACAACTTACTTAAAAATGCACGTCTTTACTTTATGAGGTTTAATTTTACACTGACTGACTATCTACTCAGACGCTTCCCTATTTATACTTGTCCATTTAAAGTCTAGAAGATTTAAGAATCTTCTACTCCCTTTGTATCGCATTTTGCCTGTATGTCTGTGTGTATAGTTGTTTTTGTTTTTATGTTGATAAAATTTCTGCTTGGGATTTTGTTGATTTTTGCACCAAAACTTAAAAAATTTTTATTAAAAAATTAAACCAATGCGTTTTAAAGAAATTCCAAACTTAATTTATTGTACCATGAATAGAAAAAGAATAAGAAATAATAGCGTGTTTTCTATACGCAAGCGTATGTATAATAAAATTGCAAAGCTTTTTTAACCGTTAACTCTAATTACAAAAAATTTAAATGTCGCTGCCAAATAAATGCAATTTTTTTTCTTTTCTTTTTCTTCTTGATTTCTCTTACGAACACCCTGCCCCCGTTGAATTCCTTGGGGATTCAACTTCTTCATCTAGTAAATAGCAAATCTTAGATACTGCCCGTCGAACAACACCATTATTGGTTTTGATGATAGCTACCCTAACAACGCCGTCATCACCTTAACATTGGATACATTTTAGCGGTGGCTGATTTTCTCCTTTCAAGAGGATCATTATTCTGATTTTTACATTTGGTGAATTAACCTGCCATTTTGTACGTTGTTGAAAACTTTAAGGTATTCAGAGTTCCATTTTCTCCAAAAAAGTTGTTGCATAAAACATAAACGTTGCCAACGGCCAAGACGATGAATATTTAGCATCGATATATCAGGTTCTGCAACTGATGTAAATGGTGCTCCAATTAAAAAATGAGCCGGGGTTAATACTTCGATGAGTGGACAAAGTGGACGTGAATTCATAATAGCCGAAACCTGGTATACGAGAGAGCGTAATTACACTCAAAGTCTAATAGTGATTGTCCAACTCTGCGAAGAAAATGGAGTTTTGCGACCTTGATTGACCTCCAAAATGAGGCGACCTTGGTAGTATAAACTTCCAGTCTATAGCATCCTCTAAACATTTTTCATGTACAGTCTGAATGTGCTGTTGGCTTAGAAGTAACCGCTTAAGTTCATCCAATTCGTTTTTTGAACCAACAAAGTTTGTTGCATTATCAGACCATATGGTTTTTGGTCTACCACGAATGCTGATAATTCGTTTGAGTGCAGCTAGAAAACCTTGAGTTGATAAATCTTTTACAAACTGCAGGTGTACTGCCTTAGTGCTAAAACATATAATAAGGCATATATAACATTTTATTGGAGCTCTTGAACGAATATCAGAACAATAGTATAACGGTCCACAATAATCAACACCCGTCACAAAAAATGCTCGATGGCCTTCAAATCTGTCCTTGGGAAGATTTCCCATTATATGTTCTACTATACGAGGGCGCAAGCGAAGGCAGCGAACACACTTGTTCACAACTCGCCTTACTTCTTTTCTTCCACCTATTGCCCAATACTGCAATCTAATGGTAGCCAATAATGCTTGTGGACCAGCATGAAGGTTCTTTTGATGAAAATATGTTATTATTGCATCTGTTAATGGATGCTGCTTTGGAACTTTAGCTGGATGTCGAGCATTAAAATCAAGCGATGAATGTTTAAGTCGGCCGCCGACTCTAAATAGGCCGAAATTATCAACAAATGGATTCAAGTAAATAAGTGGGCTAGATAATGAAATTTCCTTTTTTAGATCCAAAGCAATGAATTCTGTTGAAAAAACACTTTTTTGAACCATTCGAATTAACAACATGGCTCCTTTGTGTATATTTTCTGTTTTTAATGGGCCCTTTCGGCGTGACACGCCAGCACCACCAAACTTGTACATATATGCAAAAACTCTGCTAATGTTGCCAAACGATGTGATAAATTTTGATTCAAGTGACAAATCTCGGGAAGTATCTGCTGAACAAACTAAAACTTGTTTTCGCCTTTCTGATAAATTTGTTATTGTAGGAGGTTGGATTGGCCAAGAATGTTGACCCTCTTTTAAAAAATCAGGACCACATAACCATAAGCTTGATGTTGATAATTCATAGAACATAAAACCATTTCATTGTTGATGTTAACGACTGTATACGGCTAATTCACTTTGAAAGGAATACTTGAAAATTCGATGACTCTTCTTGAATCCACGAGGGGACAATTGTTGATTCCGATCAATAATAAATATTTCCATTGAAATTATGTAGTTTTAAAATTGAATACATGAGCTCTGAAAGTAAGAGCGCAGCTGATAATTCAAGTTTGGGAATAGTAAGAACTTTAGTAGGTGCTACTCGAGATTTATATCAAAAAATGGTAGAATTCACCACACCATTGTACTCACTTCGTAAATAGACAAAAACACCATAAGCTGACAGACTAGCATCACAAAATGCATGAATATTATGTTTTCCACCAGGAATTAAAGTTCTTCTAGGATATACGCATCTCTCTGTGTCTAAAAATTCCGAACACAAGCCAAACCAGGCAGAGTTAAGGTGCTGAGGCAGATTGTCGCCCCAATAAATTTTCTCTTTCCACAAAAGCTGCAGAAAAATTTTAGCCTTAACAACAATCGGCCCTATGAGGCCAAGGGGATTATAATATCTAGCAATGGTTGAGAGAACCATTCGTTTTGTTACTTCCTTTGAAGAGATAGATGGTACAAACGAAAATAGAACTTGGCACTGCTTGGCTCCCATATTAGTCTCAGAGTCTTTGTTAGATCACTTCCATCTTGAAAGTTTAAAAATTTCTCCGTTTCTTCATCGTTTATTTTGCTAAGAATAGAATGGTCATTCGAACACCATTTCCCCTTTTTGCTAGTTGTGTTGTTTGCTGAAAAATTTTATTAACTTCTTCCGTAGAATCTCCTCCAGATATCATATCATCGACGTAGAAATCACGTAGCACAATTTTCGAGCCTAATGGAGAAAATTTGGACTCATCTTTTGCAAGTTGGTGCATTGAACGAACAGCAAGAAAAGAGGCAGATTTTGTACCGTATGTGACCGTATCAAGCTTATAAACCATTATCGGATCATTAACATGGTCATGCCATAAAATACATTGAAGGTAATTATCTGGATATGAAACCTTTACACATCAATACATTTTATATATATCTCCTATTAGAGCAATATTAAAAGAGCGAAAACGTAATAAAATATCAAAAATATTAGGTTGTATAGTTGCGCCACACATAAGTATGTAATTAAGCGAAAATCCCGTCGATGCTTTTGCTGATCCGTCAAATACAACACGCAGTTTTGATTAGACAATGGTGCGGGAGATAATTTGTTAAAACGTTTTCTAGAGTCTTTTTTACTAGCGAATGTGATGAAGATTGATGTATTCTTGATTGATGTTCTTCTTTATTAAATGAACTATACTGAGTCTTTGTTTCTACTGGCTGATTTAAGGGTTTTTCCAAATTTTTAAACCGACTGAAAGCATATGGATATAATTCACCAAGTGCTTGTGGATTTGTTTTAAATGGTAAATGGACGACAAACGTTTGTAGGTTTTTAAGAAATAATTTGCACATTCAATTTCCTTCTTCATTATTTTTTATTGATATCTAGGTGATTTTCAATTTCCCAAAAACGACTAATTAGGTTATCAAGGTTATTTTCATAATTAAATTGTTCATTTAGTCGAACTCCTAAAAGGCAATTATTTGTTTTTTGTAGTTAAATACCTCCACCAGCCATAACCCAACTAAACTCAGTTTTTTGTAGAACTGGCAACCCTGGCCCAAGTCGAATTTTTCCATCACATAGCGATTCAAAAATAAGTCCCCGCCTATTCATAAGTCCACTTGTTGTGATTTGAAAAACAATGGGTCGGCTAATTTAATGTTCCTGGGTAAGTTCCAATTTGAAGCATCTGTTAAAAATTGCGGCTGCTGATCTACGATAGTTGATACTACAATACTCGTTATCCATGTAGAGGTGTTCGATGTTCGCGATTGAATGAAAATATCAACAACTTTACTGGATACAAAATTTCACTTGCCTATACCAGATATATGTGATGTTTACCATCTAAACGCGCAAGACAAAGAAACTAATTTTACAACAACAAACATACATGTTGTTTACCATCTGCGTAGTTTTATAAGAAACCCTTTTCTACAAAAACAAACAACTACAAATATTTTGAAATAAATCCCAAGCAGAAACCTTATCAGCACAAAAACAAAAATATACACAGACATACAGGCGCCTATACATCGAATAAACAACATATATATATAGTTATATATATATAAAGATATATACATACTTGCATATTACTTTAAGTATTTGCTGAGCTGAAGGCATATGTTGATTTTACCATTATCCTTTTAATGTATCTTATAATTCATAATTGTACGAAAAAAATGACAGTGCTGAATGTACAGTGAGAAGAAATCAGATGGCAATGGTAGATTAGTTGCAGTTCAATAATTGAAGAGCTGTCAAAAAAAATGCATTAGTCTTCTGAGCAAATCCACAACATAATAGAAATTATATTATCTGATATACGTCATTTGAAGAATTTATGATTATGTATGTTGAGAGAATAATAAACGTTATAAAAAATGTATAATCTCATATAACAGTAAGTATATCTGTTAAGAAAAGGTCACCTCCAAGGGACAACAAACAAACAAACAACACCCAATCCCACGAGTCAACGTTAAACTAAAACGAGCTAGCACTGAGAGGCAAGAGCTAGCTCCCACAACCAATAGCCCTGCAATCTACATTTCTATCATACAACAGAAAAATAATAACCTCACCATAGACACAGGAGCATCTCAGTCCGTAATAAGGCCCGATTTAGTTAAGGGGGCAGTGGAGCCGTTAAATAATGTACAACTGCGCACCGCTACAGGGGATTCGCTTATGGAAGAGCCAGGGTACGATTGACTATCGGAAACATCATCGCAGATCACGTGTTTGTTTTCGCTGATATAGTGGATGAAGTTAATATCGGTGCAGACTTCATGATAGCTCACGGTATTAATCTGAATTCGGGGCAGCATATAACGATCTGGCGCAACGTGGAGAAAACTGCTTTTAGCGCGAGCAATAGTTTGTGGCAATTTAAAGTGATGCCATTTGGGTTCTGCAATGCTACAGCTACCTTTAAGCGCTTAATGGAACGTGTGCTTAAGGGACTTAACTGTAAGACTTTTTTAGTATATCTGGATGACATAATCGTGATTGGAAAGACTTTTGATAAGCACCTCAAAAACCTGGATGAAATTTTCAAGCGTATAGCGGCTGCAGGACTTAAATTAAGTATTAAGAAATGCGCGCTGTTTCAAAAAGAGGTCAAATACTTGGCGCATCGTGTAACAGTAGAGGGCATATCAACTGGCGAGAATAAAATATTGGCAGTAAAGAATTGGCCTCGTCCACAAAATCTTCATGAGCTACGTAGTTTCCTAGAGCTTTGCACATACTACAGGCGATTTGTGCTCAAAGTATTACATAAAAAAAAGTATTACGTAACACGACAGGAGCTTTTAGTCGTACTTTAATGTGTTAAACATTATCACAAATACTTATATGGCCAACACTTTACCATAAGGACGGATCACTCTGAAGGGCAGCTTGCACGCTGGATTGAACTTCTGCAGAGCTATGACTTCAGTATATGAAAGGCGGAAAACACGATAATGCAGATGCCCTTTCAAGACCCATGCAACATAGAATGCAGACACTGCACAAAAGTAGAGGAAAAGAAATCCATCATTGATGTGAGGCTTAACCTGAGGCCTAAAAGGAGGTTCCCATCTTGTCAAAAAAGCTGGAGAACATAAGACCGGATTGTAACCAAATATCGGCAGAAAGCCCGTTGGCAAAATCATACTGGGCTCAGTGGAATAGCCTTAAAGTGGTAAAGGGTTGCCTATATTTAAACTGGGAAAGTGCAGATGGAAAAACTAAAAAAAATGCTAGCAACAAAATGAAAGCCAGGTAAAATCGAGCAGCAAATATGGAGGGCAACTGGTTCTACTATATAACCCACAACGGAAAAAAGGACTATCTTCCAAATAGCAAAACCACTGGAAAGGACCACACAAGGTGAGAGTGTGATTTGTTTTACATCCGCGCCTGGCTATGTAGCCTTAATCAGATGGTGGACAAACCACTATACATAATTTGGAACGTCATGCTCGTCCTAGATAGCCGAAGGCATAATTCTAAGCAACAGAACCACCTAGTTGCAACTTTAATGATTCCAGGACAGGTCTGCAAACCATCACACCTTTCTAAAGAGTTGGAGACTTTCTAACTCCTGTCCAGAACACATGTCAAGCATGCTCACTGGACTGGATCATTCACTTTGCGTGTCATTATCAGTGAGATGATCCTGGCCACCATAATTTTCATTATTCCCTTATGGGGCCGCAAAACCACAACCACCACGATGCTCCCATATAGGGGCCAACCTCAATGATCAGCCAGAGAACTATTAAATGTCTAAAGAGACAAATAATGAACTCTGGGGCTCACTGATCCCCGTGGAAATAAAGTGGAATTTCCAGTTGTCTCCCTGTCTGACTTCAGGGGACTGGGCTCCCTTTTTCCCCCAGTTGCACAGGTCTGGATAGTCGAGTATTCTATAAAGACCGATAAATGTGCCCCCGGGGGGGAGATACACACAAGGTGATCAAGAAATTAAATGGATACAGAAATATCAAAATCCGAGGTCTCAGATGAAAGTATCCACTTAGAGCGGCTGGCCAAATATGGCCGAGGTAATATTGAGCCTGGCTTAAGTGGGCGGCAGTGTTACAGATGTGTCTTGCTTAAGTTTTGAAAGAAAATAATTAAGCATTAAAGTAAACAACCGGGTATGTTGTTTACTAAATGTGTGGCTTGCTAAGAAACATTCTGCCTACATCGATAGATACGAACTTAACAACAAAACTACCTGAACGCGAACACTGACTCACCAGTACTCGCTAATAACTTCAAGAGAACAACAACCAAATAAGACGAGAAATAACAACAGTACAAATAAATACCTACACGACAGCATGTGTAGTAAATGCGATTGTATAACTTTCCAAGTGTGGAGAACTACAGCTAAAGTAAATTCTAGAACCCCTCAAAACAGTATATAAAAGTTCATTTACTTATAAGTCAGTCAGTCTAATGGTGATTAACTGGTGATCAAGTGAAGTTACGATCCGTAAGAGTGGTGTAGTTACGACCGTGTATTTGTGTGTATAAACGCGAATAAATAAATAATCGGTAAGTTAAATCCTCAAATTTATTCAAAACTCTAAGAGTTTGATGTAATTATTTTGGAATAAACAAACTGAAGAAACTGAACATTTATTAAAGTAAACATATTGTTACGGATGTGTCTTGCTTAAGTTTTAAAAGAAAATAATTAAGCATTAAAGTAAACTACTGCGTATGTTGCTTATTACCTGCGTGGCTTGCTAAGAAAACTTATGCACAACAACAAATTTTCTAGTTACAAACTGTGTAGAAATTTTATACACGCAAACAACAACAATTTAATATGCTGTTTGCTAACTGCGTGGCATGTACAAACACAAAATTGTGTTTACTAACTGCGTAGAAATTTAATACACGCAAACAACAACATATCTGTATGCTGTTTCCATCTACGTAGAGTTCTAAGAAAACTTATCTACACGAGACAACAACAAATATCTTCAAATAAATTCCAAGGAAAAATTTATCAGTACAATAAACAAAAATACATACAGGCGCCTATACATTGAATAAACAACATACGAAAAAAAAACAACATACAACAACAAAATGTGATACAAAGGGAGTAGAAGATTCTTAAATTTTCTAGAATTTTAATGGACAAGTATAAAAGGGCAGCATCTGAGTGGATAGTTAGTCAGTATAAAAATTACCCTCGTAAACTTAAGACGTTCATCTTAAGTAAACTGTTCTGTAGTGTCAACTTTGTGTAGTTAAAATAAATAGACTTGTTATTAATTTAAAAACTTTAAAAATTGGTGTTATTTATTTTGCAATAAAGAACTCACAACAAATCATTTATAAAAGGTATAAACGTAACAATATGTATGTATAGACATAAATATTATATGGCAATTCTTTCCAATCCATAATCAGAATTTACTTTACACCTGTAAGTACAAAAATTATTTTCAGAATTCATGACTTAACGTAAGGTAATGTCCCATATGGGTCTTACTTTGTCATTGGTTCATTTATGGCATATATAATAAAAAAATTAATATTTTTAAGAAAGTAGAAAATAGTTTTGATACAGTTTTTGAAAAAGCACGATATATTTAAATGTTTTATATCTTACCGCTTCACCGATTAAAGAACATAAATTATTAGAATCGTTTTTTTTTTACTTAAAATGTTTTCAAGAATGCGAAGTTGGAATATAAATTAAGATTTAACAACATCTAAATAATAAAACGAATTTAAAAAATGTGTGATGTAAACATCTTTTCAACACGCACAAATTTATTATTGATATTAAAGAATGTGGTTGTTAAATTTCGGCCACTGTAGCTTACTATGGACTTAAGCTAAACGGATACCAAAAACGACTAATAAAACTCAGCTTAGAAATTCCATATTTATAACAGTTTCATATGCTTAAATCTTTTCTTTACTTATAGCATAGCGGGATAAGTTTTTTGATTTCCAGTCTAAAACGAGTTGTCATCATGTTGGAAGCAACACGTCATTTCTGCCAAGTTCTTCTTAAATATAATTCTTTATTATTTTTTTGTATTAATAATTATGTAGTACACATAATTTTATTAAATTAAACTTTTTATTTTTTTTATCGAAAAAAAGAAAAACAAGTTATAAACATTTATCACTTAATGCAAATGCAGATTGTATGTGCTTCTCCTTCCAAACATTGAACACATGACGAACAATTTTCTTTTCAAATACATTTCTAACTGACTATAACGAATAAGAAATTTTTCTCAAATTATCATACCGTTCTTCTAATACATGAGCAGCGAGTATTAAAATGGTACTTTTAAATGTCCTAAATACTATTGTCCTAAATATTACTGTTCTAAAATTATACGAATGCATTCGCGAACAACACACGGTTCGTAAGTTTTATACGCCAAACCATATAACGTTTATATATTAAACAGTAAACATCAGGTCAGAAATTTTATAAACTTTATATATACGTATTAAGAACGATGGAAGATTTAAATTTATATGTTGCAGAAATGGTGATACATCACAGTGATCCGTCACAGCTACCAACAACACTTCAGTATGGCGAGAGAATGAGGATGTTGCATTTAGCAATGAGATTGTAGTTAAAGACGGCCTAACATATAAGAAGTTCTAATTCATCGGATATTTCAATCACATAAGAAAATCACTGAAGAGTTATGTAAGACCGACAAAAATATATTAGAAAACTGTCATTCTCTCTTGTTTCTTCGACCTTTATCTATTATTATTCATTTTATTCTCTTTCAGGCTCTAGGTCCCCAATAAAGATTTTTATGGTTATTTTTTTATTTTCCATTTATTTAATTATTTACATTTCGATATTTCGGATACCTTTGGTATCCTTCCTCAGGAACTACACACAACAAATAAAAAAGAAAACATAATAATTAGCAAAAACACATTAAAAAATTTTTTTTTTTCTCATAACACACACAAAAATAAAAATATAGTCCGGACTTTACCCTTTTTAAACCCTCAGGTTAGATTGCTGACTAATCTTGTTGTTTTCTTTTCGTCCCATTTGTCCATATTTTCTTATAATTTGTCTATAAGCATTCGCACAATTCTCAATATCGACTTTAAAGTTCATTCTACGTTCTGTGGGAGTATTTATTATGTGGAGCATTTCAATCGTATATCTCTTCCTTTTATTTTTCTCTTGTTGTAGTATTTCTATTGTTGTAGTATTGTGAACTTAGAGAGCACAACAATACTACAACAAGAGAAAAATAAAAGGAAGAGATATACGATTGAAATGTTTCGTGAGATATCCATATTTGACAAAATTAGAATGGATCATTTAAATAAAGAAGAAGAAAATAATCTTAAGCTTATTTTGAAAGATTAGTTTGATTTGTTTTATAAAACAAATTCTAATTTTTCTTTTACTAACGCTATCAAACACAGAATTATTACGAAAGATGATATTCCCGTTTTCTCGAAAACATACAGGTATCCATATATACATAAAGATGAAGTGAGAAGGCAAGTTCAGGAAATGCTAGATAGTAAGATAATGAGACCATCCAACTTGCCGTATTCTGCTTCTATGTAGATCGTACCGAAAAAGGAAGATGCAAGTGGGTCAAAAAAGTGGAGACTAGTTGTCGATTATAGAAAACTTAATGAAAAGACGGTAGACGTTCGTTTCCCTATTCCAAATATTGAGGAAATTTTAGAAAAACTTGGTAGGTGTATGTATTTTACTATTTTGGATTTAGCGAAAGGGTTTCACCAGGTTGAAATAGACAAAAGGGATGTTCATAAGATGAACAATTCTCCAATTAATGTTTATAGAAAAGTCAGATTTTGCATCACTTAAGGTAACAACTCAATCGATATTTAAAAATTCTAGGAAAATAATAACGGTGAATAGCATCAATGAATGTGATATTGTAGATATTATAAAGAATCATTTTCATCCAATAAAGGTTAATGCAATTTAATCAAGGATAATTTAATATATGATGTTTTTAAAGAGACAATTTTAAAATATTTTCTAGGCTCTAATTTAAAAATCGCAAGGTGCATTAACTGTCTTGATGAGAATGATCTTAATGAATTTATTCAGAATGAACATAAGAGAAATAATCATCGCGGCATAAACGAAAATTTCGAACAATTAAGAAGGAAAATATATCATCCTAAATTAAAGTTAAGAATTCAACAATATATAAATAATTGTCATATTTGTAATATAGAAAAGTATGACCGCAAGCCGGTAAAACAAATATTTAGGGTAACTGAAACCCCTGATAGACCTGGTCAAATTGTACAGGTAGATGTTTTTTATAGTCTTGAAAAGACATTATTTTTAACGATAATCGATAAATTTTCTAAATTCGCACAAGCAATTAAAATTCGGAGCAGATCATAGGTAGAGTTTAAAGGGCCCTGGTTCAATATTTGAGTATTGTAGGTAATATTGATAAAATAATAACTGACAATGAGTTAGGTTTCAAAGCGTTACCATTAACTGAATTTTTAAGGGAGAACCAAATTGAAGTACATTTTACTTCAAATAATAGGTATACTTCGAATGCAGATGTAGAACGTCTTCATAACACTTTGAATGAACATATTCTTTTACTCAGGCACGATCCCGGAAAGGATAGTGATACGGTTGAGGAGAAAGTTTATAAAGTAATCATGTTTTATAACAACACAATTCACTCTACTACAAAATGTAAACCTACTGATTTTCAAAGCGGTTTAATAAGAGCTGAGGATTATCAGAAAATTAGGGAAAGAATTTTGAAATTGAAAGAAAAATCAATAAAAAATTAAAATCATAATCGAGAAGATTGTGAGATTCAAACTGGGGATGTAAACTTAGAAAGTAATCGAGGTGGAAAAAAATCATGCTAAATTTCGTAAAATTAAAGTAAAAAGGCTTGATAGTGACCATGTTATAACTCAAACAGGTCACAAGTATTATAAGTCGGATATTAGAAGAAAGAAAAAACTGCAGAATTGAATTTTTGTAGTAATTGTTAAATAATTTTTTTTTCATATATATGTAAATCCGTATGTATTCTTATAACTATGTTTATGAAACTTTAAACTTAAAATATCAATAGATGTTATTAAAAGTATATGTAAATTTAGTTATTTTTGTAAATTTATGTAAACTTTCCTCGGAGCGTCAATCTAATGATGGGGGAGTTATATGTATAACTTAGTCTTTACACATGTATTATATGTATTAACACTTTTATGGAAACACAATTTATTTACTTGTTTGTGAAAACCCTATTTTTATTGTTAAACTTGTTAATGAAATACATTGTTTGTAAAATGTTTTGTTTATCATAGTATCGTAGAAATTTAATACATTTTTGTGACAATTGTTTTTATGTTAGTTTTAAACTGAAATTTAAATGGACCATTTGAATTAAATAAAAAATAAAATATAAAAATTAAAAGTAATTTAAATTTAATTGTTAAACTCGGAAGCCTGAACAGTCCTAGATATAAGCTGTGTTGCCAAAGGCAGTTCTATCGGTGTGGATGCCTTGTTTACTGGTCGTTTCCCTTTCTGTATTTTGGAGTTTCGTATGAAGCGTTGTACATATACTACTATTCGTTGAAGTGCCTTGAAAGAGTTATGGTGTTTAATATTGTATATCATTTCTTCTAATCCGGGTGGAGTAGTAGATAATGCTATTACAGGATAAGTCTTGAATTCTTGAGAACCTGGAGGAGGTTAAAGTTTATCGAATTCCTTAGGCCATAACCTTTCATTGCCGTGTAAAAACATTTTCGGGGTTGAAACCTCTAGAAATGAGATCCGCTAGATTTTGTTTTGAAGCGACATGTCGCCATTGCACATTAATTGTGTGTTTTTAAATCTTACTTATTATATTGGCAACGAATGTATGGAGGGATGACGCTGTAGAAAAGATCCAGTGCAATACTATTTCTGAATCAGTCCAGAAATATGATGGGGTGTTTTCAGCGCGCAGCTCTTTCTTAACCCTTACTGTGAGTTCAGTTCCGAGAAGGGCGGCACATAGCTCTAATCGTGGCAAAGTAATTCTTTTTAGGGGAGCGACACGAGACCTTACACATAGCAATCTGACTATGATGCGACCATCCCCTAAGATGGAGCGCATGTAAACTCTAGCACCATATGCCTTTCCTGAGTTTGTTTTGAGAGTTGGCCATCAAAAATATATCTTTTGGTGGATAAATTGTTTAGATGTCGTAGATTTTGCCGGAATGTGGCTCAATGGTCATTATAATTTGCTGGTAAAGGCTCATCTCATGAAAGTTTAAGTTGCCATAGCTGTTGTATGAACATTTTTGCAGCCACCACCACCGGGCCGGTGATACCTAATGGATCAAATATCCGCGCTATGTCTGATGTAACCGAGCGCTTCGTGATCTTATGGTTGTTTTGAATATCTACCTTGATGCGAAATAGATCTTCTTTTGGGCTCCATATTAGCCCCAAAATTGTTGTACTTTATTCTGCAAAATCTAGATTAAGTTCCAAATCTTCGGGCGGGATTCCAGATAATAGCCGAGAATGGTTTGCGCACCATTTTTTCAGTTTAAAACCGGCTTCTTCTAGTATTGTAGTGAGTTGGGTTTGCATGTCAGCATCAATAACTAGACTATCAGAGCCGCTCATGCCATCGTCGACATAAAAATCATATTTTAATGTTTTAGCGCCTAATTGCAGACATTTTGGTGCCAAATATGGGGCGGAAGAAGTTCCATTTACAGTGTTGAGCTTATAAGTTTGAATTATGTCACTTGGATTATTTCTCCAAAATATCATGTTCCGGTCAACTGGATCAATCAGAATCTGCCGATACATTTTTTCTATGTCGGTACAAAATACAAATCGGTGCATTCGAAAACGTAATAAGCCGAAAAGATCTCCTTAAGTTGGGGGACCAACGCATAATATATCGTTAAGAGAGATGCCTGTTGAAGATTTAGCGGAGGCATCAAATACAACTCGCAGACTTGTGGTCCTACTTTCTGGTTTTAGTACACAATGATGAGGGATATAGAAGTGAGTATTCGCTACTTCAGATTTATTTACTTGAGACATATGACCTAGTTTTACGTACTGTTCCATAAAGTCAACATATTGTTCCTTTAGAGCTTGATCCTTAGATAGGCGATGTTTTAAGGCCATGATGAATCTTGAAAAGGCGAGCTTTTTGGTGTCGCCTAGACAACTTGGCCTTCTAGGAATGGTAAACGTACCACAAATCGCCCTTTAGAATTTCTTTTCGTTGTTTGGATAAACTATGTTTTACATCGTTGTTCCTTTATCGAAAGGTTCTTGAGTGGTGAAAGCTCGTCTAACCTCCAAAACCGTTCGATGAGTTCATTAGTTCTTATGTCATCTTCGCTGTAGACGGCACATGTTGCGGAGTTACTGGACTGGTTTCCGACCTTACCACTTATTATCCAACCTAGTTTTGTGCTTTTTAGGACTGGCAACTTCGGTAATAGGCTTATTTTGCCAGCCTTCATTAAGTCGAGGTAAAATTCGGCACCCAATAACACATCAATTTGTGCCGGTTTCTCAAAGTCGGGGTCAGCCAGTTGAATATTTTTTGGAGCTGAATTTTTTAGAAGGTTGAGCTGGAATAATGCTGGGAAGCACGAAAGCCTCTAGTCTTGTATTATAATTGCTTGTAGTGGATGGGAGGCCTATATTGACGCGTTGATTGGACTTTCTTGTTTGTTTGCCTATTCCTTCTATGCGTAGAGATGTTTCTGCTGGTTCAATAAACAATCGATTGATTAGTCGCCTCGTCACAATGTTGATTTGTGATCCCGAATCTAAGATTACCTTAAAATATTCAGACTGTCCGTTCTTGGCGGTGATTTTTACACGACGTGGCTATGCCGCGCACTCGAGTAGTGTACTGATGCTACTGTTGGTGTTGATAGTGTTTTGTTTAAAATAGGACTGTTGTTTGATGGCCTCGTCACAGGTCTTCTGTTATGTTGTTGTATTCCCAGATGAAGTAAAGTGTGGTGCTTTTTCTGACACTTCCTGCAGCAACTTGTTGTACACTCTTTACCCGTGTGGCCAGACTTAATGCAATTGACGCATAGTTGATGAATCCATTTTAAGCGTTCAGTGACTGTCTTTGATAAGAATTGATTGCTATGATATAACGGATGATTCCCTGTATTGCATAGTTTACATTGATGGTTGTCCTGGGTGGCAGTTACGGATGACACTGTTCTTTTTGGTGTATTTTGGATTCGGCCTACTGCTTCTAGAGACTAGAATCCCGTTTCTAGGAAACGCAGCGATTCCTCTAACGACGGCAATGCTCTTGGTGTTTGAATTTATTGCTCATATAAAAAATGGGTCCCCTGATCTAGTTTTTTTATTAATATATTCATTTTTTTATTAATATATTCCAGGCTGTCTCGTAATTGCTTTCTGTAAGAGATAGATTTTGTATCAACCTTGCTGCTTCGCCTGTAACGTTCGTCTTTAGAAACCACATTTTTTGTATGGAAGGCATCGTTTTTGTGTGAATTACTTCATTGAACATGTCATAAAATGGCTGCCAATTAAGATAGTCCCCGTTAAACTTCGGAATTGTGACTTTTGGAAGGTGTTGAGTTTGATTTTCTTGTTGATTCTTGTAATTGCGTGATCTTTTCTATAATTTCTGATTGCTTGCTTAGAAATTCGTCGATGTCTTCAATAGATATTTTATCTTGTAGTTGTTGTATCGTGTTCAGATTATACTCAACTTGTTTGAGTTTAACATCTAGTTGTTGCCTTGTCTGCTGACCACCTGTTTCTAATAAGTTATTCAATGCCTTTATTACCACTGATATGGTGGCATTCTGAGTTTTTATCGAATTGTTTATACCATTTGCCCTTGATGTGTGTTGCTCTGTAAGACCTTGTCTTTTCGAGCCTGATGCTTCATCCTTAGAATTTTCCTTTTTTAATGCTTGAGTGTGCCGTTGAATGTCATCCTCAGCTTCTCTATAATTTTGACTCATTATTACATGTAGCCTTTGCGTGAAGTATGGATGATCTTCCTTTGCTTTCGGGTTCCTTCTGTATGTGTTGTCATAACGTTCAAAATTTCTCCATAGTTCTTCGAGCTCCTTTGACTTCTTCTCATAATACTCAACAGATCTTCTTTCCTTTGGGGTTTTCTTTATATTGGAAATAGCCTTATTTATTTCCTCGGCATTTTTGTCTTGTATCTGCACAAGTTCTTCTAGGGTCGACATTGTAGCTGATGGTGGTGTAGTCCTATACTACTTTTAAAAATGTTGAAATTAAGCCTTGAATGATGTACAAGTTTAACTTAGCTTAAACTTGTATTTACCAATGTTATTGGTGAATTCCTTTAGTGGACGGGTTGTTTTGTTTTGAGCCCTGTTTCGTGCTCTGATATGATAAACAGTTGTGTAATGTACTGTTGTCCTTGTTCGAAGTATGGACTTATGATGTCCTGTTGATCAGGAGACTTCAGATGTCCTGACTACCGTTGCGTACCTGAATTCCTTACCACTGGTGGGGGGAAATTCAAAACTTGGGGGTCACCAACTGTTATTGATGACTTAAAAGGACCGTTGTCCTTGTGGATTGACATGTTCAAAAACTAGGGGTCATTAAATGTTATTGATAACTTAAAAGGACCGTTGTCCTTGTGGACTGATGTGTTCAAAAACTGGGGGTCACCAAATGTTAATTCCTTCGCGGTGCTCAGGCCAAACACTTGAATTTGTCCTGCCACTAAGTTATTAATTGTTTTCTTGCAAGCACTTGAACTTGAAGAAAGCGGGAAGCCGTCAAAGTAAAACACACTTACTTTCCTTTTTATATACAAATTATTAACAGTAAAAATGCTTAAACTATAAAATAATTGACCTAATTTTAAAAAGTGTTTACTTAGCTTAAATAATAATTTAGTTTAGTTGTGCAATAAAGGTGAATGAATTATAAGTGTGTAATCTGATACTAATAAAAACAATAAATAAAATAATAATAATAAATCTGCTTACTACACAATAACCTTGGAAGTGGTCAAAGAACATGAAAATAAAAATAAATTAAAATTAAGCAATTTAACATGTTGCAAGTCGCCACATTTACATTGAATTGTCTTTGTTTCCCAAAGAGGACACAATCAACCGTGGGTTTCACCAAGCTACAGAGGTGACAGATAATTTCCATGATTAATGGAAATGGAGTATACTGCGGTTAAAGTGACAATCGTCTTGAGAAATTGGAGAGTTAGGCGTGTAAGAGAGTTTGGTGGTATACCAGGGTAATTCGTAGCGTGGAATTGGGAATTGAATGATAACTGAATACTGTTAAGCTGTTTACCCCTAATAATATAAAAAACTTCCTGTCTACATTTGGATGAAGGTAGTCTGCGTACGCAATCAGAGGGAAGGCATTGGGTACCTTCGTTAAGTACCTAGTTATTGCATATCTGGCTGAAACTGAACAACGTAACATTCCTCTTGGTGAACGGAAAGTTCTACTCTGTATTTTCCCATCTCATAAGAATGATGGCTAAAAGAACAAGAAAAGAACAAAGAACCTTATTTTCGGTCCACATGCCCAGCAGACTTTAGGACTTAGTCATCATAATGTGAGTTAACAGAACAGGTTTTTAAATCAAACTACTCAAAACCAGTACTTGAATCAATGCACCAACTATCAAAATCCATCAGAAATAAAGTGAATGTAATTGGATAAATTATACAATCCCAACAGATAACTTATATATTACAGTTCCGCCGGTCAATCAAGTTCTTAAGGTACTTTCGAGAACCTTTTATCAAGGCCCTAGTTAAAAATTGCAAAGAAAACTATGGTAACTAATAATTGTTTAATACAACAACAAATATATAAGTATTAATCTTAATAATGGACTTTATAAATAAATTTATAACATATATTTTCAATATTTCGTTTTCCCTTGGAAAGCTTCTTCAGGAAATTAATTTTTGAAAAACAAAAATTATTAAAAAAGAAAATTTATTTCCTAAAGAAGCTTTCCAAGGGAACGCGAAATATTGAAAATATATATGATAAATTTATTTAAAAAGACCATTATTAAGATTAATACTTATATATTTAAGAAAAAAAAAGTTCGAATAATAATCAAATTAATACAACAACAAAATATTATAAATATGCCCAAGCAACGGAAATTAATGATTGATAAGAATTCTGCAAATGGTGTATTGGAAGATTATAACCATGAGATTAAGTGCAGTTGGTGATGTAATTTCCAGACCTCCTAGCATGAATATTAACTCAATAATTGGAACGAAGATAGGTCCCCCTAGGAATTAACTCATAGTGTATATATTTAAAATTAATTTTTCTTTAAGATTACAGACAATACATAAATATAAAAATACATATAAATTAAAAATAATCTTTCCAAGTTGTCACGGAATCAGACCGATTCCGATCGGAGTTCATATATCACAAATTGCATCACAACACCGGAATTTATAATGAGAATAAGTCAAAAATTATACCAATTTTAAAAGCATTAAATCACATGTATTTAATATTTTGTCGATGATGTCTTATCAGATTCTGATCAGGAGCCTCTGATAATGGAATAATAAAACTTTGTTCAGCATACAAAAAAAAAACTAAATAAATGAAAGTTTTCTCAGAACGCTCAAACGAAATTCAATAAGATGCCCTATCTATCTTATATAAAAAAAAAGATGATAAAAGATGCGTGGAATCAGAAAATCTGCAAAAAGGGTGTTTTTTATGGATGTACACAGTGTCATATGGAATAAAAGAAAGATGAATCCTCCAGTATTATAATTTAAATATGACTTATGGCATATAATCTCCATGGGTGGTTCGGAAGGAGTCTAATATGGAGGTCTAATTTATGATGACCTTTTCCAACCTTTGCGGCTGGTTTCTGGGCCATTGGGAAAAATATATTTTTTCAAACAATCATTTAGGGGTTTGCGTATATATTATTTTATGTAAAAAACCAGAGTATTTGTAACAGAAAAAACGTGGTCAAATCTACGCAAACCATAGATATATCTAATAATATAATTGTATAGAACATTCAATTTTCTTTTACTAACGATGTCACAGTTACCAAATAATTCACATCCATACACAGTTAGAAACAAGAATCCTTTGGCGAGCAAACTTTTTATCTGCAATGGCGTGAAATATTGCCTTTTCTAGAGCGTTCGTAACTTCACATGCACCTGACCAACTTAAGCTTTTACGTGGTCCGACCATGTCAACCATTTATTAAAAACTTGTTGCTAGACTTTTTTGCCTATTACAATACACTTAGATTTATAAGGGTTCAAGTAAAGCCCGTTTGCACAGCCCCAGTGATAAACTTTCCTTAATTAATTATTTAAATCCGATAGAACAGTGGCAGCAATTTCAGCTGGGGTTCCTAGTGTAAGTTGCACATCGTAAGGTGGATGTTGCATTTTGAAATCCATGTTAGTGGCACATCTCTGATAACTGACAATTTGTCAGACCATACTTTATTTACAAAAACCGACCGTGTGCGATTCGATATATGTGAATTAATAAGCTTGACCGAAGTGTCTGAAAATCTGAAAAAAAGTTTTAATTTTCTAAGTATTATATGATGATCCACCGTGTCAAATTCATAAAAATATATGTTCCCAATTTCTAATTCCTGTCGTATATTTCCAATTATTTCTGCAAGAGCAGTAATGCACCTATGGAAAACAAAGAATGGCAATTTTGGCTGTTGTTATCAAGTCCCATAGCATTTGATTTTATTGAAAAACACGTTAACATTATATCACATTGAGTAATACAGGAAAACCGAAAGTGATTACCAAAAACACCATTACCCAAATGAATCAGGTTTGTGGAAAAGGGAGCACTAGTAAAAGTTTTATTGAAGGTATTTGCATCAGTATTGTAGTCAAAATTTTCGACATCACTACCACTGACAATTTTGCAAATTTTTTATGTACCTATTTACATTTCGCCTAGCAATTTTTTATTGAACATTTAGTTCAACGGTTCTATACTTCTTTTATCTGTCATAAGCTAAGTCTCTTCGTTGTGTTGCCAATCTGATTGTATTTGAAAGCCATGATTTCTGTCTAAAAGCTTTTGTTTTATGTTTTATTGGAACAATGAAGTCGAAAAGATACTGAATGTTGTTGATTAGGAAATTGTATTTATCATCCACATTGGGCATAAAATTTATAACACTACAGGAAATGTTGGATAAATATTCGCGAAGATGATTAAAATTTAGTTGTCTAAAATCACGATAGGTGATCAAAGTCGTGAAAATTAAAATTTTTGTTTAGAAATATAAGATCATATAAATTTATTTTCGATGTATTAGAAACAAAAAAAGGTCAATTGTGCTACTTGTAGATGTAAAATGTGTTGGATTTACTGTTAGCAGGAAAGAGTCCGAGGGACATGTTATGAATTAGATCCGTCTCTATAAATGTTGTAAAGTTGAAGCCACTAGTGATAATAATATTATCATATTGTGTAGAAAGAGTTTTTAGTGACTTATCTAACATTGAAAAAGGTACTCTTTTATTACGTCTGTATATGCAACCTATTATTAATTTATTCCCAAATGCGAAAAATTCCACAAATAAAAACTACATTTTCTCGTAATTTGTGTTGTTTGCAAAAGATGATTTTTTAAATATCTTGCTCGTTCTATTATTTTCCAAGAATATGGCAACCCCTGACTCAATCTATCACATACGAGTGTTTTATTGCCATAGGGATATTCAAAGCCATTCAATGTTGTTTCCGCAAGCCATGTTTCTGAAACTTCAATGTCAGAGTTTTCAAAAAGAAATTTAAATTCATCAATTTTGTTATTATGGATTAATATGAGCAATTTTAAAACCTTTTTCATGCTTTGCCAAAATTTTGTAAATGTTCATTGTTGAATCTTTGGAACTTCCACGTTCATTATTATTAACAAAAGAAAAAACTTATCCCTCTTTAGTCTAAGAGCAGCTTTAAAAATTTAAAAATTATGTTGGGTAAGGTTTTCATTTATTTAGAAAGGAATGTAATTTTGAAAACCTGCTTGGCATAATAGTAATAAAGATTTGAAATTCCGGCGATATGGGTTTTTGTCATTGGGCGAATTAAACTTTATTATAATTGGCTCTACCCGAAAAATGGATTTAACCGGTGGCTATTGCGTTTTTAATCAGGAACAAATCATTTTAAATATAACATTTAAATTTTTATTGTTTTAAAGTTATTGAATTTTGTTCCAGTTCATTTATTCTGTTACTATCGGTGATTACATTCTTTATTAATTCTGATTACTCCCTTTCTCCACTACGTGAGCCAGCATCATTTAAATTAAAAAAAAAATTAGTTGTGCAGGAGAATTAAATAGCTCTTTGTTATATGTGGGATTATGATCCTCTTCTTCCACAATTCTCTCAATTCTGCGCGTTAATTTTGCAACAATATAATTTAACTTTCCTGTTTATTAATGTTTTCGTAGAGTAATGATTCTTGTTGTTATTTTTGCCTTTTTTTTGTTGCTTTTTTGTTCGTTTTAGCTATATTTACTGCATTAAAGTAGTTATCGCTGGTATTTAATAATTAATAAATTTTAGACTATTATTTGTTTATTGATTATTGAGAGGACAACTAAAACACATAGCACGACACTTTTACAAACAAAAGATTATTTTCCTTATAGTTATATATACAGAAGTTAAGAGAAGTTGTTCTAACATTTTATCTATCCATCTTTATGTAAACATTTTAGATGGCAATATGTAATTTTCGAGCAGAAAGTATTCCATTTTGCGAAATAAAAAAGTTGGCAGTAACTGGAGGGTATTCAGCATTTTATCCGGCTTTCAAACCATCTGCTCCTTTAGTTGGAGACTGGCGTGAGCGTCGTTGTTCATTGGCGGATACATTTAAGCCCATTCTTCCCCGTATTTACAACTTTGAAGTACGTGAAAATGATGTTTTTATAGTAACCAGTACAAAATGTGGTACAACATGGGCCCAGGAGATGACGTGGCTTATAATGAACAGTTTTGACTTCGATAAAGCAAAATATTATGATTTAACAATACGATCGCCATTTTTAGAGTAAGTTTGGTAACGACCGAATAGTTTTAAAAATTGAAAGTATACCACAAATATGTTTGTTCTACATATTTCCATAGAGCCTTTTGATTTTTAGTGGCAAAAATCATAAGTTTTAAATTAATAAATATATTTACAGATTTGATTAAGTATTTGAAGTAAAATTCCTCAAACTTCAATACAAATTTGCACGGTCATAGATTAGCCACGGTACTTTTAATGGTGTCGGCTTTTAAGGTTTTTCGTTACAAACACTAAAAAGTAATAAAGATATTTTAAAAATGTATTAAGCATTTGGAAAATAATCTTTTCCGCTTAAAAATAAGTAACCTGCATAATAATAACCCCACATAGGCGCAATGCACAGTGGTTTTTTCGTTATAAAAATCTTAATTTTTAAAGTTACCAAAACATTTCTACTGGTTAAAAATAACTTAAATTTAAAATCCTTTGGTTTTAAAATAAGTGCTCGCGCATTTTGATAGGTTACAAAAATCATATCTTTTGAAGTAATGATATTTTTTAAATAAAAAAAGCATATAAAACAAAATTTCTTGTGCTTCAAATGATATTGTTATAACATGTTAAATTAATATTATATTTTTTATTTATATCACAGATTTTTTAAATATCTATATACATATATAAAAATGAAATGGTTCACGTATGTAATGTAATGGAGATGGTTCGTATGAAAAAAATAATTTTAAAAATTTCCGGAAAACTCAGAAAATTCGTTTATTCATTTTCTTCTTGCTTTTGTTGTTGTAAACACAAATAAGTTATACACGACTCTACATGTTCGTTCGAACTGGTTTGACAAAGCTATGTGGTTGTAAGTTGTACATTTTTCCTTTTAATTTTACTCTTTGTGGATACGAGTTTGTATACTAATGAGTTTGTATACGTGCAAACACACTTATGCACTCTTAGCATACACTAAAAAAACGCGTAGATTATATAAAAAAAACAAAAAGAAAATAAAAGACCCAATAAAGAGAGGCAACATCTTCAAATTCGGCCAAACCGCAAAATTGTTTTAAGATGTCAACAGTCAGGCATGTATTTTTTTGTTTGAAGATTTATTTTTAATTCATTACTGTATATAGCTGCCAGATTTTTTAGAGAGAAGACCGTCACAATTTAGGAGAAAAAATCTTTCTTCAATTAAAATTGACAATAAAATCTGTACATATGTAAGGAAATAGATTGCATGTTTTTCAATACTTTGAAATATGTATATTGTATGGAAAAAATAAAAAGTTAAAATACTTTGGTGCATTTGTTTTCAATTTAGTAAAATATGCATTTTAAGTTTCATTTTTATAAGTAATTTATAATTATTCGGAATCATTTTCAATATAAGCAATTTTATTTTTCGTGCTTGATTCCTTTAAATAAATATTTCATAATATTCTCATGAAATATTTATTACAAAAATTTTTATTAAAAAATAAACATTTTATGATATTCTCATAAAACATTTATTCCAATAAAAATAAAAATATTTGAAATGTATTACTGCGGGGAAGAGCACATCCATATTGCAATTTCACTATTGCTCAAGTAGCTCATCAAATGAAAAAATGATTTTAGGCAGCTCCAAAAGCTAAAATGTTTTTCTAATTAAGAAAACCTTTTTTGAATTAGGATCAGTAAGATGCTCTTTATACGACGTGTTTATTCGTTTTACAAAATTTTGTCATCAAATTTTGAATTTTTGTCACGGGTTTTGGGAAAAAGCGCCGCAGTGGCCCGTTTTTAATATTTGGGAATATTAATAATATTTTAAAAGTTTTATGTACTTAAATTACTCTTTGTGAATATGGCAGCTGGCGAAAAACATTTAATTGATTGAAAATAACTATAGTAGGCACGAAGCTAAGAAAAAGATAAATTGTTTGCGATATTATAGAGTTCTTCTAGTATGTTTTTTATTCCAATTTTTTATCGTACAAAAGTTAGGTTGTTTGATAAATTATTTTGGCTACCATTTTAAAAAATTAAATAATTACTTTTCATTCATATTTCTGCACACTCTCGCGAAACTTTTTTTTCTCGATTACGTGAGTTTGAAAAAAATTTAGTTATTATCACGAAAACTTGTACTTACGACCAGTTACACTTAAGAAAGTAGTTTTAAAGTCTTTCCACGTAAAATCAACAAACCAGTAAAAGTGACATAGTTTTGATTTTGAAATTTTGTAGAAGTGTTCTCCAGGGTCCCGAAAGCGAACGCTTTCTATTTTCGGTTCACAGTAAAAAACTAAGATTAGTAAATTTCTTTTAAGATTAACTGCCCATTTAAAATTGTGTACTACAAAAGCAAATGTAAATTCTTAAGAAGTCAACTCTCCACCATGCTATATTATGTAATGGGCTAATTGGCTTAGTTCATAAATATAGTGAATTTGTTATATAAAAAACTACAAACGAAAATTAACAAATTAAAATTAACTGGTCTGGAAATGACAAAATTTTAAGAATTTGCATATTTCAGCATTGCCAAAAACAAACTTTTAAAATTTCATGACACATAACGTTAACTCAAACACTTGGAAAACGTTTTTTGTCGTAACAAAAAACTCCTAAAATTCAGTATTTACTCACTGTAGCCATAAGAAAAGCAAAAAGTACACTCTCAATTTATAACAAAATACTAATATTTTTGTAATTTCTAATACATTATTTAATGAACTGGCGAATTTAATAATTTATGTTAGAAATCGAAAACTTTAAAAATAACTGGTTTGCAAAATATAAGCTAAAAAAAGCCAAATCTTTTTTAAATTAAAATTATTTTGTTCCAATAGTTTTCTATAGTGGGGTTTTAAATGTCGCTTTTTTGTTTAAATAAAAACAAAACATATATTTAACATTATTTTAACGACCTTTTGTTCGTAGTTTTATCTATATCCTCAGGAAAACAGTATAATCCAAAGGAACAAACACATTAACATTACAGTTGTCGTCATATTTTTTGCATTAATTTTTAATATTATATGGCTTCTTATTCATAATACATACATATTTCTTTCATTATTGTAATCCTCTATATTTTAAACATTTTTTAAAAGGAAAAACAATTTTATTTCTGCGTGAAAACATTTGTTTCTCGGAACGTCTTTTTCAGACACTCTTGACCAGATAGAGAGTGATGTGGAAAAAATCTGAAAGTAGTTTTTTTTTAAGAACGGTAAATCCTGTTTTTATTCAAAAGCAGCTAGTATTCAGAATAGTGTAATTAATTAAAAATGCTTAATACGATGTGTTCGCCATCTTTCTAATTTTTGCAAATTTTTCGTAAAATTAAACTGTGTGTATGATCAAACGGCACTTCCTCAAAAAACAACATTTCTTTTACAGATGATCCAATTATTTCCTTCCCTAATATTTTCGTGTATTTTTTAATTGTGAAACGCTAATATCGTTTATTATTTCAAATTATAATTATTTCAACTAGATTTAATGGCGTTGTCCAAAACGTATCACTCGATACAATTGAAATCGCAAATAATTTAAAATCTCCACGTCTGTTAAAATCACACTTACCTGCTATGTTTTTGCCCCAGCAAATTTGGACTAAAAAAACAAAGGTGAAATAATATATATTTATAAAGATTTGTCTGGCTTGGTTTACTTACACAGTTATATTTTTTGCAGATCATTTATGTATTTCGCAATCCAAAAGATGCCGCTGTCTCTTATTTCCATCATTGGCGGGGCATGGTTGGGTATGAAGGATCCAAAGAGGAATTCATTCAATCTTACAAGAATGGTAACGTAAATTTTAATCCATTTTGGACACACGTATTGGACTTCTGGCAATTGCGTAACAGACAAGAGATATTTTTTACAAGTTACGAACAAATGAAAAATGATTTATCCTCAGTCATTAAAGGAATTTGTCAGTTTTTAAACAAACAAATCCGAGATGACCAGGTCGCACAGGTTACCAATCACTTGTCATTCGACAACATGAAGAATAATCCTGCCTGCAATCACTCAAAAGAATTCGCAAGCATTAAGAAAGCAGTGGGTCGAGAACTTGACGAATTCAATTTTGTTCGTCGTGGCATTGTTGGCAGTCACAAAGACGAATTGCCCTTAAACGTAATACATGACTTTGATGAATGGAACCATGAAAATTTAAAATATTATAACTTATCTATTGATGACTTTACCGACTATTCAAAATATCAAATCTAGCGGTACTATACATAAATATTTTATCAAAAAATAAGCGTAGTTTATCGTACTTATACTGAAAATAAATTTTGGAATTAATTAGAAAATGTGTTATAGAAGACATTATTTATCTGTAGAAAGACGTCAAAATTAATGTCAAGATATACGAAGACAAAAAATAATATTTATTGTAGTAGCTAAAGTGGCCTGAATTCATTCTTCTGCCTCATGTAAATTTAGTCAAGAGTTTCTGTACTGTTTTCAATTCAGTCTGCTTCTTCCAAGTTAAACGCTTACCAAGATGCTAACCAGATTTCAGGTACTATTTGGTAATTGAGTTGAATAGCCAGTGCAACTAACGCTATATGAGGACTATTGTGAATATTAAGAGAAGCTGTATCGTCAGCAAAAATCGCTGAAGGACACAAACAAAACTCTTTCAAAGGTAGACGAAGGAAATCTTTTTAAAATATTAGCAAACAACATGCCTTCTCTAAAATGGTTTATTGCAAATATGGTCGAAAAACATCCTGCTGATATATAATTCACCAAAACTACCAATATTTAAAAATTTTGCTTCAAGAAGCTAACAAATGAATTTCAGTGAACGGTTTAATAAACTCTAACTTTAATTTACTTTGGTCTTTTCTTTTATACTATTGTTTGAATATTATTTTGATTATTATTTATTTATTTTGAATTGTTGGTTTGCTTATATTACAACTTGTCTTTCGTTTATTCTTAATAGTTATTGATTTTGCTTACATTTTACTATAATTATTCAGTATTTAAATTAGTTAAAATACTTGATTTTGCTTTCTCTAAAATTTGTCTACATTCTTTTAACTTAAATTATTTTACAATAATTGCATTCGCTTACAATTCTTTTATTCACAGTTTATTAACTTAATAATCTAAATGAAGGGAAGTGTAAAAAAGTGTGTGTAAGCTTAAAGTATAAGGTGTATTCAGTAAAGTGTAATAACTATTACGTTTAATAGCTCCCCGCTGATTGAGTGGATAAGAAAAAATATGGATAATTTACTTTGATTTCAGGGAAGTTTGTGGAAGTTTTTCCATTTGGAATACTTAAATATTAATATAGTTTAAAAGCCAAGAAGAAGTAATTCAAAATCGAAACTAATGGAAACTAATATTGCCATTTTCCGTCCTAACTGGCTGATTTGTATTCGATGGCGAGCGCTTTCGATGCGAATACATCATTCTCAAGCCGCGGTTTAGTTTGTACTGGTGAGTCAGTGTTGGCGTTCAGGTAGTTCTGTTATTAGGTCCGTATATATTCAGGTAAGCAGAATACCGGCCACATGGCATTTATATGCAAAGTGAACTTACCGATACCTCCGTCTTTTACTATTATGTAGGTACGTGTGTCCGTCTGAGGGTGTTTTTCGTTTGCCCGTTTGCATGAGTAGTTTTAATGGTGTGAAAATTGTGTCTGAGGTCGTGTTTACCTGTTCGTTTATAATGTCGTTGTTGAATGTTTTTGTCTTGTAGATTTCCATATTTTCAAGAATGTCTAGTCTTCGTCCTTTTTTGCTAGGATGTAATAATGCCATACATTCATCCATTTCCCTTGGTGTGTGTCCGTGATATCAAGGTGTAATGCAAAGTTTGAATCTTCTCTTTTCCGTTTGTATGAGCGTATGTGTTCTGTAAACCTTGTTTTTAGTGTTCGTCCAGTTTGCCCTATATAGGTTCGTTTGCAGGTACAGGTAAGTCTGTATACCCCGCTGGAATTAAATTTGTCAGTTGTTTCTGTCGTTGTTCTGAGATAGTGTCTGAGGGTGTTTCCACTTTTTAATGCTGTGAGTATTCCTTCTTTGTGAAAAAGGTTAGTTAGTCTGTACATTTCTGGTCCTGTGTAAGTAAAGGTGTGCCGTCGTGTTGTATCGGCTGTCTCCTTGTCGGAGATATCGGTAAGTTCACTTTGCATATAAATGCCAGGTGGCCGGCATTCTGCTTACCTGAATATATACGGACCTAATAACAAAACTACCTGTACGCCAACACTGACTCACCAGTACAAACTAAACCGCGGCTTGAGAATGATGCATTCGCATCGAAAGCGCTCGCCATTGTATACAAATCGGCCAGTTAGGACGGAACATGGCAATATTATTTTATCTACTGGCGGAGGACAACTAAACAACATAATACGGCAGTCTTTATACGGCAGTTAATTTCCGACTATCCTTCTACTTTCACCACCTGTGTATCTTCTCTATCCCTTTCCTAAAGAAGGTAGCACGGTACTTGACTAAATAGGCATTGTTGCCTGAAGTGCTACTTCTCTTTTTAAAAAAAAAAAAAAAAAAACATAATACCTAATGGAAACTATTTCCCCATATATTAGATTATCTTAATCAATAATATTTTTTAAGTAAAGATGATGCATGTTGAATAATTTGAATATTTATGTCTGATGTTGCTTTAAGTACAAAACAAAAAGCAGTTGTAAAGAAAAACACAGGGCACTTGAACCGTGTGTCAGTTGTTGAATGATGTAGACGCAAATTTGTTCTAGCATAATGTTTTATTAATTTCAACTTATTTATACTTAAAAAAATGATGATTAATTATAATATTAAATTTAATTGTTTCTTATGACAAACACACGCACGTTGTACTTTAACGGCCTCTGTTATGTTGTTGTGATGACTTAACAAATAGCCAAAGCAAAGTCCAACGTACTTTAATAAACTAAAAAATATTCTATTTATGCTGACTTAGTAGTTATGCATTTTACAAAAATATTATTTGTTCTGTTAATGTGTGAATGGACTATAATGCAGCAGAAGGCAATAACCTAACCAAACGTTGATGGTGAAATTTAATTCTTTATTTAATTTGGTCGGTTATTGACATCTACTGCTTACATTGCATTTAGGAAATTTTATGTTTAATTGTATGTAAAAAAAATGTAGGTGCGTTACTGAACATTCTCCCCCACGTTGAACGTTGTAGGTTCAACTCGTCTAGAAAAATTAGATTTCTGGTGACTGGGCAGTATACTTGTCCGCAACGGTTTGCCGTGGTTGTGGAGTGGGTTGTTGACTTAACTCGCCTTTTTTCTTCAGAACTCTCCATACAAGGTAGAAGACCAACAGAATTGATGACATGATGAAGGCTGTGTAACTTATCGCCAGGTGGTGATGTTTATCGAAGCGGTAGGCGGTGTTTAAGGTTGAAATGTCAGCATCATGCAGTTTGTTCTGAAGCTCGGTTAACTGCTCGGTGTGATTTATTAAAACTTGGTTAGTCGAGTTGAGGATTGAGGTGGGATCTCTCTCTCGCGTCGTCAGATTGAATATCGGGAAGCGAGGTTAAGATGCTTGAATGAAACTTGATGTGTTATAATGACCTCGAATAGTGACTTCAGAAGTCTTAAGGGTGCAACTTGGTTCCAGGTTGATGATGCCTGAGCCTCGGAGCGTGTGTTGTACGACCTTTGTTCCGCAGACAGTGCTGACATCGGTTTCCTTTATAGTAGCATAGATCCATTGATTCTTGTGATGCAGTTGTTGCCAGATGGTAGGCTCCGTATAAGTGTTAAGTTTGCACCTGTTGGTTGATTTGTGTTTGAACAGATCCACTTCGCACGAAGCCGCCATAGATCCCTTTGAGAATATTGCGTGGTTGTTGTCGCAGATGAAAATGTCACTGCTTGGTTGAATACAGTTGCGAATGTCATCGAAGGATAGTGGAATGTATTCATCTCGATGAAGATTGATCGCCAGGTATTCTGTTTGGAGATCTATCGCAACAAGAGTGCCATTTTTGTTTGCGGGTATGCCAAATATTTTCAACAACTCAAATGTTTGCTGGTCAACTAGAGGGAGCCTTATTTCGAACATAACCTTGTCCTGGGTGACTGCTGCCTTTGCTCGCATGATCTTGTAGAACTGAATGAGGTCGATGTTATCGAAAGGAAGAGTTCGTGATACCGGTAAGTGCGCCTTGATCACGTTTATTTCTCTTTGCAGTTGATCTGGCGTTAGCAAGGATGGACTGATCCTACCATGATGAGAGTCTGTAAGAACATTAACGATTTCCGTTTCGACTTGGCGTAATCTGGTTGCTGCTAGCGTTAATTCGTTGGCAAGAAGAGCTACTGTGTGAGCTAACCTTAGTTGAGTTTCGGCTTTCACTACTTGGTTATGTATCGTTGATATGGTGGCTTGGATTTCATTCATTCTAGTTCTTAATGAGAACTCGTCTTCCTTTATTATGTTTAAGGTCGAGTCGATAATTGAGGTTTGGTTGTGTAGTAGCGATGAGAGGTGGGTTCTGTCCATTTCTGCCTTCTGTATCGTTTTGTCCATTTCGGCTGCATAGTCCGCATCTAGCATTCCAAACAGTGATCTTGCAACATTACCGACAATATTTAGAGCACCTCTGCGAAATCTCCTTGGCATAATGATATCCCTATCTTGGATTAAATCGTTTTGAGTTTGCTTCAGTTGCGATACAAGGTTGTTACACATCGTTTCTTCGGGAGATATTCTGCATATATCGGAGAATACCTTTATGCCGTTAGCGAAGTTGTCAATTTCTGATCTAAAAGGAGTGAGGTTGTAGTAGACCATGAGTTTCCATTCTGCTGTGGCTATACGCGCTGTACCAATTCCTTCGAAATATAGTCCGGGATTTGTATCAAACGGCTGGAGTCCCATGGGCTTGCATAATACAATCGGTAGTATCAGGAGAGCCAGTAGTGTTGTGCACAACAAATTAAAGTTATTTGCCCTCGATCGCTTTGTTGTGTTTGGCTCCTGTTCGCTTGGTCGTTTTATGCCTTTGTGTTCCTCCTTCTCTTCAGGTTCATCATTGATTAATGGCGCTAAGCGATGAATTGGCCGCTTGATTATGCCTGATGAAGTTTTGACATCGACTACACGCACGTTGCCATCTTGTCCCTTGTAGGTTTTTGTGATACGGCCAAGTGGCCATTGCATGACCGGTACGTTGTCCTCTTTGATAATGACAAGTTGGTCGGGTTTTATATTTGCTGAGGCCGCCCTCCATTTGTGTCTCTGTTGTAGTTGCGATAGGTATTCGTTGGACCACCTATTCCAAAAACTGTGTCTTAATTCTGACACAAGTTTCCACCTTTTAGACAATGATGTTGATGGGTGGTTTGTTCTCGCGTCAATTTGTGTGGTTAGGGGTTCCCCGATCAGAAAATGGCCTGGTGTCAGTGCGGTTAGGTCGTTAGGGTTTGATGATATGGGGGTTAGCGGTCTTGAATTTAAAATTGCTTCAACTTCGATGACTACCGTTTCCAGTTCTTCGTGAGTAAGGGAGGCGGTGGAAACCGAACGCAGAAGAAGATGTTTAGCTGATTTTACCGCCGCTTCCCAAAGGCCTCCGAAATGGGGGGCTCTGGGGGGGATGAATTTAAATTCGATCATTTGCCTGCTGCATGCTCTTCCAATTGTCTCCTGTGACTCCTTCCCGAATATTGATGTCTCCAGTTCCTTCAGTTGATTTCTAGCCCCAACAAAGTTTGTGCCGTTGTCTGAATATATTGTTTGACATCGCCCGCGGCGCGAGATAAATCTTTTTAATGCTCCAATAAAAGCATCTGTGGTGAGGTCTGTTACCACTTCCATATGGATTGCCTTTGTGGCAAAACAGCAGAAGACTGCGATATACACCTTATGCGGACGCTTTCCCCTTAGCTTGTAGTGTACCCAGAATGGACCGCAATAATCTACCCCAGTTTTTAAGAAGGGTCGACATGGCGTAATTCTGTCTTCCGGTAAATCTCCCATTATTTGTTGATACATCTTTGGTTTGGCCCTTGTACAACGAATACAATTGTGTACTGTATGCCTTGCCATTCTTTTGCCCTTTACAATCCAGAATCCTCTTTCCCGTGTTGTGTTTAGCAATGTTTGTGGGCCGCAGTGATGGTTTTCATTGTGCAGCATCACGAGTATTAGTTTGACGATTGGGTCATTATACGGCAATATTATTTGATGTTTCTCCTCGTATGATAGTTTTGACGCCTCTAGTCTCCCGCCAACTCGAAGAATATCTGATTCGTCAAGGAAGGGGGATAAGCTGCTTATTGGGCTGGATTTACTGAGTTCCTTGGTTGTCTTCAACTTGTTGATGTCGTCTTTAAAGTCAGCTGCTTGTATGGTTTTGACTATCAGATGCAAGGCTGATGTTAACTCAGTTGGGCTTAATAGTTTGGTTGCTGATCTGTCTGCTGATGATGCCCTAGTGTTTTTGATGAATCGCAGCATATAAGCCACCACTCGTTGAAGACACTCAAAAGAGTTGCGGTGATTGATTTTATATATGATTTCCTCTAATCCCATTTGGGCGGCTGCCGTGACAAGGACCGGTTTTCGTTTGAATTCTAAGTCAGTGGGATGCAATTCTTTCGCGAATTCTTTAGGCCATAGATCTTCATTTCCGTGTAAGAAAAGGGGTCCGTAAAACCACATGTTGCACTCGGATAATTGTTCTAGGTTTAAACCTCTAGAGATTAAGTCTGCGGGATTGTTCTTGGAGCTGACGTGTCGCCATTGACTATTGATGGTACGGTCTTGTATTTTGCTGATTCGGTTAGCCACGAAGGTTTTGAGCGATGACGAGGCCGAATTTATCCAATGCAAGACGATTTCTGAGTCGGACCAGAAGAAGAGCTGTTTGTCCTCGTGCTGTAGCTCCCTTTTTACCTTGTTCGCCAATTCTGCCCCTAGGAGTGCTGCACAAAGTTCTAGCCTTGGTAGCGATACCCTTTGTAGAGGCGCAATTCTAGACCTAGCGCACAACAGCCGGACGATTATCCTTCCATTTTGAAGTTTGGATCGTATGTAGACTGCTGCTCCATACGCCTTTTCTGATGCGTCTACAAACACGTGCATTTGGATGTGTGAAGCCTTTTGACCGTCGAAAATATGGCGAGGGATGCGAGTGTTGTTTAATGTGTTCAGTGCCGTCCGGAACTCATGCCATTTTTTTGTGAGAGCTGCGGGGAGTTCATCGTCCCATGATATTTGATCTTCCCATAGTTGCTGAATAAATATTTTGGCTGACACTACGACTGGGCCTGCAATGCCCAACGGATCGTATATTCGTGCCACATCTGATGTTACAGATCGTTTGGTTATGACTGAGACCGGCTGAAGATTTGCCTTGAGACAAAATTGATCCGAAGTTGGGCTCCATGTTAATCCCAATGCTTTGACTGACGCGTCTTCAAAATCAAGGTTGACTTCTTGATCTTCTTGAGGTATGCCTTGAAGGAGTTGGTGATGGTTTGCACACCACTTCCGCAACTTAAAGCCCGCTTCCTTGAGCAAGGAGGTGAGTTGAAATTGCATCTCCTTAGCTGTTACCAGACTATCTGAGCCGCTCATCCCGTCATCGACGTAAAAGTCTCGGCTCAGGATCATTGCACCAAGCGGATATTTGTCCATCCGGATGGTCGCTAGCCTTTGTAGGCACTTTGTTGCCAGATATGGAGCTGATGATGTTCCATATGTAACGGTGTTTAGTTGAAAATGTCGTATAGGCTGTCCAGGATTATCTCTCCATAAAATGAGTTGAAGGTTCCTGTCTCTTTCGTCCACGAGAATCTGACGATACATTTTTTCGATGTCGGTGGTGAAGACAAATCTGGGTAATCGGAAACGTAGAAGCATTCCAACTATGTCGCCTTGCACTGTTGGACCTGTCAGTAAGATGTCGTTTAGTGACCGATTTGTTGACGTTTTTGCTGAAGCATCAAAGACGACTCGAAGTTTAGTTGTGCTGCTTTCTGGACGTAAAACGCAATGATGAGGAATGTAGTACCTAGGGCCTGGCAGTTTCTTTGGGTCAATTTGAGTCATGTGGCCAAGATCTTCATATGACTGCATGAAATCCTTGTATTGTTTTTCAAGATTGTTATCTCGTTTGAATCGCCGTTACAAGGCAAGGAACCTGGAGTATGCTGATGTTTCTGATTCACCAAGTGTTGCGGCGTCTTCAAATAAGGGTAGGTGGTTGTTTGATTGAAGTGAGTTTCACATGCCTGTTCCGCGACTGTGAGATTGCTTTCTGCAGGAACATCCTCGATTTTCCAAAATCTTTCAAGTAGTTCGTTTGTTTTTATATCTTCTTCGCTAAAAACTGCACATGTTGCCTCCGTTGTGCTGTCGTTGGCTAACCTTCCACTGGCGATCCACCCAAGTTTTGTGTTCCTCAGGACGGGTAAGTTGTCTGCTAACTGCAATGTTTCTGATAGCAGAAGATCAAAGTAAAACTCTGCCCCGAGCAGGACATCAATTTTTGCCGAATTGTAGAACGATGGGTCTGCCAGCATTATGTTTTCGGGAATAGACCAGGATGAGATGTTAAATGATGCACTTGGTTGAGGTGGTATTATGTTTGGGAGAACATAAGCCTCTAGCCTGGACGAAAATTGTCTTGTGATTGATTCAAATTTTACGTTTACCCGCTGTGTGGCTTGTCTGGATCTTCCAGCAATGCCTTGAATGCCTAGTGTTGCTCGTTCTGGTCGAATAGATAGGCTTTTAATGAGTCTTTCAGTGACTATATTGATTTGGGAACCTGAGTCTAAAAGTGCTCTGAAATTGCCAGATCGCCCATTGTTGGCTGTTATTTCGATTACTGCTGTTGCGAGTAGAATGTTTGCCGGGCGAGCGTTCGCTGATGCCACTGATGTTGACGGTAATGATTCACTTCCAGATTGTGAAGGCTGATTGCCGGAGTTTTGTTGTTTTCCAAGATGCAGCAGCGAATTGTGTTTGGATGAACATTTAGTGCACCCCCTGGATGTGCATTCCTTGGTACGGTGATCGGGCTTGATGCAGTTAACGCAAAACCTTTTATTTTGTACCCACTTCAGGCGATCCGCAATGCTCATTGCTAAGAATTGTTTACAATAGTATATTGGATGATTTTCCGTGCATAGGGCACATTTGCTTGATTTGTACGTTGTTGTTGTAGCTATTTGCTTTGGCTTGTCATTTCCCCCAACAGCTTCAAGTGATTGGAAGCGGTTTTGTAAAACCTTTAGGAAGTGATTTAGCGTCTGCAGCTCTGTGGGGTTTTCCAGCGATTGTTCATACATGATGTGTGTTTGTCGATCCAATTTTTTGACCAACACATGTAAAAGGACCGGATCCCAATTGTCGATGTTGATCCCAATGTTCCTTAGCGCGGACAGACTTTCATTGAGGACGTCGTGGAACTCTTTCAGAGATTTGGATTCGGCCGTTAAGTTACCCCAGCCAAACAATTTTTGAATAATTGTGGATACCAGGACTCGTTTGTTGTCGTACCTTTCCTTTAAAGTGTTCCATGCCGTTGTATAGTTTCCTTCAGTTAGATCCAGATGGCGTATTAAACGTTCTGCCTCTCCGCTCAAGTTGGCCTTAAGATACCACATCTTTTGAATTGCCGGGATATCTTGATCATGAATCATTTTCGAGAATATGTCTGCAAATGGTTGCCATGTTAAGCAGTCTCCATTGAACTTTGGTATGGATATTTTTGGTAGCTGTAGGTTGGCACTACCTCTTGGTTGTTGTACTGGTTCCGAAGTTACGCTTTCGCTAGAAAGAGACGCTATTTGTGTTGCTACGTTTTCTTCTAAGACTTCATAGTCTTCACAGTCATAACCTTCAGCTGCCGGGTTGGCACACATTTCCCAAATGTCCAAATGGATGGTCTCGATCTTCTGCCATAATCTGTCTATAGCAGATATAGATTGGACTGGTGTTTCCTTCGTGACGTTACTTTGAAGTAGACGCTTTAATGACGATTTGAGTGCTCCTTGACGTCTTATCAATCCTGATATTTTGTTTGTAATGTTGGACGTGGATGCGTATTGGTTGCCTGTGGGTAAACCTGCTCCTTGTCCTGCTGGCAATGATAAAATGGGTGTTGATGGGTTGCCTGCTGGTAACCCTGCTGCTCGTTCTGCTGGCAATGGCTTTGTTTGCTTGCTCAGGCTTTGTATCAGCTGCTCTATTTCTTCCATAGCTGTACTGTGTACGATTCCTATGGATTTGTGGATATCCTCGACAATATACGGGTCATCTTCGCTCAACATGGGGTCGTTGCGTATGATATTCTCCGCTGTGTCAAAGGTTTTCCACAGAGCAATTAGGTCTTCCGCTTTCCTTGTGTAATATTCCACAGATCTTCGCTCATGTGGAGTTTTTTTTATATTCGCTGCCGCTCTTTCAATGTTTGCGGCTCTTTCCCTTTGCTGGGTTATGAGTGATTTTAGCTTATCCATATTAAAATTGAATGGATAATAGTTTTGGATAAATATTTATTATTTGCCTGTGCCTAGTTACAGGATTTATGTTGGATGCCTTGTTTCAGCGATGGTCACCAAAATTTTTTTTTAATATAGGATGCGTGTCGCACGTTTTTAGAGTGTTAAAAGCCCCTTACCACTGGTGGGGGGAAGCTTAATATTTCTAAGAACGTTTGGGGTCACCAATGAATAATTTGAATATTTATGTCTGATGTTGCTTTAAGTACAAAACAAAAAGCAGTTGTAAAGAAAAACACAGGGCACTTGAACCGTGTGTCAGTTGTTGAATGATGTAGACGCAAATTTGTTCTAGCATAATGTTTTATTAATTTCAACTTATTTATACTTAAAAAAATGATGATTAATTATAATATTAAATTTAATTGTTTCTTATGGCAAACACACGCACGTTGTACTTTAACGGCCTCTGTTATGTTGTTGTAATGACTTAACAAATAGCCAAAGCAAAGTCCAACGTACTTTAATAAACTAAAAAATATTCTATTTATGCTGACTTAGTAGTTATGCATTTTACAAAAATATTATTTGTTCTGTTAATGTGTGAATGGACTATAATGCAGCAGAAGGCAATAACCTAACCAAACGTTGATGGTGAAATTTAATTCTTTATTTAATTTGGTCGGTTATTGACATCTACTGCTTACATTGCATTTAGGAAATTCAATGTTTAATTGTATGTAAAAAAAATGTAGGTGCGTTACTGAACACATGTATTTCAAGTCTAATTTGATTTCCTTTTCTGTTATATTACTCTAGAGTATCGGTGGAATGAACTTTTTCTTGTACTTTGAATATTCGACAAACACTCTCAAGATTGTTTCACTAAAGAAATTTACAATATAATATATTCTGAAGTATTGGTGTACCTAATCTTTCAAATACAATTTGTCAAAAGAATTGTGCCTTCAAGCACATAGTTGTTTTAAGCGGTTCTCGTATATACAGAAATGTTATACTTTAACATCACCCCATATTGTTGCTCTTATTATCATTCAAACAGGTTTGGCTGTGTGTTTTGTTCTCTGTTAGTTGTTTTTGTTTTCTGTTGTTTGTTTTATTTGGTAGAATTTCTTATAAGCATGTTGTTGTTGTCTTGTGTGTACAAGATTTCTTAGAAAAGTACCCAGTTTTTAAAATGCACACTGGGCCGTTTCAATTACTTTCTAACTGAGAAATATTTTTTTTTTTAACTTAATAAATCATCTTCGTGACAATATGTATTGTACAGGATATCTTACATAGTCTGGGAGTTTTCTATCGTGTTGTAGGTCCGTTTCTGTTGTTGGGGCGGGGAGTTGGGGAGATTTAACGATGAATTGTCTTTTCCAGCTCGATCATATTATTGTCAAGAATTTTAATGTGTTTGATCTGGGCATTAAGAACTTCAGTCATCTGGGTTACGACTTTTCTTATTTGTTACATTTTTTTCGAAAAAGGTGCTTTCAGAATTTGGTGGAATGTGTTAGGATTTTTACGAAAAAAATTTATATATTTTTTTTATTATTATTTGAATGTTTTTAAAAGGTTTCACTATGTATGACCGAATTTTAAAAAGATTAATTACATTTATATTTTTTTTATATTTATAGCTTTTTGTTATTTTATAAAAACAAATAGTTTTCCGAATTCATTATAAAATAAAATAATTTTACTTACAGAAGTGTAAATACAAATTTTCTAAGATAGTAAGTCTCCTAGGAGAGTTCCTACTAAAAATCTCAGGATTCATGGTAATGAAATAGAGTTCACGAAATCCTTAAAATATCTTGCAGTTATTATGGACCAGAAACTGAATTTCAAAGAGCACATTGAGAGTGCACGTATAAGAGCAATCAGATGCGGACGATCTTTGTATCCCATTTTAAATAGGAAATCAAAATTGAATTTTAAAAATAAATTACTACTTTTTAAAATGTGCATAAGACCAATTCTTACGTATGGCTGCCAAATCTGGTATGAATGTTCTAAAACACCTTAAAAAGCTACAAGTAATACAGAATAAAAATTTAAAAATAATTTACAATCTGCCTTCAAGATTCCCAACTGTTGAGTTTTCTCTGTGAAACGTAGTAGACGGGCAAATAGTATTCGGAAAATATAAAATAAAAATATTTAAAATAATTTAAAATAAAATTTGCTTTATTTTTTCTTTTTTGGCTTTTTTTTTTAATTTCTGTTGGAAAGTTAACAGTTAAGTGTAGCAACACTATTATGGTGTCTGAAAGTGAAGATCTTGACAATTTGCTTAATTGGCAAATTATAGCAACAAAATGCAAAAAGACTAATGCGATATTTAACACTTCGGGAAAAAAACAAAAACTAATCGATGACGGAGTGAACATTAATAAATTTGCCACTTTGGACAATGATAATTGTGTTTTGGATACTGTTAATAAATCTGATGACAATAATGTTCCTGGTGATGATAATGTTTCTGGCGATGATGAAGCTGATTCTAAATCTGTAGTTAAACCTCCACCTATTTTTATTGATAATGTTAGTAATGTAACTAAAATAGCTAAATGCGTAAGTAATGTGATTAGTTCTTCTGAATTTAATTATAAAGCTTTATATGATGGTCAGATTAAACTTAATATAAAAACAGTGGACTCATATAGAAAGCTAGCTAAGTATTTTGACAGCAACAACGTAAGCTTTCATACCTATCAACTCAAAAATGAGCGATCGTTTAGATTTGTGATTAAAGGCCTTCATTTCTCTACCAAAATAGAAGATATAAAAGCTAATCTCCTACACAAAGTTCACCAAGTCAGGTGGTAAATGTTAAAAGCAAATTCACTAAACAGCCTTTACCAATATTCTATGTGGATATTGACCCTATCCCAAATAATAAAACGGTTTTTGAAATTCGTGAAATTAATCATTGCATGGTACAAATAGAACCCACTAGAAGTACGACCGATATAGTGCAATGCCACCGTTGCCAAGAATTTGGTCATACCAAAACTTATTGTAGGAAACCTTTTGTATGTGTCAAATGTGGACTTGGACATCCAACACCAAATTGCCCAAATGATGTTGAAACCCCTCCGAAATGCGTACATTGTTTAAAACAGCATAGTGCTGGTTACAGAGGGTGTAAAATATATCAAAATTTATTAAAGCCAAAACTTTCTGAAAAACGATCCATCATTAATCATCAAAAACAATTTTTTCCTAGCCAAAAAGACTTTCCTTTATTTAATTTAAACTCTAACCAAAATCAATTTCGCGGGAAAATCCTATGCGAATGTAAGGTGTCAACAACAACATCATGAAAAATATTGTTACGAATATGTCTTGCTTAAGATTTAAAATAAAACAATTAAGCAATAAAGAAAACTACTGGTTACAAACTGCGTAGAAGTTTATACACACACACACACAACTACAAAATGATAAGCAGTATGCCAGGCAGTTAGTAAACAGCATATCAAATTGTAGTTGTGTGTGTGTGTATAAACTTCTACGCAGTTTGTAACCGGTAGTTTTCTTTATTGCTTAATTGTTTTATTTTAAATCTTAAGCAAGACATATTCGTAACACTGCCGCCCGCTTAAGCCTTTTCGTCCCGAATAGGCTCAATATTCCCTCGGCCATACTTGGCCAGTCGCTCCAGGTGGACCACCTTCATCTTAGACCTCGGACTTTGATATTTCTGTATCCGATAAACCACGTCGTTCAACTTCTTGATAACCTTGTATGGTCCTTCCCAGTAGGTTTGCAGTTTGGGACACAGTCCTTTTTCCCGTTGTGGGTTATATAGTAGAACCAGTTGTCATTCTGTAAATCCTTCCGTATTTGCTGCTCGATCATATCTGGCTTTCATTTTGTCGCTGGACATTTTGATGCGATTGCGGACAAACTCATGGAGCTCGTGCGGGTCTTCTTGTATCTGTGGAACATTTTCATTATCGTCGTATGCAGGAATCGGTGTAACGCCAAATTCTAAGTCGGCTGGTAGTTTTAGCTCTCTCCCAAATACGACTTTTGCTGAACTACATGCTGTTGAATGGTGGATAGCTGATCGGTATGCCAGAAGAAGCTTTAGTACATGCTACTTTTCTGAGATATTCTTCAAGGGTGCGGTTGAATCTTTCTACCATGCCATCTGACTGCGGATGCAGTGGTGTCGTTCTCGTCTTTTTAATTCCATAAATATCGCACATTTCCTTGAATATGGCCGACTCAAAATTTCGTCCTTGATCGGAATGAAGTTCTGTTGGAACACCGTATCGACACACCCAATTCTTCACAAATTCATCTACAACCGTTTTGGACTCTTGGTTCGGAATGGAATACGCTTCGGGCCATTTGCTGAAATAATCCATTACTACTAGCAGATACCGATTTCCAGCATTACTGACAGGGAATGCGCCTGCGATATCCATTGCTATCCGCTCAAAAGAGGCGCCGGCGTTGTACTGTTGTAGCTTGCCACGACTTTTTCTTGTTGGACCCTTGGCCGCAATGCACTGCTCGTAATTAGCTATTCATTCGGCTACAGATTGTGGGCAGCCTACCCAGTAAAATCGCTGTTTTATCTTTTCTAGTGTTTTTGTTGCACCTAGATAGCCGCCGCTGGGACCATTATGAAACTGCTGCATTACATCTTTTATCCGGGAGCTTGGCACGACGATTAAGTCCGTTGTAGTTTTTTCATATGCACTTTCCTTATTTCGATATAAGCAACCATTTACCACTTTAAGGCTATTCCACTGAGCCCAAAATGATTTTGCCAGCGGGCTTTCTGCCGAAATTTCGTTACGCTCCGGTCTTATGTTCTCTAGCTTGGCCGGTATAATTTTTGACAAAATGGGATCCTCCTTTTGGGCCTCAGACCAATCTTCTCCTGTGCTAATTTGGATATGCCTCACATCAAAGATGGACTCCTTTTCCTCGACTTTTGTACAGTGCCTGCATTCTACGTTGCATGGGCGTCTTGAAAGAGCATCTGCATTATTGTGTTTTCCACCTTTCCTGTGCACAATGCTGAAGTCATAGCTCTGCAGACGTTCCATCCAGCGTCCTTCGGGGTTTTTAAACTGCAGCAACCACCGTAATGCAGAGTGATCCGTTCTTATGGTAAAGTGTTGGCCGTATAAGTATTTGTGGTAATGTTTAACACACTCCAGTATGGCTAAACGCTGGGCTTCGACAATACTCTGGTATAGTAACCAATAACTTTTTCCGTCCCATTAATCGCCTGAGAAAGCACTCCTCCTATCGGATAGGCGAGGGCTGGTGCTATACACAAAAGCTCCTTTAGCCTTTGAAACGTCTCTTCAGCAGCCCCACTCCAGTGCTATGGTTGCGATTTTCGGGTCAACTCATGCAAGCTGGAAGCCACTTGAGCAAAGTTCGGCACGAATCGCCTGTAGTATGTGCAAAGCCCTAAGAAACTACGTAGCTCATGAAAATTTTGTGGACGAGGCCAATTCTTTACTGCCAATATATAATCATCGTCAGTTGATACGCCCTCTGCTGTTACACGATGCCCCAAGTTTTAACCTCTTTTTGAAACAGCGCACATTTTTTTACACTTAATTTAAGTCCTGTGGCCGCTATACGCTTGAGAACTTCATCCAGGTTTTTAAGGTGTTCATCAAAGGTCTTTCCCATCACGATTATATCATCCAGATACATTAAACAGGTCTTCCAGTTAAGCCCCTTGAGTACACGTTCCATTAAGCGCTCAAAAGTAGCTGGAGCATTGCAGAGCCCAAACGGCATCACTTTAAACTGTCACAACCCATTGCTCGCGCTGAAGGCAGTTTTCTCCTTGTCATTGTCGGCTATCTCAACTTGCCAGTAACCACTCTGCAAGTCTAAGGTAGAGAACCATTTCGTTTCGGACAACGTGTCTAAGGTGTCGTCAATTCTTGGTAGCGGATAACTGTCTTTCTTAGTGACGTCATTGAGTTTTCTATAGTCGACGCAAAATCTGGTGCTGCCATCTTTCTTCTTTACTAGCACATTCGGCGAGCTCCATGGACTCGAAGATGGCTCAATCACTCCGTTCCGCTCCATTTCGTTAATCAGTTCTTTGACCTCGTTTCGTTTTGCAAGGGGAACTTCTTGCCAGTATTTATTTCATGTTTCACCACTGCTGTTCTACCTTGGCTTTTGTTATTTAGGGCAAAGACGGCGGTATTTTTTCTTAGCAACTGCTTCGCTTTATTTCTGTCGGGTGCTTTTAGTTCTGCTACCCATTTATTTACTTGCTCTGTTAGCAAATCCCGCTCTTTAGCTGTCATTTTGGGGCATTCTGGATGTGTTGCACAATTAATTACGGCCCCTGCCGGCTCACATACCAATTTCAGCATTTTCGCCAATTGTCTTCTCGCTGCTGGACAGATTTAGTAGTCCCATTGTTTGTTGCAGCTTTTCACGAGAGCTTTAGCTGTTATCACATTATTCCTCACGTCTTCTGGTTCTACCACCCACAACCGGTTGTCCACACAACCTGCCTCCACAAGTGCCCAAACTGTAGTTTCCGCCAGAGGTGGTAGTTTTCGGCGTTCGATTGCAAATAATTTCCTTACTGCGTCCCTGCTCTCATATCCAACATTTAAGGGGATCTCCAAGTTACGCCTGATCTTTATCTGCTGCCCCATGTCTAAATTATTTCCGTGAGCTATCATGAAGTCTGCCCCGATAATAACTTCATCCACTATATCAGCGACAACAAACACGTGATCTGCGCTGATGTTTCCGATAGTCAATCGTACCCTGGGTCGTCCATAGACGATGGCTGAATCCCCAGTTGCCGTACGCAGTTGCACCTTCTTTAAAGGTTCCACTGCCCCTTTAACTAAATCGGGCCTTATTACGAACTGAGATGTTCCTGTGTCTATGGTGAGGACTTCCTTCTTTCCATTGACAGTAAGATTATTATTTTTCTGTTGCATGATGGAAATGCAGATTGCGGGGCCATTGGCTGGGGGAGCTAGCTCTTGCCCCTCAGTGCTAGCTCGTATTAGTTTAACGGTGACTCGTGCGATTTGGTGTTGTTTGCCCGTTTGTTTTCCTTGGAGGTGAAGCAGATCTTGACCTTTTCTTAACAGATCTGCAGTTACGCTGAAAATGTCCGACCTTACCGCAGTTAAAGCATTTTGCACGCGACTTACTTCTTTCTTCAAGTATTTGCTCAATCATGTCTTTCATCTCGCTTCTCTTGTCTCCGTTACTTTCCGTATCAGAAGACGTCAAGACGTCGTACCTTGTAGACTTGTGGCTTTGAGATAACTTTGGCGGTCTCCTGGGCCAGCGCGTACGAGATTGTTTCGGTGAAGGATGCTTTTTGCGCTGCACAAACTGCATATTTAATATCTGGATCCCTTATGCCATTCACAAATGCTTCTATTTTGAACTGATCCAGGAATGGATGATGTTCACCTGGATAAGTAAGCTGCACCAAACGTTCAATCTCCATGGCAAAATCTTGCAGCGTCTCATTTGCCTTCTGCTCCCTGCCCCGTAATTCCATTCTGTACAGTTCTCTCTTATGCTCGCCGCCATACTTGCGTTGTAAGGCCACCATTATTTATTTATTTCATTTCGATTTCTCCACTTCCTGTACAACAAGATTGTGTCTTATATTTATAGTACAAGAACGTACAATATTACAATAGTATTCTTAAGATACAAAAACAAAAAATAGAAAAAATAAAAAATTATAAAATAGTTTAGGTGAAATAATTATATAGAAATTTCCTAAAATTGTTAGCATTGCTATTCATTTGCTGCTCGGGGTGTTTATCCTGCTGGAGTGCTCAGAGACGATTCTCACCGGTCGTTCTCGAATATGGAGGTCCTCCATTTTCGTTTTTAGTTCATGCAATTCTCCGTCCACTTTTCTCTCCAGGCCTGACAATTTTTGGTCAAATTCGCTGACTTTCTGTTCCACAGCTTCCACTCGTTTGCCAAATATTTCTGAAATTTCTTGAAATTTCTTGTTTACCTCACAAACGAGTTTTTCTCCATTGGCTCTAGAGCTTTCTTAAATTGCATCAATTTTCGCACTGTTGATTCTGGAGCTTTCTTGAATGACACCTAGAAGTTTGTCATTCGTGGCATCAATTTTCGCACTGTTGGCTCTAGTGCTTTCTTGAATAGCATCAATTTTCGCACTGCTGATTCTAGAGCTTTCTTGAATTGCCGCAAGTATTGCATCCAAGCTTATATTGGTGTTTGCTGATGGATTACATACCTCAACCGCTTCTTTGTCTTCGAATTCGTTTGTACCAATATCGATGTTTCGCTGCTTGAATTCATCAATCAACCTCCGTTGCAATTCCGCTTTACTTCCGGTTGTTGGCAGATTCAACTTATTCAGCTCCTTCTTCAGCTGCTCAACTTTCAGCTCTTCCAACTTCATTGTAGTTGATTTATTTTATTTTTTTTTCTCTGCAATTTCACTTCTGACACCAGTTGTTACGTTTATACCTTTTATAAAAGTTTTGTTGTGAGTTCTTTATTGCAAAATAATTAACACCAGTTTTTAGAGTTTTTAAATTTATAACAATTTTACTTTAACTACACAAAGTTGACACAGAACAATTTGCTTAAAATGCACGTCTTCACACGATGAGGTTTAATTTACACTTATTGATTATCCACTCAGACGCTTCCCCTATTTATACTTGTCCAATTAGAATCTAGAAGATGTAAGAATCTTCTACTCTCTTTGTGTGTATTTTGTTTTTGTAGGTTGTTTATTAATTTTATAGGCGCCTGCTTACCTGTGTGTATAGTTGTTTTTGTTTTTATGCTGATAAGGTTTCTGCTTGGGATTTATTTCAATACATTTGTTGTTGCTTTTGAAAAAAAGGGTTTCTTAGAAAACTACGCAGATGATGAACAACTGTATATTTGTTGTTGTAAAATTGGTTTTTGTCTTGCGCGTTTAAATGATAAGCAGCATGCCAGGCAGTTAGTAAACAGCATATCAAATTGTAGTTGTGTGTGTGTATGTATGTGTGTATAAACTTCTACGCAGTTTGTAACCAGTAGTTTTCTTTATTGCTTAATTGTTTTATTTTAAATCTTAAGCAAGACATATTCGTAACAATATTAAAAAATTATTAAATAAACAAATAGAACTAACAAATACACTTATAAATATGATGTCTCTTCTCATTAATAAACTATGCAATTAACCTAAGATTGGCAGTATGGAACGCTAATGGACTTGCGAGTAAACTAAATGAAATTGATTATTTTATGAAAGAAAAGCATATTGACATATTTCTCATTTCTAAAACCCACCTTACGTCAAAATCTCATATAAAAATAACAGGTTATGATTTTATTTATACAAATCACCCAGATGGAAAAGCCCATGCTGGTGCTGGGTTATTTATAAAATCTTCTATTCGTTATGAGCCTGAGAAAGAATTTCAAAAAGATTTTTACAAGCCGCTGGTGTGAAAGTAACCTATAACAATAGACTTATCAGTATTCACTCTATATATTTTCCTCCTAGACACACAGTTAAATGCGAACATTACGAAAGCTTATATTAATCTTTGGGACCCCGTTTTATTGTTGCTGGTGATTATAATGCAAAGCACCCTTGATGGGGCTCCAGGCTTACTAATCCCAAGGGTACAGAATTATACAAATGTATTTCAGGAAACAATTTTTCAACACTTTCTGGGGTAAACCCAACATATTGGCCCACTGATGTAGCAAAGATACCAGATCTTCTTGATTTTGCTGTGTATTTTGGAATCTCTAGGCAGTCGCTAGATATTTTAAATGACGATAGCTTAAGCTCTGACCATACACCGATTATAATTAATTTCAATGCTAATGTGAAAATTGCGCCTAAAAATGGGAAACTAATCAAACAGAATACTAACTTGGACTTCTTTAAAGAATTTGTTGGAAATAATTTAAATTTAAAAACCGAAATAAACACAGCGGAAAATTTAGATGAGTCATAGAATCTTTTAACTTATTAATACATGAAGCTGCGTCCTTACAAATCCCTCCGTCATCCATTCGTACACAGGATTTGGGTCGAAAAGTTCATGCATCCGCTGCTGCTCGGAATTTAATAAAACAATCTAGACGTTTAAGAAGAGTGTGGCACCGAACCAGAAACCCAAGGGATAAGGCTAATTGGAATTTGGCAATCAAGTTATGCTCAGAAAAGTTGGCGAAAGAGGGAAAAGAAAATATTAGTTCATATCTGAAAAACCTAAAACCTCAAAACAAAAATAAAGATCATGAACTGTACAATGCTACTAAATTTTTCAAGAGACCCAAAGGGAAATGTTCCTATCAAAAATGCTAATGATGCTTGGCTCAGAACTGACAACTGGCAAAGAAAAATCTATTCCATTTGCAGAACATCTAGAATCAATTTTTAAGCCTCATCAAACGAGTACTTATGGCGACGATGTAGCTCACTTTTTGAACATAGCTTGTCAAATGGAGTTTCCTATTAAGCATATTACACCTAATGAAATTAAAATGGAGATATGTGGCCTTAATAAAAAGAAATCTACGGGATATGACAAAATTGATGCGGCTGCAATAAAGTCTTTGCCTTTTAAGGGAATCTTATTTATATCTCTAATATTTAATACCATATTACGTCTTCAACACTTTCCTTTACAATGGAAGTGTGCTGAAATTATAATGGTTTTAAAACCAGGTAAACCAGAAAATATATTGACGTCGTACAGACCTATTAGCTTATTACCTATTTTATCAAAAATTTTTGAAAAATTGTTTCTCAAACGTTTAAACGCATTTCTGCAGAAATACAATATTATTCCCGATCATCAATTCGGTTTTCGAAGTGAACATGGTACACCAGAACAGTGTCATCAAATTATTAAGGTGATATCTGATTCTTTTGAAAATAAAAAATTCTGTTCTTCTGTATTTTTGGATATTCAGCAGGCTTTTAATAAAGTATGGCATGAGAGATTATTATACAAATTGAAAAACCTGCTTTTTGCTCCATTTTATTTATTCTTTTTATCATATTTAAAAAACATGTTTCTTCGCCAGAGTCAACAAAGATTTTTCTCATATTTGTCAAATTGAAGCTGGGATCCCTCAAGGAAGCATCCTTGGACCAATTTTATATACCATATACACCTATGACACGCCGACAAAAGAATGTGTAACAGTGGCTACTTATGCAGACGACACAGCACTCTTATGTTGTAGTGAAACCCCCACAGAGGCTTCTAGAATTTTACAGCTGCAGCTAAATAGTCTTTATGATTGGCTTACAAAATGGAACAATGTTATTAACACCCAAAAGTCAAGTCACATCACATTTACAGCAAGAAGGGAAAATTGCCCAGCTGTGTTTCTCAATAGCACTTTAATCCCTAGTGTGATCATTGTCAAATACTTGGGGTTACATTTAGACAGAAGACTCACATGGAAAGCACATATTAGCGCGAAAAGAAAACACCTTGACATCAAATTTAAGCAAATGTACTGGCTTCTGGGCCGTAAATCTAAACTTTCTTTGGAGAATAAGGTCCTGCTTTACAAAACTATTTTAAAACCTATATGGACTTATGGCGTAGAGTTATGGGGAACTGCTAGTAATTCCAATATAGAAATATTGCAAAGATTCCAATCCAAAGCTTTGCGGTCTATAACGAATGCTCCTTTTTATGTAACAAACAAAGCTCTTCACAACAACCTGCAAATACCTTTTGTTAAATCCGAAATTAGAAGATTCAGCTCCAATTATTTAGAAAGGCTTAGTAATCATACAAACGTACTAGCAATTACGCTTTTAGATGAGACTGACGAAGTTAAAAGGCTCAAACGAAATCATATCCTTGATATCCCTTACATTTAAGATTGACTAACGTTCGTAATGAAATGAGAGTATAATAAGAAATAAAAATTTATAATGTTTATAATATTAATTATTTAATTTAACTCTATATATGTAAATATTATTTGCATATGTAACTTAAATTTTTGTTTTCAATTGAAAGCAATCAAACATGTTATTTTTGCTAACTTAACACATTCGCTTATTATTGTAAGATAGGTTGCAAATAAATATGTAATAATAAAAAAAAAAAAGATTCCCAACTGTCAGATTGCATTCAAAAGCAAACGTAAAGACGATTGTAAATTTCATAACTGATATGGCGCTGTCATTTAGAGAAAAATGCAGAAGGTCGAACTACGCCCATCTGAGAGGTTTGATTTGATAATATCTGATTTTAACTTTGCCTTGATAGCAAAGTATCCATTAAGTGTTGTCTTAGAGCTTCTCAATTCATTTTTTTATGATATTATATCTTAGGTTTTACTATATTTTTCCTATTAAATAGGTTAACTTGTTAAGTTTTTTTTGTTTATTTATAATGATTATTGATTTTGTTTAATACAATATTTAAATTGGTTAAAATAATTGATTTTGCTTTCATTAAATTTTGTGTACATCCTTTTAACTTAAATTATCTCACAATAATTGATTGTAGTAATAATCAAAATATTATCTTATTCGAGGGAAGAATTTTTATTATTAAAAATGGTTATACTTATAAAAAATGGGATGTAACAAGTTAAAAGATTCTAAACGGTTCGATAAAAAATATAAATCGAGGCGCTTCAACCCGCGCCTTTGTTTAAATAAAACACTTTAATTTTTATCTGTATTAATTTTAATTACCTCTAATTAAATTTATTCACAATTCAATTCAAGAATAAGAGCATAACTTACTTTTATAATTTTAATTAAACAATAAATTCCAGCGCTCCCACACTCGCGACACTTTAGCCAAGACTGCTTGTTGCAACAAAGTTGGCAAGGATAGCATGCAAAATTATTGTCCCGTTGTTTCCACAAGAATGCAATTTCATATTTGAATCGGAAGCGCGTATTAAAGTAAAAATATTAAAGGACCTTAAGTTGACAAATTATTTTTTGGCAACAGTACCGCCACCGTTGTTAACTTCACCCTTCTTAAATGTGCGAGTGCAGCGGATTTGGGAATTTATGGTTGGTAGTTGAATACTTAACTTTGGAAGATTTAATTTTTTCCTTTGCCAATATCAAAGCCATCCAATGCAAAAGGTCATTGAGGCAACTATCATAACGTTAATTCCAACTGTACCATTGAATCTTATTCGTGATCGAATTACTTGACTAAGTTTGGTTTTTTCCCACTACCGACTCGTTGGAAAGTTGCAGAAGATAGGTGCCATTCAAAAACTTGGTTTTTCCATTTGAATCAATGAAACCCTTGTAGTTCGTCACGTAGATAATATTGTCAATCAATAACTCAACAATTTCTTCTCGGGTACGTCTGTATTTACATTTTGCTGGTCTGCCTTTAAGAATACGGTTACTTATTAAAAGTTATTCACCTGTGGTACCATACGCCTCAGTTTCACTAACAAGCACCCTCTCAAACGCAGATCTATTTGCTTCCCTTCAAGAATAGTAGCTCTAGTCAGAAAAAAGTTATAAAACTTTCTTTCGAGTTTTGGTATGGACAGAATGTATAGTAATAGTAATGAACCATTTGTATAAATTGATGACGTTCCCTACAAGCTCGGACAATTTCAAAATGATGACCTCGTTGATCGTTTGTTCCATTAAGGTGTAGTCCTTGCCGCTCATAATATTATGGTGATGATTTCATTTATCTTCCTATCCATTTGGTTCGTTGTTTGCCGAAGCTCTTTATTAATTTTGTACTGTTCGTTGTTATTCGTGCTGATATTCTCCTGAATTCTTAGTTTGTTGTTCTAGTCTGTTAAATCAAGACTTCCTGCAACCCATTTCCAAGCTAATTCGATCCAATCGATTGAACTAGTCGTCCTTCTTTTTATATTTGTCGATTTGTCAAGGCGTAATGTGGCCTCAACAAATGTGTGCATCCATTTCCTTGTACTGTTCTAAGTTGATGACGTGCACTAATTTGAAGTTCCCATCGACCCATCCATCCATTCCCAATCTTTAATGTACACTAATGTAATTTGTACACTAATTACAATACAAAAGAAATCAGGTTAAATGCAGTGAAGAGAATAAATTTGAGATGGATGGTTAAAAAGTGTAACTTCTGAAAATAGTATAAGTTAATTATATTGATAAAATACTTATAATTATCGATGACATGACAATGAAATGTCAAATTTAAAGTTGGTGTTGTTTTTTTTTTTAAAGTATAGGTTAAGTAAGTGGGACAACAAAGGACCTATAATTATTTATAACACAATGTTTTTCTTTGGACTTTGCCTATTTAAGTTTTTTATATGTTCATTTTGAATCTTTCTTCCACTCCTTGTCAGCATAGTTACCTTATTACCTTCTTAAACTATTTCTTTTCTATATAGCACTTTGTTATTTCCCTGGATAGTTTTAATAGCTACATAGATTCTAGCACCCTTCCTACATTTTTTAGGGCTTTGCCTTTTTCTATTCATTCTTGCTTAGCGAGCCGCCATATTTCTTTTAAGCAAATGTCTGAGGTCAGTATTATACTTCTTCTGTACTGATAGTATTTTCTCAAAGTTTGCTCCGATGTTTCTATTGAAGAATAAGTCACGAAGTATTTGCTTTGTTGTCGAATGGATGGTATTATTGTACCTATCGACACAGGTTTCAATAAATTCCTTTACTGATAGATTCGGCTCAGTCTCTCAATCTGCCCGTTCACCTTACTTCTTTGTACTGGCGTAAGATATAATTTAATACCCATTGACTTGATAAAGATTTCTACTAAAGTGCTTAAAAAGCTGCGTTCATTATTAGTAACTAAAATTTTTGACACCATGAAATAATGCAAAATTTTAATTAGTTTTTTCCCCACCTGTACCAATGATTTATCCTTTATACTAAAGAATTTAGCGAAATTTATAAATTTATCTATGCAGGTGAAACACTTCTGTCCATAAATTTCCGTATTGTCCATATGAAGAATTTCATATGGAATATCCATTTAGGAGCTGGTGTATCTGGGTGATGTATTCGTGGAGGTTTCCTGTCATACTTGCATCTATTTCATACGTCGCAACTGGCAACGTATTTCTTTATACTAGCCCGCATATACGGAAAGTAAAATTGCTCTAAAATTTGTTCACCATTTTCTTTGGAATTACTATGTGCTCTTCTATGTTTAATTTCAATTATTTCGAATTGACCTTCTTTTGAAGTAATGTTTTCTGCGTAATCCTTACTTTATGATCCATAGAAAATTTCTGTATGACACCAGAAGACTTTCTGGTGCTTTTACTCCATTGAGGATATTTGGGCGAAGCTTTTCCTTTAACAAGGTTACAAGCTCTTCTTGAGCCTAATTTTTTTAAGAAATAAAATCTCAAGTATATACACGGTGTGGTTTCTTCATTGTTGTCATGTATATTCCCATTCCTATTAGAATCTGGTTCTTAAAGATAGGGATATATAGTCAGAAGCATCTTGCTCTACGCTGTGAACTGTTTCCGTTGATGGAAGGTCGTTGTCTTCTCGACTCTCTGAAGGAGTTAAAAGTTCAGCTGAATTCATAGCTATTCCTTCACTCGCTGTAGAAGTATGATATAAATGATTTAAAACGGTTTTTAATCTGGAAAGGGCATCTGGCACGTGGTTCAATTTACCAGGCTTATAAATCAACTCGTGGCTATACTCCTCTGTACGTGCCTTCCATCTTTTTAGTTTGGCATTAAAATTGCTACTTCCTAATGCAAACGCTATATAAGTAATTACGAAGATTATCAAGAGCCCATACAATAGGCAACAACCCTTTCTCTTCAGTTTTGTTGCGCGATCGAGAAATGTATGCTATGGGTTTATCCTTGCCGAAAGCACCTTTCGATAACACGGCACCAAGCGCAGTATTAGAGGCATCCGTCGTCAAATTAAACGGTTTCTCAAAGTTCGGATACAAAAGAAAAACGTCTTCTGAGGCAAGAAGCTGCTTTAATTTTTCGAATGCAACCAAGGCATGGCAATCAAGATTTATCTTTACAAACCTTGATTTGTGCCTGTAGTGCCCTGCGAGTCCCAAAAATGATCTAAGACCTCTCAGGGTAGAAGGAGTCTCATAATTAACTATTGATTCAATTTTACTTGGACATGTTCTTATACCTTTAGTCGAAACAATAAAGCCAAGATACTCTACAGAAGTCTTAAAGAATCTAGATTTCTCAAGAGATACTCTCATATTTGCTCTCAGCAGCTTTCCTAAAATTCTGTCGATATCATATATATGATTCTGCTCAGAGTCAGAAAATATAATTATATCATCTATGTAAACATGACAGGACTTTCCTATATCTTCCCGTAAAATATCATCTAAGGCTCTTTGGAAAATACTTGGTGCATTTTTCAGCCCAAATGGCAGCCGGCAGAACTCGAATTTGCCGTTGTTAATACTAAAAGCAGTTTTTTGGCGATGGAGCTCAATTAAATTAATATGGTGGAATCCACTTTTCAAGTCCAGAGTTGTGAAAAATTTTGCCTTCTCTAAGTTAGACAATATGATGGAGGGGTCGGGGATAGGGTATTTATCGCAAATAGTTTTTGAATTTAGTTTTGTAAAATCAATTACAAGACGTTTATTAGGCCTACCGTATTCGTCCACTTCTTTCTTGTCCACCACCCAAACTGAACTATTAAAGTGAGACCTAGAGGCTCTTATTATACCATCACTCAATAGCTGTTCAACCTCCTTATTGACAAAATCAAACATTGATATAGGATATGACTGCTACCTCGAATATATGGGCTCATCGTCCTTTGTTCTAATTGTTGCTGAAATATTAGTGTTATAAGGAAGGGCCTCATTTGGGTTCGCGAAGACTGCTGCATTTCGATTAATTACATCATAAAATTTTTCTTCGATATTGGTAGGGCTTGCTTCGATTGTTAAACTATTTATTGAATCTAGGCTCAAATATTTCAGAATTTCCTGCCCTTCATTGAAAAGGAGAATATTCCTACTGGTATCAATTATGCCATTTATTTTCCTTATTAAATTTATTCCTAAAATACCATCAAATAACGGTAAATTTTGTAACAAAAAGAAAGTTTCAGTCCTAATAAATATGTGAACAAGAGTTGCCTGATCAACAATACTAGCTCCATGCAGTGATTTAACAAGAAAAGGCTTATCAAGATCTGTTACACCTTGCATACTTTGAAATTTTTTTAAGTAGCTCTTAGTTGACCCAGTGTCAACTAAAATTTTTAAAATGTTACTGCCTACTATTCTTTCAATATGGGGAAGAACTGGTTTTCCCCTAAAAAATTAATTTCATTTTCAATGGCCAAATTTTCAGAAGTTCGACATTAATTTAATTCATAATCGTCGAAGTATGAGGGCTTTCTTCCCAAGACTGTTGGATATCAGAGCTTAAAAGATTTATGCCCTGAGTGTTGCGAAAATGTTGCCTCCCAGAACCATGTGAGCCGCGTGCTGCACCATAATTATTTGTACCAACAGTTCGTATGCTCACATCAGTGTCCAATGCTAGTGAACAAGGTGGCACTTCGAGGTTTTTGTTGGTTGATGGCTGAAAATTTGTTCGAAAATTTGAACGAGACTGCGGTTGAAATTTTGGCAACTGATAGGTTGATGGTTGTCGTGTTTGGTCATAAAGAGGTACGATTTCTCTCGGCTGTCGCAAGCTATTGCCGGATATTTGGTTATTAGAATTTGAGGTACTTAAGCGGGTTGGCACAAGCTGTGGCTGGGGAAAAAAATTGTGTTGAGTTCTTTCAAACCCATTGTTATAAATATTAGCAAACTTGTATCTATTTTGATTTGTTTCGAGCTCTTCGGCCAATGCTAAGGCAGTGGGTAAATCAGCCGGTTGGCATGAAAACAGCATGTCACAAAGTGGCCTTCTGAGTCCCGATACGAAAACTCGCAACGCATCCATTCTCTATTTGTGATTAAGTGACTGGATTAAAGCAGCGTCTCCTTCATGTGTCATTATGACCTTATTAATGATAGACGTCAACTTGCTTTTAAAAATTTACGACTGACTTCTGACCCTGCCTTAAGATGGAAAGTTGTTGCTCCAAAGTATAGATTGAAGTCTTATCTGAATACGCAAAATCTAACCTATCTAATATGGCATAAAAATTCAGAACGGTATTGTATGTGCTTAAAACGGAGTCAGCACTTCCTGATACTTTATTTCTTAAAATTGCAACCGCCTGATAATATTTAGAGCTACACTGGTATCGCTCAAACAATTTGTGAGCTGTAACAGCTGCTTGGCGCTAAGAGACGTACTTAGAAGCTTCACCTCCAAATTCAGGTACAGACTTTACAATGTCAAGTCGCTCGTCACAAATAACATTTTCATTTATCCCAATAAAATTGTCTCCAATGCTAAGGGATAGTGGGTGTATCCCAAACCATCAATTTGGTTTTAGAAGTAGACATAGCACAATTGAGCAAACCCATAGATTGGTTGAGGTGATAAGAAGGACTTTTGAAGCGAAGAAGTATTGTTCAGCTATTTTTATTGATGTTTCACAGGCTTTTGACAAAGTTTGGCATGAAGGTCTATTTCTAAAACTGACCGCTCACTTGCCTTGTAACATGAGCAACCTACTGAAAAGCTACATAATTGGACGAAAATTTGCTGTTGTTGAAGGAGACTTCGTAAGTGTATCCAAACCAATTTTCCAGGTGTATCACAAGGTAGCATTCTTGGACCAGTTTTATATTTGATATATACCTGCGATATGCCTGTAAGTGAAACTGTCCACACTTCTACGTTTGCTGATGATACAGCGTGTCTAAGTTCGCACGAAAACTCCTATCAAGCCTTAATAAATCTTCAGCAACATATAACTCAGTTGGAGTTGTGGTTAAAATTATGGAGAATTAAAGTGAACGTTCAAAAGTGCATTCATGTGACTTTCACCCTGCGAAGAGATAATTGTTCACCCGTTCGAATCAATAATCACATTGTTCCTCACCATAATTATGTGAGATATCTTGGTATATATCTTGATCGTCGCCTTACATGGAAACATCATATTGACTCAAAGCTAACACAAATAAAACTTAAACTAACACAATTACACTGGCTCATTGGCAGGAACTCGAGACTTGGCCTAGATTGCAAACTTCTAATTTACAAGAGTATTCTGAAACCAATATGGTCTTATGGAATCCAACTTTGGGGCACTGCCTCAGCTTCAAACGTGGATAGAATCCAACGTATGCAAAATAAAATTTTACGGTTGATAACTTCCGCCCCATGGTACATCAGAAATTCAAACATACATTGTGACTTAGACATACCGCTGGTGACTACAGAAATCATCAAATACGCAGGCAAATACTTGATGAAGCTCGAAGACCATCCTAATCCCCTTGCTCGCAATATCTTGGATTATAGTGGACATAGCCGATTAAAAAAGAGGGATACCGCAGCTTTAATCCTCAGTGCTACAGATGACACATCTTAGAAACATTTTTTTTGTTTTTTTTTTAATGTCAATTTTTTTTTACCCAAAAGGTTAGTTCTGACATGGTCGGGACTAATGTAACTTTTTTTTAGAATTTAAGGTTTTAAAACTTATTGTTAGTTCTTTTTATAGAAGATACAATAAATAATTAAAAAAAAAAAAAAAAAAAAAAAAAAATTTATCCCAATATCCTTATATTCCTTAACAGCTAATCGAACTTGAAGAGCTGTAATCCTACTGTTTAACTCGTCAATTTTTCCCTGAAACTCCTTTAGATTATTTTCTGTAACCTGCTTAACTGCTGCGTTCACAACCATCTGTACAGTCGTTTCGTCCATAGCTGTTTGTTCCGTACTGTATTGTCTGTTACCTATATTTAAATTTCGAAACTGATTTAATGTCTTCTCGATGTCTTCGTTAGTTTTTCTGTTCATAGTTAGTCGTACACGTTTTTAAACATTCCAAGAATTATTGAAATTTATATATTATTTGTTTTTGTTGGGAATATAATTATTTTATATATAGGGTTTTTTTTTTAAACATTCCAAGAAACTTTAATATTTTTTTGTTTTTGTTGGGCGCCAATTATTATTATGTCCAGTCCTTCAATGATAGGCAACAAATTTATGGCTTTGCTCTTCTTAGTTATTTCATTTTTATTAATTAATTCACTTTTCTTAGTTATTTTATTTTTATTAATTAATTCACTTGAGTGAAGTGGCTGATTTACCTACTATGTAGGTTGAGTAATCTAAAAATTAAAGAAATTGAACACCTTAGTCGTAAGGTTTTCGCTCTCATAAAAGGAGAGAATCCAAAGCATCGGCATTAGCAGCAAAGGCATTACGCTACATAATGTACCTTAACTTATAATACGTCAACTCTTTCAAATCGTAGGTGGTAACAGATTTTCAATGGACTTTACCTTGGCAGCATCTGGTTTTATTCCCTGAGACCCAACGATATAACCAAGGCATTGTACCACAGTTTTCATGAAATGTGTTTTATCAAGATTTGCCTTTAGATTAGCTTAACGAAGCATTGCAAATATTGTGTCTATGATCCTTCCAAATTCTCGCCGATTACGATTACGTCGTCAGTATAAACAAAAAAAAATTTTCCAATGTATTTGCGGAGAACATCCCCTATCATTTTTTGAAATATTGCTGATGCATTTTTTAAGCCAAAAGGTAATCTTATATATTCAAGTTTACCTCGCCTAATATATAGTTTGACTCTGCAGTAATCTTTTCTTTAAGCGGAATTTTAAAACTATTTTTCAAAACTAAAACATTTTCTTTCTGTCAACTAAAGCACCTACTCCTTATGTATGTTATCCCCAATAATTAAATGGTTTTAGTGCTGGCAAGAAATTATATTGTATAGGTCCCTCTATTCCGAAAAATTTAAAAAATGGTCCAATTACTTTCCTGTTTATACACACATCTCCTCCTACTGACCGCACATTTGCTGGTTTATCTAAAATGATGCTACCGTGTAATAAGCGACGGCGGCAAAAACTGTTGTTAGAGTCCGTGTCGATCAAAAAACATAAAATATCACTAGCAGCAGAAGGGTGCTATATATAGGGTAAATTTGTGGGCCTTCCCTAATAAAATTTACCTCCCTATAGTCTCTACAGTTTTGTTACCTACCTTCTTGGTCTGTGGAAGAAATGACACTCAATGCTTTATAAACGTTAAAAAACTTATCACCAAGCTTATTTAGTCAATTCTTACAAGGTAGATGGTTGATAGTGGACGGTCGGAAATCATAACCGAAGCACGGGGTGTCAACTCGCTGAGGCTATGGGCAGCGGTAGGAGCATCAGCAGTGGTACAGGCGGCAAAGGCGGAAACGGTAAAGACGGCTGCGGCAGTAGTGGCAGAGGCGGCACTGGCGGCAGTACTTGATGGTGGTACTGGCGGCAGCGGTACAGGCGGCAGCGATACAGGCGGCTGCGATACAGGCGGCAGCGGTACAGGCAACAGCGTAATGATGGCTGCGGTATAGGCGGCAGCGGTAAAGATGGCTGCGGTACAGACGGCAGCGCTAAAGATTGCTGCAGTACAGGCGGCAGCGGTAAAGATGGCTGCGGTACAGGCGGCAGTGATACCGACGATAGCGGCACAGGCGGCAGCGGCATTGGCGGTAGTGGTACCTTCGGCAGCGGTACAGGCGGCAGCGATAAAGATGGCTGCGGTACAGGCGGCAGCGGTAAAAATGGCTGCGGTACAGGCGGCAGCGGTATAGATAGCTGCGGTACAGGCGGCAGATATACCGACGACAGCACAGGCGGCAGCGGCACTGGCGGTAGTGGTACCTTCGGCAGCGGTACAGGCGACAATGGCAGAAGCGGCAGCACCTGGTAGCGGTACAGGCAGCAGTGCCACAGGCGGCAATGGTACCTTCGGCAGTGGTACCGGCGGCAGCGGCACAGTTGGCAGTACTTGATAGTGGTACTAGCGGCAGCGATGAAGACGACTACGGTACCGAAGGCAGCAGTACAGACGGCACAATAAGCAGTAAACCTAGTAGTAATCGCTGGGAATTCTTGGCCGTGTTGAAAAATACTGAGGGGATATAAAATTCCGCAACAGCATCAGCCGCACGGTCATGCCACCAATTACAGAGGCTCTGTCGATAAGAGATTATTGCGGAATATTAAATTCCTTCAACAGATCCCTTACCGGCAGGCGTGCTGCTTGCTATCTACGGGCAAGAAGTTATTGCGGAATATAAAATTCCTCCAACAGACTTCTTCCCTACAGGTGATCTGCTGGCAAGAAATTATTGCGGAGTATAAAACTCCTCCAACAGACTTCTTATCTGCAGGCGATCTGCTTATAAGAAGTTAATGCGGAATATATAATTCCTCCAAAAGACCTCTTACCTGCAGGCGAGCTGCTTGTTAATTTATTAAATTCACAAAATGTGCTGCCTTATATACTTGTGCGTGGGTACACACATTCACACACACACATATATTATCCGTCATAGTTGCATGACAACTATCACTGGTGAGTTTTGATCTGCAAACAGCTGACTGCGTTGATGATCTGTATGTTCTTGACTCACAGGTGTCGATCCGACGTTCCTGACCGTTAATTTAAATCTTATAAATACAATTAAATATAATAATTATAATATAATTCATAAATCTTAAATTAAAGAATGAATTCAACAATGTGTACTAATAATAAAAATAACAATAAGTAATAATAATAATAATAATTATAATAAAAATAATAACAATAAGTAATAATAATAATTCATTTTTAAATTAAGAAAAGTATTAATAACGTGGTGATATTATGTAGGTAAAAACAGGGAACGACTTTCACCGTTACAAACTATCTCAACTCGGTTTCAGTTCGTAGTCGTAGAAGAGATACTTCTTCTATGACCACTGGGACTGCCGCGTTAGCTTGCTGCTTTCAAGAAGCTCTAACCTTCTTAAAACTCCTCCTAGTACATTGTTACCTAGACTCGACTCTATAGTTCCTATCCGTAACTCAATACACTGTTCCATAAACCGAATGATGACTCAAACCATTGTCGTTATTGTAGATTTTAACTCATCCATCGTATTTATATTAAGCTGACAAGAAGGGGGAAAAACTCGCTTACCTGAAATATCTGGAAAACTTTAATGAAAAGAGAAAATCTTTGACCATTGCACAGTTCCACTTCACTTCGCTTTCTTTTTCTATGTTATCTTTCCAATATTTTTTTATTTTCCATTTTCTTTTCCAATTCTATTTTTTTTTTATTTTTTTATTTAATTTTCGCTTTCAATCTTAAAAGAATATTTTCAATCAATAAGATATTTCTATTTTTTCGATTTAATATTTTCTTTCAATTATCCTTTCCCATTTTCATTTCAGAAATCAATTTTAAAAGCATATATTTTTTATATTTCGCTTTTCCTTTTCAAATTTATATTTTGTTTCAATTCTCAATTTTCTTATTTTTATTTTAGAAATCAAGCATATATTCTTTCTTATTTCAATTTTAACTTTTCTTTTTCTTTCTTTTTTTATACTTTATTTTTATTATTTGTTCACTAGAGTGATTTTTGTCCCCACTTTGATTATCACTTTCACTCTGATTTTTGTGTTAGAATCACCAGGAGTATCGGTTTGGTGAAGGAAGGTGAATTTTTAATTTATTATTATTTTTGTATCAATTATTGGTTCCGGAGAATCCCGTGCGATACGCGGAACTCTGTATTAAATTTATCTATTTCTTCTCTGCTCGAGCGCCAGTTAAATAATCCTAAACTGTTCGATCAAAAAAAAAAACACATCGAGGCGCCTTTGTTTAAATAAAACACTTTAATTTTTAGTCGTATAAATTTTAATTGCCTCTAATTAAATTTATTCACAATTCAATTTAAGAATAAAAACACAACTTACTTTAATAATTTTAATTAAACAATAATTGTCAGTTTTCCAATACTCACGGCACCTTAGCCAAGGCTGCTTGTTTCCAGCCTTTGTTGGCTCGTTCGATTCGATGATCACGTTGCACCAACAAGTGCAGGTATGCAGACGCTGATCATGCAAAACTATTTTTCCATTGTTTCAGATGAAGGCAATTTCGTAATTAGATTGGAAGCGCATGTTAAAGTAAAGTAAAAGTAAAGGAGCAAATTATTTTTTGGCGATAGTATCGCCACCGTTGTTAAATAATAAAATTTTGTAGATTAATTTTATAAATTCACAAGATTATCTTAATAATAATTTTGAGGGTAGAACAATTCTCCTTGGATACAGAAATATCAAAGTCCGAGGTCTAAGATGAAAGTGGTCCACTTGGTGCGGCTAGCCAAGTACGGCCGAGGGAATATTGAGCATGCTCGGGACGAAAAGGCTTAAGTGGGCGGCAGTATTACGGATGTGTCTTTCTTAAGTTTTAAAGAAAATAATTAAGCAATAAAGTAAACTACTGGGGATGTTGTTTACAAACTGCGTGGCTTGCTAAGAAAACTTATGGACAACACCAAAATTTCTAGTTACAAGCTGCGCAAAATTTTATGCACGCAATCAACAATAATTTGATATGCTGTTTACTAACTGCGTGGCATGCAAGACAAACACAAATTTTTGTTTACTAACTGCGTAGAAATTTTATACACGCAAACAACAAATCTGCGTAGTTTTTTAAAAAAAACTTATCTATACGAGACAACAATAAATATCTTAAAATAAATTCCTAGAAGAAACTTTATCAGTATAAAAACAAAAATACACAGAGACATACAGGCGCTTATATATTGAATAAACAACAACAAAATGTGATACAAAGGGAGTAGAAGATTCTTGAATTTTTTAGACTTTTAATGGGCAAATATAAAAGGGCAGTGTCTGAGTCAGTCAGTGTACAAATAAATCTCGTGAAGTAAAAACGTGCACCTTAAGTAAATTGTGCTGTAGTGCAACTTTCTTTCTAGTTAAAGTAAATAAATAAATTTGTAATTAAGTTAAAAACTCTAAAAACTGGTGATATTTGTTTTGTAATAAAGAACTCACAATAATCCTGGAGGGTCCCGTAGGATTCGAAGGGTTGGAATAAAAAGGCGAGGTATTTAGTATTGCTAACAAACCTGGAGGGTCACGTAGGATTCGCAGGCCGCTACTTTATTACTGTCACCTCACTACCGTTCAGTCTCACAGTTCCTATTGAGCTGTGGGTTCGAACTGTCACGGTCAGTTGTATTTCACACAATCATTCTTAATCTAACACTTATTTACTATTTATACTATTCATTAACAATAAACTTAAAATAAACTTGCTGACAAATAATAATAATATAATATATACAATAAACTTAAATATAATGAGTACAATAAACTTAAATAAACTTGGTGACAAATAATAATATAATAAATACAATGAATTTAAATATAATGACTTAAATAAACTTGCTGACTAATAATAAATCAATTATGCGAGAGTGACTCGCAACATCCCTTCCCACTTTTAAAAGTTCTATTAAATTTTTAATTTAATATATATATATATTTTTTTTGTTCTTTTTTGTTTTTTAAATATCATTAGATTGATTATATCTTGTTTTTTATATTAATTATATTTTTAATTTAATTTATTCTATAAATAATAAAAAACAGAAACATATTTGTTAATTATTTTAATTTACATTTAACATTTTGCATTAAAATTTTGAAACGTTTTCATTTAATTTTTTTGATTAAAATTTTACAAGTTTTTTTTTTATTTTTCGGTTTGTTTTTAATTAAATTAATTTTGAGTTAAGTTATTTGCTTGTGGGTGAGATGTCTCTATTTTTTAAGTTTGTGCAATTTTACAGTTCTTTTTAATTATAATTATGAAAGGGTTTTATACTAAATTAATAATTCCCAACAAGAAGAAAAAAAATTCTGTTATCCATTATAATTGTCTTATGACAAATTTGGCTGCGCCAAAATCTTGGTGTATTTATAGTTATCTATTTTTTTTATTTATCCTTAACGTTGTCGTTGGGCCTCGATCCATCCCTATAGGTCTTAAACAAATTCCGGTGTAGGGTTTTTTCTCTTCCCTTTATCATGATTTTCACGTTCACCGGTGTTGGTAAGCCTGTTACTTCTTAGGGCCCCACCCACAGTGGGGATAATTTATTTTTCCTTCGTTGGTTCTTTACAAGAACTTTATCTCCAAGTTCCATGGTGCTGGCTGCAGTATGTTTGTCATACCGTTTCTTGGCGGTGATTTTAGCATTCATCTGCGCGCGGCGAGCAAATTCATAGGCCTTTTGAATTTGATGCCTCAGTACTTTGGAATAGTCGTAGTGGTTGTAGAGGGGGGTACTTCTTTTAAGGTTTGCCGGTAGTGAGATGTCAAACCCGTAGAGTACCCTAAACGGGGTCTGCAGCGTAAATGCATGCTCCGTGTGATTATGCACATGCATAGCTGGGGCCAGCCATTGATCCCAGTTAGACCCGTCCTCTTTCGCAAAACTTCTTAGATACTCCGCTAAGGCTTCGTTCTAATGACCCATTAGCCTGAGGATGGTAGGGAGTGATATGCTGCTTTTTTACTCGTAAAAGTTTGCACACACTCCCGAACAATTTCGATGTAAAATTTGTTCCATTATCAGTCACTAGTTTTGCTGGTATACCATATTTGGTGATGATCTCATTATAAAAGACCCTTGCCACTGTTTCTGCCTCTGCGTCTGGCATGGGTGCACAAATAAAAAATTTTGATAAGTCATCCTGGAACGTCAGGATATATTTGTTCCCCATGGAGGTGGTCGGTAGGGGCCCAACCATACCCATATAGACTTTTTCAAATGGTCTCCTAGCAGTATCGGTCAGCACCATTGGTTCCCTGTTTAGAGGCCCGCTTTTATTCTTCTGACATTTAGGACATTTTTTGATGTAGTTTTTATTTCTTGCTGCATGCCTTGCCACTTATACTGTTTTCTTATTCGGGCATAAGTTTTCCTCGCTCCCTGATGCCCGCCCAATGGAGCGTCATGGAAACTTCTCAGGACCTCTTTAATGTCTTTTTTATCGGTTATAGTAACGGCTGTGTCCACCATATCTTCCACGTGTTTTTCCTCCGGGTGATTCGCCATGTTTATTTCCTTCGCTTTGTTTTTCTGTTCTTCCGAAAATTTTCGTTGCGCCCTCGTGACGACTTGTATTTTTTCGTCCTCTAGCGGCAACCGGCTCAACGCGTCTGCGTTTAAATTTGTTTTTCCCGGTTTATATACAATGTCGAAATTATATTCCGATAGCTTATGTCGAAACCGCGCCAGTCTGGAGGTTTGGTCCTTGAGGTTGGATATGCCTTTGAGCGGTTGATGGTCGGTGAAGACCGTAAAATGCCGTCCCCATAGATATGGGTGGAACGTGTGGGTAGCCCATGCTACCCCCAACATTTCTTTCTCAATGGTTGAATACCTTTTCTCGGTGTCACTTAGGGTTCGGCTAATGAACGCAATTGGGTGATCCTTACCATCCCTCTCCTGTGACAATACCGCTCCTAGTGCCTCGTTGCTGGCATCCGTAGTTACTCGAAATGGTTGTGAAAAATCTGGATAAACGAGAATTGGGGGGCTAGAAATTTTCTCCTTTAACGCGTCTAGGGCTTTCTGACACTCCGGTGTCAAAATAAACTTGCTGTTCTTTTTCAAGAGACTGGTTATAGGTGCGGCCAGCGTCGCCATATCTTTAATAGTTAATTAGTCCTAGTAGAGCCTGGACCTGTTTTATACTCCTAGGGGCCTTCAGATTTCTAACGCTCTCTACTTTTGCTGGGTCTGGGAGCGCTCCTTTCTCTGAGCACTTGTGCCCCAGATAAACAATCTCTCTTCTCAAGAACTGGCACTTCTTAGTGTTCAACTTTAGCCCGTTTTCACGTAGACGGGATAAAACATTAACGATTTTTTTTTCATGGTCCGCCACAGTTCTTCCATAGATGACTATGTCATCGAGATAGACAAAACAGTCCGAACCCTGAAGACCCGTTAATATTGAGTTCATAACCCTCTGGAAAGTTGCTGGAGCTCCCGTCAGCCTGAACGGCATTCTGTTTAATTCGAAATGACTCTTGTCAGTGCTAAAGGCCGTTTTTTCTTTATCCTTCTCATCCAGTAGCACCTGATGATATCCACTAGCCAAATCCAACGTAGTAAAATATCTGCTGTTCCCTAGTTGATCCAGAATTTCGTCAAGATCTGCAAACAATACGAAATCGCACAGAAAAGACGGAAAACACCACAACTCAGACGCCCTTTCAAGGCGCCCACGCAACATAGAAGGCAGGCACTGCACAAATGTTGAGAAAAAGGAGTCCATTATTGATGTGAGGCGTATCCAAATTGGCACACGCGAAGACTGGTCTGAGGCCCAAAAGGAGGATGACAGACCTTGAGAAAAGGTCAAGATCTGCTTCACCTCCAAGGGACAATAAACGAGCAAATAACACGAAATCGCACAGGAAAGGCGGAAAACACAATAATGCAGATGCCCTTTTAAGACGCCCATGCAACGTAGAATGCAGACACTGTACAGAAGTCGCGGAAAAGGAGTTCATCATTGATGTGAGGCGAATCCAAATTGGCACAGGAGAAGACTGGTCTGAGGCCCAAAAGGAGGATTCCATTTTGTCAAAAATTATATCGGGCAAGCTAGAGAACATAAGACCGGACCGTAACGAAATTTCGGCAGAAAGCCCGCTGGCAAAATCATACTGGGATCAGTGGAATAGCCTTCAAGTAGTAAATGGTTGCATATATCGAAATTGGGAAAGTGCAGATGGAAAAACTACAACGGACTTAATCGTCGTGCCAAGTTCCCGGGTAAAAGATATAATGCAGCAGTTTCATAATGGTCCCAGCGGCGGCCATCTGGGTGTAACAAAAACACTGGAAAAGATAAAACAGCGGTTTTACAGGGTAGGCTGCCCACAATCTGTAGCCGAATGGATAGCTAATTGCGGGCAGTGCATTGCAGCCAAGGGTCCAACAAGAAAAAGTCGTGGCAAGCTACAACAGTACAATGCCGGCGCCCCTTTTGATGGGATAGCAATGGATATCGCAGGCCCATTCCCTGTCAGTAATGCTGAAAATCGGTATCTGCTAGTAGTAATGGATTATTTCAGCAAATGGCCCGAAGCGTATCCCATTCCGAACCAAGAGCCCAAAACGGCTGTAGATGAATTTGTGAACAATTGGGTGTGTCGATACGGTGTTCCAACAGAACTTTATTCCGATCAGGGACGAAATTTTGAGTCGGCCATATTCAAGGAAATGTGCGATATTTATGGGATCAAAAAGGCGAGAACGACACCACTGCATCCGCAGTCAGATGGCATGGTAGAAAGATTCAACCGCACCTTTGAAAAATATCGCAGAAAAGTAGTCAGTACACACTAAAAGGATTGGGACAAGCATGTACCAAGGTTTCTTCTGGCATACCGATCAGCTATCCATGATTCAACATCATGTAGTCCAGCAAAAGTCGTGTTTGGGGGGAGCTAAAACTACCAGCCGACTTAGAATTTGGCGTTAAACCGATTCCTGCACACGACGATAATGAAAATGTTCCTCAGATACTAGAAGACCTGCACGAGCTCCATGAGTTTGTCCGCAATCCCATCAAAATGAAAGCCAGATATGATCGAGCAGCAAATACGGAAGGATTTACAGAAGGACAACTGGTTCTACTATATAACCCACAACGGAAAATAGGACTGTCTCCCAAACTACAAACCCACTGGGAAGGACCATACTAGGTGATCAAGAAATTGAACGACGTGGTTTATCGGATTCAGAAATATCAAAGTCCGAGGTCTAAGATGAAGGTGGTCCACCTAGAGCGACTGGCCAAGTATGGCCGAGGGAATATTGAGCCTATTCGGGACGAAAAGGCTTAAGCGGGCGGCAGTGTTACGAATATGTCTTGCTTAAGATTTAATATAAAAAAATTAAGCAATAAAGCACACTACTGGTTACAAACTGCGTAAAAGTTTATACACACACAACTATAATTTGATATGCTGTTTACTAACTGTCTGGCATGCAAGAAAAAAAATACAAGTATGCTGTTTATCATCTAAACGCGCAAGACAAAAACTAATTTTACAACAACAAATATACAATGTTGTTTACCATCTGCGTAGTTTTCTAAGAAACCCTTTTTTACAAAAGCAACAACAAATGTATTGAAATAAATCCCAAGCAGAAACCTTATCAGCATAAAAACAAAAACAACTATACACACAGCCATACAGGCGCCTATAAAACGAATAAACATTCTACAACAACAAAATACACACAAAGAGAGTAGAAGATCCTACATCTTCTCGATTCTAATTGGACAAGTATAAATAGGGGAAGCGTCTGAGTGGTTAAAGTAAATAAAATTGTTATAAATTAAAAACTCTAAAAACTGGTGTTAATTATTTTGCAATAAAGAACTCACAACAAAACGTTTATAAAAGGTATAAACGTAACAATACCTTTCTTTGTTTCATATTTACTTAATATTACTTAGAAATTCTTACTATTCTTCCAGCCGAAACATTACTTCTGAAATAATTTTGGCTACTTGATGTTATCTCTTTCTATATTTGCATATTGGATATAATAATTTTTGGTATACTAAATCTTGAAAACACCTCGATCATAAAAATCTGATGCTGTCTTAAATTTCAAATAAATTAATTCAAACAACTTACTAAAATAATCAACCCTTACATCACAACCAAGTTTTTAAAAAATTAAATTTGTAATATCATGATAAATTATTGGAGAATCCTTTTACCTGACACACTTTGCACATTTTAATATACAGGCTTCATAGTCCTGATTCATATTCATCTAGTAAAATACCTCAGCTGCTCGTTTCCTTGGTTTTGATATTCACCATCTTGCGTTGTACTTCTGTAATGAAAACGAGAGAACATACAAGATGATTGATTAGTCCAAGTGGTGGTGAGGTTTAAGTTCACTCAGATGCGCATTTTGCTCTTTTTCACTTTTTATCTCCCGTAGACATACAACTACCGGAGATATAAGCCCCGTTACGATATAGGGTGCCCCAAATTTAGGTGCGAGCTTCGCCGCAAAATTACGCTGGCCTTAGAGAGCGGGTGTTGTTGTACCCATACTATTTTGGGCTTCCACCTTCGGCTACGTAGGTTATAATAATGTTGTTGTTTTTGTGATGCATTCTCCAGACTCCGGCGAACGATCGTGAATACCTCGCGGAGTTCCCGACTTCGATCGTCTGGATCGGGATTGCGTGCCCCTGTGTCTATGGTGACCTTGTCGTAAAGGGCATTAGGCAGTCGGGGTTCTCGTCCTTGGGTGAGATAAGAGGGCGAATAGCCCATGGAATCGGATACGCTGCTATTAATTGCCAACATAATCTCGGGCAACCACTCATCCCAGTTGTTATGGTGCTGTCCTGAGAATTGCGCCATCATCGTCTTAACGGTTCGATTTGATCTTTCTGTAGGGTTTTCCTGGGGAGTATACGGGGCGACGAACTGCATTGTCACTCTGACAGAATTCAGGTATTTTCCGGAAAATGCGGGAGGTGAATTGCGGTCCGTTGTCCGCTATCAGTACCTTCGGGACTCCATACCTTCCCACGATGCGTTCCCGCAGAGCTTTGACGAGACTCTCGGCGGTAGCTTTTCTCAATGGCACCAGTTCACACCATTTTGTGAAACTATCGAATAAGACGAGCAGCATGGAGTTGCCTCGTTTAGTTTGTGGTAATGGACCTTTAAAGTCTGCACAAATCGTGGCCCATGGTTCGGTGGGACTTCTGGTCAACATTTCTCTCGGTTGAATTACCGATGTCTCGTGATATACCTGTCCAGAAGTATCGTCTGGCGATCTTATTGAATGCTCTGGCTTGTCATGATAATGCGTCTGCTACCTTGCGATACTGGACGGCAAATTGATACTGTTGAAGTTCCAATGCCTATCTATCAATAGGATTGTCGATATTGTTTAACCATTTGAGGGATAAATGATCGGTGATGACTACAAACTTATAACCCTCAAGGTAAGCACGCATCTTCCGGATTCCCCATATTATGGGTAAACACTCTTTTTCGGTGGCTAAGTAGTTCTTCTCGGCGACATTTAAGTGCCGGCTGGCATATGCTATCACTCATTCCACACCGTTCAGATTCTGGGCTAAGACCACCCCTAGGCCGTATTCACTGGCATCCGTCTGTAGCACAAAAGTCTAGTTTAAATCGGGGCAGGCTAGAATTGGGGCGGACATCAGCTTGGCCTTTAGTTGTTGGAACGCCCCTTGCTGTTCTATTCCCCATTTCCAATGTTTGCCCTTGTCGTTTCTCAGCCTGTCCGGCTCCGATTGGCGTTCAATTTACGGAAGTCCATACAGGTTAGCCAACTGCCGTCCTTTTTTTATACCAGCGTAATGGGGAAACTGTATGGGCTGTGCGAGGGTTAAATACGGCCTAGCGATGCTGCGTCGATTCTACCCTGGATGTCCTTTTACCCAAAATCACCTTCAACTGTACGGAATGGCTAATAACCTTCCTCGAACCGTCAGCTAAGAGTACGTTGATGCTAGCAGCTTTCTGAAGCATTTTATCAAAACTCCTCAGTTTTCTGGGGGTAATGAAGCTTTGAGTGGCCCCGGTGTCTATGATGGCATCCACGGACTGTCCCTCAATCGGCAGAATGACCCGCAGTCTGCCTTCCTCCCAGATCAGAGTGGTTTCCGGGGCTTGGGGTTTACTATCACACGGTACCACCCCTGGTGGCACTTTAACTGTAGTTCTGCATAGAATACGATGAAGCTCACCCTGGTTTGGAGGTGTAGAAGGTATACTCCCCAAATCATCAGCCAGTTGGAGCAGCTCACACAATGAAATGAAATCTTTCCTTCTAATATACCACTGGTATTCAGCTCGCGCATTGCGGACGATTCTTTCCACTTTTTGTGCTTCTGTGAGGCCGCTGTGTCGCATCAGTTGTTGTAGTGACAGCACATATTCTTTAAACAGTTCTTTCGGCCGTTGCAGTCTCTTCCGGATTTCGTCTTCCAGTTTTTCAAAATAGTTAGGGGACAAGAAAAACGCACTTAGGTCCCTCTTAAAAGAGTGCCAGTGGTTCCAGTGCCGATTATTGTTGCAAAACCAGATCAAGAGCTTCTCTTTCAAAATTTCGGCCATCACTTTCGGCAGCTGGTTGATGTTAACATTGTATATCTCGGCGAGTTCTTCCGCTCATTCCAGAAATTTTAGGTCAACCACATTTCTAATTAGCGAAAAATTTTATCAAATAAAAAATCTGAAAATCTTAAAATATTCTTGTGAGACATTTTTGAACTTAGTGGACACCGACGAGGAACTACTGAATAAAGATGAGAAGAAAGCCAAACAAATTGCGGAAGAAATTGTTTTTCATGAAGTAAAGAACAATCGCGAATTCGTTCAATGGTTTTAATTAAATGATCGACGAAGAATATTTTGTGGTCAATACTTATAGTGAAACTTTTTAAAGAAGTTAACTGAAAATATGCAGGTTCTGGTTTTAACCAAATTCAACCAGATTGACAAAAGCAAACAATGGTTCAAATTCGTTCGATTGATATATTACTTAAAGAATGCTTCAAGTATTTTCCAGAATATAATGCATGGCATTTTTAGAATGCAGAACATTAAAACAACATATTGATATAAAAATCTGTCTTAAAAAATAAAACAGGAAGAATAGAATAACTTTTGAAGTAATTAAAATAGACCTAACCGAACAGGATGTAAACGCTTTTGGAAAATTTCCACATTTATTGTCGGCACATACAACCTGATTTCGATAAAAAAAATTTATCCTAACTACTGAATACTTTAATAAGATAGTGGATGCAGTCTGCAGTCAAGAAGGCAAACGCATTATATTGTTACGAAAATGTCTTGCCTAAGATTTAAAATAAACAATTAAGCGATATGGAAAACTACTGGTTACAAACTGCGTAGAAGTTTATACACACACACACAACTACAATTTGATATGCTTTTACTAACTGCCTGGCATGCTGTTATCATTTAAACGCGCAAGACAAAAACTAATTGTAAAACAACAAATATACAAGGTTGTTTACCATCTGCGTAGTTTTCTAAGAAACCCTTTTTTTACAAAAGCAACAACAAATGTATTGAAATAAATCCCAAGCAGAAACCTTATCAGCGTAAAACAAAAACAACTATACACACAGACATACAGGCGCTTATAAAACGAATAAACAACCTACAACAACAAAATACACACAAGGAGAGTAGAAAATTCTTACATCTTCTAGAATCTAATTGGACAAGTATAAATAGGGGAAGCGTCTGAGTGGATAATCAATCAGTAAATTAAACCTCTACAGTGAAGACGTGCATTTTTAAGTAAATTGTTCTGTGTCAACTTTGTGTAGTTGAAAGTAAATAAAAAAATTGTTATTATTTAAAAACTCTAAAACTGGTGTTAATTATTTTGCAATAAAGAACTCACAACAAAACGTTTATAAAGGGTATAAACGTAACAACTGGTGTCAGAAGTGGGATTGCAAATAAAAAATAAAATAAATCAACTACAATGAAGTTGGAAGAGCTGAAAGTTGAGCAGCTAAAGAAGGAGCTGAATAAGTTGAATCTGCCAATAACGGGAAGTAAAGCGGAATTGCAACGGAGGTTGATTGACGAATACCAGCAGCGAAACATCGATATTGGGACATACGAATTCGAGGACAAAGAAGCGGTTGAGGTATGTAATCCATCAGCAAACACCAATGCTAGCCTGGATTCAATACTTGCGGCTATAATGGCGCAAATGGATGCAATTCAAGAAAGCTCTAGAGCCAGCAGTGCGAAAATCGATGCCATTCAAGAAACTTCTAGAGCCAACAGTGCGAAAATCGATGCCATTCAAGAAAGTTCTAGAGCCAACAGTGCGAAAATCGATGCAATTCAAGAAAGCTCTAGAGCCAACGGAGAAAAACTCGTTTGTGAGGTAAATAAAAAATTTTAAGAAATTTCAGAAATATTCGGCAAACGAGTGGAAGCTGTGGAACAGAAAGTCAGCGAATTTGACCAAAAATTGTCAGGCCTGGAGAGAAAAGTGGACGGAGAATTGCATGAACTAAAGACGAAAATAGACGACCTCCATATTCGAGAAGGACCGGTGAGAGTTGTCACTGAGCACTCCAGCAGGATAAACACCCCGAGCTATGACGGTAGCGCACCGTTTAATGTATTCAAGTTCCAGTTCGAAACAGTGGCCAGCAAAAACAGTTTAAACAATGAAGAAAAAGCTATAGAGCTAATTCTGGCCTTAAAAGGTGCAGCTGCCGAAATCCTCGAAAGCCTACCAGGAGCATGCAGGAATAATTATGAGGACATAATGGTGGCCTTACAACGCAAGTATGGCGGCGAGCATAAGAGAGAACTGTACAGAATGGAATTACGAGGCAGGGTGCAGAAGGCCAATGAGACGCTGCAAGATTTTGCCATGGAGATTGAACGTTTGGTGCAGCTTACGTATCCAGGTGAACATCATCCATTCCTGGATCAGTTCAAAATAGAGGCATTTGTGAATGGCATAAGAGATCCAGATATTAAATATGCAGTTTGTGCAGCGCAAAAAGCATCCTTCACCGAAACAATCTCGTACGCGCTGGCTCAGGAGACCGCGAAAGTTATCTCAAAGCCACAAGTCTACAAGGTACGACGTTTTGAGGCTGATACGGAAAGCTACGGAGACAAAAGAAGCGAGATGAAAGAAATGCTTGAGCAGCTACTGGAAGAAAGAAGTAAGTCGCGTGCAAAATGCTTTAACTGCGGTAAGGTCGGACAAATTAAGCGCAACTGCAGATCTGCTAAGAAAAGGTCAAGATCTGCTTCACCTCCAAGGGAAAACAAACAGGCAAACAGCACCAAACCGCACGAGTCACCGTTAAACTAAAACGAGCTAGCACTGAGGGGCAAGAGCTAGCTCCCACAACCGATGGCCCCGCAATCTACATTTCCATCATCCAACAGAAAAATAATAACCTTACTGTCTGCGGGTTGATCAATGGAAAGAATCAAGTCCTCACCATAGACACAGGAGCATCTCAGTCCGTAATAAGGCCCGATTTAATTAAAGGGGCAGTGGAACCGTTAAAGAATGTGCAACTGCGCACGGCAACTGGGGATTCAGCTATCGTCTATGGAAGAGCCAAGGTACGTTTGACTATCGGAAACATCAGCGCAGATCACGTGTTTGTTGTAGCTGATATAGTGGATGAAGTTATTATCGGTGCAGACTTCATGATAGCTCACGGTATTAATCTGGATATGGGGCAGCAGTAGGGAAACTATTTGCGATCGAACGCCGAAAACTACCACCTCTGGCGGAAACTATGGTTTGGGCACGTGTGGAGGCGGATTGTGTGGACAACCGGTTGTGGGTGGTAGAACCAGAAGACGTAAGGAATAATGTGATAACAGCTAAAGCTCTCGTAAAAAGCTGCAGCAATGGGAAAGTTCCTGTGAGGCTACTAAATCTGTCCAGCAACGAGAAGACAATTGGCGAAAATGCTGAAATTGGTCGATGTGAGCCAGCAGGAGCCGCAATTAATTGTGCAACACATCCAGAAAGCCCCAAAATGACAGCTAAAGAGCGGGATCTGCTAACAGAGCAAGTAAATAAATGGGTAGCGGAACTAAAAGCGCTCGACAGAAATAAAGTGAAGCAGTTGCTAAGAAAACATACCACTGTCTTTGCCCTAAATAACGAAAGCCAAGGTAGAACAGCAGTGGTGAAACATGAAATAAATACCGGCGAAGCAAGGCCCATAAAACAAGCACCCAGGAGTGTTCCCCTTGCAAAACGGAACGAGGTCAAAGAACTGATTAACGAAATGGAGCGGAACGGAGTGATTGAGCCATCTTCGAGTCCATGCAGCTCGCCGATAGTGCTAGTAAAGAAGAAAGATGGCAGCACTAGATTTTGCGTGGACTATAGAAAACTTAATAATGTCACTAAGAAGACTAAGAAAGAGTTATCCGCTACCCAGAATTGACGACACCTTAGACACGTTGTCCGAAACGAAATGGTTCTCTACCTTAGACTTGCAGAGTGGTTACTGGCAAGTTGAGATAGCCGATAAAGACAAGGAGAAAACTGCCTTCAGCGCGAGCAATGGATTGTGGCAGTTTAAAGTAATGCCATTTGGGCTCTGCAATGCTCCAGCTACTTTTGAGCGCTTAATGGAACGCGTACTCAAGGGGCTTAACTGGAAGACCTGTTTGGTGTATCTGGATGATATAATCGTGATGGGAAAGACCTTTGATGAACACCTCAAAAACCTGGATGAAGTTCTCAAGCGTATAACGGCTGCAGGACTTAAATTAAGTGTTAAGAAATGTGCGCTGTTTCAAAAGGAGGTCAAATACTTGGGGCATCGTGTAACAGCAGAAGGCGTATCAACTGACGAGGATAAAATATTGGCAGTAAAGAATTGGCCTCGTCCCCAAAATCTTCATGAGCTACGTAGTTTCCTGGGGCTTTGCACATACTACAGGCGATTTGTGCCGAACTTTGCTCAAGTGGCTGCCAGCTTGCATGACTTGACTAGAAAATCACAACCATACCACTGGAGTGGGGCAGCTGAAGAGGCGTTTCAAAGGCTAAAGGAGCTTTTGTGTACAGCACCAGTTCTCGCCTATCCGATAGCTGGACACGAATTTATATTGGATACAGACGCAAGCGGCTACGGAATAGGAGGAGTACTTTCTCAGGCGATTAATGGGGCGGAAAAATTTAATGGTTACTATAGCAGAGTATTGTCCAAGCCCGAAAAAAATTATTGCGTAACACGACGGGAGCTTTTAGCCGTACTGGAGTGTGTTAAACATTACCACAAATATTTATACGGTCAACACTTTACCATAAGGACGGATCACTCCGCATTACGGTGGTTGCTGCAGTTTAAAAACCCCGAAGGACAGCTTGCACGCTGGATTGAACGTCTGCAGAGCTATGACTTTATCATTGTGCACAGGAATGGCGGAAAACACAATAATGCAGATGCCCTTTCAAGGCGCCCGTGTAACGTAGAATGCAGGCACTGTACAAAAGCCGAGGAAAAGGAGTCCATCATTGATGTGAGGCGAATCCAAATTGGTACAGGAGAAGATTGGTCTAAGGCCCAAAAAGAGGACCCCATTTTGTCAAAAATTATATCGGCCAAGCTAGAGAACATAAGACCTGACCGTAACGAAATATCGGCAGAAAGCCCGCTGGCAAAATCATACTGGGCTCAGTGGAATAGCCTTAAAGTGGTAAATGGTTGCCTATATCGAAATTGGGAAAGTGCAGATGGAAAAACTACAACGGATTTAATCGTCATGCCAAGTTCCCGGATAAAATATGTAATGTAGAAGTTTCATAATGGTCACAGCGGCGGCCATCTGGGTGTAACAAAAACACTGGAAAAGATAAAACAGCGATTTTATTGGGTAGGCTGCCCACAATCTGTAGCCGAATGGATAGCTAATTGCGAGCAGTGCATTGCGGCCAAGGGTCCAGCAAGGAAAAGTCGCGGCAAACTACAACAATACAACGCAGGCGCCCCTTTTGAGCGGATAGCAATGGATATCGCAGGCCCATTCCCTGTCAGTAATGCTGGAAATCGGTATCTGCTAGTAGTAATGGATTATTTCAGCAAATGGCCCGATGCGTATCCCATTCCGAACCAAGAGTCCAAAACGGTTGTAGATGAATTTGTGAATAATTGGGTGTGTCGATACGGTGTCCCAACAGAACTTCATTCCGATCAGGGTCGAAATTTTGAGTCGGCCATATTCAAGGAAATGTGCGATATTTATGGAATCAAAAAGACGAGAACGACACCACTGCATCCACAGTCAGATGGCATGGTAGAAAAATTCAACCGCACCCTGAAAGAATATCTCAGAAAAGTAGTCAGTACACATCAAAAGGATTGGGACGAGCATGTACCAAAGTTTCTTCTGGCATACCGATCAGCTATCCACGATTCAACATCATGTAGTCCAGCAAAAGTCGTCTTTGGGAGGGAGCTAAAACTACCAGCCGACTTAGAATTTGGCGATAAACTGATTCCTGCACACGACGATGATGAAAATGTTTCTCAGATACAAGAAGACCTGCACGTGCTCCATGAGTTTGTCCGCAATCGCATCAAAATGTCCAGCGACAAAATGAAAGCCAGATATGATCGAGCAGCAAATACGGAAGGATTTACAGAAGGACAACTGGTTCTACTATATAACCCACAACGGAAAAAAGGACTGTCTCCCAAACTGCAAGCCCACTGGGAAGGACCATACAAGGTGATCAAGAAATTAAACGACGTGGTTTATCGGATACAGAAATATCAAAGTCCGAGGTCTAAGATGAAGGTGGTCCACCTGAAGCGACTAGCCAAGTATAGCCGAGGGAATATTGAGCCTATTCGGGACGAAAAGGCTTAAGCGGGCGGCAGTGTTAGGAAAATGTCTTGCTTAAGTTTAAAATAAAACAGTTAAGCAATATGGAAAACTACTGGTACAAACTGCGTAGAAGTTTATACACACACACACACAACTACAATTTGATATGCTTTTACCCTTGCCTGGCATGCTGCTTATCATTTAAACGCGCAAGACAAAAACTAATTTTACAACAATAAATATACAGTTGTTTATCATCGGCGTAGTTTTCTAAGAAACTTTTTTTTTTACAAAAGCAACAACAAATGTATTGAAATAAATCCCAAGCAGAAACCTTATCAGCATAAAAACAACTATACACACAGGCAAGCAGGCGCATATAAAATGAATAAACAACCTACAGCAACAAAATACACACAATGAGAGTAGAAAATTCTTATCTTCTAGAATCTAATTGGACAAGTATAAATAGGGGAAGCGTCTGAGTGGATGATCAATCAGTAAATTAAACCTCAACAGTGAAGACGTGCATTTTTAAGTAAATTGTTCTGTGTCAACTTTGTGTAGTTAAAAGTAAATAAAATTGTTGTAAATTTAAAAACTCTAAAAACTGGTGTTTATCATTTTGCAATAAAGAACTCACAACAAAACGTTTATAAAAGGTATAAACGTAACAATATTTATATCCAAAACAATAACCCTTCTGAAAGTAATTACGTCTCATATGGGAAAGAGATATTTGCATTAGCTTGGCCAATAAAAATCCTTTGAAATTTTCTATATGGAGTATCTGAATGGTATTTATCGGAGAACATTCTCCAATATTTAAATGGGCTCCAAATGGGGCAGTCGAAGTGCTTTCAAAACAAACTCGAACATTTCTGATGAATAACTTGAAAGTACCCAAAATTCTGCAGTTTAACTTTAGAAGTCCTTAAGTTCATAAGCCATTTAACGAGTTAAAATAAAAAATTTTTCGAATTTAATAATAGAGAGAGCTAGATCGTTATGAGTTCGGGGAAACTGTTAAAGGTATTTTTGGAAATAAATTTTTTACACCAGGATATTTGCAACATACATATATAACTAACCCAGTTGATCAATTGGCGGCAATAAAATAAGCACATGATCGTGCTCACAGAAAGTCCAGGGAAAACTAAAAACAAATATGCTGAATGATCCTAACAACATGTTAGACACTGCCGTATGCAATAAGGCTTACTATTAACATTGTAAACGTTTGTTCGTTCGAAATTGGTGATAATTAAAATTATTGAGGGCAAGTTGAACTTCATTAAAAAAAGCCAGTAAATTTTGGAAAGCTTTGTATGCGTTAAAAAAATAACTTTAGGTGTTAAACAAGGTCTCATAACACCTCAATTTAAATCAGGGACTAAATTTCCTTTTGTGGCTCAAGACACAAGTCGATAAATGACCAGGTGAGAAGACTAAATTCACTACATACACTGATCGAAATAGCACGTTGTATTAAATATGTATAATGACTACATATTGTTACGAATATGTCTTGCTTAAGATTTAAAATAAAACAATTGAGCAATATGGAAAACTACTGGTTACAAACTGCGTAGAAGTTTATAGACACACACACACACAACTACAATTTTATATGCCGCTTACTAACTGCCTGGCATGCTGCTTATCATTTAAACACGCAAGACAAAAACTAATTTTATAACAACAAATATACAGTTGTTTATCATCTGCGTAGTTTTCTTAGAAACCCTTTTTTTACAAAAGCAACAACAAATGTACTGAAATAAATCCCAAGCAGTAATCTTATCAGCAATAAAAACAAAAACAACTATACACACAGGCAAACAGGCGCATATGAAATGAGTAAACAACCTACAACAACAAAATACTCACAAAGAGAGTAGAAAATTCTAACATCTTCTAGATTCTAATTGGACAAGTATAAATAGGGGAAGCGTCTGAGTGGACAATCAATCAGTAAATTAAACCTCTACATTGAAGACGTGCATTTTAAGTAAATTGTTCTGTGTCAACTTTGTGTAGTTAAAAGTAAATAATAAAACTGTTATTATTTAAAAATTCTAAAAAACTGGTGTTAATCATTTTGCAATAAAGAACTCACAACAAAACGTTTATAAAAGGTATAATCGTAACAACTGGTGTCAGAAGTGAAATTGCAGAGAAAAATTAAATAAATCAACTACAATGAAGTTGGAAGAGCTGAAAGTTGAGCAGCTAAAGAAGGAGCTTAATAAGTTGAATCTGCCAGCAACGGGAAGTAAAGCGGAATTGCAACGGAGGTTGATTGATGAATTCAAGCAGCGAAATATCGATATTGGGACATATGAATTCGAAGACAAAGAAGCGGTTGAGGTATGTAATCCATCAGCAAACACCAATGCTAGCCTGGATTCAATACTTGCGGCTATGATGGCGAAAATGGATGCAATTCAAGAAACCTCTAGAATCAGCAGTGTGAAAATTAATGCAATTCAAGAAAGCTCTAGAGCCAACAGTGCGAAAATCGATGCCACGAATGACAAACTTCTAGGTGTCATTCAAGAAAGCTCCAGAATCAACAGTGCGAAAATTAATGCAATTCAAGAAAACTCTAGAGCCAATGGAGAAAAACTCGTTTGTGAGGTAAACAAGAAATTTGAAGAAATTTCAGAAATATTTGGCAAACAAGTGGAAGCTGTGGAACAAAAAGTCAGCGAATTTGACCAAAAATTGTCAGGCCTGGAGAGAAAAGTGGATGGAGAATTGCATGAACTAAAAACACAAATGGACGACCTCCATATTCGAGAAGGACCGGTGAGAGTCGTCTCTAAGCACTCCAGCAAAATAATCACCCCGAGGTATGACGGTAGCGCACCGTCTAATGTTTTCAAATTCCAGTTCGAAACAGTGGCCAGCAAAAATAGATGGAACAATGAAGAGAAGGCTATTGAGCTACTTCTGGCCTTAAAAGGTGCAGCTGCCGAAATCCTCGAAAGCCTACCAGGAGCCTGCAGGAATAATTATGAGGACATAATGGTGGCCTTTCAATGTAAGTACGACAGCGAGCATAAGAGAGAACTGTACAGAATGGAGTTACGAGGCTGGGTGCAGAAGGCAAATGAAACGCTGCAAGATTTTGCCATGGAGATTGAACGTTTGGTGCAGCTTACTTATCCAGGTAAACATCATCCATTCCTGGATCAGTTCAAAATAGAGGCATTTGTAAATGGCATAAGAGATCCAGATATTAAATATGCAGTTTGTGCAGCGCAAAAGGCATCCTTCACCGAAACAATCTCGTACGCGCTGGCTCAGGAGACCGCGAAAGTTATCTCAAAGCCACAAGTCTACAAGGTACGTCGTCTTGAGGCTGATACGGAAAGCTACGGAGACAAAATAAGCGAGATGAAATAAATGCTTCAGCAGCTACTGGAAGTAAAAAGTAAGTCGCGTGCAAAATGCTTTAACTGCGGTAAGGTCGGACATTTTCAGCGCAACTGCAGATCTGTTAAAAAAAGGTCAAGATCTGCTTCACCTCCAAGGGAAAACAAACGGGCAAACAACACCAAACCGCACGAGTCACCGTTAAACTAAAACGAGCTAGCACTGAGGGGCAAGAGCTAGCTCCCACAACCGATGGCCCCGCAATCTACATTTGCATCATGCAACAGAAAAATAATAACCTTACTGTCTGCGGCTTGATCAATGGAAAGAAGCAAGTCCACACGATAGACACAGGAGCATCTCAGTCCGTAATAAGGCCCGATTTAGTTAAAGGGGCAGTGGAACCGTTAAAGAATGTGCAACTGCGCACGGCAACTGGGGATTCAGCCATCGTCTATGGAAGAGCCAGGGTACGTTTGACTATCGGAAACATCAGCGCAGATCACGTGTTTGTTGTCGCTGATATAGTGGATAAAGTTATTATCGGTGCAGACTTCATGATAGCTCACGGTATTAATCTGGACATGGGGCAGCAGATAATGATCTGGCGCAACGTGGAGATCTGTCTAGCAGCGAGAAGACAATTGGCGAAAATGCTGAAATTGGTCGATGTGAGCCGGCAGGAGCCGTAAATAATTGTGCGACATATCCAGAATGCCCCAAAATGACAGCTAAAGAGCGGGATTTGCTAACAGAGCAGGTGAATAAATGGGTAGCAGAACAAAAAGCACCCGACAGAAATAAAGTGAAGCAGTTGCTAAAAAAATATACCGCCGTCTTCGCCCTAAATAACAAAAGCCAAGGTAGAACAGCAGTGGTCAAACATGAAATGAATACCGGCGAGGCTAGGCCCATAAAACAAGCACCCAGGAGTGTTCCCCTTGCAAAACGTAACGAGGTCAAAGAACTGATTAACGAAATGGAGCGGAACGGAGTGATTGAGCCATCTTCAAGTCCATGGAGCTCGCCGATAGTGCTAGTAAAGAAGAAAGATGGCAGCACTAGATTTTGCGTGAACTATAGAAAACTTAATGATGTCACTAAGAAAGACAGTTATCCGCTACCCAGAATTGACGACACCTTAGACACGTTGTCCGAAACGAAATGGTTCTCTACCTTAGACTTGCAGATTGATTACTGGCAAGTTGAGATAGCCGATAAAGACAAGGAGAAAACTGCATTCAGCGCGAGCAATGGGTTGTGGCAGTTTAAAGTGATGCCGTTTGGGATACGGCCAACACTTTATCATAAGAACGGATCACTCCGCATTACGGTGGTTGCTGCAGTTTAAAAACCCCGAAGGACAGCTTGCACGCTGGATTGAACGTCTGCAGAGCTATGACCTAAGCATTGTGCACAGGAAAGGCGGAAAACACAATAATGCAGATGCCCTTTCAAGACGCCCATGTAATGTAGAATGCAGGCACTGTACAAAAGTCGAGGAAAAGGGGTCCATCATTGATGTGAGGCGAATCCAAATTGGTACAGGAGAAGATTGGTCTAAGGCCCAAAAAGAGGATCCCATTTTGTCAAAAATTTTATCGGCCAAGCTAGAGAACATAAGACCGGACCGTAACGAAATTTCGGCAGATAGCCCGCTGGCAAAATCATACTGGGCTCAATGGAATAGCCTTAAAGTGGTAAATGGTTGCTTATATCGAAACTGGGAAAGCGCAGATGGAAAAACTACAACGGATTTAATCGTCGTGCAAAGTTCCCGGAAAAAAGATGTAATGCAGCAGTTTCATAATGGTCCCAGCGGCGGCAATCTGGGTGTAACAAAAACACTGGAAAAGATAAAACAGCGATTTTACTGGGTAGGCTGCCCACAATCTGTAGCCTAATGGATAGCTCATTGCGAGCAGTGCATTGTGGCCAAGGATCCAACAAGAAAAAGTCGTGGCAAGCTACAACAGTACAACACCGGCGCCCCTTTTGAGCGGATAGCAATGGATATCGCAGGCCCATTCCCTGTCAGTAATGCTGGAAATCAGTATCTGCTAGTAGTAATGGATTATTTCAGCAAATGGCCAGATGCGTATCCCATTCCGAACCAAGAGTCCAAAACAATTGTAGATGAATTTGTGAACAATTGGGTGTGTCGATACGGTGTCCCAACAGAACTTCATTTCGATCAGGGACGAAATTTTGAGTCGGCCATATTCAAGGAAATGTGCGATATTTATGGAATCAAAAAGACGAGAACGACACCACTACATCCGCAGTCAGATGGCATGGTAGAAAGATTCAACCGCACCCTGGAAGAATATCTCAGAAAAGTAGTCAGTACACACCAAAAGGATTGGGACGAGCATGTACCAAAGTTTCTTCTGGCATACCGATCAGCTATCCACGATTCAACGTCATGTAGTCCAGCAAAAGTCATATTTGGGAGGGAGCTAAGACTACCAGCCGACTTAAAATTTGGCGTTAAACCGATTCCTGCACACGGCGATGATGAAAATGTTCCTTAGATACAAGAAGACCTGCACGAGCTCCATGAGTTTGTCCGCAATCGCATCAAAATGTCCAGCGACAAAATGAAAGCCAGATATGATCGAGCGGCAAATACGGAAGGATTTACAGAAGGACAACTGGTTCTACTATATAACCCACAACGGAAAAAAGGACTGTCTCCCAAACTGCAAACCCACTGGGAAGGACCATACAAGGTGATCAAGAAATTGAACGACGTGGTTTATCGGATACAGAAATATCAAAGTCCGAGGTCTAAGATGAAGGTGGTCCACCTGAAGCGACTAGCCAAGTATAGCCGAGGGAATATTGAGCCTATTCGGGACGAAAAGGCTTAAGCGGGCGGCAGTGTTACGAATATGCCTTGCTTAAGATTTAAAATAAAACTATTAAGCAATATGGAAAACTACTGGTTACAAACTGCGTAGAAGCTTATAGACACACACACACACAACTACAATTGGATATGCCGCTTACTATCTGCCTGGCATGCTGCTTATCATTTAAACGCGCAAGACAAAAACTAATTTTATAACAACAAATATACAGTTGTTTATCATCTGTGTAGTTTTCTTACAAACCCTTTTTTTACAAAAGCAACAACAAATGTATTGAAATAAATCCCAAGCAGAAACCTTATCAGCATAAAAACAAAAACAACTATACACACAGGCAAATAGGCGCATATGAAATGAGTAAACAACCCACAACAACAAAATACACACAAAGAGAGTAGAAAATTCTAACATCTTCTAGATTCTAATTGGACAAGTATAAATAGGAGAAGCGTCTGAGTGGACAATCAATCAGTAAATTAAACCTCTACAGTGAAGACGTGCATTTTAAGTAAATTATTCTGTGTCAACTTTGTGTAGTTAAAAGTAAATAATAAAATTGTTATTATTTAAAAACTCTAAAAAACGTGTTAATCATTTTGCAATAAAGAACTCACAACAAAACGTTTATAAAAGGTATAAACGTAACAATATGAATGATTCTGCTATTCATTCGGCGAAACACAAACAAAGTACGTATTGCAAAATAAAATTTATTATGATGATGTACGAGACAAACTCTGTCAGGGATAATTAAAAAGTTCCAAATTATTGAATAGAAATAAAGCTACTAAAACTTAAAACTATTTAATGAATCAAGAGGTTTATGAAAAACTTATTATTATTATTCTTATAAATTATAAGTAGGTTAATTATACGGTAGGTATAAAAATTGGAGATACACTAAGACTAAGGAAATAAAGTAAAGTTTTGAAGTAAAAATAGGATTCTAAATACAGAAGTTCGGCTATAGATAAGTACAATTCTAACACATAAATTATAACTGCTTCTAAAGGGTCCACCAAATAACTTCTTTTTTTTAAATGCCATAAACAAAACTACTGAATATTTTCTCAAATTTCTTTTTTTATTTGAAAGTACAATTCTTCCGGTTAATAATGGAAAATAATTTCATTCAAATAGCTCGGCTGGCATTGCAGTAGCCTGCGCGATCGGTCCAATTTTTAAGCACATTATCGATTGTGTGCAGCGGTATTTCAACAATGGCTTCACGAATATTGTCCTTTAAAGCGTCAATTGACTCTGGCTTGTCGACGTAACACTTATCTTTGACAGCACCCCACAAATAATAGTCCAACGGTGTCAAATCGCAGCTCTGAGATGGCCAAACGACATCAGATAATGTGATCTTCAAAAATAGGGCGCAAACCATCGACTATATCTTCGGCTGTGTGGCACGTAGCGCCGTCCTGTTGAAACCAAACGTTGCTAATATCCTTCTCTTTAATTTTTATGAACAAAAATTTGTTTAACATGGCCCAATAACGATCGCCATTGACTGTAACGGCCACTCCTTGTTCATTTTAGAAGAAAAATGGCCCAATTATGCCTATGGACCAAAATCCACACCAAACAGTGACTCGTTTTGGGTACGGGTTTTCTATGCCCCAAATGCGACAATTTTGCTTGTTTACATACCCGCCTATTTCAAAATGAGCTTTATTTGAAAAGATGATTTTTTTTGCAAAATCGGCATTTTCTCGATTGGCGATTCCTCCGATGCAAAGGGATGCATATGTTGGTTTGATAGATAATCGATTTACTACTCTACTTGACACAATATTGATCTGTGACACTGCATCTAAGATTGCTCTTAAAAAACCATTTTGTCCGTTGTGATTTTTACACGAGCTGTTGCTAGTAGGACGTAGCCCTGCTGGGCATTAGCGAGATATACTGGGGCTACTGTTGCGGGTGATTTGCTTAAATTAGGGTTATTGTTTAATGTTGAAAGTTTTGTAATAGTTATAGTTTTTTTAGTAGTTAATTAGAAAGCACTAGGTCAATTTTAATAAAAAATTTTTTTAAAAACTTTTATTTTTTATTATTTTACCGACATTTCATCACACCGTTGGTTGACATCATCAGGAAAACAAAAATAATAATGAACAATTAAATTAAAAAAATTTTTTGATTAACAATTTCAAAATAATCAAAAAATTTTTTCAAAAAACAAAACAAACAAAAAATTTTTTGATTATTTTGAATTTGATTGGCATCATCAGAAAAACAAAAATAATAATGAACAAACAAATTAAAAAAATTTTTTGATTAACAATTTCAAAATAATCAAACAATTTTTTCAAAAAACAAAACAAACAAAAAATTTTTTGATTATTTTGAATTTGTTAATCAAAAAATTTTATTATTTTTTTATTATTATTTTTGTTTTCCTGACGATGCCAACCAACGGTGTGGCGAAATATCGAAAAAATAGTAAAAAATAAAAGTTTTTTAAAAAATTTTTTATTAAAATTGACCTAGTGCTTTCTAATTAACTACTAAAAAATGTTGAAAGTTTTGTTTTATGCTGTTTTGGTTCAAGATGTATTATGTTTTTTCTGGCATTTTCTACAGCGGGACCCGAGGGGTAAAGCTTGTGGTGGCTCTGCGATCCTAATAAAGTCTAGACTTAAACATCATCCTCTAGACAATATAGCTGAAGATTACCTGCAGGCAACAAACATTTGTGTTGAGAATTATTGTCAGAAGATAGTAATATCATCTGTTTACTGTCCTCCTCGGTATTCTATTACCGAGAGTCAGTATACAAATTTTTATAGATCACTTGGGACTTGTTTCCTTGCTGCTGGTGACTATAATGCAAAACATACATACTGGGGCTCTCGTCTCATTACACCAAAGGGCCGAGCGTTATTCAATTCCATCTCAGATATGGGCTTGGACGTCATTTCGAGTGGGGAGCCTACATACTGGCCCACTGATAGACAAAAGATTCCAGACGTTATAGATTTTGGCGTCACTAAAAATATACCTAGAGAATGGATCCAGGTAGAAGCCTCTTTTGATCTATCTTCTGATCACTCTCCAACAATTGTAACAATGTGTAACCCACAAAGAGGGCATTTGTCCTCTTCAAACGTAGGAATGATCAATCGTGTAAATTGGCTTAAATTTAGAAAATACCTCAGTGCCCACTGCAATGAAAACATACGACTAAGAACACCTGATGAAATTGAATCAAATATCATCAGTTTCAATGAAGACTTGAAACAGGCAGTTGTACACGCAACTACCGCCCATTCACAGACTGGCTTTAGAAGAATTTATTCCGCTGATATTGAACGCCTCGTATGCGAAAAAAGAAGAGCAAGAAGGGAATGGCAACAGCATAGATCTCCGCAAAACAAAATTAAATTTAAAGCGTGCACGAAACGTCTCAGAGAATTGCTTGAATCTGAAAAAACTGCATCTCTTATAAGTTATCTGGAGGGCCTCGATGCAACACCAGGCTCCAATTATTCATTATGGAGAGCTGCTAAAAAACTTAAAACGCCAGTCAATTTTAAACCTCCCTTGAGAAATTCGAGAGGAGATTGGGCGAGAAGTGAAGCTGAAAAAGGGAACTTGTTTGCTGAACATTTAAAAACGGTTTTCACCCCAAATGTTACTTCTGAAAATGTCGACTTGCCAAGTGCTGTAGCTTTACCGCCACTGCCATTAAGATTTTCGCTCCAAGAGGTTCAAAAATTATGCGCAGAACTAAACCCAAAGAAAGCCCCAGGTATTGATGGGATTAGTAACCAGATGCTGATGGAGTTGCCCAGTATTGCTACTAGGATTATGTTATTTATCTTTAATGCCATTTTAAGGATGCAATACTTCCCTCACACCTGGAAGGTAGCACTAGTTAAAATGATTCCAAAACAAGGTAAAGATCTTACTAATGTAGGGTCATACAGGCCTATAAGCTTATTGCCAACAATGTCTAAGCTATTTGAAAAACTGCTTATGACTAAACTTTCACCTATACTCATGCAAAGTGAATGCATTCCGAATCATCAGTTTGGCTTCCGAAAACAACATAGCACCACGGAACAGACACATAGGCTGGTTCAGGTAGTTAGAAAAACGTTCGAGGAAAAGAAGTACTGCTCTGCGTTATTTATTGATGTTTCTCAGGCATTCGATAAAGTGTGGCATGATGGTCTGCTATTAAAATTAAAAATATACTTTCCAACAAACATTGAAAAACTTCTGGAAAGCTATTTAACGCTTCGAAAGTTTTCTGTAGTCGAGGGTGACTTCAAAAGTGCCCCCCTATCTGTCTCGTCTGGAGTGCCTCAAGGAAGTATCCTGGGGCCAATTTTGTTCCTCATTTACACCGCAGACATGCCCGTGAGTAGTGATATCCAGACATTAACATTTGCGGATGATACGGCTTGTCTTAGTACACACACTAATCCGACAGAAGCATCGCGAAATCTTCAAGACCATATTGTTAAGCTGCAACATTGGCTGAATCTTTGGAGAATTAAAGTCAACGAACAAAAATGTGTTCATATAACGTTCACGTTGCGAAGAGAAACATGCCCTCCAATTTACATTAACGGTCAACTGATTCCTCATCACTCTAACGTGAAATACCTCGGCATACACCTTGATCGTCGGCTCACCTGGAAATTCCACATTGACGCTAAGTTAACTCAAATGAAATTAAAATTAGCTCAATTACATTGGCTGATGGGCAGAAATTCAAGACTCAGCCTAGACTGCAAGCTACTGTTATACAAGTCGATTTTAAAGCCAATATGGTGTTACGGAATTGAGTTATGGGGCACTGCTTCAGCTTCAAATATAAAAAGAATTCAATGTCGTCAAAACAAAATTCTACGAATGATAACTAAGGCCCCTTGGTATATTAGAAACACAAGCATACATAGGGATCTTAGCATACCACTTGTGAATAGTGAAATTGAAAAATACGTAGACAAATACTTGAAAAAGATTGGGTGCCATCCTAATCCCTTTGCACGTAATATTTTAAACTACCGTGGACATGTTCGTTTAAAGAAGAAAGACACTGCAGCTTTAATCGCCAACATCACAAATATTTGATAAAGAAAATAACTTTATTTTTCATACTTCAAAATTATTGTCAGAACTAAAACTAGAAAAAAAATGAGAAAGGAAACAGAGAAGAAGGAATATAATAATAATAATTGTTAACCCTAGGTTTGGATCCGACAATGGCCGGTTCTAATTTATTTCATTTAGAATTAAGATTTGGATACTTATTGATAGTTCAAAAATAATTTTTGAAGATACAATAAATAAAATTGAAAAAAAAAAAAAAAAATTTCTACAGCAACTTGTTGTGCATTGTTTTATGTTGTGTCCAGCTTTGAGGCAGTTGAAACATAGCTGATGCTATAGTTATTTCCTATCCTATCTGGCTGGTTTGAAGTCAAAGGCGAGTCAGATAAGACAGGAAATAACAATAGTATTTCATTTACCATAGCTGATGCTGTTGAACCCACCGTAATTGCTCAGGAATAAATTTCGATAAGAATTTGTTGCAATAATACAATTGATGATTTGCATTGTTGCATAATTTGCATTGATAGATTTCTTGAGAAGTGGTTGCTGCAGATACTGTTCTTTTTGATATGCCCTGGATTCGGCCGAGAGCCTCCAGTGACTGAAACTATATTTTCAGGAAAGATAACATCTCTTCTCGGTCTACGTAACCGAGTAGACTGCTCATATAACATATGAGTCCCTAGGTGGAGTTTTTTGATTAGTATGCTAGCCAATGTCGGGTCCCAAGCTGTAGTATTGATGTTCAAATTATTGAGTGCAGCAATGGATTCGCGCGTGGTATCATGCAGCCCCTTTATAGCTGCAGCAGATAGATTTTCTGGTATTTTTTGTTGGCCTAATAATTGATTTATAATGTTGTTTTTTAATATTCGTGTATTATTGAACCGATTTTTAAGTGTATTCCAGGCGTTTCGTAATTGGTTTCTGCAAAAGATAAATTTTGTGTTAGTCTGGCCGCTTCAACTGTCAGGTTTGTTTTTAAAAACCACATTTTTTGTATAGATGGCATATTTGTTCTATGTATTATTTCATTGAACATCATAAAATGGTTGTCAATTCAAATAATCTCCGTTGGATTTTGGTATTGTTATTTTTGGGAGATGTTGCGTGTTATTGTTTTTTGACTTTGACTTTGATTGTTTATCTCTGGAGTCAATCTTGCTTTTAGTTCTTCAATTTGAATTATATCTTGTTTGTAATTTCTGTTTGTTTTGTTAAAAATGCATCAATGTCGTGTTCAATCTTTTCAGTGCATATCTTGTCCTGTAATTGATATATTGTCTCTATATTGTACTCGACTTCTTCTAACTTAATCTCTACTTGTTGCTTTGAATACATTAAAATAATAATAGACTAAAACACACTAAAATATACTAAAATACACTAAAATACACTAAAATACACTAAAATACGCTAAAATAAACTAAGATACACTAAAATACACTAAAATATACTAAAATACACTAAAATATACTAAAATACACTAAAATACTACTAAAATAGACTCAAATACACTAAAATTAATAAATAACACTAAAATATACTAAAATACACTAAAATATACTAAATTACACTAAAATTCACTAAAATATATTAAAATAGGCTAAAATATACTAAAATACACAAAACAAACACTGAAAATAAACTAAAATACACTAAAATCCACCAAAATACACTAAAATATTCTAAAACACACCAACGTATGCTAAAATAGACTAAAATATTGTTACGTTTATACCTTTTATAAACGTTTTGTTGTGAGTTCTTTATTGCAAAATAAATAACACCAGTTTTTAAATTATTAACAATTTTATTTACTTTAACTACACAAAGTTGACACTACAGAGCACTTTAGTTAAGATACACGTCTTTTCTTTTCTACACCAACTGACTATGCGCTCAGACGATGCCCTTTTATATATGTCCATTAAAAGTTTAGAAAATTAAAGAATCTTCTACTCCCTTTGTATCACATTTTTGTTGTTGTACGTTGTTTATTAAATGTATAGGCGCCTGTATGACTGTGTGTATTTTTGTTTTTATACTGATAAAGTTTCTTCTTGGAATTTATTTTAAGATATTTGTTGTTGTCTCGTGTAGAAAAGGTTTCTTCGAAAACAACGCAGATGGTAAACAGCATACATGCTTGTTGTTCTTTTGCGGGTATGATATTATCAAACTGTTCTTGCTTAAAATTTCTGCGTAGTTTGTAACTAGCAATTTTGTTGTTGTACATAAGTTTTATTAGCAAGCCACGCAGTTCGTAAACAACATACCCAGTAGTTCGCTTTATTGCTTAATTATTTTATTTTAAATTTTATTCCTTAATTATTTTATTTTAAGCAAGACACATCCGTAACACTGCCACCCACTTAAGCCTTTTCGTCCCGAACAGGCTCAATATTCCCTCAGCCATACTTGGCCAACCGCTCCAAGTGGACCACTTTCATTTAGACCTCGGACTTTGTCATTTCTGTATCCGATAAACTACGTCATTCAATTTCTTGATCACCTTGAATGGTCCTTCACAGTGGGTTTGCAGTTTGGGAAACAATCCTTTTTTCCGTTGTGGTTTATATAGCAAAACTAGTTGTCTTTCTGTAAATCCTTCCGAAGTTGATGCTCGATCATAAAATGCACATCTTTACTTTATGAGGTTTAATTTTACACTGATTGATTATCCACTCAGACGCTGCCCTATTAATATTTGTCCTTTTAAAGTCTAGAAAATTTTAGAATCTTCTACTCCATATGTATCACATTTAGCTGTTGTATGTTGTTTATTCGATGTATAGACGCCCTCCAGGCAGTTAGTAAACAGCATATCAAATTGTTGTTGTTTGTGTATAAAATTTCTACTGGAAATTTTCTTGTTGTACCATAAGTTTTCTTAGCAAGCCACGCAGTTCGTAAACAACATACCCAGTAGTTCGCTTTATTGCTTAATTATATTATTTTAAAACTTAAGCAAGACACAACCGTAACAATATTATCAATTAAAAACAATAGTTAGCTCAGACTTACCCAGACAGTACAACCCTTTAGGGACATTAGCCACTACAAAAATATTTATTCTAGAGCTGTAGCAAGCAAAATTGGCGTGGGATCAGCCCCTTCCAGCTTAACTTCATACGCGATGAATTAGAAGAAGTAAACAATCTTTCTTTAATCCTCCCCATAACCTAATTTCCTAGTTCTGTTACAATGCATTGCATGAGTAGGGGTCATCCCCTGAGTATTGGCCCGAACAAAAAAAAAATAATCTAAAACATGTCACGCTAATGTCTCAAAAAAGGCATATGGTGCGGCAATTTATATTTCTTCGGTAATAAAGGACGGGAAAATGCTAGTGCGGATACTGTGCACCGTTTAAACAACAAACTTTACAACGTCTGGAGCTTGGCGCTGATGTGTTGAGTGCTCATCTAAGAATTAGAGTGAAAAAGAATTTTAAACTCGAGAACACACGATACCGAAATCGTTTTAGCTTGAATCAACCTCATATCAAACATTTGACGCCAAGCACCCAATGCTACTTCCCTACAGCGATCCGATATCGAAGGTACTTATGCAAATAATACATGAGAATTATTGACACTGTAGGCCCCAAGCATTATTGGCATATGCAAGGCAAAAATATTGGCCAGCTAAAGGGAAATGGCAGCGCGATCAATTGTACAGCATTGTGTGCGATGCAGAAAGACCAAACCATTATTACTTGATCTATCAATCTACCATCAACACGCGAGTTTTGTTATCACATCAACCACCACCGAAACCCCAAAGACAGCAACAAACAAACAACACCAACAACAACATACCACAATAGTTTATATATTTCATTTTTTTTTTACATACTTAAATACAATGTATTGGTGTCATTTATCGTTTATATATTTTTATGTCATGTTTTGTTTAACATATTTAAAAACAATGTATTGGTGTCATATGTCGACACAATTTTTATGTTTAAGAACGATTTTGGATGATCAGCAAAATCAATACAATTTTATTGGAACATTGTATTGGTGTCATTTGTCGACACAATTTTTATGTTTAAGTACGATATTGAATGATCAGCAAAATCGATACAATTTTATTGGAACATTGTATTGATATCATTTGTCGACACAATTTTAATATACATAACATAAGTAACATACTTAAGTGGAATATTGAATAATCAACAATTTTACAACATGTTATAAATAGCTTATTTTAAGAATAAAGATCATTGTAGTAAGAACATCAGAAAAAAGAAGTAGTGATTTTTATTAAGTGGGATAAAACTAAAACTAAAAAGAAGAAGTGGGATAAAACTAAAAATAAAAGGAAGAAATGATTTTCATTAAACTAGTGGGATAAAACAAAACTGCCGCAGTCGACGGCCAGCAAATCGGTGTAGAAAAAAACGAAATTAAATTAATCCTGTATTTACAGCCGTTGATTCACAATATAAAGGAATATTGAATACGGATCAGGTGCCGAATTCATATCGACACTAGGCTAACAGGATTCGTTTGGACAACGACCGTCTGTTCGAATACAAGAAAATATTGTACGAGAACAAGTATCGAATTCATATCGATACCAGGTCAATAGGGAACCGAAAGAATCTTAATCCTTAATTGCTGAGAAAAGGAACCACACCCAAGGACGGGATCATCCTCTTATGGGCTCTGTAAGTACTATTGTGTGCTAGGAAAACAAAATATATATATGAAAAAGTGTATACAAAGAAAATAATAATAATGAATATTTTGAAAAAAATCAATATAAGAGCAAAGTAATAAATATATGAAAGCAAAGTATTAAATATATGAAAAATTGAATACAAAAGAAAATATTTAAAATCAATATATACAAAGAAAATATAAAAGAAAAGTAATAAATATATCAGAAAAAATATAATTAATTGAAAATTTTGAAAAATCAATATATACAAGAGAAAATATTTTAATAAAAATTTTGGAAAATCAATATAAAAGCATAGGAAATTTTTACATTTTTTTTGCACAAATACATTTTAACAAATGCAATCCTTTTTTTCTAATAAATATATGAAAAAGCTATAATTGTCAAGGAAATCTTATAAACCAGCAGAAAAGAATTAAACGGAAAGAGGTGGTACATTTTATATTGTGTGTTAAAAGATAAGTGAACAATTTATTTGATCAGAAGTTTTGTGTTTAATGAATAGGAAAAATCTATTCTTTCCTTATCCTAAAATCTTCAAATCAGGCAGTCTTCCTACTATACTCGAAGGCAACAGTTTAGACAGACCAAAATACCCTCAGTGGAGACAAAACCACCAACACATTCCATTCCAGAGATATTCATCCAATTACCTAAATACCACACCAAGCCTGGAAAACTATTATATCAACCCCGACGGAATTTCAATTATTTTACAAGACCTTACCCTAATAATAATAATAGTAATAATAATAATAACAATAATTTTGAACCAGGCCCGAATAACTGTAATCGCAATTTCTCCTTCCAAAACAATCGAACATTTCATAGAAACTTGCCTGATTATAAAACTAGTGAATATTCGGACAATTTTTCCCGACAGAAACTTGGGGGCAATCACGGCCATCACCCGAACCAATGGAAACCAGTACAGGGTTTTCAAAATTTGAGAGAGGGATCAATAAATTTAAAACAAGCCCAAGCAATCAAGTTAGTAGAATAACAAACAGGAACAAAATGAGCAATAACAATGAATTTAGGAGTCCTCAAAATATGTAAATATGTACCAATATGTAAATTATAATATTGACGACAACCAGGATTTTTGGCAATCAACCTCAAAAAACAAACAGGATATATAGACTGCAACAAACATGGCAGTGCCTTACCTTATATTAATATAGGTTCCCCTTTTAACAGACATCTGAAAATTTTGATAGACACCGGGGCATCTTCATCATTCATTAATCCAAATTTTATAAAACCCGATGATATCAAGAACCCAATCACTATATCCACAATTTTACAAAAATAAATTATTGATAAAAGTAACCTATTTTCAAAGAATTTAAAAAATCAGGAACCTATTCATTTTTTGTTTTCAAATTTCACAATTACTTTGATGGATTGTTAGGCTTAGATTTTCTTACTGAAGTTGGAGCCAAAATAGACTTACTAAACCAAATATTAACAACAAACAATGTGGAAATACCCCTTGAAATGAAACCAAATTTTTCTTCAAAAAAATATGCTATAGAATCAAACCCGAAGTATCTCGTAAAACTACCTGTTGATTTTAAACAGGGAGACATAATCATAGATACAATAACCCTAAACAATGGTCTATTTATTTCTCCAGGCATCTACTATGCGAACAATTGGTTTAGCATAATAGAAGTGGTCAATCCAACTGAAAATGATAACTCACTTTTCTTAGAACAACCTCTTAAGGCAAATCCATATAATTCACAAAACTTCATTGAATTTAACAACTTCAATAACAATAACACACAAACCAATGAAAAAATTGAAAATTTACCTGCATTACTCCGAACACAACATCTAAATAACGATGAAAAGTAAAAACTTCTGAAACTATGTATTAGGAATAAGGACATTTTTTACAAAGAGGGACAGAATTTAACCTTCACAAATGAAATAAAACACAACATTACGACAACAGACAATATCCCTATCTATACGAAATTATACAGATACCCATTTGTCCACAAAGAAGAGGTGGAAGGACAAATATCTGATATGTTGAAACAGGGAATTATTAGGCCAAGCTTTTCTCCATGGAGCTCTCCAGTATGGATTGTTCCAAAGAAGAAAGATGCTACAGGAAAACTAAAATGGAGACTAGTCATCGACTACAGAAAATTGAACGAAAAAACTATATCAGACAGATACCCACTCCCTAATTTTTCAGAAATCTTAGACAAACTAGGCAAGTGCCTTTATTTTTTTACATTAGACTTGGCAAGTGGATTCCACCAAATTGAAATTAATCCACGGGACATTCCAAAAACAGCCGTCACCGTAGAAGGGGGACACTACGAGTATGTGAGAATGCCATTTGGATTAAAGAATGCTCCCTCAACTTTTCATTTATAGACAACGTCCTAGGGGATCTGGTGGGGAAAGTCTGCCTAGTATATTTAGACGATATAATTATATTCTCTACATCCCTCCAGGAGCATATTGAAAGCTTAGTGTTTGGTCAAAACATTATAAGTATATTCAATTTCTTGTCCTTTATATATTATACAATGAATTAACTCTTTTAAATAACTTACCGCTATTGTTATAAATTTTGCATACGAAAAAACATTACATACATATGTACGTACATACTTACGTAATTTTGTCTCATTAAACACATAAAAACATTTCTGTAAATTTGTATATAAAAGCTAACGGGATCGCATTCTTGCATTCCAATAAAATTTCTTTGTTTTAAGCATTCTAAAACTTCAATCATAATTTTTAGTATAGAGAATTCAGCCAACGAATAAACATCAAACAAACAAAAAAAAACAAAAACGCATTTTTTTTCTTGAGTTAGCCCATTCCCAGCCATTGTACTCGCTTGAGTACAGAAAAAAAGCAAGGTACGCATAACTTTTTGAAGGCACGAAATTATGCAACGTGTCTTGTGCTTTTGCATTCAACACGTTGTAGTTTAAAGACACACATAAAAAAATGTAAAGAAAAATATACCGTTATTGTGTATTTTGTTCTGATTTTGTAACACTTTATGATTTTTGGGACTTTTAGCTAGGTCAGTAACAATTGAGCTGTGTAGAGTGGGTACTGTTTTGTTCAAACGATAGTTTTCTATAATTTTCTGAAGAAAAGTGATTGTGTGTGCATTTAATAAATAGTTACAAGAAAAATTTTTTTTTGCACAAAGTTATGTGAGTAGCAAAATCGCTGTACCCAGTTGAGTACAATGGCTTGATATGTATAAATTTTTTTAGAATTTTTCTTGGACAAAAATGGAATTTCAAGCCATCAAACCGTCTAGTTTTTATGGTAAAGCTTTTAAAATTTTAAACAGCGCTCTTGATTTTGTGGAAACAGATGATCACGAACATTTTGATATAGCGATTATTCCACCAGATCCGGACTATAAAACAGATGAAGAGGAAGGGAATGCTGAGGATATTCTTTTTGATCGCATGCCAAATGATATACCAGGTGAAGTCGAAGTATTTTTCGGCAGTGATAGCGAATATGATATACCACTTGAGCAGATGCGACAGACAATGATGTCTTCAAAAACAAATAAAATAGTACCTAAATGGACAAGAAGACCTTGTGATATGCAAATGCATCGAACCAATAATTTTTTGAATAATGAGCTCAATATGATCGCAAAATTGAATGGAAAATCGTCAGTTGAGGTTTTTGAAGTCGTATTTGATGAAAAAGTCGTTAATTTAATCGTTGAGCAAACGTGCCTTTATGCGTCACAAGCTAACGAGCACAATTTCTTCTTCAACGCAGAAGACTTAAAAGTATTCATCGGTATTTTGCTGTACAGTGGTTATCACTCAATGCCTAGAGAGGATATGTATTGGCAGCTTTGCGAAGACACACACACTGCGATTGTTTCCCAAAATATTTCGCGAAATAAATTTAGAGAAATAAAACGTTTCATTCATTTGTCTGATAACACCAACTTAGACGCTACTGACAAAATGGCCAAAGTAAGACCCTTTTCAAAACTTCTTTCAAAGAATTTTTGCCAGTATGGTCATATGCATGAAAAGCTGTCAGTGGACGAATCCATGGTGCGATACTTTGGTGGTCATTCTTCAAAACAATTCATCAGAGGTAAACCAGTGAGATTTGGTTTTAAGAATTGGATGCTAACGAGCAGCTCCGGTTATTTATACCAGTTCGATACGTACTGTGGGGCTAAAGGTGTAAGTGCAGAAAGATCAAAACTCCCACTTGGATCCCGAGTCGTGCTTGAGTTTTTAGACAACGTTCCTAATCCTTCAGATTATGTAGTATTTCTTGACAATTTCTTTACGTCATATGATCTACTAGTGGAATTAAAAGAAAGAGGATTTCGAGCTATTAGCACTGTTCGAGAATCGAGAACAAAAAAAAAAAGATGATGTTCAAATGAAAAATCTAAAATTAGTGTAAGCCAACCGCGATTGGTCGCAGAATATAATGCTGGAATGGGTGGCGTTGATCTCCACGATCAAGCTGTGAATAACTATAGAATAAAGTTCCGAGGAAAGAAATGGTGGTGGCCGCTTTTTACCACAATGTTGAGTTCTACTGTGGTAAATGCATGGAAATTATTTAGAACTGCAAGCAGATCTCAAATGGACTTGCTATAGTTTCAACGCAACATTGCTCGATTTTATTTGCGAAACTATACACAGAAAGTGAAAATTTCCAAACGATCGCTGGCTCCTGGTGTTGCAAGTAGTGGCGGAAGCCACTTTCCGAAAAGGATAAAAAATCAGTTACGATGTCGTGAATGTCATAACAGAATAAGATGGTTATGTGAGCAATACGATGTCGCTCTATATGTTGAAAAAGTATGCTTCAAAAATTTTCATACTTGAAAAACAGCATACTAATAACGCCACTGTACCCGTCCGAGTACAGCCCCAAAAACGCACTTCCAAGAATTTTTTATTAATTTTTTTTGTCTGAAATTCTTAAATGTGTTTAAATAGAAACAAATAAATGAATTTCAATTTTTTTTTATTTTTAATGGCCTTGGCGTTTAATGGGTTAATTCATGTAACTACATAAAATATGGCGACCGTGTTAGGACTACGTTTAATTATATAAACCTAAATATAAATCTGTGGTTCCTGTAAACTTTAAAATAAAAAACTTTTCAAAAATAGTAAATTAAATTTAAAAAAGTGTCGTGTTTTAAAGGCCTAGTAACAGTTTAAAAATTATAAAAAAAGAACATACAAAAAGTGTTATTGAATTTAATAAATAAATATAAAAAAAATCCTTGTGTTTCTTCAACAATCATCAAACTCTTGGTGATCATCATTAGTTTTGTCGTTTCGTCATCGCTAGCCAGCACCAGCTGCATAATTTTATGTTGAGTTTTTTTGTTAAAATAATAAAAAATTATTTTATTTTTATTTTATTCCTCTTATTAGTTAAGCTTATATTTGCATTGGTTGACACTCAAGAATATATTGAATTGTTTGTATACTTTTTCACCCTTATTTATACTAGTTGTTGGATCACATCATTTACTGTCATACTATTTTAAATTTAATACTTACTTTATATTTACGTTAACACTCTATACTTACTTTGTACTTACTTTAATACTTACCTTTTTTCACATCTCTAGATATTTTTCTTTCACATTTTTCGTATAATTGAATTCGCTGTAAATTTAAATTAAAATGGAATGAATAATAACTGGTTACAGTTATAACTGTTGTTGAAAGTGGATATCACATTCTAGTTAGTTGCCTTTTTTCTACTTTACATTGCTATGAATAAATGAGTTGTTGAAGATATTGCAAAGAAACAAGACGTGTGTTCTCATTTTAATAAAAAGTAAATAAAGTGAAGTTAAGAAGTTTTTTACATCCAGTTCTTATTTAAACAAATCTTAAAAATATAAGATTATTCATTTTGGCGCCCGAGCAGGGACTTGATGTGAAAAATTCTTACATTTAATCAAATAAATAAAACAATAAAAAGGAGTTACTTACTTTGGTGTTACTTACCTTCTAGGTTGCTACTCCATACCTCGTCGCTGCCGTTGCCGAAATTGCCGTTCCAGCCATCATCAGAAGAGTAATAGTGAATCTGATCGATCAGAAACACAGGTAACAAGCGTAAGACATTGTGTTTAGGTACAAATCTGAAATTGTTCAGATTAAATAATTCTATAAGTTATTTAGAATTATTGTATTCCACTTACAAAGTGAGAAACACTAACAATTGGTCTAACGCTTTATTTAATTTCAATTAATATACATATTTAATAACATACATATGTAATATGTACATATATGTACATCATAGCAGTGAACACAGTCTTAAGTGAAACAACCCCTAAAATCACAAGTTTAAGTTCGTGTACATACAAACGTACATATTTTCCGAACTTTAAAGGAGTAAGGCCTTGATTTAACTTGGCATAAATCGTGAGAGTTAATCACCACTGTAATCCAATGTGAATATAGTGAATAAATGACTAATATTTATTCAGTTAATTGTTTATTAAGTCAAATAAGTGAGTTAATTAATTATTTGCCGTTGTCGATCATTTTGTTTCATTCCATTTGTTCTGACTTGATATTTCAGACATTGGGGTGACCATTTGCAATTAATATAAATTAATATACATATACATATTTAGTAGTGTATGCATATGTAATATGTTTAAGTTCGTGTACATACAAACGTACATATTTTCCGAATTTTAAAGGAGTAAGGCCTTGATTTAACTTGGCATAAATCGTGAAAGTTTATCACCACTAGAATTCAATTTAAAATATTAATTTACTTATATTTTATTCGCTTAGTTGTTTATTGAATTTAATAAGTGAGGTTATCATTTATTTGCTGTTGTCGGTCATTGTTGTTTAATTCCGTTTGTTCCGACGTAATATTTCGAGAAAATATTGGGGTGACCATTTGCAATTACCTGTAGTTGCTGGATATTGTTACATATTCGTGCGAGAATATTTAGATCATTAGAATTTGACAACTGGAGGACAATGTGTGATGAATGGTGATTTGAATAAAATTTAGGGCATGATAATTATTTATACGGAACGTATAGACGAGGTAATAATAATAGCATATTATAAACTAGAACAGGCATACAACAACAGCAAATGCAAACCAAAAATCTTTTATAATCTTTCACGGCCTATTTGATTACTTGAAAGTTTATGTAACAATTTACGAGTACACGATATTTGAAGTAACTCTTGCCGTATATCGATTGGAATTTTATTGCCGCAGATTACTTGATCTGGATTTACGGCCAGGGCACGATTTGTTGTTGCCAAGCTTTATTTCGTTAAACACGGCAAATTTTGGATTAGAGCATTAACTTCACGAAACGTCTGCGCGAAATCGTTTGAGCGCCTTTGTGTTTCAGAAAAATTCTGTTTACTAGAATATTGGGTGAACATATAATATTCTATTTGTTCGTATAAATCGTTGAAATACTGGCTTAAAATGGCTGGAAAGAAACACCAACCTGATCCTGCAACAGAGGACTTAGAAAAGTTGTTGCAGAGAAAAGCCAAGGTGATTGAAAGTATTAAGAGAATTAAAAGTCAGTTCTTGAAAAGACGATTTCTTTTAAACGATTCGAGATTGAATGTAGATTGGAAATTTTAAAGGAGCATATTGCTCAGGCTATGGAGTTTCAATCCATTCTAGATGACTTAAATCCTATGAACAAGGACCGTTCCGATCTTGAAGATTTGTGAGTGACCACAAAGTCGTTGCTATTGAGCCTTCAGGCAAAACATAGACAACCAAGTTTGCATGAAACATCACTTTTGCAAACCCAGCATTCTCGTCTTCCAAACATGCGACTTCCAAGGTTCTGCGGTAAATATTCCGAATACAAGAATTTTATGAGTCTGTTCGAAAATCTGGTCCACAATGATCCTACATTAACCGAAATCGAAAAATTCAATCACTTGATATTATGCTTAACAGATGAAGCATTAGGAACGGTCAAGGCCTTTCAAATTACCGCAGAGAATCACCCGAAAGCGTTGGCTAATCTAAAGAAAGTATATGATAACGATTGTTTGATTTTCTTGAAAACCATATCGAAATTATTCGAACTATTAGCAAGCCTTCTGCTCCAGCTCTAAGGGACTTAATAGATACTGTTTCTGCTATATATGATTCGTTATTGTCGATTGGTGATGATAAAAAGATCTCAAATGCAATTCTGATTCACCTAGTGATGACAAGAGTTGACCCAGTCACTAAATCCAAGTGGGAAGAACAGCTTGACTTTGAAAAGCTCCCTTTATGGTCTGACTGCGAAGCTATGTTGAATAAGCGCTACCAGCACATTTCCGCTGATGAGTCTTTAACTCCAAGGCCTAAGATTCCGAGAAGTAAAGGGGACTTTGTGCCTAGGAAAACGTCTCGGACTTCACTAGCTTTAAGTGGATCGAAACAATCTAGCGAAAAATGTTTATTTTGTAAATCTAATAATCATAGTATTTATGATTGCCCTTCTTTTGCCGCTACGCCAGTTCTTAAGAGGTTTGATTTTATAAAGGCTGCACCTGCGTGCATAAATTGTCTTAAGAAAGGTCATACTGTAGCGAGATGCAATGTTCAAAAGTGCACAATATGCGGTCGAGCTCACAACAGGCTTTTGCACCGCTATGGTTCTGACACCCAAAATGCTAATTACGTTCAGCAGTCTTCCCTAAATTCTATATCAGAACAGCCATCAACTTCAACTGCTTCTGCAAATCATTCATCGTCTGATTAACACGTCATTCTTGGCACAGCAGTTGTCAAGGTGAGATGTAGTTCTGGTGACTATATTTTGGCAAGAGCACTACTAGATTCCGGTTCTCAGACAAACTTGGTTACCGAGGAACTTGCTCAACGATTAAGAATAAAACGAAAAGGAGGTAGACTGAATTTATCAGGTATAGGTGAGGCAAATTCAGTCTCAAAGTCGAACATAGACATCTCCGTCAGGTCGAGAGTTAATTCTACCCAGTTTTCGACAAATTTTTGGGTACTGAGTTCAATAACGAATTTCCAACCTGACCGTACCATTTATACGAATAAATGGGATATTCCAGAGAATATCGAACTAGCAGATCCTAATTTTTACAAACCACAGAGGGTTGACCTGCTCATTGGTGGTGAAATGTTTTTCGAACTATTGTGCATTGGACAAATAAAGTCCAAACCGAGCCTTCCTATTCTTCAGAAAACATCTCTTGGCTGGATTGTAGCTGGAAAGTACAATCAGTCAAAGGGCTCTACGACTGTATGCCACGTTAGCAGTGAGACAAAAAGTGAGGAAGCACTAGAATCACTTCTTAAAAAATTCTGGGAGCTAGAAAATGTAACTGTTGTGTCAGAGAGGAAATACACTGAGGAACAACGAAAATGCGAGCACAAATTCGTGAAATCAGTACGACGTTTACCGTCAGGACGTATCGATGTTGCATTACCTTTCAAGTCAGATCCGAAAGTTCTGGGCTCGTCTTATGATACTGCTAAACGGCGATTTCTTGCGCTCGAGCGCAAACTCTTGTATGACAAGAGTATGGCGAAAATGTATCACGATTTCATGAAGGAATATGCTGATTTGGGTCACATGTCTATTGTGGACAGTCGGATTCCAGAATTGCCCCACTATTTCATACCGCATCAATGCGTTTTAAGACCTCAGAGCACAACCACCAAGCTTCGGGTGGTATTCGATGCTTCGAGTCGTACTTCATCACGAATTTCGCTCAACGACTTATTGATGGTTGGACCTACCATACAGGAGGAATTGTTTGCGACTCTTATCCGTTTTCGTTTACAAAAATTTGTAATCACTGCTGATATCGAGAAAATGTATCGCCAAGTATTAGTTGCAAACGATGATCGAAACTTCCAACTAATTCTTTGGAGGCAGAATGCGTGTGATCCAATACAGGTTTTTCGATTGAATACGGTCACTTATGGAACTTCTGCAGCGCCATTTTTGGCTGTAAGGAGCTTAACATATTTGGCCGATTTGCACAAGGAAACTTTGCCCATCGGGGCAGAAGTAATTCGCACTGATTTTTATGTCGACGATTTGCTAACTGGCGCTGAAAGCTTAAGAGAACTTTTGGTTATTCGAAACCAGGTTACTCAAATATTAAGTTCAGCTGGCTTTAAGTTGACAAAATGGTTTTCCAATCATCCTGATTTCAATTTTTCCATGTCAGACGAGAAATTGCTACACAGCGACGCTGAATCTGCGAAGGCTGTGGGCATACACTGGAGTCCTAAGATTGATTCACTTAAATTTCACTTGGATAACCATTACAAAGTTTTGAGAGCAACCAAGAGGAATATTCTATCAGTATTTTCGAGATTGTTCGACCCACTAGGACTCCTCTGCCCAATAATAATAAGAGCCAAAATGCTTCTTCAGGAGCTTTGGATTCAGAAACTCGACTGGGATGAGTCAATACCCATGCGATTGAATACTGCTTGGGAAAACTTCACGGACAATTTGTCAAAGATCGATACAATTCGAATCCCAAGATTCGTCCACACTAGTCCGTCAGCATCATGTCAAATCCACGGATTTGCTGATGCTTCAATTCGAGCTTACGGCTGTTGTCTTTATATAAGGACTCGTAACTCAACTGGAGTTAAATGTCGTTTGCTGACTGCTAAGTCAAGAGTTGCTCCACTGAAGACGAAGTCTTTACCACGGCTTGAGCTGTGTGCAGCACACCTTTTGGCAAACTTGTGGACTCGAATTGAGAAAATCGTCAGTTTCAAAATTGAGAATGTAACATTCTGGACAGATTCAGAAATCGTTCTACATTGGATGAAAACTCATCCCTCTAGCCTCTCAACATTCTTATCTAATAGAGTGGCCGAGATACAAGAGTGGTCAGAGCGTATTTCATGGCGGCATGTGCCCACTTGTGACAATCCGGCAGATATTGTATCGAGAGGATGCGACGTGGATACCTTAGCCAACTCTATTTGGTTTAATGGCCCATCATTTTTATTGAAAGGTGAATCAAATTGGCCTGTTAACCATCATTTTAAGTTAACAGAGGAGCAAGTGTCTCTGGAAAGGAAAATCTCAAAGGTACTCATCGCAGTGGAGAGTTCTGGCAAGTCGGAAAACGTTTTTATAAGGTTGGTCAAGGATCATTCCTCATACAGAAAGATTCTGAGAATTACGTGCTATATTTTGAGATTTGTTGATTCCTGTAAGAAATTTGAAGTAGATAGAACCAACCACCCTACTGCAAGAGAAATGACATGGGCATTTTATAAATTTGTTGAGATATTCCAAAGGGAAACCTTTTCCGAAGAGATTCGGAAACTGGAAAAATCCTAGGTTTTACCTTCAAATATTCAGAGACTCACACCATTCATAAATCGCTTCACGGAGCATAGGTGAATTTTTTCTCTAATAAGGGTAGGTGGGAGGCTGTTTAACGCGCCATTACCATATCGTACAAAATTCCCACTGTTATTGCCAAAGAAAAATCTATTTGTAGAAAGGTTTGTACGTTGCTTGCATCTGGAAAATTGCCATGCTGGAACAAAAGCATTGATATCTCTTTCGCGGGAAAATATTTGGCTTATAAATGCTAAAGAGGAATGCAGCAAAATCGTGCGTAAATGTGTCCACTGTTACAGATATAAACCGAAACTTATGACTCAAATAATGGGGAACTTGCCCACTGATAGAGTTAGAGCTTTGCGCCCATTTTTAATAGTTGGAGTCGATTTCTGCGGCCCTATAAACGTTACATTGCGTTTGCGTAATAGACCACCAATGAAAATGTACATAGCAGTTTATGTGTGTTTCACTTCAAAGGCTGTTCACTTAGAGTTAGTGTCTGACTTATCCTCTGATGCTTTTATTCTTTCTTTCAAAAGGTTCATTGCCAGGAGAGGTCTGCCCAGCAAGGTGTACTGCGACAACGCCAGCAATTTCGTAAGAGCCAGCCGAATTCTCAAGGAGTTGATCGAAGCATTCGAGAAAAGCAAAGAGGACATCAGATCGTACGCAGCGTCGTACAGGGTGGTCCTAAACAGTCGTCCGATAGCACCGCTCTCACCAGACCCGAACGATGGGGATGCGCTCACGCCAGCTCATCTTCTAATAGGAGAGGGTCTGCGTTCACTGCCGCCAGAATTCGCCGGAGACGTCAGCGACAGCAAGCTTCGGTGCTTGAAGAGATGGCGAATGCTCTGCGCTCTCAAGCAGCGGTTTTGGCGAGCCTGGTCCAAAGAGTACGTGCTAGGGCTACAGGACAAGGGCAAGTGGCTCAAGGAAGAGACGAACCTCCAAATCGGCCAGATAGTGGTAGTCCACGAAGACAATCTACCGCCCCAAGAGTGGTTGACCGGCAAAGTCGTCCACGTCAGAGACGGCCAAGACGGCGAGGTCAGAGTGGCGGATGTAAATACCAAAGCCGACGTATTTAAGCGCCCGATTACCAAATTAGCGCCACTGCCAATACTTTGAAGACCTACGGTCCTTCAACGGGGCCGGAATGTTGGATCACATCATTTACTGTCATACTATTTTAAATTTAATACTTACTTTATATTTACGTTAATACTCTATACTTACTTTGTACTTACTTTAATACTTACCTTTTTTCACATCTCTGGATATTTTTCTTTCACACTTTTCGTATAATTGAATTCGCTGTAAATTTAAATTAAAATGGAATGAAAAATAACTGGTTACAGTTATAACTGTTGTTGAAAGTGGATATCACATTCTAGTTAGTTGCCTTTTTTCTACTTTACATTGCTATGAATAAATGAGTTGTTGAAGATATTGCAAAGAAACAAGACGTGTGTTCTTATTTTAATAAAAATTATTCACTTCAGTGAAGTTAAGAAGTTTTTTACATCCAGTTCTTATTTAAACAAATCTTAAAAATATAAGATTATTCACTAGTTGCATATTTGGTCAGTTGTTTTTGTAAGTTTAAAATAGTTCAAAAAATTCCGAAGAATTGTTTTGAATTGGAAATTAATTACTTAATGGTTTTTCCAAAATACAATTTAATGAATTTATTATCTGTGATACAATTCCAAAGAATTGTGTTTTAAAATAGTTCAAATAGTTTCTAAAATACAATTTAATGCATTTATTATTCGTGATACAATTCCAAAGAATTGTGTCAGAATTTATTTTATTTTATAAAGCGGTTTGATATAACACCCCCACCGTTAGATTGAGGCTCCGACGAAATATGCACTATGGTGGAGATTTTTGTCTTATATATAAAAAATATTGTTAACATTATGACGGTCAAAACAATTGATACATTTATGCTTATGTTTATGATATTTTTTTGTTTGATATTCTATTTGTTCAATGAATTTTACATGTTTGATTTGTTCTAAGTATAGTTATTCTGTTTTTAAGTTGTTGAATGTCATATTTGTTTTTCTTTTACTTTAGTTATGGCATTAGGTAATATAATGGCTATATTACGGAAGGTAACCAAAGTTCAGTTGCTTTGAGAACTGACAACGCCACTGAATTTAAAATTAACATTACGTATGGCAACTTTTTTCAGTTGCCACAAAGTTATCGATAATCTTTATTTCGACATTTTAGCAACTGAAGTGTTTGTAAACAAGCAAACCACAAAAAAATTAAACAATTTTAAACAAAATTAAGTGAAAAAAGTAAATAATGATAAGCTCAGTGGAATTATTTCTTGATGGTGAAGATGTGCAAGACGTGGGATCAATTAGAAAAAATCTAAGGGATAACTCTAATCCCTTAGAACTGCCATGTGCACTGTGAGTAGTGTTTATTTTTTGAATAATTTTTATTATTAATCAATTGTGCATCTTAGCTTTAAGGCATATTTTCGGCTTCCAAAAGACGCCGTCGTTTATTTAGTGGAAGCATTAACAAATGACTTCAAAAAAGGCTATCGGTCAACATCAATACCGCCACTTTTAAAGGTCTGTGCAGCTTTAAGGTTTTTTGCGGAGGGGATCTTTCAAAGATCCCATGGCAATGACTTCAATCTTGGTATGGCTTAACCTACATTGTCCGTGGTTTTGACCGAAGTTGTGCATCTCATAGAGCAAAAGCTGTGTAAAATTTGGATTGTTTCCAAATTAACAGAAGAGGAAAAAAAAACAAAATAAACATTTTTTTTATTCGAAAACAAAGTTCCCTGGGGTCGACGGATGTATAGATGGCACACACGTACATATCATGGGCCCAAAGGAAGATGTTCGCCATTTATATTTAAATAGAAAAAGCTACTTTAGTTTAAATGTTTTGCTGGTGAGTTTATTGCATAATACCCATAATTCTTATAATATCGGTGTCTCATTTTTCAGATGTGCGACTACCAGATGCGAATCAGGTTTGTTGACGCTAGACATCCTCGTTCCACACACGATGCCTTTATATGGAATAATAGGCCACTAAAGCAAGAAGTCTTGAATGATTTCGGGCCAAACACATGGCTACTAGGTTGTAATATATACTTATAAAATTTTGTAATCATTTTAATTTACAAAACAATTTCAGGTGATGCAGGGTTCCGCTTGGAACCCCAGTTATTGACTCCTTACCGCTCAGCTGAATCGCATTCACCCGAGGGCAAATACAATACGGTTCATTCCAAAGCTCGCAATGTAATTGAGCGAACTAATGGGGTTCTAAAGTCTGTGTTCAGATGTCTTTCTGCAGAACGTGGCCTGCACTATACACCAAATAAGTGCGTATCTATTGTCAATGCATGTTGCGCATTGTACAATATTGGCAGGCATTATAATGCTAATTGGGAAGAAGCTCCTACAGAATTAAATGAAGTACTAGTAGTAAATCAAAATGAAATTGATAATGTTATTGCTTCAGATATAAGACAAAGGATAACTCAGTGTAAAATAATGTTTGTTATGCTAAATTTTTATTTTTATTATTAATATCATTAAAATCATAAATAAAAAAATCTATCATATTCATATGAAAAGTCGTATAGTTCCATTATTGGCATACATGAATGTGTGTACATTAAAAATACTAAATATTTGTGCTGGGTAAGCTTTGGAGTTGTTTCTTTAATATATCAAGCTTTGTTAGCTTTATTTCACGGTCCATTTTTTGTTCCTCGGCAAGAGCTTCAAATTTTCTTTTTTTCATCTTCTTCATTTCTTTTAATATTTCATATTTCTTCCTTTTTAAATCTTTAATTTGTTTCATTGTATCGTTTTGTTTATATATATTTCTTTTAATTTTTTTAGTGTAATCAAAAGTTCACTTTGAGTTTCTGTTTGCTCTTTAAGGAGAACTACTCTTTTATCTTCCAGCCTTACTCTTTTTTTTGGAGTGTGGTGTACGCTGCTCATTTTAGTTTCCGTCGAATCTTTTTTTTTCTATCTCACTATTTGGCTCGATTTCCAATACTTCTTCCACGTCAAAAGTTTCTGCAACGCCAAAAAGGCTACCAACTGGATTTACAGCCAAATCCATTTGTAATATATCTGCTGCCGCTTGCTCCAATGGCGTTAAAGATATTTCTTGCAATGGCCCACCACCTGTAGCGTTAAGGCTTCTTTTATTTTGCGACATTTTCTTCTTTAATTTCGCTTTAAAGTGAATCCACACTCTCTGCCATTCATCCGAAGTGCGTGTTGGTGGGCCATAACTGTTCAAGTTTTCCGCAATACCATTCCACACTTCGTCGGTACTGGCTTTGGTTTCACCAAAAAAGCGCACACCGCGAGCTACATTTGGATTAGCTTCCATATGTTGAATTAACATATCAAATTGTTGTTTTGTGGTAATTTTAACCATCATACAGCCTGTAACAGCCTCCGTATGCATATAAAGGAAAATAAAATTTGGGTTACCCGACCGTTGACCGCGCTGGTATGCTGGCGTAAGCACCGGCTAGGGCTTGCCGTCTTGGGGGTGGTTCTTGCCAACGCGTCTGGTTTGTGCAGCAGCTACAAAAGTCATACCAGCTAACTGAAAAAAAATATTGAAAAGGGATAAATTTGGAGCCCGAAGCAAGTCTAGTCAGCTCCCTGCCACCAAACACACATAAAAACTCCATGGCCGATGTTATGCCATGCTTCTGCCCTCCCACAAGAAGTCCCGAGACCTCACCGTGACATCGTATAAAAATCTCTAAAATGTTGGATGTCCCTAAACATTGCCTTTACCTTTTTTCTTTTTACCCCTACTTACCGCTTATAAAACGTTCAGGCCATCATATCCGAGAAAAAAATCGAATTAGAATTCTATATCCAATTTACATTTTTATTATTATAATTTCAAAACAAAATGTTGATAATTCCTACGTTTACCAAACAAAATTAATTAAATTCACGATTCAATAAGGCAACAAAATTTCCAGAAAAGGTTAGTAAATTAAATAAATTTTATACATACAATATTGCAGCAAAAATAAAGAGGAAACAAATTAATTAAATTTTTATATATAATATCGCAGCAAAAATAAAAAAGGAAATAAATAATAAATTTTACATATATAATATCGCGGCAAAAATAAAAAAGGAAACAAATTAATTAAATTTTACATAACAAAAAAAAAGGCAAGTTAAATATATAAATTATGAAAAAACATTTGTCCTCCGACCAAACGGAATTTCTGTTTCTCCTATTCGCCAGGCTCGTTCCCTCTTAGCTGGATCGTGACTCTGCCGCGACTTTGGTGCAGCGAAAAACAGGTTTGAGCGCAATCCTAAACGCGCACTCTTGTCCTAAAGCGTCTCTAGAGGATTGAAATTTTTAAGCGGTAAGTATTTTCCCTAAATTCTTAAAGGCTAGAGCTAAATACATATATATCAACGTTTCAAATTACAGTCCGTGGGTCGTTCGTCGTTAAGTTTTGTCAAATGGCTGTTACCTGTTACTCCAGGAGTGGTGGCGTCTCTGGTGGCGGAAAACTTGAGTCCCTCGGTGGAAGCGACAGTGATGGATGTTTTTATATTTTTATTAATTTAACTTTCATTAATTTAGTTTAAACTTGTTTTTTTTTTCTTCTTCACTATATAACAGTTTAGTGTCCTTTGGAAACGTTCTTTTAATAATGTTAATTCTAGTAGTTTCTAGCTTTTAGTTTTTGCTAGTTCTTTCTTTCCCTTTTTTTTCTCAATAATAATTTTTTTTTCTTTAAATTTTGTTCATTTTTTACTCTTTTCCTTTTTTTTATATAACTTCAAGTTTTTCACCTTTTTTTTCAAAATATTTTATACGTTTTGAAAAAAAATTGTTCACACAAATAAAATTTGGTTACCTTTTCTAAAGCGACGGACTATAGCTTATGAAAAGCCGTTAAAAACATGCGCAGACCGACGGTATATGATGCTCCCATTCGATTACAGAACGGCAACTGGGCGAAAAATACACAGGAAAAAGTTGAAACTTTCGCTGATCATTTTGAAAATGTTTTCACCCCAAATGATTCACGTTCAAAAATTGATCCAATTTTAATTGATGAAACGGTACCACACCCTCTTAAATTTTTTATGCCCAACTTGAAAAAAGCTATTAGAAACCTGAATGCGAAAAAAGCTCCCGGATGCGACAAAATCACAGCCACAATGATTAAAGAACTACCATATTCTGCTATGCGCATTGTTTTGTTTATTTTTAATTCTATTCTACACGTTGGCTTATTCCCCGCATCGTGGAAAATATCGGAAATAGTTATGATACCCAAACCGGGCAAAGACTCCACTCAAGTAACGTCGTACCGCCCAATAAGCTTGCTACCTATTCTATCGAAATTATTTGAAAGAATGTTTCTTGAAAGATTATTGCAGGAACTGGAACCTAGAACTTTTATTCCTAATCATCAATTTGGTTTTAGAAAACAGCATAATACCACACAACAAGTTCATAGAATAACTAACTTGATTCGAGAGGCTTTAGAGAAAAAAAAGTATTGCAGTGCCCTATTCATTGACATCTCTCAAGCATTCGACAAAGTCTGGCACGATGGTTTAATTTATAAAATTACAAGCTGTTTACCTGCTAACGTACACAAGCTGCTCAAAAGTTATTTGGAAAATAGATCTTTTGTAATAAGATCGAAGGACGTTATCTCCTCCCGGAAAAGTATTTCTGCCGGAGTACCGCAGGGAAGCATTCTAGGACCCTTCCTGTATACATTGTTTACCGGAGACATGCCAACGAGCCAATTGACGCATACATCAGCCTTCGCTGATGATACTGCATTTATAAGTATTCATGGAAATCCTGTAGACGCATCAACACGGCTCCAACTGCATATCGTGGAGATAGAAAAGTGGTTGCAAAAATGGAAGATCCGAGTTAATGCTAGTAAATGTGTTCATGTTACTTTTACTTTAAGGAGGGAAAATTGTCCTCCTTTAACCATTAACGGCGCAAGAGTTCCTGAACAAAATCATATTAAGTACCTCGGTATTCATCTTGACCGACGTCTTACGTGGAGTCATCACATCGCTGCAAAAATTACCCAGCTTAAATTAAGAACAATTCCACTTCACTGGCTTGTTGGGCCACGGTCATCTTTAAACTTAGACCTTAAGGTGCTCCTGTACAAAGCAGTTATGAAACCAATATGGACATATGGCATCCAGATATGGGGTACAGCGAAGCCATCTAACGTCGAAAAATTGCAAAGACAACAGTCAAGACTGTTAAGGTTAATAACGCGTGCACCATGGTACATCAGGAACAAAAACATCCATATGGACCTTAATGTTCCCACTATCCGAGAGGAAATAGTAAATGCAACATTATCTTACACGGCAAATCTGACAACCCATCCAAACCCCTTGGCGAGAAACTTGCTTCTATTTGAGGGTCATAGACGTCTCAAGAGGATGCAAACTCTTGATCTGATCTAGATATTTTCTTTTTTATTTTCTTTTTTTGTTCTTTTATTCTTTTTTTTTCGAACACAGTGTTGATACTTGCAGTGGCAAAGTCAACTGTTTTTTTTTTTAGTTTAAGATTTTAATACTTATTGTTATTTTCAAATTTTACATGAAAGGTACAATAAAAACAAACAAAAATTAAAAAAAAAAAAAAAACCTTTTCTTTGTGTTTTTTGTTTGTGTTTATTTTTTCTTTTTGTGCGGCCACCACTTCGCTCCGTAAGTATTCAAACGAAAAAAGAACCCGATTCCGGCATCTTGCGTCCAGGAAACCTCCTAGACGCCACAATATGTCCTCCATCCACCGTTTTTTCGATTTGCGGACATGCCGCTGCATGTTTCTCCTCTAATTATCCTATTCTTCCCTATTCATAATTACCTAACAGCTTACCATTGCACTGCCTTATCATTCATTGCACTGCCCTATCTGTTATTGCACTGCCCTACCCTCACACAGGGTGCACATCACAAGCCTAAAAACAGAAGAAATACAATTGTATAATGTTTAATATGAGTAATTAAAACAAATTATATAATTACCTTTCAATTTTACTTTTTATTTGTTTAAAACTTTGAACAGCAACCACCAAAAATCAGTTGCCGGTAAATCCCCTATTTGGCAACTGAAATTGATAAACGTCATTCGTAGGTTGCCATCTGTAATGTAATTTTGGCAACTGGCAACGCCACTAAACTTTGGTGGCTTTCGATAATATAGCCATAAATTGATCATTAATTTTTATTTTGATATTGGTAAAGTTTTTCTTTGCTGTGAAAATTTCACAGTTTTCAAATTTTATTAAAAAGTTGCCATTTAATATTCATTTTATTATAATTATGTTCAATTTTAGAATAGAACTTTTTTTAATATTAGTATGCCGGGTAGAATTACAGTTACAATAGATTCATTTAGTATTTGCATATCGCAGTATGCTTCTTCGTAATTCAATATATGTATTTGAAAGGCATTGGTTAGTGATTTGTATTAAATTTTTCTTAAGATTATCTTTAATGTTAGCATCGTAAATATTGTTTTTGGAATCTATTAATATTTCATACTTATTTAGAATGATCAATTTGTTGTATATGTTGGAAATTGGCTCGAATACAACTTTTGATAAAGCTTCCTTTGAATATTGTGGGACTTGGAGAATTATTACTATATTGCTGTCGTTTATGGCGACGGCTGTTTTGATATTGGTGTAACTGTCGAAATCGTTAATAAAGTTGAGTTCTGTGTTGGTCAGAATATCCGTGGGGATTATTCCGAGTTTGCTAGAAAATATAATTTGTCCAATGTCGTCGACATGGTTTCGTAACAGTGAAATATCGTTGTTTATTTAGTAGACCTGTTCTATAAATGTAATTTTATTTACCATAAAGTTTTTGGATTTAAGTAATTTATTCATCGGAATCATTTTCAATCTAAGTAATTTTATTATTTGTGCTTGATTCCTTTAAATAAATATTTCATGATATTCTCACGAAATATTTATTACAAAAATTTTTATTAAAAAATAAACATTTTATGATATTCTCATAAAACATTTATTTTTATTGAAATAAAACATTTATTTTTATTGAATTAATTATCTATGGTTAGAATTGTTATCATCAAAATCTATGTTATCATCTATAAGAATATATATTGATTATTATTATTATTGATTTGTTCGTTATTTAGCCTTTATCTTAGGGTTATTCTTGTCCTGGTATTTTATATTGTTTTATATGGGTTTTGTAGTACTTATGTCCTTTTTTTGTGTTTTCTACGTGATCTTTGTCAATTTTTCTAGTATCTATTTTTCTGTATTTCCTATGGTTTTTACCTCTTCTAGTTTCTTTGATATAATTTATTCCTTTCTCTATCTCTACGTCAACTCTGTCCTTATTTAGTTTATTTATGTAATTCTCTTTCTTTTTAGATATCAGGTCATGTATTACTTTTTACCTGCCTTCGTGTATTTTCCCATTTAAGAAATCAATTGGTTTTATTTTAGTTGTGCTGTGAATTGTGTTGTTATAAAAGCCTATTACCCTTAACATTTTTTCTTCTGTTGTTTCGCTTTCATTTCTGTCGTCATGTTAAAAGTCTTATGTGTTCGTTGATAGTATTGTGAAGTCTTTCGATGTCCGCGTTGGAAGTGTGGTTGCTGTTTGATGTATATGGATGTTTTCTTCTCTAAGGAATTCCTGCATTGGTATAGCTTTGAATCCTAGTTCATTGTCTACAACTATTTTTTCAATTTTTCCGTACGTGTTAATATAGTGAAGTAGTTTTGTCTTGAATTCTGTCCAGCTTCTACCATTAATTTTAAAGGCTACTGCGAATTTTGTGAATTTGTCGACCATTGTCATAAAAAGTTCTTTTTTCAGAGTGTAAAATACGTCAATGTGTATAATTTCGCGGGGTTTGGAGGGGGTCTCGCTTACTTTGAGAGGTATTTTGGGTGGTTTTCGGTCGTATTTTTCCAAGGTATATATTTCACAATTGTTAATAAATTGTATAATCCTTAACTTTAGCTGGGGATTATAAATTTGGTTTTTCAATTCCTCATATACCACTTGAATGCCTCTATGGTTCTTACATAAATGTTCTTTTTCGATTATATTGGTTAGTTTATTTTTTTCGTCTACGTCTATTAGTATCCTTGTACATTTTATAATCTTAAATTAATCATTATTTGAAAACAGGTCTTCGTACGTATTTTTTAAGGTGTCATAAAATTCATTCTCTATTAGATTTGCGTTCAAAAGATTTGGGTTGAAGTGGTTTCTTAGTAAAGTAATTGCGGTTTCTCGATTAAATTCTTTCAAACTTATAGTTTTCCTTACGTTCTTAAATATCTTTTCATTCCTTATTCTAGCTGCTCCAGATGTGATTTTCTTTATAATTATTTGGTTTTTAAATATATTAATAGGTGATTCTGTTTCTTTTATAGTTGATTCGTGAGATTCTAATGAATAGATATTAGCAGGCTGTGGCTCTATTCTTGATAAAGCGTCGGCGTTGCTATTTTTCGTTCCCTTCTTATATTTGATTTCGTAATCAAATTCGGAGAGTTTTAACCTCCACCTTACTAATTTCGAATTTGGTTCCTTTATCGAAAATAGCCACGTGAGGGGTTTGTGGTCAGTTTCGAATAAGAATTTTTGTCCGAATAGATACGGTCGAAAGTATTTAGTAGCCCAGATAATTGCTAATAATTCTTTTTCTAGTGCACTGTAATTTATCTCGTGTTGGTTAAGAGTACGGCTCGCGTAGCAAATCGGGTGGTTTTCTTGGGAGAGAACTGCGCCTAGTGCGGAATTACTAGCATCTGTTGTTACAGTAAATTTCTTTAAATAATCAGGATACGCCAATATTGAGTCAATGGGTTTTAAGGGTGTTGGAACTAGCTATATAGAGTGGGTCAGAAATATTTATTTTAGTATCTTTTTGTAAATATCTAGTCATTGGTTTGGCGATTAAAGAGTAGTCCTTGATGAATTTTCTGTAATATCCAGTTAGGCCAAGGAACTGTTTTATTTGTTTAGTGGTTTTGGGGATGGGATAATTTTTGACGCATTCTATCTTTTTCGGGTTTGCTTTTATTCCTGCAGGTGTCACTATGTGACCTAAGAATTCTGTTTCCCTTTTCAAAAACTCTGACTTGTCTAACTGAACCTTAAGGTTCGCTTCCTTCAAACGACGGAATATTAAGTCAATGGAGTTGATATGCTCTTGCAATGAAGTGGAGAAAATTATTACGTCATCCAAATAAACCAGGCAAATTTTATTTATATAGTCCTTTAAGATATTGTGCATGAGTCTTTGGAAAGTCGCTGGTGCTGTCTTCAGACCAAACGGCATTTTCAAAAACTCATAACGACCTCCTTCCACAGTGAAGGCTATCTTAGGAATATCCTCATTCTCGATTTCAATCCGATGAAATCCTTTTGCGAGGTCGAGTGTCGTGAAATACTGGCATCTTCCCAGTTTATCAAGTATTTCTTCGATGTTTAGAATCGGGTATTTGTCATCGATGGTTACCTCGTTGAGCTTTCGGTAATCAACGAAAAGTCTCCATTTGATTTTCCCACTGGCGTCCGTTTTCTTTGGGACAATCCAGATGGGTGCCGAATATGGTGAATTACTGTGACGAATTATTTCGTTCTCGAGCATTTCACGGATTTGCTTCTCTACTTCGCTCTTGTGAATGTAGGAGTATCTGTAAGTCTTAGTAAAAATTAGGATGTCATTTATTGTTCTTATTTGATGTTTTATGGCTGAGGTGAATGTTAATTTTGAGTCTACCTGTTAAAAAATGTCGAAGTATTTTTTTATTACCCCCATTAATTGAGATTTTTCCTCTGCATTGAGGTGTTGTATTCTAATTTGTTCACTTAAAGGATGATATTCTTTTATTTGCATTGTATTAAAATTTTCATTGTCCACCTTCTGCGTGGTATTATGAATTGATGCGAGAGTTTTTGGGTTGAGTGATTTTGTAATAGGCGCTGTTTCTGTCCTACAATTATAGTCTACTTTGGTTTAAAAAAGATTGGTAGTATTTGTTCTCCTAATTGAATCGTGTTGTCCTGATAATTTATGCGCGAATTTAATGGTCTAAGTAGGTCATTACCAATTAGGCCATCATAATAATCATGGAAGTTTACGATATAAAATTCTATAAAATCTAAGATTTTTCCAAATTCCTTGAAGCATGGTATTTTAACTTTTTTATCTGTGTAGATCTTATGTTGAAGAGTTTTTATAGGAAGAGGGATAGTTTGGTGGATCCATTTGGGGTGGCAAATACCTGGATTTAGTATTCAGTTGGTCGCACCTGTTTCTATGATTAGTTTTATAGGGTTAAACTTACTTTCTATTTTTATATAGCATAACCCTCCGAGGCAGAAGGATGAAAATTTTCAGCGGAAGTTTGATTGTACATTGGTTCATAACTACTGTTTATGTTATCGGGTTTTATTAGTGGAAGATTGTTATATAAGTTTCATTTGGGGTGTTGATTCCTACGTTTGAAAAATTAGCATTTACATCCATTGGTTCAGGTAATGGAAAACGATTAAAAGTTCTATTTTGGGATGTAAAGCTTTGCCTATTGAAGTTTGAGTTGTTATGAGGGCTAGTACTCTGGTTAAGATTTTGTGGCTGGAAATTTTGATTGCGGCGATTAAGGTTTACATTATTGTGTGACCTGAAACTCTGGTTAGGATCTTGTTGGTGAAAATCTCGTTATTGAAAATTTTGCCTATGGTTGTTAAAGCTTGAATTATTTTGTGGGTTAAGGTTTTGATTAGAATTACGTGATTTGATATTTTGTTGGTGATGGTTTTGTCTGAAATTATATTTAATTTGTTCGCTTTTGTTTCACGTTGTGGTTTTCTACTCGGAGGTGAGAGTATCCGGCTTCAAAAAGAATATTCATTGCTCCTTCTAAAGTATCTGGGTTTCTGCAAGCTAGAATTGTTTTCATGGGTTTGGGGATTTTAGATTTGAAAATGCTAAGGGCTGTACGGGAGTTATTTTGAGCGACGGTATTTAATGCTCCTGATCCTCATCCGAGTACAAATAAGGTTTTGTTGTTAAGGCGCCTAAGTTTATTCTTTATTTCATCAAAAAAGTCTAGGCTGGTTGTTTTAAACGTAGTTGCCCTGAGTAAGTCATAGAGTTCGTCGCAACTTAGTCGGTCACCGAAATTATTTTGTAGCACTGTTTTTATGTCGTTCCAAGAAGTTACCTGGCAATTGATTTCGATAATTTCTCTGGCTTTACCCTTAAGTTTACTTTTAATCAAGTCGGAGAACAGTCCTCGTGATAGTTCGTCATACGTCTGTAATATGGGTTGTATTCTATCTACTAAATTTAGGACTGTTTAGATTCATGTTATCGCCATTAAATTCGGCAAGGCTTCCCAAATATTTAATAGGATCAAATTGTATTTGAGCCATTTCGTCTTAAATTTTAATTTTGTTTTGTTGGTTTCTTTTATGGTTTAAACATAAAATTCTTGGTTTTAATTTAATCAGGGTTATCTCGCGTGAAAAAAAATTTTTTTATACTTTAATCTATATATAATTAATTTTACTTATTAATACCTTATGTAGTGCTTTGTTGCGATTGATGTCCTTCTTAGACGGTATTGCTGTTGTGGGGTCCTTTTCCTCTTCTCTTTTTTCTTTTGATGTCTTGATATGCGGTGATTATTTCCTGTTGATCAAGGCTTTCCAAGAAGTTTAAGTTTTTGATGATTAGAGCAATTCTTTGTCCACAGAGTAAAAAAAAATTTGTTGTTCGTGGTGGCAGTCTTCTGCCTGAAAGTTTTTTGAGCAATCTTTTGTCTATGAAACACAAATACTTCCTTCTCAGGTTATTGTTCTCTAAGTTTTTAACTTTATGATTTTTATTTACTTCAGGGTTACTGACTTTGCACTTTTTATTTATTTATTAAATTTTATTTAAACACAATGTCGCTTATATATAATTATTGCTTAGTCTTTGAGTATGATCTTTCATATCTTAAGCAGAAAAGAAGTAAAAAAATCTCTTTTACATCACCACGTTCGCTTTTTATCACGACGTAAGAAAATAATCTTTTTCTTTTACTTATTTTATTTTCGGTGAATGTAATTATGAATTGATCCTTGGGTATGATCTTTCATATCCAAAGGAACAATATCCTTTCAACGATACCGCACTAGGGATTAATATCCGCGTTCTACTTTTTGCTTTTTGTTTTACGTTGGGAAGGACTTGCGGTATCCTACCGACTGCGCCAATTTTATGTTGAGTTTTTTTGTTAAAATAATAAAAAATTATTTTATTTTTATTTTATTCTTCTTATTAGTTAAGCTTATATTTGCATTGGTTGACACTCAAGAATAGATTGAATTGTTTGTATACTTTTCCACCCTTATTTATACTAGTTGCATATTTGGTCAGTTGCTTTTGTAAGTTTAAAATAGTTCAAAAAATTCCGAAGAATTGTTTTGAATTGGAAATTAATTACTTTATGGTTTTTCCAAAATACAATTTAATGCATTTATTATTCGTGATACAATTCCAAAGAATTGTGTAAGAATTTATTTTATTTTATAAAGCGTTTTGATATAACACTGCATCAGATCAACAAATCAACATTGTCACTGGAAACTTCATCATCAATGTAATCTGGTAAAATTAGCACAGTTTGTTATAACTGGTAATTATCAGTTTTTTATCATTGGTTATTATCATCATTCAACTAAGTAAGTGAAGTATTTATTTTCTTTTAAATATCAATTTCATTCCTCGTTCTAGAATATCTTCGTACATAAACGAACACACACATCGTTACATTCCCGTCATTTATATTGGAATAAATCAGTGTTGGCACTCACTTTTTGGGTTTTGCCCCTTTGAACACAATTTGGTACCTTTTAAAGACCTTGTGGTACAATCTCTTTATACTGGATTTTAGTTAATTTGATAATCATTTAACTAAGTTTAAACAACTTTTGAGGAACTTTAAACGATTTTCAAGCAATTTCAAACAAGTTAAATTCCATTTTATAAGTCATTGCCCTAATTAAAACACGTTTGATACATTTTCGTAATATTTATTTGAAAAATGAGCACCGATAATATGGGCACCGCTAAATCAGAGTCTGGAGCCAATTCGCTTTCATCCTTAAAGCAACAACGCTCAACAAAGACGCGAAACATAACCCAAATGAAGTCAAAAATTTAAAAAGATGGTGATTCTTCGGATTTCACCATACTCGAGTCAGCATACTTGAGTCATACTTTAAGCAAATTAGCCACATACAGTCACAAATTGAGAAGTTACACGAGTCTGATACGCACCGAACCGTTATTGAAGAACTTTTTATTTCCGCAAAGGCTCCATTGGTAGGTTTTATGAACAGAAAACGTACTTCCAACGATGTTGAGCAGAGTTTTTTAAATACAACTTCACAGTTTATTACACATCAAACCGTCTTCCGCAAATTAAGTTACCAAAATATGATGGAAAGTATTCGGAGTTTTCACGATTTATTAGCACCTTTAACACATTGGTTCATAATGAAACAAGTATCCAAACAATTGATAAATTCAATTATCTACTAAACTGTTTATCTGGCCATGCATTGGCAGTTATTGAACCATTTCAAGTCGTAGAATCAAATTATTAAAAGGCTTTAGACAGTTTAATATACAGATATGATAACAAATCCTTAATTTTTATCGACCATATTAACTCATTATTTTCGATTACGCCCATGAATAAACCCAGCGCTACTCAGCTACGCTCAATAATAGATCATGTTTTGGCGCTTCGTAGTTCTTTGCTTTCGTTGGAATCTGAGCTAGATGTAATGAATGCAGTCATCATACATATTGTGTTGTCAAAAATAGATGGGAATTCAAAAAAGGTCTACGATGAAAAACAATACTTTAAATCTCTGCCATCCTAGGACAATTGCTTCGCGATTCTTAACCATCGTTGTCAGTTTCTAGAGAGTAGTACCACAGAAGCAGAATCATATCAACTTCGTGATACTAAATCAAGACAAAATCCTAAACGTCTGGGTATATCTTTTGTCGTTTCTACGATGATCTGTGAATATTGCAATTCAAAAGAACATTATATTGGAACATGTTCAAATTACTTAACGCTACCAGTTCCTCGTCGTTTCGATTTCGTTAAGAATTCAAAGCTATGCATTAATTGCCTTCGAAATGGTCATTTAGTCTCTTAGTGTCCATCAAAATCTCGCTGTCGTATTTGTCGTGTTTCGCATCACACAACCTTGCACAACTCAGATCATCAATCGAAAACCAGTTCAAATAATTCTCTACATTCGTCGCTTCAACATCATCAGTCGTTAAAATCGTCGCTTCAACAACCTTCTTCGTCAATCCCATCACATCAGCTTTCATATCCATCGCCTTTTCAATCATCGTCTTCGTCGTCGCACCAAGCAGGTTTGCCAAGACTGGCTCACCAATCTTCAACTCATCTTACAAAATTTTCATCGCTTGTTACACGAGGTCGTCGTATAAATCTGCTTCCAACAGCTGTAGTTCTTGTTAGAGATTCGCTTGGTACTCTGCAACCTATTCGCGCTCTCCTAGATTCCTGTTCAGAAGTCAATCTCATAACCCAAGAAGCAGTCAATCGTCTTCGTCTTAAACAATACAAAACAAATCAAGAAATATCTGGTGTTTCCGAAATCCGGACTCAGCTAAAATACATGGTTACGACTTCAATTAAGTCTCGCGTTGTTGATTTTAAATGGACAACGAACTTTTTAGTCACCAAATCTATATCGTCTTATCATCCAGCAGAACAAATCAAAGTAGAAAAGTCGAACATTCCCACTGAGATTGAGTTAGCGGACCCACAATTTCATATTGCTCAACGAATTGATATGTTAATTAGTTCTGAGATGTTCTTTGAGTTGCTTCTCGATGGCAAAGTTTCTCTTGGTCATGGGTTACCTTATCTTATAAATGCAACTCTTGGTTGGGTTATTGGTGGCTGTGTAGATATTCGTAACCCACATCGGGCATTATCTTGTGATGTCGTAACAAAAACTGAGGATCTTGACTCATTACTAAGAGCATTTTGGGAGGTTGAGGAACTTCAACAACAATCACCTCTACTCACAGAAGAAGAACGACAGTGTGAAGAACACTTCGTTCAAAATACAATTTTTGATCCAAACGGTAAGGTTCAAGTTCGCTTGGCCTTCAAGTCTTCAAATAATCAACTTGGCAACTCAATTGAAATTGCTCGCAAACGTTTTTTGTACTTAGAAAAACGATTCTTGAAAGATAACAATTTACGAGAAATGTATTCTGATTGTATGGACGAATATATTAACCTTGGTCACATGTCACCATGATCGATCGGTTAATATTTTCGCATTATGTCTTTCCTCACCATCCTATTCTTCGTCCTCAAAGCACAACAACAAAGCTACGAGTTGTCTTTGATGCCTCATGTCGTACTTCCAACAACGTCTCTTTGAATGAAACTTTAATGGTTGGCCCCACAATTCAACAGGACCTAATAATAATAATGTTAGCCTTTAGACTAAACAAGCTAGCTTTATCGGCTGATATATGCAAAATGTATCGGCAATTTTGGATAGATGAAAGCGATCGAAACTTCCAGTTAATTTAATGGAGAAATAAAACGTCTGATCCGATTGCTCTGTACCAGATTAATACAGTGACTTATGGCACATCAGCTGCTCCTTTTCTAGCAGTCAGAAGTTTATTTTTTATTGCTGACTTTTACAAAAACGAATTTCCTGTGGGCTCTAAAACCCTAAAACAAGACTTATATGTAGATGACATGCTCACGGGGGCAGATAACCTTTCTGAGCTCTTGGTTAAAAAATCTAAAGTTGTTGAACTTTTGCAAAAGGCAGGTGTATACGAAAAACAACAAAAATTTATTTGTATATGAAAAAACTCTCGCCAATTTTTAAACACTTATGCGGTGGTTGTTTATTGATCAACAGATTACAAAGCAATGCCATTTAAATTTATTCTTGCAGTCATAATAGGTAAATATTAAAAGCAAAGTACAGTTAAAGTTAGTGTACATTAAAAAGAGAATAAATCGAATATCTAGATAACAATAGTTTATATAGAATTAATCGTAATTTTATATTTAAAATAATTAAAAGATTCGGTTGTGACCAAACATACTCCCCCCATTGAAAGATTTCTTTCAATCAACGTCTTCAACTGGAAGAGGGGCAATTTTGTGGATTGACCTTCGATAAACACCCCTTGAGGTCGTGATATCTACAACACGGATTTTTCCATCACGTCCAGGGATCGTTTGTATGATACGACCAAGAAGCCAGTGCTGCGGAGGTAAATTATCTTCATGAATAATTACCAATCGTCCTTCTTCAACATTTTTGCATGAATTGTACCACTTAGATTTTTGTTGTAGAGTTAAAATATAAGCACGAACCCATTGTGTCCAAAACTGTGTTGTAAGAGTCGAGGTTTATATTTAAAGCAATGTACGCAATTTCGCACAACTTTTCTTACAACCTCTCTGGCGTTAATTATCCAAACTTGCTGTCGAATAATTCCAATAAGTGATTTTGGGCCTGCATGTAAATGTTTTAAATTCAGATGTTTCACATATAACATTGTAAAGCGATGATTCTTTGGAAGTAGTGCAGGAAACTTTGTTTCATATGAAAACGACGAATTTGCTAGCCTGCCACCAACTCTGGGAATGGATAACGTTGTTTTGTAACTATCAATTTGATGTAAAACTGGTGACAATTTTTGAAGACTTGGTTTTAAAGTTTGTCCGTTTTGAAGAAGATTAATTTCATCCTTGAATGCTGTTACTTGAATGTCATGTACGACTTTCCAAAAGGCAAGGCGCAATTCTTCTGATGATATAAATGAATTTCTATTTGATTTATAAAATAGACGATAAATATATACGACAATATGTAAAATATGACGATATGATGATTGCTTGGCGATGATTTTTGAAATAATTGAATCAGGAACACTAGCTATATTAAGCTATATTAAGATGACTTTTTATAGCGAGAAATGGGGCAGCTGAAGTGCCATACGTTACTGTATTGAGTCGATAAATGTTAATCGGATCGCTGATCTTATTTCTCCACAAAATAAGTTGAAAATGTCGATCCTGTTCTCCGACTAGGAACTGTCGGTACATTTTGCAGACATCTGCTGTTAATGCAAATTTATTAAGTCGAAAAGATAGAATAGTTATTATTAGATCATTTTGAATAGTTGGACCAACCATTAAAAGGTCATTTAACGAAACATTCGATGAGGTAGGGGATGATGCGTCGAATACCACCCTAAGTTTTGTCGACGTACTTTGTGGGCGAAGAACTGAATGGTGTGGAATCACGTAATGAGGATTGTTTAAAACATCATAGCTCACCATGGACATACGTCCGAGATTTATGTATTCTTCCATAAATTCCGTGTACATTTTCTGCAAGTTTTCATCCTGTCTAAGACGCTTCTCCAGATACATAAAACGACGAAAAGCCTGTTGAAAGAAATGTCCGAGCTTAGAACAGAATGTCTAAATGGTAAACGCACTTTAACTCTTCCATTTTTGTCAAAAATTGTGTTTTCAATAAAGTGCTGTTCACATTGATTTTCTTCTTCAGTCATGGGCGGTTTGGTTTGTGAAAACTCTTCGATTTCCCAAAATGCCTTTAGCGATGAATTCATTTCCTCATTGCTCATAACAACATACACGCCAATACCAGATTGAGTTGTTGAAGTCCAATCCTTCCGCCCACTGTCCAACCGAAGGCTGTATTGATTAGACAGGGAAGACCATTACCAAGTGAGATTTTGCCATCTAATAAAAGATCGAAGAAGATTTCAGCCCCAAGTAATAAGGAATCTTCCAATCACTTGTATACAAAGTTTCTGAAGGTTGGTACGAAGAAATGGACTTTGTTACGGAAAATATTGAGGTAAATTCAAGGTCAGATATTCGAGATTTAATGGTCGCGCTAACCTTGTGTTTTAATTGAGTGCGAATCTCTGAGACTCCTGCGATTGCCTGAGTAGATTTGATTTGCTTTAGACGAAGGCGGTTGACAGCATCTTGGGTGATTAAATTTATCTCCGAACATGAATCCAAAAGTGCTCGGATAGGTTGTAGGATATCAAAGCTATCCTTGATAAGTACAATAGCTGTTGGCAGCAAAGTACGACAGCGGTTTTGAACGATAAATGATGATTGTGTAGTCAAATGAATTGCTGCTGAATTATTTGTTGAATTTGACGATGAATGATATCTTTGATTCGCGGAAAAAGAAGTAGATGGTTGCGATAACGATGAATCATTGATTTATTTGTTTTGATGCGACAACGAAGACGACAATGGTAGTAACGAAGATTCTTTTGGTGACTGTTGTTGATACGATGAATACGAAGAGCTTTGAAGTTCATTTGAAGAATGAGAAATTTGATTATGCAATGAAGTGTGATGTGATATACGACAAATACGACATCGTGATTTGGATTGACATTTTGATACGATATGTCCTTTTCGAAGGCAATTAATACATAGCTTTGTTGATTTTACAAAATCAAATCGGCGAAGAATAGGTAATGGCAAATATGAAGGGTAGTTGCTAATAAAATGTTCTTTCTTCTGACAATATTCACATAAGACATTCGACGCGATGAACGAAGAATCATGACGTTTGATCTTAGGTGTCGGCTTCTGATCATGGTGATGAAGCGACTCACCTTCAAGGGTTCGACCCTCGAGAAACTGACACCTACGACTTAAAATACTGTAGAATTCGTCCCATGAAGGTAACTGATTTTAATTTTGTTTTTCATGATATACTGTTTTTGAAACTGAATCTATTTTGGATAGCAATATGTGTATAAGAACAGCATTCATGATATCTAATTCTGAGCCCAATGATAACAACGAACTACGCAGTGCAGCTACATTATCCAAAATTGCACGCAAGGCTTTTGCGTTAGGCTTACTGATAGGTGAAATCGAAAATAACGAGTTAATGTTATCAAGGAATATTAAGGTTTTATTATCATAACGTTCTTTGAGTCTAGCCAAAGCTTTGGGATAATTTTCATCGGTGATTGGAAAGGCTTCTACGACTGCCAGAGCTGGACCAGTAAGACAATTTAAAAGATAATTAAACTTATCAATGCTTGGAATGCATGGTTCTTCATGAACCAAAGTATTAAAAGTACTTATAAAACGGGAATACTCTGAATATTTTCCATCGAATTTCGGAAGTTTAAGTTGAGGTAATCTATTCTGATGTGACATGGTGGCGCTAGTGTTATTTAAAAACCGATAATTCCACGTCACTGGATCTTCGTTTTTTCGACAACAAATCGACCATAAAAGCCTTAGCCTGTATAAAGATTTCTTCTAAATCAGATCGCGTTTCATCCGAAGCATCCAGGCGTTCAATTTGGGTTTGAATATGACTAATTTGAGTAAAATACGAATCCAGCATTTGAAGTCGACATTTTATAATGGTGTAGTCAGAAGATGTCCCTTCCTTTTCTACCTTCAACTTTAATCTAGTAATTGTTCGTTTCATCGTACTTCTCTGTGACTTCAGCGACGCTAAATCGATGTTTATCGATCTTGTTTCGCCGCTGTGTGGTTCGTCATTCCCCATTATTTCAACGTGTTATATATAAATACTTTCACTATACCAAAGTACTAATGTTACAAATAAGTCCCAACACTGATATGTAGCTCAACACTGATGATGACTGACCAAATCTGTCAATATTGATGTGTGTGAGTGTGTTAATATATTAGATTATTTTAAATAGATGATGAGCCAAAAACAAAAAAAAGTTCTCTTACTTACGTGAGATGCTGAATAAATATACCTATGTATGTACCATTAAATATAGCAGGGAAACAATGTAAATGCAAACTTGCGTATTTGTTGTTAGTTAATGCAGCAGCAGTAAAACAAACAGCAACTGTAGTGATGCTGATGACGATGAAGTTTTTAGTAACGATGATCTTTAGAGTTAGTGGTAGCTAGCAAGCAGCAGAGATGATGTAGCCGAAGTTTTCGATAACGACGATGGAGAGTTGATGGTAGGTTGCGTAGCAAGCAGCAGAGTTGATGAAGCCGAAGTTTTCGGTAACGACGATGAAGCTTTGATGGTAGGTTGCTTAGCAAGCAGCAGAGTTGATGAAGCCGAAGTTTTCGGTTACGATGAATTGATGCCGTTAATTTAACCTTGAAATTAAATGTTCTTAGTGATGCCGTTAAATTAACTTGTGTATTAAATAATTTCCATTTAGGTAAATATAACTTTATTATATTATTACACAGTTTTGGCACTGTTTATGTTTTTCTTTTTTTTTTTTTTCATTTTATGACCTTTAATATTTTTCGATATGTGCTTGGATTATTTAATATTAATATTTAATATTTTTCTTTATAAAAGCACAATTCCACTTTATAATAAGTCTTTATAATAAGTCCTGTCACGGTCGCCAATAATTATGTATACGAAAAACAACAAAAATTTATTTGTATATGAAAAAACTCTCGCCAATTTTTAAACACTTATGCGGTGGTTGTTTATTGATCAACAGATTACAAAGCAATGCCATTTAAATTTATTCTTGCAGTCATAATAGGTAAATATTAAAAGCAAAGTACAGTTAAAGTTAGTGTACATTAAAAAGAGAATAAATCGAATATCTAGATAACAATAGTTTATATAGAATTAATCGTAATTTTATATTTAAAATAATTAAAAGATTCGGTTGTGACCAAACAGCAGGTCTACAATTGTCCAAATGGAATTCAAATTGTCCAACTGTTGCTCCTAGTTACGACGAATGGCAGTTCAAACCTAATACGGAATATATCGCAAAAGCTCTTGGGATGTCATGGAAGTCCAAGGAAGACGGTTTTTGCTTCTTCAACGCCTGCTTAACAACTCGGTGGAAAGAAATTGAACACAGTCTTCCATTCATCAATCAAATTGAAATTCCTAGATTTGTAGGAACTTCTAAACAAACAAACTTTCAAATTCACGGATTTGCAGATGCTTCTCAATTGGCATATGGCTGTTGCCTTTATATACGTGTTGCTCATCAAAACGGATACAAATTAACACTACTCATAGCAAAATCAAAAGTTGCTCCAGTTGTTCAACAATCTTTGCCTCGTTTAGAACTTTGCGCCGCTTTATTGCTCAGCCGAATATGGGATAAAATTAAACTCAAATTTAATTGCTTAAACTACCAAATTTTCTTTTGGTCAGATTCGAAGATCGTTTTAAATTGGCTTACTAACCACTCATCGTCCTATGTTTGCTTTGTTGCTAATCGAGTATCGGAAATACAAAACTTAACTCATGATATTGTTTGGATGCATGTGCCTTCCAAACAAAACCCGGCAGATATTGTGTCAAGGGGCTGTCTTGCTAAAGAACTTACCAATACAGTATGGTTTTCCGGTCCGAACTTTCTTATGGAACCGGAACCTACAAAATTACAAAAAACAACATTTAAGGAAGAAATCGCTTTACTCAACAAAGGGGAACATCTGAAACCTAGTTTCGAAAAGCTGGCCCCATTCTTCGATAATATCCAGTGCCGCCGATCAAATTTGCCAATTCTTCGAGTGGGTGGGCGGCTAGCAAATTCTCCGTTGCCGTATGAAACAGAATTTATTGCTCTCCTTCCATACCTCAGAAACTATTCAGCGATAATGCAACAAACTTTGTCGGCGCTAGCTCCAAGCTCAAAGAACTCAAACAGAAATTTTTCGATGATGTGAATATCAGTGAGCTTATGCACTACAGCGCAGTCATTCCTCCTCGTTCTCCTCACTTTGGTGGCCTTTGGGAGTCTGCCATTAAGTCAGCAAAAACGCTTCCGGTCAAAAACATGTCTCAAGCCAACCTAAGCTATGAAGAGTTCCAAACAATCCTTGTAGAAGTAGAAGCCATCTTAAATTCTAGGCCATTAGCACCCAGATATGATGATCTAAATGATGGTGAAGCTTTAACTCCAGCCCATTTGTTAATTGGTTCCTCTTAAATGGCATTACCAGACGAAAATCTTGAAAGCTACAAAAATATCAACTACCTCAGGAGATGGCAGCTTGTGACATATCTGAAGCAACAGTTTTGGCTACAATGGGTCCGTGATTATGTGCTCACTTTACAACAAAGATTCAAATGGTTCAAGACCTCCAAAAACATACAAGAAGGCGCTGTAGTCATCATTGATGAAGACAACGTTCCGCCTCAGCAGTGACTCTTGGCCCGTGTAATCAAAGCAAAACCTGGCCGTGATGGAAAAGTAAGAGTGGTGGATCTTAAAACAACAAGAGGTGTTCTTCGACGATCCATCCACAAAATTGTACCGCTACCAAACGAAGCTAATTGAAAGTGCCTTTCAATGGGGGCAGTATGTTTGGTCAAAACATAAGTATATTCAATTTCTTGTCCTTTATATATTATACAATGAATTAACTATTGTTATAAAGTTTGCATACGAAAAAACATTACATACATATGTACGTACATACTTACGTAATTTTGTCTCATTAAACACATAAAAATATTTCTGTAAATTTGTATATAAAAGCTAACGGGATCGCATTCTTGCATTCCAATAAAATTTCTTTGGTTTAAGCATCAATCATAATTTTTAGTATAGAGAATTCAGCCAACGACTAAACATCAAACAAACAAACAAAAAAAAACAAAAACGCATTTTTTTTCTTGAGTTAATTTATGTAACTACACTTGGGGAAAGTATTCCAAAGGTTGAGATCGTCAAACTTCAAAATACAACTAGATAAATCAGAATTTCTCCATAAGGAAATAGCTTTTTTATGTCATTTAGTTACAACAGAAGGTATAAGACCTAATCCAACAAAAATTGAAGCCATCCGGAAATTTCCAATACCACGCACTAACTGCAAAATAAAGTCATTAATAGGTCTACTTAGCTATTACAGAAAATTCATCCCTGACCTAGCAAAACTGACAAAACCATTAACGGAATGTTTAAAAAAAGGTGGGAGAATAACGTTGAACGATAGATACGTAAAATCATTCGAAACTTGCAAGAACATTCTTATAAACGACCCACTACTACAATACCCTGACTTTTCACAACCCTTTCTTCTACAACAGATGCAAGTAAGATTGCATTGGGAGCGACTCTCTCAAGGACATATAGGTAGCGATAAACCTATTTGTTATGCAAGAAGGACCCTTTCTGAAAACGAAATAACTATTCCACTATTGAAAAAGAGCTTTTGGCAATAGTGTGGGCAACTAAATATTTCCGCCCTTATCTCTTTGGCCGCAAATTCAAAATAATTACGGATCATCGACCACTCACGTGGCTGATGAGCCTTAAGGAGCCCAACTCCAAATTAAGATGGCGATTGAAATTGGAGGAATATGACTATGAAATCATATATAAAAAGGGTAAATTAAACAGTAATGCGGACGCTTTGAGTATAATTAGGTTAGATAACGATGACATTGCTGATGTAAACGTAAACGATTCAAGCCCACTGTCCACAATACACTCATGCGACGAGAAACCATTAAATGAGTTCAATTTACAACTTTTATTACAAAAGTCAGACGACGGACAAAATATGACAGTAGAAACCATCTTTAGAAATAAACAACGTCGGACAATAAAGGAAAAAGAATTTTCTAAGGATAAAATAATCCAAATATTCAAAAAATTTATTCCATCAAGTAGATTAACTGCAATTTTCTCGGACAACCTCACCTTCCAAACTATTCAACTAGTATATTCAAAATACTTTGCAAATGGGAAGCAATTCCGTATCGTTCGCTGCACTAAAATATTAATAGACATTAGCGAGACTGATAAACAAGTACAGCTTATTCAGAAATCTCACGAAAACAGAAACCACAAAGGCATCATTGAAACCTATGACTACCTAAAAAGATAATATTACTTTCCCTCCATGCAATCCATAATAAATAAGACTGTAAATAACTGCGACACTTGAAACACCTTAAAATACGATAGACATCCACCAAAATTCAAATTCCAGGTTACAGAAACACCAGACGAACCTCTTCAAATTTTACATATTGACGTTTACACTATAAACAGTAATTGCATTCTAGCCATCATAGATAAATTTTCAAAATATGCAGCAGGATACACACTACCATCTAGAACAAGCGGTTGCGTACTCAAAGCTATTAAATCATTCATGAATCTATTAGGAATACCGAAAAAAATTACTTGTGATCAAGGTACTGAGTTCACATCAAATATTTTTAAAGATTTCTGTAAACAAAAGTTATAATTTTTTGACCTTTTTTAATATTTTTTAGTAATTAATTTTAAGCACTAGGTCTTATTTAATAAAAAATTATTTTAAAAAACTTTAT